>OX465281.1:21040332-22240332 GCA_949987705.1 Thereva unica | reverse complement strand
CAGACAAGTACCCGGTAGTTTCAAAGCCCTCCTATCCAGATTGGGAGAGAGATTTAAACAAAAACTTTGCTCTGGAGAAGTCGACAATTGCCCCTTTATTAGTCTTGCTTCTCCTATCTCCAGCCTGATGTTCCAGTGCAATTGAGCGGAGACCAAATCAGCGCCGCTTTGATACCACCACCTCGTTCTTTTAAAAAAGTAACATGGTTATTAGATCGACTTTGGCGGATGTCTACTCTAGAGATCTTCCATCCTTCAAGCACGTAACTGCTTAGTGCGCGCTTTCTGGCTTTGGCTAGAGCCGAGTATTTAAGCAGAAAGGGAAAGATTGTTTCCCGCTTTCGTACACTTCCCCGCGCACTTCGGCAACAGATGTTCTTCGGGATACCAAGATTTGCAGCGTGATACCCATCTCGTCGGGTCGGGATGGTACAGGTGTTCAGTGCGCTCTACTTTTGGCTGTTTAGCAGCAGGTGGTTGAGAAAAATAGCTTTTTGACCTCGCATATTGGGCTGCCGACCATCTTGGTCTCCGAGCCCGGAAATATTCTCTGCGATAGGCGGCTTTCTTGTTCCTATCTACGTGCCTATGTCCGGGAACCCAACCCAGATAAGAGCCACGTTGTGCTTTCAACCTATTTAACCTAGTCTACGGCCCTCGGGCTGAAATTTGAGTCGTGTTTCGTGACAAATCGTTTACGAGTTACTTTTAGCATAGGGGCCTTTGTAACTCAACTCTGCATCGCTTGAATGTTTATTAGTCGCCTTCAGAATCGGCAGCACTTCCGTTTCAAAGATTCTAGCATGCATCTGAAGGTGCCAGGTCAGTGAATTATTAGTGGTTTCTAGATATGTATACCACCATCCTGACGCTCTCTGACGTCTTGGAGTCGTTAGTAAATATTCGTAGATAAAACTACTTCAGAACTTCAACGCATCTCCACTTGAGGGTATTTCGATGTACAATCCGGATTTCAGTTGTAACATTTTTCGTGTTTCAATATTGTGGTAGATCTATCCCGTCAAATTTAGGTACTGGATCAAATCTTCTATTTCATCTTTCGAAACATCCCCCAAATCATTCAAGAAGACGCTTCCAAATAGACTGTGTCTGATATTGGCCAGAGCTGAACATTCGCAAAGAAAATGTTCGGTTGTCTCATTAGCCTGTTCCTCTCCACAGCTGTGGCAGTGGGTGTTATGCGACCTGGCTGCAGGTTGCCCAATTGGCCAGTGACCCGTTATTATTGACACGATTCTAGCAATATCCTTGCGTTGCAGCACCAAGAGCTCGCGATCTTTGTTTGTTATAACAAGGTCAAGTCTTCCTAGACTTGCCACATGATGATAGATCTGGAGCCAGCTACTGATAGAAAGTACATGGAGATGTCCTGCGAAAATTGACCCTCATCTGCCTTCTCGTTGCCGTCGATGTTCCTGTGACCCGGTACCCAATGTAGAGTGACTCTGTGTCTCCCGATTGTCGACCAACTTAAATAATAGATAATGGCCGCATGACTATCTGATAACAGAATTATCCTGGCCCCAAGGCTTGGATTTGGCTGCATTGCTAGGCCTCAACCTTGATGACTGTAAGTTCATCCAAGCGCTCACTGACCTCTTCATCGAGGTCTGCCTCTTCGTTAGATGAGGCCGTTTTCAAAAATTTTATGCATGCCTGCCCTAGTCCCTCTAGGCACTCGCATTTCGGGTGCTTTCGTTAATGCATGTTTGCGCATATTTGCGCATGCAAGAGCTCCATTAAAGCAAGAGATCAAAACATGCGTTCGCACAGGGTTCATAAATTAAAACGTGCGGGGCAAATAAGCGCAAGGTCTGCATGTGCTTTCAACTGCATGCAATACTGAAATTTAAAGAAGAAGAATGAAATGTCACAAATGTACTGCCACTCCCGCTGGTTGCGCTGTTTTGCTTCTACAATTCTATTTAAAATGGATACTCAAGAAATTTGTAACGTTGGGTTTGTATAAATGTATTAATAAAATAATTGCCACTATTTACTATTTACCGCTCCTGTCCTAGCACACTGGAAGGACTCCTCAACGACTGCTTGAAATTTTGCTTTGTTGGTTTTGTCCTTCTCCGAGATGGTACCGGCGGCCTGGCCCCATTCTCTGCAATTCTGCCGAGAACGAAGTGGGCGCGATTTTAACTTCTCTTGCAGATTGACGCTCTTGATCTCTGTTTCTCAGATGTGCCATTCTTACTGTGGCTGGTGACTCCTGGCAAGCCAGTGGTTATATTGCCTGACTTTGAATTAAGTACTGTGGTTGGTACTCGCAAAGCCAGAGCTGGCGTTTGCCCCACTTAGAACAAGCTGAAACTCCTCCGAAGAGGAAAGGTTCGTAGACCTTGGTACTAGTCTTTTGCTGTGTCGGATCGGCTGTGCATCTGTTTGTTTTGGTTTCTTTTTATTAATTATTTTATTCATGTTATTCACACAATTAAAGCCGGAAATGAAGTCCACTGTGGCAGAGCCGAATACCAGAGTAACCGGGACCAGCTGGTTGGCCATTCAGCCTACGGCACGGACCTTTATACCTTGGCTTTAAAGTCGCGACTCAAACTACGGGTACTCGTTGCCAACCGCACCGCTTTTGCTGCTTGTGGTCTTGTCTTCCAAAGTGGAGCATTGTGTAGTGAACGAAGATGTAGTCGGCCTAAGGGTTAAGATGCGCGACGACTACGCCAGACGTCCGTGGTCCACTCCGCGGCATGGTCCATCGGCTTTCCATTTTCTGACCTAGATAACCTTCCTTCTTCACAAAAGAACTCGCTTCTTTTTCTGCCATCGCCTCTAAGCATATAAAGCAAGGAAGCCATTTCCCTGTCCGATCACCAATGTCTCTGTCCAACATTGCATTGTCAATGATAGAACCGTCGGCAGTAGAAAGGAGCTTATTCAATACCGTCAAAGGTTTGATAGGACAAAACTCTTGAACCATTACGACACAAAAGGCAATATCCAAAAAATAAAAAAAATGAATAAAAACCCAAATACATTTTTAAAAGTGACAGTTATGTATATTTTATGAAATTTGTACATGACTTAAGCACAAAAGAAACTTTAAAAATTATTTTTTTTTTTCAAATATTTATTTTTTGATATTTTTTTGCAAAACATCTTGTTTGTTGCCTTATGATCCTATCTTAAACCTACAGTTTGAAGCTTATCGTATTTTACAATAAACATAAAACATTGAAAAAAAAAACATACATCTCTGCTCACTATTTATATATCCATCATAAAATCACATGACAGACACTCAAGGATATAATCAGTAATCATCATCATTTATTAATATTATATTATTAAAAACTAAAAACAAAGATAATTTCAAGTATATTCATCACATCACGCGTTTTCCTCATCCTTAACTTCCTTCTTAATTTCAGCATCGCTGGCAGCAGCATTGCCAGCAGCAGCAACCTCAGTAGTATTATTTGTGTGCGCAGCTGAACTACTACCGGTAGTTGCAGTTGTAGTAGACGTTGTTGTTGTCGTTGGCTCTACCACACCTTGACTCTCTGATATCCGTTTCCCCAATAGATGAGACAGGGAAGCGATGGCGTCCTTAACGGCATGATAGATAATGTTCTTAATTTGCAGCTTATCCTCATGATTGGAATGCGAATCGGACAATTCACGGAATTCTTGTGTTAAATGGAAACAGTGCGATACGTTCTCGGGCGATACAAAATCCTCGGCTACCTTAATGCAATTATGCAAATTACGAACTTGATGCGGTGCACCAGCTGGAATAAAAACAGCATCTCCCAGGCACTGTGCAATTGGATAGCCCTCGACACCGTACTCCTTGTATAGTCTTTCTCTCAAAGTTCCATCCAGGTACCAGCTTTGATCGTGTATTGGATCATGATTTGGTTCCAAACGAGCACCCTGTTCTATGGCGACTTTATTGAGAAGATCTCGTATTTTATCAGCATCTCTGGCTGCATAGATATGCCACAAAGCACCGGGCAGTTCACATTTCTCACGTACGCGACGTCGTGTCAGTATATCACAACCGGCTTCGTCAATAGCGCGGAATGCCTCCTTAATATGCTCCTCGCCGGGACCATCTTTCGGTATGCCAACATATACCATTACATTAACAGCATCCGAAATATCCAGATGCAAGTTTGTTGTTCCCTTTGTTGGATGTAGAGCTGATCCGTATGCATTGTACATCTTCGGTCCGAGATCCGGACGTACAAAACCATCCGGTAGCCGACTAGCTAGATTAAGTCGTCCGCTTCGTTGTGTGTAATCGCCCAGTGGTAGGGCTTTCATGAGATCATTGAAACGTGTAGGAAGTATTTCGGCGAAATCCTCGCCAGGGGGCCAATCTTTAAGCTTCAACAGCATCGGGTTACCCCTTTCGTCCTTAAGACGCTTACTGACGTACTCAAATCCATCCCAGAATTTCTTCATTGGCTGATTAGGAACCAAATTTCCGTTCATACAATTAATGAGATCATTTTTATCCTCGCCGAAATCGCGAGAGAAAGATTCTGGACGCCACAGATCCATGTTTAGATATTTCGATACGTCCGAAACTAGAACTGGCTGCCCTCGTTTCCATTGTTCTTGGAAAATATCAAAATTACCGCTATGGCGTGAGTCTAACAGACGCAGCAGCTTTCCGTCACATAGCCATGTGTGCGGTGTATCGGGATAAAGAAGTTTCGACTCCGTTAGAGTCATAATTCGTATTGGCAGATACCTCCTTCTCTTCTTGTCCCTGCCAACGAAATACTTAAGTTGCATGCTTTTGGTAATAGCATCTTCCTCCTCCTCGTGGACTTTCTTTTTCTGTACACTCTTTAGTACAGCATCCAAAGCATCCAATTTTGTTTTCTTTGGCGCCTTCAGCTGCCTTAGCGGTGCTGGACTACCGGATCTACTACCATTTGCCTTACCGGAAGATCTGATTAGAAGCTCACGTAAAGTGGAGTGTTGCCCTTCATCAGAGCTGTCCGAACTTGAATCACTGTCCGAATCATTCTCTCCATTATTTTGACTTTCATCTTCGTTATTTCCATTTTTCTTCCCTTCATTTTGTAGGGCGACATCTGCTAGCCAGGACAGGGCCGATTTGTCCTCTTTCTCATCCTTTACAGCATCACTGGTGCCATTGACAAGTTCGGTTTCCTCCTGCTTGATCGGGTCGACTTTGATTCCATTACAATCTCCCTTGATCATGTTACGAATCAATTCTTTGCAGATTCCATTTGTTGCTTTTGGTGGTTGTTCCTTGCTAAGTGGACAGCCACACAATTGTGGGATCTGCCAAAGAGCTCGAGCCTCATGAATACGACGTCCTAGTACTTTTAGAGAATCACCAGCAATGATCTGGGTAAGCATTAATCTCTCCTGTTCGTGGGCTGCACGATTGGTACATAAGAGCCAAGAGAAATCGTCACGATCTCGTCCAACTTCACCCCATATCTTTGGAGATTTCTTCTTGCGATCCTGAAATTTCAAAACAAAACAAATGATTAGGTTAGAGTTAATGTACGATCGACGATCTTGTTATGTGGAATTTACCTTGTAACAATCTAAGCAAACTACAAAGCCGCATTTTCCACATGCCCAATGATAATTGAACAAGGTGGTCTCGCAGACATCACACATTTCTCGGACGCCTTGAACAACTCGTTTCCATGCAATCGTTTTGTCTGTAAAATTATAAAAAAACGGTTTGGGTTATCAAATAATGTAGTTATGTAGCTTTTATTATAAGTTATATGTATGTTCTACTAACAACTATTAACTGCTTCTAAATATGTTGTACCAAATATATTCTTAAAGAACCCTACTAAATACTTCTAATAGAACGTCACATATCTAAGAGAGCGATGCGAGCTAATCTTGAAGTTATTGCAAATAATAACGTAAAAATTCAAATTTTGTTGTTTTGATCCGACTATCGGATCCGATTATCGATTCCGACTATCGTATCCGACTACCGGGTAAGACCGAAAACTTGAATCGATAGTTGAAGGGAAGCAAATTGTTTTAGGTTATTTTTTACTTAGATCCAACTATCGGTTCCGACACCAGATTAGGCCGAAAACTTGAACCGATAGTCGAAGCAAAGCAAATCTTTTTATGCTATTTTTTTTACTTCGATCCAACTATCGAATCCGAAGACTTGAACCGAAATTCGAAGGAAAGCAAGTGTTTTAGGTTATTTTTTACCCTGATCATGTTCCGATTATCGGTTCCGACTACCGGATTTGACTTGGATCCGTCTATCGGTTCAAACCGATTCCGACTACCGGATTAGATCGAAAACTTGAACCGATAGTCGAAGGAATGCAAGTTGATTTAGGCTAGTAGACGTTACATTTATAACTCAAAAATATAAACGAAACGAATCTTGAATATTCTTTCATATAATAGGAAAGATTCAATTTTTGACAGCTGTCAGTTGATAAGTAGCGGAAAATGTCAGTAAGGAATGCAATGGCGCGACCCTATAACTATTTTTGATAGAACCTTACGTTACGATAAGAATCTTAAAAACAGGCATACAATAACAAAGATTCATTATTTGACAGCTGTCAGTTGAAAAGTTCGCGAAAAGTCATTAAAAAATATAATGTACGCCGGCAAAGTAATTAGGAATTAAACGGCTAGACCCTACCAACTACTTTTGATAGAACCTTACGTTACGATAAGAATCTTAAAATCTGGCATACAATAACAAAGATTCATACTTTGACAGCTGTCAGTTGAAAAGTACGCGGACAGTCATTAAAGAATATAATGGCGTGACCCTATCTACTATTTTTGATAGAGGGGTTACATTTAATATTAAGAATATAAACTATTGAATCTTGAAAAGTTCTAACATATAACAGCGAAAATTTACAATTTGACAGCTGTCAGTTGAAAAGTACGCGGACCAAGTCATTAAGGAATGCAATGGCAAGATCCTACCAACTAATTTTGATAGAACCTTTCGTTACGAAAAGAATTTTAAAAGCTTCTTGGATATAATGACAAAGATTCATATTTTGACAGCTGTCAGTTGAAAAGTAATAAAGATTCACAATTTGACAGCTGTCAGTTGAAAAGAACGCGGAAAATATCATTAAAGAATATAATGACTAGACCTTACCAATTTCTTTTGATAGAACGTTACATTTATAACTTAAAAACATAAACGATACGATTCTTGAAAAGTTCTAGCATATAACAGCGAAGATTCACAATTTGACAGCTGTCAGTTGAAAAGTACGCGGCCCAAGTATTAAGGAATGTAATGGAAAGATCCTACCAACTAATTTTGATAGAACTTTTCGTTACGAAAAGAATTTTAAGAGCTTCTTGGATATAATGACATGGATTCATATTTTGACAGCTGTCAGTTGAAAAGTAATAGATTCACAATTTGACAGCTGTCAGTTGAAAAGTAAGCGGACAACGTAATTAGGGATTATAACGGCTATACCCTACCAACTACTTTTGATAGAACCTTACGTTACGATAAGAATCTTTAAAACTTCTTGCATATAATGACAGATTCATATTTTGACAGCTGTCAGTTGAAAAGTAAGCGGACAACGTAATTAGGGATTATAACGGCTATACCCTACCAACTACTTTTGATAGAACCTTACGTTACGATAAGAATCTTTAAAACTTCTTGCATATAATGACAGATACATATTTTGACAGCTGTCAATTGAAAAGTTAGCGGACTAAGTTATTAAGGAATATACTGCCGCGGCATTATCAACTATTTTTGATAGGACGGTTACATTTATTATTAGAAACCACCAATGTTGAAAAGTTCTAGCATATAATAGGTGCATTTCATTTTCATAGGAGTTCGAACGCCGGCGTAGTTGGTCGCATATCAGCTTAAATGCAGCTACACCAGTCCATAATGTGGTATGCGCGTCCAACTACACCGACGTACGTACTCCAATGAAAATGAAATGCATCTAATAGCGAAGATTCAAAATTTGACAATTTTTATCTAAAAGATGAAAATGCATATCGCGTTCTTTCAATTTAGACCACCGTGTTCAACATAGGGTGTTCGATGAAGTTGTGCTTGTGTGCCCGGATATGCCCTTGATGGAACACCCTATTTCCAATAGATGGCGTTAAAAATGTCTGCTTATGTCAAAAATATCCAGAACATACGACTTACGAAAATATTAGCTCTGATGGCTTTGATCACCAAGCACCAGAAGAAACGATCGGGGATAGATTATCCACCCACTGACCAAAGAGTATCGGAAACGACTATGTAAGCTAAGATCGAATGGTTTTGATCATCAAACGCAAGAACAAACGATCGCATCGATCAATCACCATTGATCAATCCACCAAATCAAGATCCTGATCTAAGAACAACCCGTCAACCATCATCGTACATAAATTAACCGAATTAAAATCCACTAAATCTTTACGACGTGCACGTTATTCGCAACTTCGTATATCTCACTTTAATTATTGAAAGTGTTAACGAACTAATCTTACAATTAGCTCATAAGAACTAGCTCTGTTGAACGAAATCGATCCCCCAGGGTAAACGATGCACTATTATAGGCGAATCGCCGAAGGCGACAATTAGTCGGCATGAAGAAGTTAAATTATAAGAATGTACACTTCACAGCTGGACTAAGAAGAAACCACCCCATTATACAGCACCATCCGAAATCAGCTTAAGGATAACCCAATAAGGCATTTCGACGACTTAACTGGGTAATAAAATGGTACTTAAGTTCCGCTTAGGTTAGGTCGGGTCTTAAACAAGTGGACGGTACGCTTCCTTGTGGCAGGTTAGCGGGATTCACTTATTTCACACCCCGATGAGACTGTCTCCAGCTAATCCCGACGATTGCGTCCCTGTCTCAGCTAAATTCTATTGAGGATATTAGCTTTGCGAAACCGAAACGCCGTTACAAAAATTTGGTTTAATTGTTACATCTGAAGGTTTTATGCAAATTTATTTCCCTTGGTATGAACTCCTACCAAATCCGTTCAAACGCAAAGTCCATCGCCTTCTCATTAAGCACCATTACCTATTATGCGCCCGATTTCTTCCTTCGAATCAAGTTTACTACTAGGCATTGGACAATGAGGAGTACGATATGAAGGACTGATGGTATAAAGAGTGACCCCTAAGCTTAGGCTTTCACATAAAAAAAAAGGTTAAATTTTGGTTTTGGAACAAAAATCTCCCCTCCACCACTAATGATTAGTAAATGTTGTAAATATCCTCACAAAAAGGATCAGCCAACTAGATCTCAAAACTTAAAGACGCGTAATCATCCCATTTATAGAACCGGTAAATATACACTCGGCCTTATTATCGTACAACCGACATCATAACAGGTGGTTGCGGAACGAATGGGAAAAAAGCTTTAAATGAGAGAAAGTGGAACACTCGTCGTGTCCTCACGTTTGGACCTACTCAAGGAAATTTTGCACGTGCTACGCTCTGATGTCTCTCCAGCATTAAAGCAACAGCTGAGAAAAACTTACTTGGAGCGATATTGCTTGGATCACTATCTAATCTATTGTTGTTGTGACTGTCGCCATTTAATATAATTATTATTATTTTTTCCAATAGAAGTGCATATGTCTTGAAATAGTGTATCAATGTAATTAATTAAAGTTCACCATAGCATTATTAAAAAAAAAATAGAGCTCGACCAGTTCAAGTCTAATACATAATTACGAAAAAGACGACCTTCGAAAATATTCGACCTTCACACCATATACACAAACACGTGGGTCCGGAACGAGCGAGAACTAGAACGTGTGATATGATTTCATGCGGCGTTTCGACGACGCTAATAATTATTTAAAAAAATGCATTTTGTGTATCAAACCCAAAATTATGTATTTTTGTGTACCGAATTTTACCGGATGGTTGGTAATTATCAACCATATGACCCACAAACTGATTCATCATATTTCACCATTCCCGCTAACATAAAAAAACACGGTTTGTGTCTCGACTATACGTCAATGTTTACATTTTATTTAACAACACAAAAACGAGAGAGAAAGAAATGCGGAACGCTCGTTCCTATGGCAACATTTTTCCGTCTCGTTTCATTGGTATTCACTATCTCGCTCTAGCGAATCGTTTGTTTACAAATTTTTTGAAATGTGGAGTGATATTTATAGGTTATGCCGAGTCGAGTATTGCACAAAAACCCTACTCGGAAGTTAAATTCACATTTTTTTTGTTGGGGTTATCTCGGTCGGGAACTTTAATTGAATTATGAAGTATTGTTCATTGTTTAAGCACTGTTTACACATAGTCTTTTTTTGGTTCACTATATATATGTAATTAATTTCGAGTGTTGGCGCGGTAGTATGATGATTCATGGAAACGAAGGTGGACCAACTGAATAGCACAAAAACAAAACAGCCGTTGATTGAGTATAAACCTCGAATAACAAAGATTATCACTGTTTAAAACTCCTAAAAGCGAGACACTAGACGGAATTTGAGTCGCACCAATCGACAGACAGCAGGACCACTCTTGATAATTTCGACGTCAACTCAACTAATTTCGACCTTTTACGCTATTTTCACTTCCAAAACTACTCAAGGACTATCTCACCTGATTTTCACAACACTTCTAAACTATTTCTACATAATATAAGCAATAATAACAAAAAAATAGGCCCTAATATAAGAGGCGGCAAATTACTACTCACCATCAGACAGATGCTCCGCCATAGCCTCTTTTTCTTGGTGCAATAAGTCACAGAATTGATCAGCGACCTGTGCTAGAAGAAATCTGGACATATGTAAATCTAAATCAGCTGGAGGATTGTCCGAGTCTGGCATCCAGAGTTTTAAGTCATCACCGGATGGATCTTTATGTGGATCAGAGAAGCCGGCAATTGCTAATATACCATTCTTCGTGTACCTGTGTAAATGAAATCGGAACAGAAAGATATGGGTTAATATAGTCATAGAAGACATCAAACGGAAGATGGATGAAATGTGGGTGGTGGTGGTGGTGGGGGGTGGTTGGTGGTGATTTCGATGATACTAACCTCAATCTTCTAAATGCATAAAATCTGCAAAATATATTTGAGGTACTTTTAGACCGTTGATTTGGTGTCCATCGGCATTCTCTGCATTTGGCCAATTTTGGTGCTACTTCAAAGCATGGTCCATCCTGAAGAAATGTCTCTAAGGTTTTCTTCAATTGTGAAATTGGTGGCTTACGAAATGGATCCTTCGTCCTTTCATTTTCATCTCGTGGTTTCTTTTTTCTATAGTAAAAAAAATTTATTGGGTTAGTTAAATCAGAGTTAAAACAAACTTTACTTAGAGTAGGGTGACAAAAAAATCGGACGGAGTTAGGGTTTAGGTTTTATTTAAAGGAAAATCGGACGGAGTTAGGGTTTAGGTTTTTAGGAAAACACTTAAAAAAAAAATTTATAATTAAAAAAAACACAAAGCTCAACTCACATTGGTTCATCTTTAATTTTTGGACGACGTCCTCTCTTTCTTGGCTCCTTAACATCTTTTTGATTATTATTAGCAGCATTATTTGCGGCGGCTGTTGTATTACCATTTGCTGTTGATGCAGGCTTTTTACCACCAACGGACGCTGATGTTCCACTTGTACCGCTATCGCTATCCTTATCAGACATACTTTCCTTCTCACTATCGCTATCCTTTTCACTTTCACTAGCGTTCTGTTTATATTAAAAAAAAAAATAATAATAATAATAAATAAATAACAGAATTCGGTTTATTTTAAAAAAACGACGAAAAAAAAATTAATAAAATAAACAAAGAAAGATTGCGTCACTTTTCTTAATGATTATTAAAAAAAAAAAAATAACAAAAACTCTCGAAAATGCTGCTGCAGTGTATGTACTTAAACAGAAATGAAAAACGAAAAAACGCAACTAGCAGTAAAGCAGCAGCAGCCATATTATAATTATTTATCGGAATATTATAAAAGAAAAATGCTGAACGGGGGTAAAACAATATAAATATAAAGAAAAAAAAGAAACACAAAACAACTTACTTTTTTCTTTTTCTCCTCGAGTGGCTTTCGTGTTCCACCTTTTCGTCGTTTCACTTTTGTTGATTTCCGTTTCGGTGGACTTTTTTGACTTTGTTCCTGTTAATAACCGTTATATATAATAATTAATTTTAATATTACACAAAAATTAAACAATTTATAATTTTAAATATTATTAACCGCAATGAAAATTAAGTTTTAAAGAAATTTTTTTTTATATTAAAATTTCATGCGCAATAATGTTAAAACGCGTCCGACCCGCACACAATTCACCAACATTTTGATTTTTTAGTGTAGAATACACTTTTATTCCCCGCGCGGTTATATTTCTCTCTCTCTATATCCGCGCGCCCTCTGCAAGAGAATATATACATATATTCTTGAGGATGGTGTGTTTTTGCATGTGTATCGGGTATTTGTTCACTAATACATACTGATAATAAATAAAAAATCCCACCACCTTTTATATTTCATATATGAATACGAATTTACACTAAATATAAACTCTACACACTACAAAACTCAGCGGATCCAGATGCTCGACTTCGACTATCGGCGGCATGCGATGCACACTGTATGTAGAAAGGGGGCAATCCTGCTTTTCTATTTCGATATAAACTAACACAATCATATCGCATCGCATCACTTCAGAGCGCATTCTCCATCAAAGCAAAGCAGCAGCAGAAGGTTTTTACCGGTGGAGGCAACGAGAGAAGAGAGAGACGTAAGGAGAGAGAATCGAGTCGAGTAGCACTTACTCACGTTCGCCAGAGTCCGACCGCTAACCCCTACCCAAATATAACACCCCCTGGCGATTTACTTCTCCCAGCAGAGAACGGGTACACCAAAGGCGGATGGAAACAAAACCAAAACAACTTCATCACGTCGTCGTCCGTCGTCTTCATGCCGCTGCTGCTTTTCATATTCACAGAAAAGACTCGGCAATTTATGTAGCCCGCGCGCGGATGGAAAGTATGCAATCTAGTTCTTTTTACCGTGCTTTTTCTTTTAGTTATTTTATTTGGGTTCATTTTAGGCCCTTTTTACACGTCCGAACGGATTCAAGTTAATTATTCGTTATTTACATTCTCTGAAATTGGATCGAGAGTCCCCCATGGCCAGTGGATAGCGGTTTTTGGCTTCGATTCCTTTCGGACAGCATCGATTGATGCGAAATTTGGACAAAGTAGTTGGAAATAAATTAAGCAAATCGTTTATGACGACACAAATATTGAAGAGCTGTGGAGTACGACAAAGGGCGCTATATTGACAGCTGCAGAAACGAGCACCGGTTATGTCCAAAGAAACCAGCAACACTGGATCTCGGACACAGCCTGACAAAAAATAGAACGCAAAGGGGCCTTCAAAAATAACGTAAACTCTACAAGTGATCCAGAAAGACGTTACCAACTTGAACGGGAATATTTCCAATTACACCGGGAGCCGGTGCCCGGCATGCTAAAAGACAACAGATAAATGAGCTCGCAAAAAAAGCGGAAAACGCGGCAAACACAGGCAACAGTAAGATGCTGTACCAAATCACTAAACAGCTGTCGGGAAAGCACTCGACTAAAAAACATGCCGTTAAGAGTGCGGATGGAAGGCTGGTGTGCAGCGACGAGGAGCAACTCGAAAGATGGAGAAATTACTTCTTCGCAGTCCTGAAGGAAAGTCAGGAAAACAGCAACAATGCAGGGCCAGTAAGAATCACCACCCGCCCCCCCCCCCTATTCAAGACGGAAATAGTAACCGCAATTCATGTAATGGCCAATGGTAAAGCAGCTGGACAAGATGGATCCCGCCAGAATTGATGAAAGCCGATTCAAGCCTCATAGCAGATGCGCTTCAGACAAACTTGGAAATCGCATGGAACACCTGTACCTTTCCGGAGGATTGGACAGAAGGTATCATAGTCAAAATACCAGAAAGCGGGACCTAACAAAATGCGACAATTGGAGAGGCATCTGTTCATTATCTACTGTATTTGTCCTATTTATCCTCCGGGATCTTGGGATCCCGCGGGACCTCCTATAATTACTGAAAATGGCGAGGCAAAAGAAGACGTCAGTTTCAGAATAAATATCGCACGAGGCGCATATGCATGCCTGTTCCGCATATGGAGATCAACCCAGATCTCAACTAACACCAAATTGCGGCTGTTCAACTCCAACGTTAAGGCAGTTCTTTTGTACGATTGCGAAACATGGAAAGTTACCCAATTCATCACAGGGCCTACTTCGTATCCTAAACATCTGCTATGGCGCCATGCCGGCCAAGAAAGGATAGACGACCAAATCAGGCGAAGGAAATGGATTTGGGTTGGCCACACCTTGTGACGCGAAAACGAGAATCTAGCCAAACAGGCCTTTGACTGGAATCCGCAAGGATCCCGTCGAGTCGGAAGACCTAGAATAACGTGGGGGAGAACCCTACTAGCAGAAGCTGCAACAACTGGGAGATCCTGGTCGGAGCTGAGAGCTGTCGCGAAAAACAGAGTCCGCTGGAGGGAAACTGTTTCCCTATGTCCCTTGAGGGATTAACGGAGGTCTAGGGGTAAGGCGCCTGACTACTATCCAAGAGGTCCCGGGTTCGACTTCCGACAGCGCCACGGTCCTTCGCCTTTCCCACTTTCCCACCTACATAGCTTTCCTTCTTTCTTCTTTCCTCTTTACATTCCTGATTCCACCTGTCATAGCCTTCCCTAGTCCTTCCCCGCTCCACCAAGCGCATGTCATCGGTTGGTTGAAGAGATTCAACTCGTTTCAGGAGGCATAACACTCCAGCGAGTTGCTGTCGATACCTCGATGTCAGAGTCGCGAAATGGGAGGGAATGTGTGGAATAAAATATCGCGGCCAGATTGTGACAGTTCCTTTACTTCTCTCTCTATCTATCTTCCGACTAGAGCTGCTGTTCGACATTGATATATGAAAAAATATAGATTGTCGGACAGTACAAAGGGGCTTTCCCTAAGCCTCTAGTCTATCACATAAAAAAAACGGAGCGTAAAGAAGAAGTAAAATAAGCTTAATTACCAAATTTCACAAAAATCTGTGTTATCCGAAAGAATTCGGAGGTGATACACTATTTTTTCCGCTATTCACTGGACAATAAGAATACCTTGAAATTTATTTTGACTCATGTTCTTGAATTTCTTTTGATTCCTTATCCAAGCGTAAAAAACTGCCCGCCCATTCTCCCCCACCACCCTCTCACTCAGCCTACCCCACTGCATAAAGTTAAAAATTTCCATCAAACTTTGCCTGTTTTAAAACTCGTGTAAAACGGCCCTTTTTCGTGCAGAAAGAAATAAACAGCCGCACCAACACACACACCCATACACTCTTCCAAGCATGGCCTCCTCTTGGTTTTGTTAGCACGAAACCTGAGTCATCACGTCTCATGGACAGGGAGGCACTGGATAAAAAAAATTAAGAAAGAACAAGACACCACTAACACTGGCGGCAAATATTAATGGGATACCGAAAGGAGGAAGAAAATTCATGTTAAAAACAATTTGGATGTAGAAATATATAACGTACAACCTGTTTTGTGATAAAAGAAAAACAGAAAAAAATTAACTTGCAAATTTTTGTAATGATATGAAAAAAAGTTTTTTTGATGAACAAGGGTTTTGTTCAGTTTTTTTTTTGTGTAGTTTTTAAATAGTACGAAAACTTTGTTTGTGAAACGAGAATGTTTGAATTTTTGTTCTTTTGTTTGACAGAAGAGAAATACACCATATTCATGCATGCATATGGTAGAGTGTGGTGAGAATATTTAAAAAGAGCATACTTTTAGGGGTTATTTCAACTGAAATTAATTTTAATGCTTTGAAAGTTAATGAGAAAAGACTAGCACACTACAGAAATGTTTTGTACCTCTGATTAATTTATATGCATTTATAAAAATAAATCAAATGCGATAACAACATGGCGGAATAATATAACAAAATAGTTTCGTGTAGTTTTCACTTGGAGGTACTCGCCGCGTTAAAAGAGGAATGATTAATTGAAGTGTGTCAGAATATGCAGCTTTTGATACATGACTGCAGGTCTGTTGCTGCAGTTTTTACTGTCAAAACTTTTTCTGTTTAAAGTTTACTTGAAAGAGTGTGGAACATTTTGCAAAAAAAATTCGAGAAAAGTAAAGAAACAACTTTTGTGTAATTTCTTGGAAATCAAAAAGAAGAAGATGGCAACGTAAATTCCATTTGTTTCCTTCAAAAATGAAAAGTGACATTTGAAAAGCTTTTTGACATTTGATAAAGGATGTTGAATTTCTCCGCTTTGGGTTCAAGAGAAAGTACCGAAACATAAGTTTGTGAAGTTTGTGGAGCCTCTTGGGTCTGTAGGACTCCACATTCGGAAGATCTGACTTCCAGTATTTTTTTTATTTATTTTTTTTTATAAATATTTTATGTAGGAGAGTCAGTGCCATGGAATTAAGAAAATAAAACAGCCCACATCCCAGTAGTGAATTTTTGCAAGTCCAACACATGATCAGATCTGCAGAGTGTTTTTCACCTCTCAATCTCAGACAATCATTGAATGCTACCCTGAGTGGTTGATGACACGAAGAATTAAGAGAAATATACATATACAAGAACGCCATAGAGAAAATGCGGCAGAATAAAGGATTTCACAAGCTTAGCGCGGATGGAAGGTTTTTTTTTATGTAATAGTATTTCAGCGAACAGACACAGTTTATGCAAAGTACCATAAGAAGACATGATAACAACAGGAAAGTTTACAGTTAATAAATATCCCAAGCCATCATATCAACGACATGAACAGGAATATTACCTACCAATAGATTTGAAGTATGCTTAGAGGAAAATAGGTGTAGGTGTAGCCGAACGTGATCAATTACTGAGTATACCCTGGGTTAACTCACAGTAAGCGCCCATGGAAACTCGGGTTGAGTCAAGTTTCGCTAAAACCACGGTCGTATAGACAGGTCTGCTAACTTCATATACCATCCCATAGAGTGAAGTGTGATTGATATCGTTCGACTTTGAAGTAGTTCTTGAATGGATCACTGGCGGCGCAGTAGTCGAAGTACCAAATTTCGACCGCGTGCTCTTCGTGAACTTCGACAAATACGCCATCTGCAGTCTAAATCAAGAAGCTCCAGTAGCGATACGCGTATCAGTCACAGGTTTGAGCAACGAGTTGACAGACCTGTCTATACGACCGTGGCTAAAACCAAGAAAACTCCACGAAACACGTTGGATCAAGTCGGGTTTTGCATATCGAGTTAACTTAAAGGGAAAAGCTTTCTTGTAAACTCAACGAATAATCTACCCCAGTAAATGGCAAGTTACCATACGCCTACAACAGAGGATTCCCCACGTGCATATGAGCGTACGCGGATTATCCTCGCGGCTAATTGTGTTGTGTGTCAAACGAACTACTCAGTCAGTCAAAGTATTCAGGCCAATTGTGAACTACGCTGGAATTTTCTTACATCGGTAGCATACACTCTGCTGTAACGGAGAGTAATTTCGAAATTAAAATTTGTGCTATTATGTAGGAATGCTCCAACGTAGTTTATAATTGACTTGAATACTTTGTTTGACTCAAAACCGCAAATCCCACGAATTTTCGAGATTGCTGGCCTCGATCCTGCAGGTTTGTGGGATTGGATTCCCTAATCTGGAACGTCGTGGTAAACAAAAAGCCCTCAAACCTATTAGCCGTGTTCAAGAGGAAAATACTTCGGCGGATTGTTGGCCCCTTATGTGAGGAAGGACGATTCCGGCGACTCTACAATGACGAGATCTACGACCGCTATCACAACATATGCAGATGTTGTGAAGAAAAGAAAGCTCGGTAGGCTCCGGCGAGCAAGGCATCTAGCTCGTATGAGCCTGCTCGGAAAGTTCTCTGCGGTTAGACCACAGGGTGCGACATAGCGAGGGAGGCCCAACCTTCGCTGGACGAATGGCGTAGGCCAGGACGCTCAAAGCTTAGTGGTAACAAACTGGATAATATCGACCCAGATTCAGGACAGGTGGAGAGAACAATTGCAAGAAGTGAGGACCGGATCCCGTTATTCTATTTTCAAACTTCTAGACCATAGTATATACGGATTGAAGGCCCCAGGATGCCCAGTGAACCGAGTTGGCTAGCTTTGTAGTACGGGAATAACATTGCCGTGCAGGCAGGAGAGCTTCGATTTAAGTTGCAATAATAATGGCGCTAATACTTTGAACAAGTTGCTATATAGACGGATAAACAAAAATGGTAGCACTACCATCGATGAGTGTTTTCCAGCCACGCTAAGGCGATTTTCGAAGCACCCGCCAAGATAAAAAAGTAATATTCGAAGCTGAATTTAATCGAGGATTTCAAGATTATAGTTTGAGCTGCTGACTGAAGGGGGAACTTGTTTGGTCATTTGGAATAGGCCATCATTCCATCACAGGTCCTCACATGACGTCCCCACATTCCATATTTATCGCCATGGCCATTAAATGTCTTTTATATCGAAGACTAGATTACAGAAGTAAACACCTTTGTACTTTCGATGGGTCTAGGACACTAGGGTGCAATTTCGAACAGCAAGGACTAACTGGAAAGGTAGTAGAGAGAAAAGTAAAATAATTGACAACGGACCCCAACAGAGGGCTCATTTCGATATTCGCACAGGGCTTTCTCGCTTACTATGCTTATTGCGATTGGCAGCGTAGAGCGCAAGGGATTGCTGTAACGAGGGAAGGCGAAAAAAATAAATGTTAACTAGATGGGAAAAGTAGAAATCCATAGAACCATTGCGTGAAATAGAATCACAGACCTCTGGAATGGTTGTCGGGTGTCTTAAAAACTAGACTGCAAGGCCAGCCGACATGGTGGTCGTCCATGGTTGCGTGGTCTTCCGGTTTATGTCTCTAGATAATGTAGTTGTTCAAGCTACCATTTCCTTCCAGCTTGAGAGGAGACTAACATTTTCAATAGGAAAACTATAGCCTAGGGGTTAAGGAGTAAGGCTATACCTGCCTTAGAAATATAATTTGATATAATGTTAAAACATACGTTCGTTCTGAAACTACCCAAATTTCAATTTTAACGGTTCCTCAAATATCGGAGTAACCTTACTGCGCATGATTTTCTTACTTAGAGTAAAGACTTACCTGGTCAGAACTGGAACTTTCCTCTTTTTGGTCAGAATCTGAATTATGTCCATTGTCACGATTTAAAGCACTCTTTTTAGGGTGTTGCTTATTAACTGCAATAAAAACAATTCGTTAAAATTACAACCCAAAAAGATTTGACGAAAGGACAAACCTGTTTTACCGCTTCTAATACTATTCGAGCCAACATTTAAGGAATGAACAGGGGGTGTACTGCTTTGAGCAGGTCGTTGTTGATTTAAACTTGAGCCGGAAGATGCTTCAGTTGATGTACTACTACCAGGTGACGGGCTCAATGTCAGAGGAAGTTTAACACAACTACCGCTGCCAACTACACCTGTAGTATCTTCAAAATCCTCCCCGGTGTGTCGTTGTAGCCAAGCCTTCTTCAGATGGCGTGGCGCTGAATTGCTAGTACTGCTGCCACTGTTACGTTTGGGTGCTGGACTTGTTGATTTCTCTGGCTCTGACAGCTTAGCCGGGGTGCCCGGGGCGCTTTGCACACTTAGGCCAGGACTACCCGACGGACTTAAGCTTGAATTGGCGCTCGATGGACGATTTGTTGTCGCATCGTTTGAGTTGGTTTGCATTAATTGTATATTAAGGGATAGTAGGTTGTTGACTGATCCTGGCGGCCCGTTTGACGGCTGCATCACCTGGGTTTGTTGTTGTTGTTGTTGTGGCCCGCTCTGATCCACAGAGACGATTGGCGGTTTTGCTGTTAATGCAGGTTGCACTTCAGGTTCTACTTTGGAGGTCCTAGGTTCTTCTACTACCACGGGTATTGTGGTGCTGGCGCTTACTAGTGGTGATGAAGCGGCCGGCGGCGGTGTCGCAGACACATTCAGAGCTAAAGGACTACATTGGGGTGGTTCAGTTCTCTTTTTCTTAACATCTAGGGGGACTGGACTGCCTGCTGGATGGTGTATAGGAGTCGATGATTTCCGTTTCGGACTTGAGCTGTCATCACGGTTCCGGTCTGATAGTCCTAAATCTAAAGGTTGAGTTTGGTACGATGGTGATCCACCAACTGGATGATGGCCCATATTTTGCGGAGGAATCATTTTCATCATTATTCCCGGTGACCGCGACATTGGTATAGGAGCAGTTGCGGCCGTTTGCGGTGAATTGCCGTGCATTGTTATTGGCAATGTTTGCTTAACAGCTGGAGCAGGAAACATTCGCGAATCGTATATCGATCGCGATGAGTGAGCTGGTGGGGGAGCTGGCGCTGTCGGCGGACCAGTGACTGGTGGTGGCGGTCCGTACACATGAGATTGGAACGGCGATGGCGAACTTGACTTTGCAACAGGTAGTACTGGTGTATCCTGGGCACGACAAACTGGTATACCGGTAGCAATTCCGGCTCCACCTGGCTGTCCGTATATATGCGAGGGTGCTGGCGATGATACTTTTGGCTTATTCTGAGGAGTTGCTGCTGGTGATACACTGTAATGCAGAGATTTGGACTGTTGCTGCTGTTGTTGCTGCTGCTGTTGCTGCTGCTGCTGATGCACAACGGACTGAGACTGTACAACTGGCTGCTGGATATATTGAGCCGGCTGCGTTGTTGGTAGTGATGCTGGTTTATACCTATCATTGGCAGGATTTATCGGTGCTGAACGGTACTCATACATCACATGAGGAGATGGGGCCGACGAAACTGTTTTATAATGAGACGGATGTGTTGGCGCCTTTGATAGATGGACAACTTGTATTGGTGTCTGTTTATGAGTATCATGCTTAACAATCACACTGCCAGGTGGCTTTGCATCTGACATCAATGGAGGCGGTGTCGGTAGGCCTAAATCGGATTTTGTTTTTATATCCTTCGGATATCCACCTTGGGCAGTATAAGCAGTATAATTATATATAGGAAATGCTCCTGTGTCTGCCTTAAGCTGTGGCGGCTTATCAATTTGTTTCGATTGTGAGCTAGCTGATATACTCGCCCGATGTTGCGCCTCGTAATCAATCATCGTCTTGGCGGAATTTCGCTGGAGCTGGAATTGAAAATGAGGAAAAAAAAACAAAAATTAATTATATTCAAATTATTAATAGTGTCATGAATATTTATTTAACGCATTATAAATTATTTATATTTTACGTTTTCCCATTCAAGGTAAAGCTCATATTTGACTATCGCTACTTATCTCAATAGCAGCAGCAGCAAAAACACATGGGAGTGCGGAGAAGGGGGACGACTTGTTGTTATTATCAAAAAGTAAATACCAGAGATAAGTGCGGGCGCGCTATCAAATTCCACAATTTTCGGTTGATAACCGCGCGCGTCTAAGCGATATCGCAACCGAGAGCAACACAAAATGGGGTGTATGCAAATGGATTTTCAAGAGTTTATTTCGGTGTTTCTAATCTATTTTGACTTTGTTAATCGACGACGCTTAGTTTATCACAATTGCGTGATAACGACGAATTTTTTTTCACTCTCTACAAAGTCGCGCAATAAATTGTTGATAAGTGTTTGTTTAGTAGGAAAATAAATTAAAAAAATATTTTATTATTTTTTTTCGTCGAGACAAACAAAAACAGAGAATAATAAACGAGGAATGGGACAAGGGTACTTTTTTTATACCTACATACATATATTCGTGTCTGTGTTTGTAATGAACTCTTTTATCTTTCGAGTTGTAATATGATTCAATAAAGCGGGATTTTTGTCTCGAAATCAGTGGGAAGTTAATGCGTTTAATATTGCTTTATCGTTATCGGAAACGCAGAAATTGTAATTTTATGATAAGTGGAACAGAAAAACAGAGAGTTGGAAATATTTATAGTAATTTATTCTTAATGGTTTTTAATGAATGTCTTGTCTGCATTAATTTTTAGGAGGCAATTATTGAAAGAGATTATTTTTTTCTTATAATTATTTTTTCATTTATTTCTATTGCAGTTAAATGAAATTTTAATTCATTTGCTAAATAAGATAAGGTTTTTAAGTTTCATGTTTGTAACAGAAATCATTCGATGTGAATTGCAGCTTTAAAGCTTATAAAAGAAGAAGAAGAAGCAACTTTATTAAACTGTCAAAATTAACAAAGAAAGCTTGGACTTATGACTGGTCACAATTTTAAAATAGGGGGGTTCGAGTTAGATTTTAGAGCCGAAATTATAAATTTAGAGCTGTTTGGTATTCTGTAAGCCTAAAGAATCTCAAATTTAGAGTACCTTAAGTATTCTAAGTAGGAGGAAGCGACACCTACCTCAAATTCCGGTTATTATTTTTTGTACTAAACATCAAAAATGATAGGACTACGTCTCCTATTAAAAGTCGTGATTTCACATTTACCAATATTAAGAACCAGGTTGTTGTTAGCACACCAAGAGTAAAAGGTGTCAAGGCCAAATTACAAAAATCTGCAATTTTCGATACTTTTTATGTGACGGTACAATTCATCAGCGTAAATCAATATTCTACAGTGTCTTAGCACGGGAACAATGTCACCATTGATAGAATAAAGAAAAGAGAACCAAGATGATTTCCTTGAGGAGCATCGGATTACGCTTAGATGTACAGGGATGCGTGAATGACTTCATTATTATAATCAGGGGTAAGAAGATGATGGCCATGTCTAAACTCTTACCGAGAGCCTTCCTTCTTTCAAGATTATATTTGGTGACAAAATGAAGAACTTAAATCACAAAGTCAAGGATAACAGTCATGTGCGCTTCGCCAAAAAGGAAAAAATCTTTAGCTTCGCATACTGAATTGTGGAACGATTGATTTTTCAGAGGTCTAATTCCTGTAGATCACTTTAGATAAAACGCAACTGGAATTTACTTAGCAGCGAAGAAAACCTCCAGAGCAATATATGCTATCACCAGCAAGCTTCTCTATGACAGAATCCAGAATTGGTGTTTTCTGGACTAGGCCTCACCATCTGCACATGAGGTGCAAGTTTGCCTGATACAAAACCAATTTGTCTAAGTTTCATGGGTCTTGAAATAAGACCTGTTCACCGCTTCTATCAGCTTGGTGCGTGAACTGGAGCAGGCTGCCACGCAGCTCACTGAGGTATTGATATCCTCTTTCTTCCTCCCAGTCGTTGCATGAAATATCCGGATGTAATGATAAGGCAAAATTTGCTTGGCAATGGGAAGAATACAGGCTCACTTTTACAGGCTACAACAAAGAGCTGAGACGCCCTAAAAGGATTGCTTGGAGGAAGCACTGTGAGAGCTCGTTATTTGACTGAAATATCATTTTCTTAAACTCGAACAACTTGTCATGAATCACGACTCGATTTTCAGTACAAGGACCATAGCTCTAAGTTGGCTTACTCAAAGGCTAAATCAGCAGACGTTGCTTGACACCATCTAGTCACTCAGACTCAATCAAATATCTGGGAGTATTGCTAGACAAGAGAGTGAACTGAGACGTTGAGACTTGGGGTCTCACATTCTAAATGATGTACTGGATGTACAACATGATCGTTAAATCTGTTGTTACTTATGCCGCTTGCGTAAAATCAAACAGGACACGGCGATACTGAAGTGCAGTGGACTACAACGCCATAAGTGCCTTGAGACTTCAGATCTCATTGAACTGGTCCTTTACAGTCATATCTTCAGCGGTATCACAAACATTCCAATTGTAGGTAGCCTTAATAAGGTTACTAATAGACATTGCATCATGACGTAAACGACATGACGGACTGGTAGTAGACTCTTTTAAATAAAAAAATTGTGTCCCAAAACCCTCTACTGGTTTATCGATCACTAGATCCAACCATGAAAAGGTTAAAAGGCGCCAGCATTACAATCTCTCGGACAATTATGTTGTCATCAAGGGCTCTCATCGTGGAAATTTTGTTCCAAAATAGTTGCAGGCTACATTGATGTGGCCAGGAAAAATAGGGTCTTGCTCTTCTGGATATCAAGAAGGAGGGGTCTGAGACGCTGGTCTACTGCGTCAAAGCTTTCTGAGACATCTCATAGTCCACCTCCAAGTCAGTCTCTGACAGGCACACTGGAATGAAAACCTTTACTAGATCGTTCAACTTAAGCAGCCTAGCTACTGTTTTCCAAGTTGAGTTTTAAGCTATAGTTGCATTCACCTATGAAAACTCATGAAGGGGCTACGCTAACAAACAGACTTTAACTCCATTTGCTAATAAGGCAGCAAACACAACGATAAAATCCCGTCGAGTCAAGTCTAAATAAGTTTGGGACTTCTAACGCCTCCTTTATGAGCCCTCTCAATGGGGTCAACATTATGTGGGTCTTGGGTCATCAGGGGTTTGTGGGCAATTAGAAAAATGCGGATTGCTTTGACCCGACAAGGATCGGGGGCTGTTTTGGTTGGTTCGGAACGGCGTTTTGGAGCATCCATCAGTTTAGTATCAAAAGGATTCTAAACGATCGGACTCTGATGAAATACACCTAACTACATATGAAGGTTCCCAGCTGGCCTGTTGAACTCCAAAAGGATTATTCCGTCTTGTAATGCTATCAGACAGTTACTGGAGTGCAGAAGAAAGATGTCTAGACACTAGTTGGTTAGGTCTTGGGGGGAAGGACCTTTGCTGAGCCTGTACAAGTGGTCTACAAATGTGAGAAATAGGGGCTATTAAGAGTTCAATATGGCCAAGGAGTCATTGAACCTGATGACGCACTAAAAGATAGAAAGAGGGCTCAAGCAGTGATGGGCAACAGTCGACTTTTCCAGAGCACCAAGAAGGCTTTAAAAGCTCTTGTTGATAGTGGGCTATATAAAATAAGTGGTAGTTTTCTATGACTATAGCTAATAACAAGTTGGTGACTAACTGGACTGAAAACGTTTTCTGCTGGAGAGTTTAATTGTGTTTATATCTATCAAACCGTTTCCTTCTCTTTCGTACATTTTAAAAGAAAATTCTTATAAAAACTAATACACACTTTTATTTCACCCGAAAAAACATATAATTTTTAACCTATGAATCATAAATATTTATGAAAGATAACAGAAACCCCCAACAAAAATTGTAGCGCTATCGAAAATATAGTCAATAAAAATTAAAGCTCTTTTCTGTGTGTGACCCCACTTTATCATCACCCAGTAAACATTGTGTATCTATAGAGCGTCGTCTCCAAAAATAAGAAAGACTTAAAGAGTTTCTAGGTAGTCCATAGAGAGGAAGCAGAATGAGGCATCGATGGGAAAAAGGGGGTGTGGTAAAAAAAAAGAAGAAGAAGAAATTTATCACTAGATGTCACGTATACGTATGACATGAAATATGAACAGTAACAAAAGGAATGGTGAATTTTTTTTGTTTTGGAATATTTACTACTAGGATTTATGGAAGAGAGAGGTCACGATCATGTTGGTTAATATTTTTTTTTGTTTTATGATTTTTATGATTTGTGTGTATAATGTAGGGTAGTGTTTATAGATAGTATGTAATTAATATGTGCTCTATAAAAGAATCTAGTCCTCCTTCAATGCAATATTCACTACTTAAATCAGTATTAGCTCCGCTCAAACGATTATTTAACTTGAAGGGCAAAACACTGTAATAGCGCGCACTTAATGCATTGCGAAGGTTCAGATTTACACCCACAAACCACTTAACAGATTACAGTCAGTCTCGCCAACCACAACAGAACAACAGAGACTTTATTTTTATTACAAACAAACAAAAATCTTCTTCTTCTGTTAAGAGTTTAGGTTTATTAATATCAAAAGTAGATGGCGCTAGACAATTAAATTTATTATATGTCATTGATATAAGAAAAGGAGATGTGAGGAGAATAAGAAAGGAAAGAAGAAGATTTACTTATTGTAAAGAGGTCTGTGTGGAAGAAAGTTAATTTTTGAAAAAAGATTAAATAGAAGCTGAGTGATGGAAAAGACGAAGAATGATTTTATTTTGAAACTAGCCGAATTCCCGTTGAGTTGAATCTCATCAACTAACCTATGACATGCGCTTTTTTTTGGTGGAGCGGGGAAGGGCTAAGGAAGGCTATGACTGGAGGAATCAGGTATATAAAGGAATGTGAAGAGGGAAGAAGAAAGAAGGAAAGTTATGTAGGTGGGAAAATGAAAGCTGAAGGACCGTGGGGCTGCCGGGATTCGAACCCGGGACCTTTGAGATGGCAGCCAGACGCCTTACTGCCTAGGCTATCAAGGCCCCCATTTTACATTTACATGTAATTAGAACAAAATCAAGTATTTTTAAAATTTTTGTCTGTCTGTATGCCAGTATGTCGGTCCGTTTGGCCGCCATAATCTCGGGAACGGCTAATCGGATAGAGGTGAGACTTTCACTGGAAGATTCAGTATTTTTGCGAGCATGTTTTAGGCCATTTGTATACGCTTTATATAAGCTTCATCTGTATGTATGTATGTAGACAAATCTTGCAACTTGATTTTGACCCACTTCCACAAAACCGAACAACTTCAAATTTTGCCAATATGCATAGTTCGCGTGATATTAGTACGCCATAGACTGAGAAGTAAGGAGTTAAGCGCGGTTTTCCAGCCGGATTGTGCGTCTTTCTACAAAAAGCCATTTGGCCACACACTATACGTTCTTTCCTGCAGGATAGTGCGCAAGATTTTGAGCTTTTCAAGATGAAAAAATCAATAGGAATTATTGTTGCTTCGACACTTGGAGTGCGGCGTGTTGAATATTGTAAAAATTATGAACGTTCCAAATATCATTCCGGATTCTTTTGCAGTTGGTATCTGATGGTGGATGATTAATACCAAATTTAAGAAAAATTTTATGATAAAGGATAATCCTGCCCTAAATCGAGTAAAAATAGAAAAAATTTAATAAAGGTTAAAAAGTTGAAGCCTTTCCAACCGACAGGATTGCGCGCGTGTATAATTTCTAGTGTGTGGCCGAGGCCAAAGGAAAACTGTCGGTTTAATGCACATGATTTCTCAGGGGTAAGCGTGGCGTGTCATATTATTCACACACTTACGCGCAATCATCTGAAAATTGGGAATGCCAAGGATTGCCGACGCGCTTTCCTCTCAGTGTGTGGCGGCCTAATACAATATGACATTTTTGTAAAAAAAAATCAAGATGGCGATTCCAAGATGGCGACCGAACTTTGCAATTGTGTTCCCCGACCGCCGGCATGGGTATTAAACGAAAAAGTATGATAAATAGAAACAATTAGCTGTGTGGCGTTCTTCCAAATTCAAAATGGCGGCCAATACAAAATGGTGGATTACATTTTTCCTTAGAAGCCACTCGATATGGATATCAAATGAAAGGGTACGACAAGTATACAAGAATACTATTAGCTGTGTGGCGTCACTCCGCCTTCAAAATGGCGGCCAACACAAAATGATCTTTTTCTTTACAACGCGCTCGGCATAGGTATCAAATGAAAGTGTGTAACAAATAGAATACTGTTCGCTGTGTAGCGTTATTCCAAATTAAAAATGGCGGCCAGCGAAAAATAGCGGATTATATTTATCTTTACAAGTCACTCGATCGGTTTATGGATATCAAATGAAAGGGCATAACAATATTAGCTGGGTGGCGTCATTTCAAATTCAAAATGGCGGCCAACGCAAAATGGCGATTTTCCATTTTCTTTACTTCGTTCTCGGTATGGATATCAAATGAAACTGTATGGCAGTAAGCAAGAAAGTAAGCTGTATGACGCCATTTTAAATCAAATATGGCGATCATCACAAAATGGCGGTAGACATATAATAGTCTAAAATAAACTAAAAAAGTGAAAAAATAATTTTGAATGTAAAGTTTTTATTGCTCCAGCCAGTATATGCGAACAAACTATCTTTCGAAATGGAAAAAAGCGTGAAGCACTAACGACAAGTTCAAGTGTTAATAAAATAAGATGGGTAGAGACCATTTTTGGGCTGCAAGGTGGGTGCCAAATTTCATTATATCTTTTTCCTATTGCGCACTGTGCACACATGTTTTTTATTGAAAGGCGTTACAACGTACGCGGGTTTTTGCTAGTAGTACATAATTGAGCGTTTATTAGCTCAGAAATATACCCAAACTCCATTTCTTGTGAAAACTTAACTTGGGTTGTAAAAACAATCTAGGAACTGACACAAAATTGCAGGGTTCGGGCTAAGGGCGGCAAAATTTGAATAGCCTTTTATTTTGAAACTAACCGAATTGCCGTTGTTATAGATAAATATTCTTACACTTGTTCATGCACTTGAGTTATTTTTTAATTAAATAAAAATGTTTTAACACAGCCGTAACTTCCGTGCGTTTTGAAAGTGCCCCACTATCTAAGCCTTGATAAAACTTACCATATCAAACAATAAACTTATCCGCCACTTTGATAATTCAATTTCTTTTTTTTTTTTTGAAAAAAAAACACAAGAGAAAAACACTCGAAATCGATATCACTATCACACAGTATCACATCCCTAATTCACCATAATCACCGGGGAAAAATTGTTTCCTTTCAAAAAGAGAGAAGGGGTGAAAGTTCCAGGAAATGAGCCGCAAGCAAGCAGACAAGCAAGCAAGAAGAAAAAACTCCAGGTTGAATCCTCTTCCCCGAGAAGATGATGTTTCAAGAGAACAGGTGGACCAGACTCCACTGAACACGAACCGACTTCTCTGCCGTCTTCGCACAGCCCCTGATCTGATCTGATAACAACAAAGCAAAGAATTGGACTATCATCGAAGGCAAAGCCTGGCACTACCACCATATCAAGAGGAGAGAGGAAGCTAAGGAAAATTGTAGCACCGCCGCCGCACCCTTCAACAGCCATATGGAATTGTGTTGTCTCAGGGATTCAGGGTTGTTCACAGTTCAGGGGTAGGAAGTTCCAGAGCAGAGCTCAAAAACTGGGAAAAGTATATTCCGCCGCTGCTGCCGTAGTCGTCGTCGTCGTTGTGTTTTGTTAGTAGGAAAAAGCAGGATTCCTGTTTCCCCTGAATAGAAAGAATCTCGTGTGCACGTGGAAACCCAGTGCTATAGAATGAACGTCGTCGTCGACGCCGTTGTTGTTGTCGTCGTTGAGCTGGGAGATTCGGTGTGTGTATATTATTCCTTTAACATCCTGCGCTCCTGTTCCTGCTTGTGAAAAAGGCTCAAAGACCCTTTTTCCCTATTTTTATTATTGAATCACCCTGCCATAAAAATATTCTGAAGGAGTCACGAAGAGGAGGAAGAGAACACAAGAAAGAAGTAAACGAACTCAAAAAGAATAAAAATATCCTGATCTAAGGGTGGCGCGGCGCTCTGGAAGGTTTTTTTTTCTGTAAACCAAGGGTAGTGCACCAAGGATTAAACAATAAAACAGAACTTACCCCTGTTGCGACGGCATAATACGTCCTTTGCTGCTGCTCCTGCTGCTGTTGCTGTCTCAGTCTATCCATTTCCCTGTCCTTTTCTCTCTCGCGCTGCCTCTCCCGTTCTCTGTCTCTTTCTCGCTGCACCAGCAGTCTTTCACAGTCCATCCTTCGGCGCTGATCATCCGCCGCACTTATAATGCTAGATTGCTGTGAGGAGGGCTGAGGATTCTGTGATGGTTGCTGCTGCTGTTGCTGCTGCTGCTGCTGCATTGAGGATGGAGGCGCTGTCTGTGTCTGGGGAACTGATGTTGGTAGTCCTCCAATTGTTGGCAAACTAACTGCCGATGATGTATGCGGGGGCAGTGGGGGCTGCACCACGTGCGACGGCATACTCAAATGGGGTGGCAGATGCTGCAGGCTCGGATGCTGGGGCGGGAGAGTATTCAATCTCCACACAGAACTACCCATTTGCTGTAAAAGAGAGGAAAAACGGTATTAATAACTTACAAAATGTCAGACGGAAGAATGGAAATTATACACAGAGAGAGATAGAGGGGTGGGGGGTGGAAGGAGAACAAATAAAAGAGGAACGGTGTGGATTATGGGAAATTCTTTCCGTTTTATAAATTGCATACACTTGGGCGTCGTTTGTATCTTTCCTAGAATCCTATACAAATTTCATATACATCCTAGTATGAGCATGCACTTTCAGGCGAATGCGTACTCCAATGTTGGAAACTTTTATTCTACAACATATACCCTCTCCCTCTGTTGCTCCCCTTCACCAACTGTGAATATTTCGAAGGAAATTTCCACGACACAACACAACTTTTCTGTTTGTGATAGAAAACTTTTAGTTCACAACCTCAGGAAAACAAACTTTTTCTTCTCATTCTCCTCGCTCGCTCGCTCTCACTCTCTCGCTGGCAACCGATTTTGCTTTGGCTTCTATTTTTAATCGGGAGGGTTTACTTAAGTAGATAAATATTGGGGGCTACACAACAGCATAGTGGTGTTTATTGAATTAACATTGTTGATGTTGGTCAAGTGGGATTTGTTAATTATGATATTATTTAAAAGGGACATGACTATTTTTTTTTGGCAGATAATATCATTTATTTACTTTTGATATTTATTGTATTATCAGCCAGTAATCAATATGTGATAAAAGCATGAGTAAACAAATACAATATTAAATGGAAAGTCACTTGTGAGTAATTGAAATTAAATAAATTGCGGAAACGTTCATAATAATTTTTAAGAAAGTTTGAGTCGTAATGGAGTGTCGTTCAGCCTTGTCGTTCTTTGTGTGCATACAAACTATCGAAGTAAAGCTTAATACAAGCATTGATCATACTTAAACTACTAGTACAGCTCAATGTTTTTCATAGCTGTTAAGATTCGTAACGAGTAAGACTCATATTATTGGGCCATAAAGGTTAATATCGTGTCTGACTCGTGATTATTGTGCAAGAGATTCCAAACTGAACATCTTATGCTCCTTTATTCCTTTGTGGGACACATTCTGGGAAGACAATTAACCTTCAGTGGACGACTCGGTTTTGTGTGGCAGCTCTCAGCCCCGTCCAGGATCTTTCAGTAGTTGTGGTATCTGTTAATAGAGTTTTCTGCCACGTTGTTTTAGGTCTTCCAACTTGACCGGTTCTTTAAGAATCCCAGTCAAGAGACCGTTCCGATTTCCTTTTCGTTCTTTCAAACGCGAATATATTTTACCAAGTGGTTCCCCAACTAAGTACTAACCACGTCCCATGCTGCTTGACCTTCGTTATTAAACGAGAACGGATCTATTGAGTATGATAATGGCACACTATATATGGTTCTGTACTATTTTTTTAAAACTCAAATTCTATAGCTTCGGCATCCGTGTCGGCGATGACGGCGTTATCGTCGACGAACATAAAGTCGGTTACGAAGTTATTGTCGTCGTATCGAACTCCGAGTGGTCCGTCGAATGCTTCACACACAACCGCGTCGATCATAACGTTAAAGGGAAATGGCGAAGCGACGTCCTCCTATCGGAGACCCGTTTGAATCGGGAACTCTTCGGATAAGTCGCTTCGAATACGAACGTTGCTGGTTGAGCCATCGTACGACGCTTGGAGAAGTTGGATGATTTCCAATGGCACGTGTTCGGTTTCGAAGGCTCTCCACAAGCTGTTCCAATCGATGCCATCGAAAGCAGATTTGAATTGGACCACGACGACAGATCGTTTGCCACAACGAATTCTTTCTTATATTAGCTGACGGAGAGCGAATATTTGATCAATACATCCTCGATGTGGTCTAAATCCCACTAGTTTTTTTCGGCTCGTTTGCTCTCTATGTTTCTGTAGCCTCGACTGTATGATTTTCGAAAATACATTCGCTTTTCTTCAAAATTGGCACAACGATCGCTTTCTTCCACGCCGACGGGACACGATCCGAAATGCCATATGCGTGTTATGACGACGTGAAGTTGTGACTATACATCGCCTTCCGGCATTTCTCTATTTTATTGCCGTCTTCACCTTGATAATTGTAGATTCGGTATCGAGAAACTGATTCGTCGACTGTACGATAATCGGCGGTTCGGGTGCTGGACCTTGTGGCGCATCGTGGGTGTACGCTGGTGGAAGAATTCCACTCATGGGAAGAGGTCACGAAAGTGCCACCCGATTTTTTGATGTTGTCGTTTGTTGGTGTTTTTTTGCCGCCTAAACGCCGGAATGTCTGGAAAGACGTCCCGTACTCGTGGCTCGACGCCGTTCTTCCATGTCGGCCGCAACGTTATTCCTGGTTCCGATTTCTTTTTCTGTCGAACTTTTTTTTTCAATCTTCGATATTGCTCGAAATCGACGTGTTTCATTCGTTTCCGCTGATCGACGAGGTCCAGACAGCTGTCCGAGATCCATGGCTGCGTCCGTTTAAGTATAGGTGGACACACCTCTATAGTACACCGCACAATGGGCTCCGATAATTGCCTTTCTTCTACATCGATATTGTCCGGTATTGCGAGCGCCGCGAGTTTTTTGGATACTACCTCATGAAACTCTGGTCTGATGGTCGGGCCCCGTAGGTACGCCCAATTCGTCTTGGCTGGTGGTGTCGCCGTTTTCTTCGCTCGTTGTGTTCGCATCTGTAATCAATGGTCCGATCGGCAATCCGACCCACGCATTACGTACGTCTTTGAGCGTCGATCGAAATGTTGCTGGCGCATAAACGGATACGATATGGGTCTTGAAGGGAGGAGGCCAAGGCTCGATTTACGATTGGATGGATGGTTGCTAACACTCAGCTCAACCGACTCCATGCGGAGTTCCCGATAGGTCCTTATGTTTTATGACGCAGAGAACTCGCCATTCGACCATCTCCCGTTAGCTTCTTCTGTAGAAGTACCCCAGGGGGCACCGGCGAAAGGTGGGATAGGAACATGTTCTGTTCGTCTGTGCTGATTCTTTCCTTTTCGGGTTTTGATACAAGTGACATCGGGTGTCACCACCACCTTTCTAGGTCTTACGTTTCTGATAACCTGGAACCACATACCCAAGAACGATCTACATAGGTCATATACTTTTCCAGATAGTGAGCTGTCTACAATTCTCGAAAGTTTTCTTTAATTGCTTGCTAGTTTACTTGCACTTTTATAAACACTTACGTTATTATGAACTTCTTTCTCCCCAAGTCGTTCACCCTCAAAAATATCAAATTCTAAAATAAATAGATGGAACATAAATTTTTTTTTATCTTTACTAACAACATTTACCAAGAATTTGTATTCAAAAACGTGTTCATTCAAAACCAGATGATTCCGTGGATAATTCCTAGAATGACAAACATTCCCAACACCCCATATTTTGAGAACCTAGTAACCAAGTAATCATATTGCGGCTATATTTGGAAAAATATGGGGCGAATCGTCCAAGTCAACAATTTTTTTTGTGTAAGACTACATCATAATGATGAATCTTACGATGGCATTTTTTTTTTCGTATGAAGCAAAATAAATTCGTATCGAAAACATTATTATCTTTGGGAAAAAAAGTAAAAACAAATCCTAATCTTATTATTATTTCCAAAAAAATTCTATAAATAATTTTAATAACAGCATTATCATTGTGCATTATGAATTTTTCCAAAGATTACACACAAAAAAGTAAACAGTCATCGATTATATATTTTTTTTTTGCTTTTCGTTTTGGTCTAATTTAGTCGCAATTTACACGAGGGATGATTCCGTATGAACTCACTTCCACCATTTTTATAAAAAAAAACTCAAATTTTCAAAAATAAACAATTTCTGGAAAAAAAAACACTTTAAACAGTCATAATTTTGCAAGTGGTTTCGTCATAAACATAATTTAAATTGTATTTTTTTAAAATGGGCAGAGCGTAGTACTTTTTTAGCCTAAAATTTTTAGGTGATAAACAAACAAACAAACATCCATACACACGCACACAACTCTACACAAACAATATTTGTTCGATAATCTCGCTCGCAAAAATTCATTGAAATGCGCTTTGTTTATTCAATTTGGGCTTCGTTTGATCGTTGGTTATTATTATTTTACAAAAGAAACTTGTTTATACTTCATATAAACGTGCACGAGGGGTTTGGTGGGGGACCGCACACAATGCCAAGCACAGCGTTTTTACAATAACGAAAAATGATACGAACGACGAACTACAAAAAAAAAGAATTTTTGTTTATCTGCCTTCGTACACCGATAAATAACAACAAGAGCAAACAGGAAAAATCACGAGCATTACACACACACACGAACACACATTCTCACTCAACCACCTCCGCATACAATATCGCATTCCATTTTCCATATACACAATTCCAAATGCAAATACAAATTTATAACACGCTGGAAGAGAAGTGGAGCGCTGAAAAAATTTATACGAAAAAGAAGAAGAAGACAAACGTCGAAATTTGAATACACGGGAAAAAAAGAGTTCATTTCACACCCGTTTTGTTGATATTGACCTAATTAAATTTGGTGAATATAATTAAAATTGATCGCGTGGTTTTTGTTGGGTTTTTTTAAAAGATTTTTTCTTTTTTCATTAATTAGAATTGCGTATTTCGAGTAAGTAATCAACTGCGAACATGTAAATGTTTCCGATGGAAGGAAGGTGTGGAATTTGGTGATTAGTCTGCTCGTAATTTGATAATAGGACAAGAGTTCGAAGGAATTTTGCTTGTTTAATGAAATTTATAATATTTTTGTTGTTTTTGTCGATTATTTTGATATGAAATCTAAATTCCATTGCAGAGATGACCTAATGTGGACTTCCAGTGATTTAGCTTGAAAATATGTGGAAAAAATATATTTTCAGTGCGGTCTGCAACAAAGCTTCTATGAATGACCGGGGCCGGTTTTTTTTTCTCATTGCATCAAGGATTTTAAGTAAAATAGTTGGCGAATATGAGTCTGGCTGGGCAATAGTTTTCCAGAGCACCAGTTGAGCTATTTGTTCTGTATGTTCCAACTCGCACATAAAGCTTTCGCCTATGCCTCCCTCACTATAACTGACAAATTAGGATAGGAGGGCTATGGCAGCAGAGAGATTTCGTGTGAGTACTGTTACCCCAGTGCTGGTCTAATGTAAAATTGTATATTTTTTATTATTATAGCTACGAAGGGAATTAGGAGCCCCCTCAAAGCTGGTGCAACTGATAAAATGTGCAACAAATAGCTCACTGACGAAGGTAGGCATCCAAAATGCTATAACAGAAGAGTTCGAATCACGACAAGGACAGACAAGCGAACTTGAACCAAGTAGGAGAGCTAAGTTCAGTTGAGTGAACCCAGTTTCAAGTCTACCCTCGTTTATAACTGGGTTGAACCTGGGTTTCTCTGCGGTAAGACCTATGGAGTGTGACATCGAGGGAGACCCAACCTTCGCTGGAAGGATGGCGTAGACCAAGACGCTCAGAGCTTAGGGATGCCAAACTGGATGACATCGGCTCAGAATCGGGACCGGTGGAGAGAACAGTTGCAAGAGGCCAGGACCGGATCCAGGTTGTAGAGCCGTTAAAGAAGAAGAAGAACCTTGGTTGAACCTAGTCATAAACGAGGTAACGGTATGGCCTCTTTCTATCTAGCCCACGATGATGAGGGCCCTGAGCTGGTAAGGCACACCGATCCTGGTTATGGGAGGTGAAGCATACCAGACACAATGGGGCAGCACGTACACCAATGATCGAGATGAGGTTATCTTTAACTACCTACTGAACAAGAAGCTTTCTATTCGTAATACAGGTAATGATACCCATTTTGTTACCAAAAACAGAGAAGAAGTGCTGGACATCACTCTTTTCTCAGGCTGCCACTCCGACCGAATATTGATCTGGAAGGTCTCGAAGGAAAACTCTTTCTCAGATCACAGATTTATAGAGTTCCAACTGCAAAGCTCTAGCCCAACCACCCTTTCTGAAATGAAAAACCACAAATAGACAAATTGGGGTTACTATACTAGGCTAATCGCAAAGAACCTTGCTCCTGGACCACCCTATATTCACAAAAACCGGAAACAACTTGACAGAATTGTGGACATTTTTACAGAACAATGGATTTACGCCATTAATAAATCTTGACCGAACAGAGCGCACCGAGGCTTCCAAACCCCTATGGTGGTCTCGCGACGTGCAACCTCGGAAGTTAGTATAGAACGGAATTTAATTCAGCTAGACGCAGTAAAAGCGCAACCTCCCGGGCTGCTATAAGTCGAAGCTGAATAGATACAAAATGACATTAAGAAACGCCAAACACACCCCCAACGCAATATAGAGTCCACGTCGGAAGCCTCAAGGCTATGTAAAATATTAACTAAAGCGCTAACAATGCTTAGTTATTTACGTAAACAAAATGGCGATTAGGCTGACTCAAGCAGAGAATCCCTAGCATAACTTATGGACACCCACTTTTCGAGTATTACTAAGGCTGAGAGAGCTATCACCCTTCAGCCTCACCACAGCTGGTAAAATCTATCCTAAGCAGAGCAAGAATTGAATGGGCTGTACTTAAACATCTTCCTAGGTTTTTGGAATAAAGTCGAGAAAGTGGCCACCCTAAACGACGCACGAAGGTGAAACAATTGTATGAATAACGATTAAAGAAAAAACTGTGAGGATGATCAAGGAACAGACATCATTCCCAGAAAGAAATCCACATTGACATAAAATCGTTTAAGTGGTTAAATTTTTGAAGACCAGTAGTAGAAAACAATAGAAAACCCGGCCGACGAACTTTATTGAATGCACAATATATAGAGGGTGGCTTCTGAATGTTGTCAGAAAGACCCCTAAGGTTATTGTGCCGAAAACAATTGGTACACGTGTCACAAGATTTCGATAAGGAAGTTCACCCTTACAATATATTTGAAGAGCTCTTATGAAAGAAGGGTTTCATGACATGGTTCGTGTACATTGGAGGAAGACACTCATTAGTAAGTGAAATCGGAGAAAGAGGATTAGTATTTGCCAAAGAGATACCCTAAAATGAAGAAAGATTTGCAGTTTTGGGGGAAATAGTTTTGTTTTTTCATCGATGAAAGCAAAAGTAAACGTTTTCGGAGCATATTGAAGGTACACCAAGCCAAGTGGAAGAAGTTTTTTACTTTAAGAGAGAAAGGTCAAGTAGGTTTTTAAATGTAAGAAGTAAGATATTACACGAGAGCTAGGGGATTTGATACAAATTTCAGGCTATCAAGTAGTATTCATGCAACTGCAAACAATATCGACCAGGCATTGGAAAGTGTGATAAATAAGTTGCCTCGATTCACGCACCTTCACACTGTTTAATGATTCCAAGATCCGCCAGTAATCAGCTGATTCTTTGACAAATGAGAAATGTAAAAGTTTATTTTTGAAGTTCCTAGCTGGAAGTTTTAACTAGTTTTAAGCTGTTTAAGTTTTATTATTTGTTATAGAAGTTAGCGTCATTAAAGTTACATTAAGCTGTGACCATAGGACACACTTTTTTCTTTCATGTATGATCAGCTGACGTGTATTACACTAAGCTACAGCCAGCTGAAATTTTTTATTGATTTTTGTATCATGTCAGCTGTTATTTGACAAATTTTCAGCCGGTATGAAATGACTGAAACCATTTTTTACCTGGTTGGTAGGCTGCCGTTGCCCGACCTACTTACGGTGCCGCAGCTGACGTTAACGATGCTTTATAGTACACCTGAATTGAGCGTTCCAAGAAGTTTCAGCCGAAATCAAGTTAGTTAGAAGAAGTTCCCATATTCGTGTCTTCAGGTTGTTTGTAGGCTGAGCTGATGTGTGCAAGGAGCTACTGATAGATTGTACTATACCAACTCAATTACGGATGCCAGCTTGAGAGCGGCTTCACTGTAGTGTATGTAGAGAGCTAGCGGGTATTCTTCGGCTACATACATGAAACGTGAAATGATCCGTTCATTACCGCTGACCCGCCGCATCCCTGGCGTATCTTCACCATTTACAATAAGATTAGCCTGATCTCTCTCTGCCATATCAGTGGTCGGAATAAACTACAAAAATGCTTTTGTTTAATTGGTCTGCTTGGGGCCCTTATCTCGATCGCCGATGAAACTTTAGACAATGAGCTTCGAAGGACAAAAGCGTTGATAATTTTATTGTCTTTATTTCGGAAGTGTTTGAACGCCCAGAGCACCTCCTGAGTACGCCCATGCCTTCTGTTTTAATATCACTAGGGCTATCTCATATGCTAGGTTAATAATTTTTCTTTAGAAACACCCTCCAAGATATTTCTCGTTAGTTCTTAATGCCCAGGTTTCAAATCCATAGAGTATTATTAATAAAAACAAGCAAAAAATTGGGCAGATAACATTTTATAAAAGCCACTTGATTTTAATTACACTGTTTGTTTTTTGTGTCTATGAGATAAGATAATTTCGGAGAATGCGATATTAAATTATTGCGCTAAAACTTCGATAGCAGATCACAAGGTCAAGGAACGAATTTCTTTCTAATTTCTAAAAACCTGGCCTCCCACAGAACTTGATCATAAGAAATTCGAGGTTATTTAGGTCATATTCAGAAGTTTTAATTGCATTCAAATTAATATAATAAATGTGTGTGAACCTTAGGAGGGGAAAACAGATAAAAAAAAATCTAGATAATGTGTTTCATACCACCATTTTGATGTATTCTAGAAACTTGATTTCGGTCCTTTCGACCATATTATAGTTTTCACCTATGTATAATATATATTTAGATGCTTTCCAAAGATGACTTGTTAGGTTTGTGAAATTTATTTTTAGAAAAACAACTGCAATTTAGTTATCTACATAAAATACGATTCTTATCTATGTTTTCTTGATATACATACATATATAAAGTCGTTTTTATCAACTTATATGATAGAAGAGACCTAATAAGGCCTAATAGATCTAAAAATCTATGTTTGTTGTTAAAATACGGATATTTCGAACATTATTTAAACAAATTTAAGATATTTCCATATCCGACTTGTGCGATCTAGTCATAATTAAAGATCATAGGAATAATTTGATAAAAGAAATCATCTAATATCTAGTCACTCACTTATCAGTCACAAGAACTATATAAAAAACCATCAACTCACCATAAAATTATTATTAAACACTTTACACTCCCTTACAAGGGCATCTTCATCCAATAAAAGATATTTCGCCATTAAATCCCAAAAAAATATAAATCTTTCTTCTATTGAAAAACTAGTTTCATTCAACACACATCACTTTTATTACTGTAATTTCACATTAATTCAAATCTCATTATTTCTTCTTCTTTATTTTTTTACGAAATTCATCAACAATTCACTTTATTATAACTGGCGGACGATTACAATATTTCTCACTTTTGAGAAAACGTAATAACTACCCCATATCAAATCCTCAAAAAAAAACTACACACAAGGCAACAAACTGCCAACAAGTGAAAAATGTCGAATAATTAAAGAATACGAAGGTCACACCGTGGCAGTACAATCACTAAAGAGGAAAAAAGACGGGGATCACTGATCACACAGCGCACAGCACGCACGGCGAAAGACACAAACATAAAATGCAATTGACAACGATCCTCTTTTTTACAAAAAAAAAAAATGAAATAAATTCCTCAAAAAGTCTCCTCTATCCGCGCACACAAAAACTCCAATGAAAGACACACAAGTTATTAAAAACGACCAACGCGGCGCGGGTTTCGGAATTATTATGATGGGGTTTTCTGTCCGTCGTCCACGACGATACAGTTACTTTCACACTTTGGAATTGTTGCACTGGCGCGTAACATAATTTCGTGGTCATATATATAAAAAAAAGAAAAGAAAAACAAGATGGAGAGCAACAACGAACACTAAACGAACGTAAAAAAAACAAATGGTAACCGCTGACTCACAAAATCGCCAACTGTGCGAGAGTAGTCGACTTTCTATATAGTGTATAACAGAGATAGAGATAATCAACAAGTCGGCGGCTATCAGTGTTCACACTACACTTTTACAGTAAGCCTGTTCGCTTACTTAAAATGGGATCTCTCGGGATCCCGAGATTTTTGACTATAAAATTGAAGAGTGGGGATAAAAATATGAAAGTAAGCGAACACCTTCTGGGCTGTTTTTGGCAAATCTAACCTAGAAATCACTTGGGTCTTCAAATTAATGACATAAAGCTATTGAAACTAATAATTTATGCATGAAATTATTTAAAATCTTGTTACTAGGCACCAAATAAAGAACTTATTTTCATCACGTCGTAATCGTTTTGGTTTAACATGATAATTGACAGTTCCTTTTGACAGTTAAAATACACTACAAACAGCAATCCACAATCGCCGGGACTCAAAACCTCTGGCACAAATTGGCAAGAGGGGAAGCGAAAATTTCCCCTCTTTTTCGAGCCCGAAAAAGTAAGCGAACACGAAATGGGCGCAAATGGGATCCCGAGGGATCCCATTTTAAGTAAACGAACAGCCTTACTGTAAAAGTGTAGTGTGAACACTGATAGCCGCCGACTTGTTGATTATCTCTATCTCTGTTATACACTATATAGAAAGTCGACTACTCTCGCACAGTTGGCGATTTTGTGAGTCAGCGGTTACCATATCGAGTTCAAGTGTCTGGGAGTTGCACAATCAGCTCTCGGCGGGCCCCAATTAGCACGGTTCACCTGATACCAGGCGAGGCTGACTGAATAATATTTTGCTCTCTCAAGGAAATATTTTTATTGGAATTTCTTCTTCGTCTTTGGTTGGTGCTGCTGCTGTTGCCTGCCCTGCTTAACGGCTGACTGATTGAATGAATGGCGACGACGGTTGAAGTTCAACACAAAATGCGCACATCGCAAAAATTTCTTATCAACACGACGTTCGACACACAACAACAACAACCCCCTTTTTCGTTTTCCTCACACAGCACCACACCACATCCTTTTCTCCTCTGACACATCAAAATTGTGGAACGAGAATCGGAGTAAATAAACGTCAAAATATAAAAAAAAACACGTCGAACGAAGAACAAAATACTGAGTCAGGCGAGGAGGGGTTTGTTATATAGTACACGACTATAACCCACCAGGGTGCGCTGAACTGGAACGTCTTGTTTGGCAGGAAGGACTACAAGGACTAAAAAGGACTGCTGCTGCTGGTCCCATTTGTGTGTCGTGTGCGACATTAAATTTGCTAAACGGAGGGTAAAAGGAAGTAAAATAGAGAGAAAGACGCAGAGAAAATGAAATAATAATATTGAAGGGCAATGGATACATGATCCCGGCCTTTATGTACAAGGCCTACACACGACAAAAAAAAATTTTTGGTATTTTTCCTGGACATTGTCGTAAAAAATTGGGGGAAAAACAAAACTTTAAAAAAAACAACTTTGCCCTGAGATTTTGGGCTGTGGAATGGAACATTACATATGTTCCACTTTTATACTCTAACATTTTTTTTTTCTTTTTTAGGCACCATCTTGGATATATGTATTTACAACAATTGTCAAAGAAAATGGACACACAAATTCTTGGGTTTATTTACTTCCACATAACCCAACCGACGAAGCAGTCAAGGTGCAATTACAGCTGGTGACTTAAACACATGTTTTTTTTCCTGAATTATTTTTTCCTCTTTTCATCGTTTTTCATCAATTTCTTCTTTTTCTTTTTGCTGATCGCAGAGCTGGCGGTGGTGGGTTTTACGTTTTTACCTGTGTTTCCAGGAAAGCGATTTACTTGGGAATCGTTGCTAATGAGATGATTTTATTTTGGAATTCTTTATTTTTTTTTGGGACAATTTTCTAAATAACGACGACTTTCAGATAAAGTAGATGAAAAATGAAAGGTCAAGGTTGATGGTGTGAGTATATGTAGTAGTGTGGTTGCGGTAATATCCCGTAGGCCTATGAGGTCTTTTTTTTGTGTATATTTTATTTTCGATAATAAAATGGGTGAGTTTATTGAATTAAATCATGTGGAGTGCAATAATATAAAAGGAAATTTTATGAAATTATATTGATATATTTAAATAATTGAAGATTTAATAAAAAAAAAATATAGGGTTAATGAACAACGAATATTTAATATGTGTGAACATCCCGTAACATATTTTTTTGACATTAACATTATTACATTTTTTATGTGACCAAGAAAGAGAACATAATAATGTAAATTGCTAATTACAGACGATTTTCACTCAAGCGCGTTAAACAAAAAAGGGATTGCCTTGTTTCTGGAGAAAATCATTGAATATGAAATACAGAAATATGTATAAATTTACATGTTTTTTCATTGTGGAAGCACGTTTATTATATTTTATTCTTTTATTCTTGTGTTTTTTTAGATATTCATGAAATTATGCTTTTAATTTTTTAACAATATAAACATGCTACTGTCACAATTGAATAATGGTTGGCTACGTTTACATTATATTAACAGATATGTCAGCTGTCATTATGGAGTAAATTAGTTGAAAGAAGTTAAGATGGTGAGTGTTGTTCTATTGTAATTGAATATTTCTAGCGAAACTAATTAATTTAATTAATTCTTGATGATATACATAGTAAAATTTGTAGTTTAGACTAACACCGTGAATATTTACTTTTTGTTGTTTTGTGTATGGAATAGGTTGTTCGTGTTAACTCTGTTGCTGGAAGGAAGTCAAAAGGAAATGTACTGTGACACGCAGGTAATCGCCGCCATTTTAATATCTATCCAGAATAAATTTTTAGCGTGGTTTTCTTTATTTTTAGATTATAAAGCATTAGAAACAATTATGTTAAGTAAGAACGGAGTTTGTGTTAAATGTAGAAGACAACCAAAAAGACAACGAAGAAATGTAATTTGATTGCAGCGAGGACAAGGATCAATTTGTAAGTAAATCATGAAGACTAAGGCATGTGCCGCACCAAACAAGTGATCAGATGATACAAGGATATGGGAAAATAGTGATTTTCACCAACGCGTATTATTCAATGCTGTCAGACGACCCATAACACATACCGACCACTGCCGAATACCTGTAAAACTTTGCCCAAGCTTTCCCGAGGTGTATGATGCGACAATCTTCTTGGCAACGTTTCCTATAGCGTGTCGAGGTGTACGATCCCACTACCATAGAGATAGACTACCAAATTCTTGAGGAATTTTGACCAGGCTTTGTCGAGATGTACGATTCGACAGTGTTCCTTGCAGCATTTTCTAGACTAGTGTCAAAGTATGACCCACCCAAACACCGCCAATATACCGAACATCCCATTACACACATATTCCCATAGACCGCAATAGTAATGCCACTAACTAGCCATAACGTACATGTAGATAAAAGAAATAAGTAGGTAGTTGCTTAGCGATACACGTAAGAAGCATGTATTCAAAGATAATAAGTAGTTACTTAGATTTAAGAGATTAAAAGTGTTAGTACATAAGGATTTTGAATGAATCAAGAGATATTATTTTTGTAAGATGTCTGTTCTCACAAAACCCTAGACAACTCAAGAGCTCCTGGCAGCCCTCCCTTAAAAAATGAGGTTTAGAAAACCACCGAACGAAACACCCTTTCAAATTTTGCATTATTTCGTCGTTTTAATAAAATAATTAGGAAAAATTCTGCCTCCTCGATATCCATTTTGGCAAATTCAAATCACGTGGAGCCTTCCATATTGCTGAGAATTCAGTTATTGACCCCTGTGCTGAGAAAGTCGTTGAAAGTTGAAGTGACGTTTCAGCCGAATCACGACTTCCAGTACAGGGGGCCTCAACTCAATTTAGCATTTCCACTATAGGCCTCTATGGTCAAAGTCATACTATAATTCGGCTGAAACCATCACTTTCTTCAACTCAAACGACTTGTCGTGTCGTGACGACTCCACTTTAAGTACAGGGCCATAATCTTAATCGGATTCGCTTCCATAATGAAAGGTATACCGCCGAACATCTTTTAACATTGAAATAAGATTTAGAAATATGTGAACTTATATTTCGTAGGTTTTAAGCAAGAATGCAACTCGATCTAAAGAAATCCTGCACCAATTATGTGTGCTAGCTAAACCAAGTACGTCTGATAGAGCTAATCCACCTCAAAACGAAAGCCCGCGTAAGATTTCAGAGCTTCAGATGGATGGTTCAGATACGACAGGACCTATGCTATTTAACCGCTACTAAAGTAGCTCTAACAAGGCATCTCACTGGCTTTATCGATTAATAATAGGGTACCAAAGTTCCGCTTAGATCGGGTCTTCACCTAGCGGACGGAGAACTTCCTTGTTTACCTGACAGTGTGGTACTGCGGGCGTCAAAGCTTTTGTCGGCTTGTTTCAGCAAGCATAAAACTCCAACGAGGTTGTCTGCTATAAAAAATTGTTGGTTTTAATTTTTGTTATATCCGTGGGCTATGTGTTAATTTTTTCTCTTTTGGTATGAGCTCCTACAGCATCTAGGAATTTAAACATAAAGTCCATCGCTTCCACCCGATTCTTATTAATCTTTTCTCTTCCTCTATTCCTTCCTTCGAAGTAAGCTTACTATTATACATCGCACCACGACCGTGAGAACAAATAAATGCTCGGTAAAGACTGACCTGCAATAGGTGTGCGCTAAATATTTTATCGCCGAACGAACACAAATACTCTGCCATAAAATTAAAAGATTTATTTCGATCGCCATAAAAACGAAATGGGAACTGATACATCGCTTAGAATTAGTTTGTTTACCACACGAACGTTTGACCTCTATCAACACTCTTCTTTTCTGTAATCTCCTCCCACACATAATTCTTATTTATTATCAATTTTATTTCCTGCTGAAGCAATATCTTATCAATATTGCGTAATTCAATCAAAATCGTTAACACGACGACAGAACTTAAGTATTTCCGGCTGTAAAAAAATATCTCCGGATCAATTATCACGTCTCTTTACAACAACAACAAAAAAACTAATCACAAATGTCAAAAACCCCGTATTTTAGCGCGCTAATCAATGCGCTGCTAAACCAGTAATTTGAAGTATAAATCCCATAAATAGAGAAAAATGTTTATCCGCAAATAAATCACAATCAACTTTCCCTTATAAAATGGAGAGCAAAAAAGGCTAAAGCTTATCAAAAATCATCGTCGTCATGACAGAGCTAATCTAATCGATCCGTCGAGTAAGTACACACACACTACGAAAAAAAAGTCTTGACACTTGTCATCCGCAACATATGTCTGTCAAACATCCATCAATGCTCAGTGTGTACACAGAAACGTGCTTCCAGCCATTTGCGGCCGCCGGTTTTTGCCTTACTTACTAAACTTTACATTCGATCTTGTTCATCTGGTTTTCCTAAATTTAACTTCCATACAACTCGTTTGGCAGCATTTTTTCAGCTGGCAAGTCTGCACCGCGCTCTGCACGGTCTATACACAGCTTCTACAATGTAAACCTGATTAACGAGTCAATCAATGATATGCGAAACTCGATTGTGATATAATGAAAGTCGCATTTTTGCGCGCTGTGATACGCGATATGGCGGATACTCACTCAATCTGCGGCCTGACTAGCCGCTAAGTCGTTATTATCACTATACAGCTAGCGTCGGCTACCGCAGTCCCACATGATCGGAAAGAGGTGCTTGATCTTTGGTACTGGGCAGAGAGTGGAGTGTAAGCTGGCTTTTTTCGTACCGTGACGAATTGTTTTTTATGGGGCAAAAATCTAGACTTTTGTGGATAATGACTGTAATTTAGATGATTGGGAAGATAAATGGAACTTGCTGGAAGATTTTGCGTTTGAAGGTTTAGTGATTAATTATTGGGTAGCTTTATTGTTGGCAGTTCTTCCTGATAGCTGAGACGAAGCAAAAATATCGTCTTACATTATGTTTTATGAAGTTAGATTTCAGGTTGACGGCGGATGTCAAGAGCTAATTTGACGCAAAACGTATTGTGTGCTAAAAAAAGTTTGCTTGAATGTTACAAAAATTGGGAATTCATTTTTATGTACACCCACCCAACCGACAATAGACACTTGACTCAGTGTGATCCAAAAAAGCGTGTGTAAGACCGATTCGCCAACCGCGATGATTTTATGAAGACAGCCGTGTACTTGGACATGAAAGGCGCTCGATGTACAAGTCGAAACGAATTTTTAAACGAAGTATTAAAATTCAGCGTTTAGCTCAGCGTGATGGAAATCGTGATGATTTTAATGATGGCTTAATCTGAGTGTATGCTTTGGCACTTCAGCGAGATTGGAGGTGATGCCTATTTCTACTAAAAACGTACAATTTTAGACAATGAAACAAATTATTTCTGTCCTTTGCGATTTTAACATTGCAGATGTTAACCGACAATTTTGATATACAATTCACTATGAGTTTGAGGAAATGACCTTTCATGCCTTCAAGATAATCATCGACTCCGTGCGAGGCAGCTTCATGTAGTTCAAATATGTATCGCGCAAGTTTTTGTAAGAGTTAAGTTTAGAGTTGAGGGAGGAGTTGAGATTAGATAAGTCGAGTTGAGCTAAGTTGAGTTATTAGGAAGGTACAAGTTGAGTTGATATTGGCGTTCAGGGTTGGTAAGTGTAGTTATGTGGAGTTAAGAGTTTAGTTGAGGATTACGTTAAAAATTTAGTTTTAAGTGAAGTTGAGTTGACGTAGGAGTTGGATTAAGAGTTGAGTTGAAAGTACCGTTAAGCGATGAGTTTCAATAAATGAAGTAGAGTTAAGGTGAGTAAGAGTTGATTTCGATAAATGCAATTGAGTTAATTTGGGTTAAGAGTTAGTTTAATAGTTGAGAGTTGCATTATGAGTTGAGTTTCGATAAGTGGAGTTGAGTTGATTTAGGAGTTGGTTTACGAGTTAAGTTGAGAGTTGCGTTAAGGGTTGAGTTTCGAAAAGTCAGGATAAGTTAAGAGTTCAGTTTATAGTTCTGGTTGAGTTTCAATAAATGGAGATGAGTTAAGTGAAGGGTTGGTCGCGATAAGTGGAATTGAGTTAAAAGTTGTGTTGAACATTTCGTTAAGGGCTGAGTTTCGATTAGTGTAGTTGAATTAATTTGGGTTAAGAGTTGGGTTAACAGTTGGCTTAAGAGTTGAGAGTTCCGTTAAGGGTTGACTTTCGTTAAATGAAGTTGGATTAAGAATTGATTTCGATAAGTGGGGTTGAGTTGAGAGTTGCATTAACGTTGAATAAGGAATTTATGTTAGAGTTGAGTTAACAGTGGAGTTAAGGGTAGATAAATGAAAATAATGACAGACTGAGTTGAAACAAGGTGCTGCTCTCGATACTGGTTCATTCTGCCCATACGTCGTTCTGTGCGTCGGTAGAAGCAGTGGTACAATGTCTCTAGATCTAAGGCAGAAAATTAGGTGCAGAAATATTGAATAAAGCGAGAAAGAAGGCTGAACTAACAGATGCCAAATACGCCTGACGCCTGAGTTGACAAAGGGCTCGGCCGATTGTAATGAAATTTTATTCAGAGCATGTTTTCGTTAATATTCTTCAATTGGCTCCTCACAGAAGACGATATCATTTTTAGTTTAAGCGATATCGTGCAGGTACTAAAATAATGTCCGCCGTTAAAACAAAAAAAGCGGCTCGACCGAATTTTATAAAAATCTTTTCAGGTCATACCCTCGTTGATATACTTCGAACGACATCTCAACATTGTTGAGCATGTTGATGTCATATTTGGTACGCGCGATACCATGCGCATACCACATACGTATACGTAGACACACACAAACATACCTCTTTTCAAATTTATGCTTAAAATGCTACTGGGACATTGAAAAATGAAAATACGTTAAAAATGTTGATTTCGATTTTCGGACCGATTACAATAACTTCCCTATTAACTGGGACGCTAATAATATCATCATATTTCGTAGGTAAAGCTCTGGACCAATTATTAACCTGAATTTAGTAGATCAGATCGTTTCTAGTTTCTTCTTAAATAGACCGATCGGTGATCTAGGCGTTTTTGATTTTTTGGCATGGGTCAAGTTAAGTTATACAAGGCTGTCAAAAGCTTTTAGTTCGTTTCTTCTCTTGCGTTACGGTCCTTACAGGATCAAATGTTCTTTTCTTCTTGGGATTTTCTGTTAAAGATTTCGTTTTCTTGATTAATGTCCAAGCCTCAGCCGACTACCATAGAAGAGGGCGATAAAGTAAAATGTTCGAACAGGATCTGGAGTAGATAACAAAACAGAACGTTTTTATTGTTTTTCAAAGTACGTTTTCTAACAATGACAATAGTTCTTTTTCAGCTTGTATATATCAATTTCATAGAAAACCATCTTCCGAAAATACTCATAAATCAAGCTTTCACCAAAACAAACTTTTCAAGTTAACTTAAACCCATTAAAATACATATGTAGCTTAAATTTTAGACGCCAAAACCCTTCATATACCATTACAACGGTTGCCCTTATTTATTATCCATTAATCTATGCATCGACCTTGTTAAAAAATTTCAACACTACATATATGTATATAAGTTCACCTTGACACTGCATTTGACAGGTTGCATGAAAACACTTTACTGTCCACAACTTTTTATATTCCACACGATTTTTTTATAGCAATTCTTCTTTCTTCTTCTTTAAACTCCTTTAATCCCTCATGGGACATAGGGCGGAAACAGTTGCCCTCCAGCGGACGCAATATAGCAATTATACCATTGATATTCCTTCTATTAAACAACATCAAAACTTTGTAAACATGATGCAGATAAAACTTCTGTTTTGCCATGCAATATGTCATCAAAAGTGAGATGGAACAAACTTTTGCAATTATTCAATAAATAATGTACAGAAACTTAACACAACTTATCACATGTTTATTACAAGATCAAAAAACTACCGTTTTGTTTTTGTTAACACAAAAATTAAAAATCTTTCAATCAATTAAAAAAAAACAATATTAATAATAATAATAAAAATTCCAAACACCACAAAAACCTGATAAAATGATAATTAATGGATTTCGTAAAGTGCGTCTGTCTAATGCTTTCTTAATTACTTTCACCTTTTCCCCATTTACGTTATTAAAATACACACACACACAAGGTAAATTACCAAGCAATTTACTAAGTACAATTAATCGAGGAATTTCTCCTTTTTCCCCAAGCAATCAAAGTGCACCATTTTCAACTGACATCTAATAATAATTTACGGAACGGGTTTTTTCACTCAGAAATTTTACAATTCTTCTTTTCTTCTTCTTCTTGGTTTTTAACTATGTACAAGCTGTCCACCGGCTCCCACATGTGCTGTGCCGTAAATTTCATAATCTGACAAGTGTCGTGCACTCTGCGTGTGGTGGAAAAAAAAGTTTTAAAGTGAATAAAAAAGAGGAAAATATCTTTGAAGGCGGTCGAGATATGGGATTAGAAGAGAAATAGGGATTTATTTACTTTCTTTATTTTATTTTTTGATGTATAAAGAGCCATTACTTTGTTTTTTTATGCTCAAATTACTAATTCTCTGTGGCTTGGAGTGATTTAGTTATTTTAGACGTGTTATAAACAACCGTGTCCTACATGCTGGTGGTAGAACCGACTTTAATTCTGGCGCCCAGTGATAACGTCAACACCAGGCCCGGCTTAAGGCACGGGCAAGCTGGGCAGCTGCCCAGGGCGCTGTCGAAAGGGGGCGGCACTGACGACCAACCGATCTTTTTTTATGTTCTAAATTTTTAATTTATTCCTAAGTAAAAGCAAGTAGTCATTCAGGAATGAAATTCGAATTCAATTGTTTACCTGCATTTGTAGTTATTCTTTTTTTTTGTTGACAAATTTTGGATACCCAGGTTTTTCCTATTGGGGTCCCTGAATCCATCTTATATCTGTGTAACCTTTCTAATCCAGCCTTTTCCACGTTTACACTTCGCCTCGAGTCCAGTTCGCTTTTAAGACAGGTGGAACAAACGGAACCAGAAACTAGGGTGGGCCAAAAAAAGCAATATTTTTTTAGGTGATACACGAAAAATTGTTAAAAGGGGAGTAACCGCTGTTAACTGTTAAACCTCTTTGTGACACAAGGTGGGAAAGTAGAATCGATGCTATTCGGCCATTCCGCTATACATCGGGAGAAATTTATGATGCATTATTTGAAATGAGTGAAGACCAATCATTCGATGTTGAAGCTAGATGCATAGCGGAATCCCTGGCTAAAAAATGAAAACGATGTCATTTTGTTGTCTAACTGTTTTTTGGTACAAAATTTTGTATCAAATCAATTTAGTTAGCAAATCATTGCAAGGAGCTGAGTCCGCAGTATCGGAGGCTGTTCAAACCCTTGACAAAACGTTAGATTTTTTGAGGAAACTTAGATCAGATGAGAGTTTTGAAAATGTTTGTGTAAAAGCTAGTTTGCTGGCAAATGATCTTGATGCTGAAAAAACATTCACTCAATCTGAAGGTATACGGAAAAGAAAAAAAATATACCAATGGTACCATGTCTTTAGGGGGGGGGGGGGGCGCCAAACACTTGTTTGCCCAGGGCGCCAAATATCCTCGAGCCGTCAACACGAATGATTTCCGCCACAATCAAAAATATGAAAATAAATTTCATTGGGGTGAATTACACTATCCACAGGTTTACATCATGCGATGTATGTAGATGCAAAGTATATAGTCATTTTCTGCATTTTCATGCAATATTGTAATGTCTCTGTAGTTGTAGGGACAAGAATGGGAAGAAAAATTCAATATACATAGATTTGCAGACCGCTGAGGATGAAGTTGTGTTTATATGTATGTCAGTGTGATGGAAATGATCCCGAATTTTTTTGTGACATAAGGGAGGAGAAACACACTTCTCTTGCGACCCTTTGTCTATAAAACCGGTCTGTGTGACATGTAATAAACGAAATGATGGATCGTGTATTTACCTCGTTGAATGCAACTTCGGTTAATGATAACGTCACCATCTTTATGGCGAACAAGAAAATTTATTCTAATTTTGATGGTGGTGGAACAGGGGTTCGTCCAGCTTTCCCCTGAAATTGATCCAGTGCTTGAAATTGACAACAGGAATTTACCTCTGAACTTTTCAATGTGTAAAGTGTCAGGACGTAATCCTAGTAGGACAATTTGTCTCAGCATTGCCGCGATAATTATTTCTTGGATGAAAAGATTTAAATTGTAAGGCCTTACCAAAAGTAATGTTGATTAATTGAAAAGGTAATAATATCGATGCTCTCATTTCAGGTATTGAAATTTTTCAGCAGCGGTATGAGTACCCCGGCTAATTCCTACACGAGGGGAAGTGAAAATTTCTCCGCTTTTTCTTGCATGAGAAAGTAAAGAAACACAAATTGGACGAATTCTTGCTCCCGTGGGATCCCACATTCGAGTTCTGGAACAAAGCTATTTACAGAGACTTTCCTTCTTCGCCATATCGATACAAATCTTAGATTTATTCTTATACTTAAAAAAAGAAATGTACGGAAAGAACAACAAAGAAAAAAAAACACATTCATATATCCATCCCCTTCTATCTCACTTCATGTAAATAAAAAATAACCCCTCCAAAAAGGTGACGTGATTTTTTTTCTTTATGTGCTACGAAAGGAGGAAAAACACATTTAAAATCTCCGCTTTTTATCCACAGCAAAAAAAAACAAGTTTTTTGTTGATTCTTCCTTCGCTCTGGCAGACAACCAACATATCAACAATTGCCCGTGAATAGTGAGTGGAATATCGCCGCCATTTACTTAAAGTGTGGGGAATATATTATTAAGAATTTCTTATTTCTGTTTTCCACGTGTAACAACAATGCACCGCGCATGGATTTGAGAGCTGAGAACCATTATTATTGTTATTATGGCCGCAATCTAAGCGCACATTTTGTTTTACTCACAGATACACTATGTACACGGGGCTGCACCGCACAGCAACGCCTTTAATAGGCCAGTCATGTGTTTAAGGCTAAAGGGAAGAAGAAGCTAAAGGGGAAATGGTGAAAAAAAATAAGTTTTAATTAATATGACAATTAACTGGAAATTAACAACCTGCAGGTGAATAATGTACGAGTTCAGGGGAAGGTGGGAAAGTTTTTTTTTTTACTGAAATGAGCTCAATATTTACAGCAGATGTGTGTACTTTTCTTAGATTTTAGCATTAAATGTGCTGAAATCAGGTTTTTATGGTGTTCTGTTTGAGTTTTTTGTGTTGTTGGTGTTGTAGGTCTCGGCTTATCGACGTAGCAACAGAAACGTGGCCAGATGTTTTCAATAATTTGTTTTTTGGTAGTAGACCAGATCTGATAAAAAAAAAATAGTGAACACGTGTAAGATTGTTTAATGGTTTTTAAGTTTTTGTTAATACGAACTTATTTAGATGAAGTGCAACACAAAGCAAGAATGAAAAAAAAACGCGCGGAGTGGTAATAAAAAGTCGGTAAAGACTGTGTTTTTGGCAGAACTGTGAAATGTTAAATGTTGTGAAAATGTGATCAACTTGTCAACTGCAATGTCAAAATGGAAACAGGTAAATAGGTAAAACAGATAGAGGCTCTTGAGCTTAAAGCTTCACAATTTTCTTTCCAGTCGAAGTCGAAGATCCACATGCTACTATGTACTCAACCGCACAGAAACCTAAGAAGACAGGAAGAAGTTCGGCCAGTTGCTGATAGCGAGACACCAGGTGAGGTTGCACTTACATTTTTAGAAGCACATATGCGCCCATAACTACCATATATCCGAGTCCCGCCACGGATACAACAATCTAAAAGTTCCCCGCTCTGTTACAGATATGAATGTATTCATAATCCACCATTCCAAATGCGAGTGTCGTTTTACCAAATAGTCCCCTAACTAAGTACTAATAGGTCCAATGCTGCTTGACCTACCCAATCGAACGAGAGCCTACTGGGTCTACTGAGTATGTTAATGGCATTCTTTATAGTTATGATCCGCATAATAATTGGACAAGTAAAATTTTTGGCAGATGTACTTTGTCGAGCCTGACGGTGAATATAGATGAAAGGTACTAGGTGGCTGGTGCGACATTACCCTCCTGGGGTAAATACGAGATCTTAAATTATTCCACATGTAAAACTTATGACTCTTTTATTGAAAGTCGAAACCAGACTGAATTGTTACCTTGCGCATTTTGAATGGACGAACTTAGGAATATACAATGCCGGCGGAGGTGAGCCCGGGTGGGTAGACAGATAATGTATTCTGACGATGGGCAAGGTATTCTCTTGTATTATGATGTGATGAGGCTCCCTCTCCCGATCGGGTTCGCGGATGACTCTACCAATACCCCGCGGTAGTAGGACAACGACTCGATCAAATCGGATTGTGCGCGAACGAAGTTATTTGAGAAATTGAAAGCGGTGGCCTGAGGCTTGCTAAGCACAAGCTGAAAAGCTTTGATGATCAGCAAACGGAGAGAGCGCATGCCCATAACGTTCAAGATATGGGATCAGATCATTCATTCGCTTCCGTCCCTTACCTACCTGATCGTGATGATCGGGTTTTAAAGAGCACTTGGAGGTCATGATGGATAAAGCGTCCGTCACTTGTACGGTACTACCAAGAACCGTACTATCAAGAACGATACTACCGAGAACGCTGGGGGCCCTAGACCGAGCCGTAGCCGCCTAATATCGAGGGTGGGGTTAGTTTATTCCTGCTAGCGCCAGTGTAAACAGTAACATTGGATAGGAGAGATAACTGCAGAAAATGAAGGCTCGTATAGAAAATACCCGTCTTCCGCGATTATCGCTATTGGCATAATAGCGAGAAAAAGTATGTGCCTCTATGATCCAGTATATGTTAGAGGGGTGCCAAATACAGTTCGGCGGCAGATGACGCACTGCAAGTCCGGTAGACCCACAGACTTAAGCCGGTACTACACGATGCGGCGAACGTTCATGCGAAATTTGGCTTACAACGTTTGATTCAATATCGACAACAGCCCGAACGTGTCCAAACACCAACGTTGGACGCTTAACTTTGGACACTAGTAGTTCGAGAATCGGCCACACATCAAGCGTCCAACGTTGGAGGGTGTTCATAGCATCGTGTAGACCCGGCTTTCTGCAAACGTAGAGATATGGGTTATGAGGGAGCACATATTTGCTTAATTACTTTATTGTCTTTTTTTTAAAATAAAACTACACTCACTACTAATTCCTAATTTTTTTTTAATTCAGCTGTCCCCATTTTCATATCAAATTATCAAACAACCTAAAAATTATACATCATCAAACCATAATTCACTTAACGCCAAACCTAAAATTATCTCCTCTCTGCCACAGACGTGAAAAAAAACGACGAATACCCCTTTTCATGAAAATGTTCACAATAAATCAAATTTACCAAAAACCCCTACGAAAAAAATCCACCTTTCCAACAATTTTTGCAAAAACACCACCACCAATTCCACCTTATTCGCCATTATCTTAAAATTTGATCATCATTAATTAAAACAATTTCCAAAAACAGACAAACGATAAATTACCAGTCTTCAGCGTTATTTTTTTTGCTGCTGCTGTACACAAGTCTGCATTGTGATCATCGAAGCACGACACACAAAAAAAAATACAAAAGAGAAGAAGAAGAAGAAGACTGGATCGTGTCACGGTGCACCAATTTCGGTGATCACCTTAACCGAGTTCAGAAGTTCAACGAACTTCTTGTCATCGCGCGTCGTTTTTTCGCAACACCAATAAAGAAAAACGACTACACTGCTGCCCCCTCTTCGTCGATGCGAGAAAAGCGCGCTACTATCCAACCAACTTACCACAGCAGCGAAAAAACGTCCAAAATAAAATTGCATCAACAACCGAAATGTTGTGTCACTTTTATTCAACATTTTGTTTTGTGCCGCTCGCCGTGGTGCTGCTGCTGCTTTAATTACAAACGTTTTAGGGAATACACAAAAAAAATGAAAGAATTTTTTTTTGACGTCGAAGTTTTGTCCATAAATGTCCATAAAAAACCGGTTTACCTCCATTTATAAAACTAGTCAAGACAACAACAAAAAAAAGTATTTCTTGTTTGTGATTAAAGACGGGAAACCATAAAAAACGGTAAAACTTGAATAAAGACAACAACAAAAAAATTGAGAGAAAAAAGAAAGGGCAAAGGGTTTCGAGATGATGACGATGCACTGACAGATAAAATAAAATAAGAAGAAGAAGACAAGAGGAAAAAGTGAAGTAGAGAAAAATGTGAACAGGTTTCATAATTGGTTTCAGGGATGAGTTGCAGTTTTGAATTGTTTTTTTTGTTTTTAAAATTCGTGAAGACAAAAGGGCGTTAAAAAAGAAAATATTTGATGACATGATGAATATGTTTATTATATGAGACAGTGTGTTTGGTAATAATGTGATACTGGTTGTTGTTTTTTGTTTTTATATTTTTTTGAGATTTTGAATTATTTATACCATAGCTACTTAGAATAAACTGGTTTAAGTTTTTTTAGGTTTGCTTGATAATAAAAATAGAAGAAGATTAGAAGAAGTTTAATTATATAATGGAATCAACGAAGTGATGATTAAGTGAAGTTCTTGGAGTTATTATAGAGACTATTTGGCGTCTATGGGTGAATTTAGCCCCAATTTACTTAAGCGGAACTAGGCATGTTAGCAACGCCATAAACAGGAATTTTTGTAGCGCTATTAGATAAATTATTTCTACTTTTTTGTTTGGCTAAAATGTGCATAGCTCAGAACTGTCAAAAGGATTGGCATTTACTTGTAAATTTTTGTTGTAAGCAAATAATTTAGTAATATTTCGATATAGCTTGTCCTATGAACAACAAACAACCTGATTTAAGAAGTATAGTTACCATTTTAGTCTAATTCGCACATTTTGAGCTGTCAACTTCATTTTATTTTTGCAGTTACGCTTTGAAGTATGACTATACAAATTATTGATTTGTGTTCATTGCACGCAACAGTTTAAACTTGTATCAAAGTATTACGAAAAAATATGTATGGCAGCCGAGGAAAATGCAGTTAAGGAAATCGAATTATTTTGGACTGGCTCCAAATGTTTTGTTTAGCAATGAATGTATAATGTCTCAGGGATGAGTACGATTTTGGAAAACAAATATGTACCATTATACGATGTATGTATGTTTGATCAATTCAAAGTAAGTTGTAAATTAATTTTAATTAGTTACAATGAATTCTAGTAAGGAAACTATAAGATTACATTTGAATCATCTGTGAAAGTCAATGAGGAAGCGCAGATGGATTTGTGTTATGGGAGCCAGGTAATGTAGGCATGCAAAGTCGACTCTTACTAATTTATTTTTATTTGAATAGATAATGCTCCTGGGTACTGTCAGCGGTTCTATGCAATGTCAGCGGTTGAGTGCAATGTCGGACAGCAAGTTCTTATTAAGAGATGATAGAGGGAAGAATGAAAGAACTGACAACTCCTAAACGATATTTTATCCCTAAGTAGGCGACAAGAAAAATTGGAAGTTAAACACCTCGGACTTTAGCTGGACCAATACTTGTATTTCAATAGAAATGTAACTGCTGCTCTTTCCAGGGCAAACAAGGCGTTTCACATGACAAAAAGGTTCTTTTATAGGAAATATCTATACCAACGGATCAAGGTGATCTGCTATCAAAGTTTCATCAGACCAGTTTTAATTTATGGTTCAACATACATATCTCCCTCTTACACGGTAAAGTTTCAAGTTTTTGAAGGATAACGTGATTAAGCTTGCATCGAGCCCTCCGCCATCGCCGATACCAAGTCCAGGCTGTAAAAGGAGGAGGGTGGTCGACCGGCCGTTTTAACCAGAATCGGGAAACCAAAGAAATTAGGCAAGAAACTGCATGGAAAAACAGCGGAGACAACCCGTTTGGACCGCCAGCTAACGGATCGAAGAAGAAAGAAGAAGCATCGAACATTCTGGTTTCACTAAGCTTTACGCCAGCAATGTTCTTTACGATAAGGCATTTGTTAATAGGATCGACAACTTAATAATCAAGCTGAACCGAGATCATCACAATATTCTTATTCGGAGAGCGTTCTGAGCGCTCATTATCGAAAAAGCAGCCTTTAAAACTTCAGCCCAGGCAAATCAACAACTGCCTAAGTTTGAGGGCCTACCATTTTTGTAGAAGCTGTAAGAATCCGGACGAGGAGAAAAGTGCACTACATCTTCTCTGTCACCGTCAAGCCCTAGGCAAAGACTCACCTCATTTAGTGAGCCCTTTCTAGGCACTCTTGAGGAAGCCTCGAAGGTTGGGATTCCGTAACTTAGAAGATTCATTACTTTCTCAGGATGGTTTAGCGAAGAAACGACACTTTAACATCAGGATTAAAGTGGGATCACTAGGCATCACAATGGGTCTATCCTTTTGGCCAAGTGCATGAGATTAAACCAATAGCTCAGCCATATCCGGGTTAAACGCTCTTTTGCCTCCACGGCATTCTTATACCCGCAACACCAGATTAGCCCACTCGTCTCATTCCCTCCACCTGCAACTCCCCCTTTCACGCACTCAACAAGATATGAATTCGTTTGTGAACAGAACAACTCGACTGTGGAATGATCTCTCGCAGTCAGTATTTCCGAGGTCATACAACATCCAAGAGTTCAAACGCAGGGTTCATCACCACCTTCTTCAATACCCCCCCCCCGTACCTTTATACCCCCCCTCCCCCGTACTAAGCCTACTGCTAGACATTGCACCATGACGTGACAAATTACATGACGGACTAGTAGTACAAAGGGTTAGACATTGCACCATGACGTGACAAATTACATGACGGACTAGTAGTACAAAGGGTGACTCCTGAGCTTAGCACTGCCACATAAAAAAAAAATATCTAACCTACCCTAACCTTGGGTCAAGAGCATGGGACCAGAAATACGTACATGACTGATAGTCTGTCAAGGCTCTTTAAATCCATGAATTTAACCATAGCGTCTAAATTTTTACTATATAAGACGATAGTCTTACCGGTTCTCACATATGCATCTCAAACGAGGGTGCTTAGCAAAAAGCACTCAAACCTCCAGGCCGTGTTCGAAAGGAAAATACTGTGATGATTTATGCGTCATCTGTTTGTGCCAAAAAAAGCATAATCAACGATTGTCGGTAAAAACTCTGGTTATGTCTGAACTAATGATTTATGTACTAAACTAAAATTGGAACCAGCGATAAGTGAAGACAACTTCAAGCTTCTGGACGAAAAGAAAAGAACATATCACTAGGCTCTAGAAAAGGGACGAAGGTTCCAGAAGTTAGATAAAGGTGGACCTTGGATATAAAAGCGGCTTGCAGGCGCTGAGAGAGTCAGTTTTGATTTGAAAGGCGATAATAAGTGTTCTAAAGTGAGAACAGTGAAAAAGTGGTGATTTAAAAAGAGAATTATAAAGCGATAGATAGAATTTAATAGTGCGACTAAGTGAAAGTGATTATAGTGAACTGTAAGAATTGTGTTTGTAATTAAATTGTGTTTTGGTTTGTAATAAATAAATACTGGTGTGGATAATTAAAAAGTGTATTCCTTAATTAATCCTACAAATCCGTTAAGCCGTAAAAACGTAACAATACTTTCGCTTAGGTGAGGAAGGACGGTTCCGGAGACTGTACAACGATGAGATCTACGAGAGCTATCGTAACACGAGCTCGGTAGGTTCCAGTGGGAAAAGCATCAACACGCTAATCTCAGAGTGAAAGAAAGAAAGAGATAAGAGCCTCCAATGCCAGTAATTTGTACTGGCTATCCATCATAGTTTCTAACCATAAACGGCGCGGAGAATGTCCATCGCCGTAGAATATGAAACGCACCCTGTATATTAAATTACACGTCACGTTTTAAAGTAACACGCAACACTTTAAACTGAATATTTAAATATGATTTTCAATAAACACAACCCCAACTTACTTTATATCCCATATAAGGTAATATCTACTGTGAAAAGACAAGGGTAACCACTACAACACAACAATGGAACAAAGAAGAAACATGTCTATTTTAAAATATCACAAATCTGTCAAACAGTAACTACTTTTGAATGATTGTTATCCTTGATCCTTTTTTTCTTCCCTTTCTTAAAATACCCCCATAAACATCGGAAAAAAATGCAAATTCCAAAGGTCGTGACATTGTGCTCCTTTTTTTATGCTTCTATATATATACTTATATGGATAGAATCCTTTTTTCCCTTGTAATTTAAAATTCAATTTACGATCTGTCTCACCCCATCATTGAGTTTGGTTCGGTGCAGCTTTATCGTTGTTGTTGTCCCCCCTCGTACCCATCTGTCATGACAGATAAGAGAAAATGAGAGATGGGACAAACTACTTAAGAAATAAAAACGTTGTCTAGGAGGGGCAGCAATGAAGAGGGAAGGACGCTGGCCTGGCTCAAAGGAACACAGAAATGGAATGAATGATGACGAAGAGATTACTCACACGGAGAAGGAAGCAAAAAAAAAATAATACAAGGATTCGGTCGGGTCGAGTCGGGTATAGGGGGAACGTTCAAAAATTCAGTAGGGTGATTCGCAACAGAAGAAACCTTTTGACACAGGCCGTGTCGTGAACAGTAAGGACTTAACACAAACGTAGAGAGGTTGAAAATACATGTATGTATATAGATATGTATGTATGTATATAGATAGATATAGCTAGAAAGAGGAGAACGCATAGCAGTGGCGAAGTCAGGTTGCCGCCAAGCCCAGAAATAGCCAAGGACATGAATTCTTCTTGCCCCTCTATTTTCCTCTCTCTATATCTTTCCATGAGGGAAACACAATTCCCGACCGAAAGTATTTCTTGCTGCTTGGGGGTTGTGTATCGTCATAGCAAAAAAGGGGGCAGAGAGAGGGGCGGTGAATAAAGGGAGGTCGCTCCTCTGGGATTTACTTTTGCGATTTATGATACTTCTCTTGGTCATGTGGTTATATGTCGTTTTGCTAAGTCGTTGTCTTGCTCCGATTTCCAACGCACAAGAATAGAGAATAGCACACACCATCGACCTATAAGCCTATAAGCAGATCACCAGCCGGATAAAGAATGGCTGATGGGGAAAAACAAACAAAAAGAATTTCAAAAACACAATCATGAACAATAAAACAGCTACAGCAACAACTCTCTACCTCCAATGACGACGTCACACAAACAACATTCGTACACAGCACAAAAAAGGAAGTAGAAGAACGGATTACTCGACTCATGCCCACTCTCCAGACCCAGCGCCCTCCTGTAGAGAAGTCGTTTTGTTGTTATTATCGTTCGTTGTTGTTGTTGTTGCTGCTGCTACACTTCCCTTCCCGGTAGAGGGATAAGCTTTCTTCCATTCACCGGTGCTGCTGGTATGAAGAGGCGACGACGATGATGAAAAGCAAAAGCTGAAATAGAGGTCACTGAACCGAGCTTTCTTCTACCGTTTTTAATAGCGGTTCATCCATAAATTTTAATTTTCTTCTCTTCTCTGCTCTTTCACACGTTTTCATAATTTTTTTTTCTATATTTTTTTTTTTATGTTTTTGCTGCTCTTTCGGATGGTGTCGCAATAACAGAAGACGCGAATTTATAATCGCAGTTAAACTTTTGATAGCACCGTAAATGGAACGGGGGCTAGGGCGGCGGCGTGTGTGTGTGGGTGTGTGTGGAATGATGCCGTTTTTATGATATTCTAGCCATGAAAACATGTACGAAAGGAGAGGAGACACTGCTGCCAACAAAGAGACAGCAAGCGGCGTTAACGACATCCGATAATAATGAGACTTCTGCTCGCCAGGTTCTGATTTATCTCTTTTCTAAGCGATTTATTGGATTCCGTCGCTGGCCCTGTCACCCTGCCTGACTGACTGTGAAAACATATCTGGAACAGTTTCAGCCGGGGAGTGGCGGAGGTGGCCGGGTTCATTACTTATAAATATGCATGTATATTCATACATACATATATATATAAAACGGATTTGTGTAAATAGAATTTGATTAAATTGTGAGTAGGAAATGTTTGATGTGGAATTATCGACATTAGGGCAATGTTTGAGAAATACTTGTGTTTATTGTTTTTGCAGCGCAAGATAAAATGTCGGTGTTTTTTTGGACCTTTATTCGTGTAAGAAGAAGAAGTAATCGCTGGGATTATGACATTTCTTTTTTGTTGTTGCTGAAATGTTGTAATTTCTTTAGAAGATATTTATAAAGGGTATTTTCATTATTCATTACTCACTCGACTTATATTCATCGATTTTTCTTGTGAAACGAAACACAATGAATCTGGGTGATTAATAATTAAGATTTAAACACTGAACTTTACTCGATATTAAAGCTTGTGGACTTTCTTCTCTCATGGAAAGATTCTTAAGAGTTAAACAATTTAACAGTTAATTATTTAACTATAAAGCGATTGTAGTGGGGAGAGCATGTAACATTGTGGAATTTTTATTGAAAAATTGTGAAATTTGGGGGGGGGGGGGGGGGAATATTCATAAAATAATTAATTTGTGATTTTTAATAATAATTTTTAGTGTGTCTACAGCGCCATCTTAATTTTGGAAAGTAAAAACCACAAAATATTTAACATTCATTATTTGACGTTTTTTGCTTTTCAAAAATAAAAGGAAAATGTTTAGAAATTGGGGAAAATTAGAGTTCATTTTTGAATATCACAGTATATTATGCATTATTTAAAAATTATTTTAGTTACAGTAAGAATATTAATGAAAACAAGTAAATCGCGTAAATCGTATATATGTTTACCACCTCGTAAATGAACTGTCAAAATTTTTATGGAAAGCGAATTATGATTTGCAAAAAACGACAATAGATTGTTTGGCGTTTCACTACCGACAATACACAATACCCTTTTAGTTGAATGTTAAGGCCTGGATAGACGTGCATCGCAGCATTGGAAAGTCGGAAGCGCCGTAAATTCGCATGGTAAGAGCAGTGAGAGGAAGCCTTCCAGAAAGCGAAAGTTGGACTGGTGAGTGCACTCATTTTAACCTGGACAAATTTTGAGCATCTTTTTGTTTTTTGATAATAATGCCTTTGGTTGCAGTCTTGAAGCCGTTCACACCTTGCATCCCAGCATGTGGAGGAAAAGGGAAGCAGCTCTGAAGGCCATCCACTGAAATTTAAGGCTGTGAGAAATAGGGAAAAACGCAGAAATGCAACGAGCAGTAGCAGCAAAATAAAGCTGAACGACCACCGTGATGTAATGTTTATTAGCCAATTCCACGGAGAAGGATCGCATCGAGGAGGTTTTTTAGTTTCATATCTTCCGGAACATTATTCCATAACGGAAAGTAAATGTTTGACAATGCTTTGGTCTATCGAAAAGTTCCAACCGTGCATTGAAGGAACCAGGTTCATGGTAGTGACAGATCAAGCATATCTAGTATGGTCGCACAATCTAGAGGACCGTACAGGTCGCTTGGCCAGGTTGCAACGAAACAGTAAACCACCACTGTAAACAAAGAACGAAACAGAACTGTAACCGCTGTAAAAGAACGATAATAAACAATAATAACAGAATCAGGCAGTGGAAGCACTGATTGCTCTGCGTGATGACTGGGTAGAGCTATAGGAGAATTGATCCAATGGCGTACAAGCAAAACTACAAACCACAGGAGAATTGATCCGGTGGTAAACCGACCAGGAGGGTTGATCCGGTGGTAACCTGACAAACCACGGAGAGTTGATCCAGTGGTACGTCGAAAACCAACAGAAGCACGGAGAGTTGATCCGGTGGTGAACCGTCGGACCGAAAAACCGACAATCCACGGAGAGTAACAGAACCAAGGAGAGTAGAACCGGTGGTAAACCGACAGACCGATAAACCGACAATCCACGGGGGCCGCACAACGACAAATATAAGCAGATAATACCACTAACAAAAAGGGTAGCTGCGGTACATCGATAAGGCAGCTATGTCTGACAAATAGTATTACATAGATCTTATAGGACCACCACTTCGTTCCACTCGTGGTAATAAATACATTCTGACTGTCGTAGTTGGATTTAGCAAGTTCCCTTTGGGTTTCCTGCTACGATCTGCCGCCGGCCTTCCCATTTGCCTCATTTTGGAAAAGCATGTCTTATAAGAAGCAAATACGGAGCACGCCGAAAGAGGGATTTGCCCTTAGATTCCTCATGAGAACCACACAAAGAAAAATCAGCGATGCTGAAGTGAGATATGTCCTATCCGTTTCTCATAAGGGCCTATTGGGGCAAACCTCATTACAAATGAAATGGGGCAATCCCAAAATCTCTAACGTATTTGGTAATCTTTTCACCCTTAAGCTACTACTAATATAGAGCTTTAGTTTTGGTTGTTGCCTCGCTTCATATTCCAGGAGGGAGTAGCGAGGAATCTCTCATCGATGCACGAAGAAATATGTGCGATCGCCTGTACGCAGCTTCCACGGCTACAACAGGAGACACAGCGGGGGGTATACACGCAGACGATAGTGTCAGGTTCCTACTAACTAATAACTCACCAACCCTTTTTTCATGCAGTTCAAGTCCAGACCGGTATGAGCCGAAAAGGCATTATTTTAGTCTGGCGTCATCCGCATGACCTCTATAAACGGATCCCTCAAAGGTGTTCAACAAAATCGGAACAGCCGAGCCGCCTAGCTCCCTGGCTGCTATCTCTCCTGCATATCTTTTCTTTCTCCGTTTCTTAGGGCCTGCTTGAGACCTTTAACCCCATTATTACTGAGGTCAAGTAACAGTAGACGTCATTGGTACTCAGTTGGGGACCGATTGGTAAAACGACACTCACGCTTAAAAATAGAAAGCTTCCGACACCGCTGACGTGGGTCTAGCCTCATATGGTGTAACTATCAGGTACACTTCATTTTATCACCACAAAGCGCCATGTGACGCCAGACACCTAACAAAGAAAGGCTTGCAAAATCGGCTCCAAAGTCTTGTTATTCGCAATTGGGTAAGCTTGAAGTTTGGTCTCACAACTAAGATAGAGCGATCCTTTATAACTGATTATACAGACCCTTCTTTGTTAGGTGTCTGGAACCACTTCATACATAATTTTGAAGTATTGCAATCCGTCGTCTACGTCAGGCCAAAAAGATCAGGCGACAACAACTTGGAGCTTGAAGTACGCCGGCGGTTGCTAAGAATACAAAACCTATTATAATTCGTTATGGCTCATCAAACCCACGCATCTAACCATGACATTGAAAATGCGGCTTGAAAAATGCGTCCTATATTTCCATTTAAAATCTATTAACGACTAGTAACAATTACTCATTTCATTTACATTAACTAAAGAGAAAGTAAATTTACCTCACACCAGACGACAATAGGGGACAATTAACGCTTTAATTAACTTGACCCCAAAATTCTAAATTCGGCTTTAGTGAATCAATCAGCAAACAACGAAAATCAATTCATTTTTATTGCATAATTGCGAAATATATTGTAATTTATACTAAAAAAAATACTCGCGAAAGTGCTGTGAAAAATTGTAAACAAAGTCAACACTTTTGTAAACAGACTGCTATCGGTACGTGACTAATTAAGTAGCTTTGATTTATTGTCGCGCGATTTTGTATTACGTGTGGCATATCCAATCAATTATATTATGGCAATTGCAAAAAAATTAACGAGGGTAATTACTTGGGGTAATAAAAGTTTTTTTTATTACCCTTTTATTACCTGAACCACTATATAGAATAATAAAACCAGCAAATAAATTTTAATCTTATGTAAATTTTCTCTCGCTCTCTATGTTTAATCCTTGTCCTACATTTTACAATCCCAAAATTCCACAAAATGTTTACAAAATAATACACACGCCCACAAATTAATTATTCTGCGCTTAAAATTCCTTCTTATCGTTCAAATGTAATCAATTTCCTCCCCTGATAATCGTATGGCTTATCCAAGATCTCTTTCTCTCACTCTTTCAGTACCGACCGAATCGGAGGGGGAACAGTAATGGTAAAAAAGCAAACAAACCACTTCACAACTCAAGCCAGAATTAATTATGCCCGACGCTATTATTCCCTTTCTTAAGGCATTGACAAGATCAGTGAACACCACAGATACCATAATGTGTAGAGAAGAGAGTATGTTGCGCAAGCGCGCTTTGCACATTCATCGTGATTACAATTCACCCGTATCAAGACCCTCTCAACTACAGGCCATGCAGTTTTATTGGGCACTAATACAACAATTGCTGAGAATGGTCCCAAAATTTGACAGTTGCTGAGAATTTAATGGCGCAGAGTACGTTCGCGAGTGTTTTCGTCATAGTTTTGTGGTAAAAAGTGGTAAATTATTGAAATTTATCGCTTTAAACCATACAAGGATTATCAGTGATTATTTCTTTAGTGATTTAATAAAAAAATATATAAAAAAATAGTGATTTAGTGTATTTTTGGTGTCTTAATTGTTGAGGTGATCAATTTATTTTACATTCGCGGTGTTTATTTCGTGTATATTAAGGGAAAATATGCTGAATATTTAATTAAAAGTGATTTTAAAGTCATTAATTAATTTATTTTGCAATTATTACTAAACATATAAGTACAGAAAAGTGCGAATGGAAAAGTGAATAAGAGAAGTGTTTTTCGGCACCTATATTTTTAATAATAATATCATAATATATGTATTAATCACTTTAAAATCACTTTTAATTTCATAACTACACAAAACATTAAATATTCAACATTTTTTTCGTAAATAAACATGAAAAAACACCGTGAATGCGAAAAAAAAGTTGATCGCCTTAACAATTTGAACACTTAAACACACTTAATCACCAAATTTGTTTTATTTTTTTAATGAAATCACTAAAAAACTATTCACTGATAAATCCAAGTGCAGTTAAAAGTGTTAAAATACAATATTTTATCACTTTTTACTGCAAAATAAACACAAAAATTCTGCGCGTACGGCTTCCGCGCCATGTTACTCCGGTGTGTGGTGACTTTTGGGACCATTACCACCACCACGAAAAATACATCTACGAGGCCTGTAGTTGAGAGGGTCTTGCCCGTATCCGAATAAAGTGAAACGCAGAAAAAGAAAAAAAAAAACAACTTCAAACCTTGACTATGTACGGGCAAAACCGCAACTATACGGCTACGACTACATCACTAGAGCGCTGGAAAATACGCTCGGTATGGATGCCTTGAAACGTGTGTTTTGAACTCGAAAATCGTGCGCGCGGGGAGAGTCGAATCCGATTAGATCTCTCACTCCGGCCACCACCGCCATTCAGCGACGGACGTCAGAACAGAAATGGGAAAAGAAGCGCGGCAACAAAAGGAATGGAAACGAGTCTCGCGGCATTTTTCTACTCGATAAATATCGACGATGTTTATAACTATGGAAACGTCAAACCTAGTTTAAAGGGCATATTGTGGATCTTGGAACCACTGATCTTGTGGATTCGCGCCCCTTTGCTCCTAGGTTTTCCTCTCGCTCGTTTTTTTTTCGTTTTTATCGCAGCGAGTTTCTTTCTTATTACATATTGTTGTTGTCCGTTCACGAGAGACTGGGGCGATTGTTAGAGTTGTTCTGTCGGTCGAGCGGAGCCCCGCAATTATCTGGTCGCCGCACGAAACAATGTTGAAGCGGTTTTTCTGGTTTATGGGGCCCCCAGTAAGGCTAATAGTGGGCGGGTGATCTAGCCGAGGAGATAGTTTTCAGCCCCTTTCGTTTGTTATTTGTGTAAAGTGGTTTTGTGCCAATTCTTACACGGAAAGAATCTAGCCTTTTGCCAGATGGAGTTCGGCGCTGAGGTGAAATTAATGATGTAGTTTTATGCCGCTGGCGGTAGTTGGGAGATTGAAATGAATTGAACATTAACCATCGGCTTGCAGAGAGAGAAGGCAAAAGAAGAAAGGAATTTTGTGCAAAGTGGGAAAGATTATGGCAGTTTATCATTTTGTAATTTTTTATCGGAGGGAAATATAAATTGTTTCGAGAGGATTTATTGTAAGCAGCTGCAGGAATAATGGTTGATGCACAAACTCAAAGACGGGTTCCATCTAGATCATGGAGCAATTTGCTTGTTTGCTCGTCTTTAAACGGCTGATTGACGTGATAGTTAGTCTAAAGAAACTACGGCTGGAAAGTAGAGTGGGCGTCAATGTAGAGATCGATCATTTTTTGTCACGAGATGCCATCATAGTGAAGATCAACTTGGTTTTGTGACTTAACTCTGACTGTGGTTTATAAGCGAACAAGTTTATCTAAACAGACGTCGCAGATCCTTGTCAGGCTGACGACAGAAAATATATAGGTGATCGCCAGTAATCCATAAAATATGGAGCATGTATTGCTATTGGTAAAATAATTCGCTAGGTTCCACATGGGGGATCTGTAGGTCTATGACTCTTAACGGACTCGTTCTAATTCATTTGCCATTTTGTTCACAGCGCGCAATCTGCAGCCGTGCCGTTTAACGCTCCCTCTTACTAAACTATGAGTCATAGAGACGTATGCCCTCTATCGCCAGTATGTATGTGTGGATCATTCCCACGATCACGCACGTCGCATTGCCGGACGAAGGGCGTTTAGCCTGTATACAGCTCTCCATTTTCTACTGTTAGCAGTCTTGTTCACCGGCCGGTTACGCAGTGCCAGTAAAGAACTGCGCTAATAACCCTCCCCATCAAGAGACGACTACTGGGTCTAGGGCGCCAACGGGTAGTTTAGAGGGTGGCTCTAATAAGGTACCGCGCCAGCTTAACCGGTTAATACATACTATGGTACCATAGGTCCGCTTAGGTGCGGTCTTCACCTAGCGGAACATGCACCTCCTTGTTCTTCTGGTAGCCTGGTTCTGCCTGAGTCAAAGCATTTGTCGACTGGTTCGCGAGATTCACTCGTTTCAGGAGATATAACTCTCCGACGAGGCTGCCCCTCGCTGACTCTGACGGTTGTGGCTCAGCGTGCTGCTTAAAAAAATCTTCTACAACATCCAAGAGTTCAAATGCGAGGATCACTGCCTCCTCCTCATGTATTCACCAGACTACCTGGAACCTATCATATCCTTTTTCTATCTTCAGATCAAACTTACTACTAGACATTGCACCATGATTTGAACACCTTGCCGGACTAATGGTACAAAGGACGATTGCTGAGCTTGATCATGTTACATAAAAAAACGTTGGGCAGCATTCATACGAGAGCTGCACAAATCACGGATACTTTATCTTCCATGCACTCAAAGTGCACTGCAAATTTAGGCTCCAATCGATCATCATTCCAATGTACCTTAGAGCGGGCTGTAAGTGAGTGATCTGTTCCTCTACCTTGATCCTTACGTACACTGGCTTTCTCCATTTGCTGATCAGCACCGCTTCAGTTTTGCGATCAGTAAGCTTTAGACCAGCGTTTTCTAGCCATGCTTTTATTACCTAAATCGCTTCGTTCACACACAATTCGATCCTATCTTGGCGTTGTCCTACGACTACTACCCCGATGACGTCCGTGAACCCGATCGCCACCGCTTCCACCGCCGTAACCCCAGCACATCGTTATACATACATTGCAATCCACAGGGCAGGACTGAGGATGGAACCTTATGCGGAACGTCACATAATATCCCAAAAACCTTTGAGCCATCTTCTGAATCACAATGAAGCGACCTACCCTGGAGATAGTCGACTACTACTCGCACTAGGAACTTTGGTGTACTTAGCTGGCAGCAGTGATTTTTCTATATGGCGGCTCTTGCCGAGCTACAATCACGTTGACTGCATCAGTAGTTGTTCTTTGCTTTCTGAAGCCGAATTGCTTGTCCGACATGCCTCCTTCCTTGTGACGTTAGGGAATATTCTGTTACAAATAACCCGCGCGAAGTCTTTGTCTATGCAACTATTATTACTATGTATACATGGCGAGTTCAATAGTTGAGTTGAGGCTGAGCTGATCTTTCGACTCGCGTATATGAGCAACAAGATTGAAGAGTCGAGTCGAAATAGAGTCGAACTGACAGAAGTAATCTATCAGCTGTGACATTGTGTGCGCTGCGCGTTAAAATTCGAATTTATTTAAAAATATATATTAGATGAAAGTGATGACTTCAGAAGAAAATACTACTTTATTGCTTTGTGCAAGTTATGTGAATTTGATACAGGAACTACTGGTATTACGCTCGAAATTGCGAGAACATCGTGTAATTAAAATGAGGAAAAGATTTTTTAAAAAATTATCTCAAAGACTAAAACATAATTGCCAAATGTATTTCGAAAGAAATGTGAAAATATATACTAACTTTACTGCTTATATTCCAAAGAAAAGAGTGAGAAAACTTTGGATGAAAAAAAGAAGTAGGCATTGGTGGCAAAGCGTTGTTAATGACAGCAAATTTGACGACCAGATGATTGAAAATTTTAGAATGGATAGGGAATCATTCCACCACATTTGTGAAAAATTATCTTCAGAATTATCATCTCACCCATGCAGTGTACGTGAAGCGCTTCCCGTCGATATGAAAGTTGCTATTGCAATTTACAAATTGGGGTCATGCGCGGAGTACAGAGTTATTGCAAACCAATTTGGTGTCCACAAGAGCACTGTTCAAAAGTGCGTGTATAGCTTTTGCAAAGCTATGGTTAAGGTGCTGCTGAAAGAGGAAATAAAAATACCAACAGGCAATGAAGCTCTGATGGTAAATGAAGGATTCAAAGAGAAAAGTGGTATACCACAGATTATGGGTGCAATTGACGGAACACACATTCCGATAACACCACCTGCAAATGGATCCGCAGATTATGTCAACCGGAAGGGATGGCCATCCGTTGTTTTACAGGCTGTAGTGGATTATAAATATCTGTAAGCTTTTATCAATGTTGTGATTTAAGGTTAACTAATAAAGGTAAATTTTTAATAGGTTCATAGACATAACTTGCAAGCATCCAGGTTCTGCGCACGATGCAACAGTTTTGAAGGATTCCTTTTTGTATAAACGTATGGAGCAACAACATTTGGTAATTAAATGTTTTTTTTGTGCGATTTTGAAAAATATTTTTTTTACAATTTTTAGCCTACAGAGACTATAGACGGGATGGATATAAGGCCTTTCTTTGTGGGGGATCCAGCCTACCCACTTCTACCCTGGCTCATAAAAGGATACAATGGAGCTTTAACGCCTGAAGAAGAATCATTCAATGGATATTTGAGCAAAGCACGAATTGTCGTTGAGAACGCGTTTGGACGACTCAAAGGGAGATGGAGGATTTTACAAAAACGAATTGATATTGATGTCGGTTTTGTGCCAAGCGTTGTAGCTACATGCTGCATACTTCACAACATTTTGGAGCGGCGGAAATCACCCTACAGAGAAACGTGGAACAGTCATGTTCAACTTTCGGAAACCCTATTAACGCAGCCATCTCCTCAAAGCCAACTAATATCATTACAAGGTGGTGAAATCAGAAATCATCTAAAAGACCATATGGCGAAAAATTTCCCATTAATAAAAAGGCAAATATTTTAAATGTTTTACATTTATGCAAAAGCTTCTTTGGAATATAAGCAGTAATGTTAGTATATATTTTCACATTTTTTTTCGAAATACACATGTAAAACATCCGTATATTATTAACTTTTTTTATTAACAAAAAAATATAGATTCTTTATAAAAATATTATTTCATTATTAAAGTTTTATAGGGCTTATTAATAACATAAAACATTCAACATAAATAAATTATTCAAAACAAAAAAAGTTCAAGCAGCATTTAACAAAAATAACGGGTGAATTCAAAAACTCATCACTGCCGCAACACTGCAGAATTCAGCCACAGACTTCAATTGAAAGTCTGTTGCTGAATTCTGCAGTGTTGCGGCAGTGATGAGTTTTTGAATTCACCCAGTCTTCAATTCATACTTAATACATATCAATCATCTACGGGAAAAGAGGAAAGAAAAACTGTTTGGGAATTTTGCAATAATTCCGAAATGCCTTTTAGAAATTTAGAGGTGTTTTCTTGTAAAATATTTTTTGTATTTTCATTATATTTTGTCTCAAAGTTTTCCTCCATCTTCGCATACAAGTTGAACTCGTAATCAATCAATTCTTTTTGTTTTTGGAAGAAATCTCTGGAAATTTCTTTCTGAGTTACGGCCATAGCTGTGCCCAGCTTCTCTAAGCATTTTGCATAGCTTCCTTTCCCCGCTCGTCCAGAACCTAAATTTGCAGATTTTATATTCGTTTATAATTATTTCAAAATCAGTAATGTTACCGGTAATTGGAGTGCCTTGAATTAAGGATGGACTAGTCGAAGCTTCACTATTCTCCGCTTCTTCGAGTTCCGATTGTTGAACTTCGATATCTAAATGATTATTTATGTACGTATTGTATTCTTCAATAATTTTATGTTAACCTACCTCTTAAGGTATCAATCCCAAGTTCAACTACACTTACACTTGGTCTACAACCAAGAATTTCATCCAAGTCTTCGTAGAAGGCACACACTTTCCTTTCTTGACCACTTTTATTGTTATTTTTTTTTGTTGCAATATATTGCTTTTTAAGGTTTTTCCATCTTGTCTCTATTTGCTTATGATTTTTATCCGGAAAACCCTTTTTTGCAAGTTCTAATTCAATTTTCTTATATATTTCAATATTTTTATATATTTTTCCGTCGAAGAGCTTCAATATATTTTCTTCTTTGATAAAATTCAACATGGTTTTGGTTTCGTCGTGCCCCCAAACATTTCTCACACTCATTTTAAATGAAGAAAATAAAACGAATAAAAAAAGACAACTAAAGCCCGCTAAAAACACAACACCGGCGGGCTGTCAACCAAATTCAACCACTGAACTACTGAACTCGTGTTTATACGCATAAAATGAACTCGATTCAGGTAGCAGAGCTGAATCGAGTTCACTCGACCCTATGTCAACTCGACCCGCGTCTACATGCATTTGAACTCGGGTTCAACCTGGGTTCAACTCATCATGTATACGTAGTATAAGGAGACATATCAGTCTATAGGACGGCGAGTCCTCTAAAGGCTTGTTCGGCTTAGGTAGGAGCACAAGTTTCTGCTGTTTCCATTGCTCTGGAAAACCTCCTCTCACATACACGCAGTGAAGATTTTTGCCAAAACTGTTTGGCGCTATCATATCTGCTAGCTTAACGGCTTCGTTCAGTATACCATCGCTACCAGGGTCCTTATGGATGACTTTTTCGGTCTTCCAAAATCTTTTCTGCGGTTACCACAGGTACCACATCTGGGCCCATCTGAAGAGTGGGTATATCACGTTTTGCAGACATAAACTATATTCTGGTGCAGAACGGGTCAGGTGGTCGGCAGAGAGCGCTTGCTTTGTCCGCTGACATAACCATTTTATATTCGTCTAAACAGGGGTCCGAGTCTGCTTCTCTACACAGCCTTTTGAAGTGATCGGATTTACTTCTAGCGATGGCCTCGTTCAGCCTTTTTCTCGCTTTCTCATACGTATCTCTCATGGAGGCGGCGTTATAAAGCCTTTCCATCGGTTCAAATTGGTTCAAATCGGATCCAATTGGATCAACTGGGCTGACCCAGTAAAAATAGAATTAGTCCTCTTTACTAGGAGTAGATTCGCTTGGTAGTAGGCACAAATTGAGTCTCGTCTGGGTTCTTGACTTGACCTATTTGCAACAAGGAAAGAACTATGGCTCACCTAAACTGACCTCGAAGAGATACTACATTGGTCCACGCTGCAAAGTGGATATTCCCCACAATGTCAGACTAGGCATCGGAGCACTCCTCCTTAACTCTACAGTATATCTTTAAATACATATATACCACAGTTGGTTGCATACCCACCAAACCTTAGGTGTCCGAATTTATGGCATCAAATAGCACTAATTGGGTTTTAGGTCGTTTTTAATAACGCAAATTACACTCAAACCAAAAAATACAAATTAAGCTGCTTAATAATTCCAAGAACACAAACAATGATAAATTTGCCAATTCTGTAAAAGTTCCGCGTCTCGGATTACTGGCGTCTAAATTCCCCACTGTCGTTATCTCTGAACTCCGTCCGACTGCACAAAAATAAACGCTCACAACATGTCAACCATAAATATTTACAATGAAAGAAATCAAATACGTCGGAGCGCAATTCGAACTGATCAATTAAGTTCGTTAATGAGACCAACACCCACAACTACTGGCAAGCCTATGACAAATCAATTTCAATCGCTGCCATTACGACGCAAAGCAGCAGTATTTGTGGGGGACTCTGTGATCCAGCAGATTTGAGATTTCCAAGGAAAAACTTAAATCCACTGATGTCATAAATAATGTGCTTTGGCATCGGACATGACTAAGTCTCTCAAGAAAATTTCCCACAATTTCTTTTTTCTGAATAAGAATCCACAGCATATGCCACCAGGCCCGCCGCCAACGCAGTTAAGTATTGGTTCAATTTTTTTTCGTTCGTTTGGTTGGTTGGTCTATGCAAATGTATGATTTCTCGCTGAGGCAGAAAAGCGTTATATTTACGCCTCCGCGATAATCTTGCTTAATTTTTCGAAAGTCGCCTGTAGCTGCGATTATGTCTTCTTACTTTTATAATTTTAATATTAATAGCCCAGAACTAAAAAGCCGTTGAGTGAGTGAAGAAGAAGAAGATTAGTCGCGCGGCACCGCGAGAATGACCAGCCGAATTCGATTAAATTCACGTTATGATGAAGTCATCAACATTTCTTGGCGTAAGCGCGTATATAATACGCGTACGTACCAGCGATGGCTGCCAAGTGCACCGCCGCCGCCACCGAATTTACGTGTGGTGGGCGGATGTTGTCTAAACTTTCGTTCCTCAACAGACCATAGCAGGTGAAAGAATACCCCCTGTAGCACCCCTACCCCTGGGACCTGACGTCGCCACACCGCGGCAGCGCAGAGCTCTGAAACAACCTTCAAAACTTTTTGGCGCCAAATTTTATTTAAAATAGACCTTCACAATAATTGTGTCAGTCTCTATATTTACATGATCTTGAATTTACGTTTATTTTCTCGCATTATTTTCACGACAGCAAAAAACCGCGCGGCCACCACCATTCAATTCAACAAAAAAGGATTTTGCTTTCTTTTTTATTATTTATTTTTTTCCATAATTGTTTTTTCTCGTCGTCGTCGTCTGTGCACACACAAAAAACAAAAAACAAACAAAAAACCGCCACAATTCAATATCGCAGAGCCGGATCGGGCCACTATATCGATCGAGAATCGAACGGTGATCGGCCGCAATAAATTTTACTCGCGGTGACTGTCTCTCCCAGGAAAGTAGATGGCAGCACACACAAAAAAAATGCCAGCAAACTGGTCAGACTGGTTTTTCCACTTCACTTCCAGTTCACGACGAGGACAACCTGGAATCGCCGGCGTGCAAAACTGTTTTTAATCGTTTAACACATTTTACCTCATTTTTTTCCGTCGTCGTCGGTGCTTCTTTTTTTTGTACGTTATCTTCTTTTATGGGCTGTGTTTAAATTCTGACTTATCTCGGACAGTCTTCTTCTTTGTTGTTTACCTTTTTAAAAATCTTGAAAGTTTTTTTTGTGAGGTTAGAGTCTTTCTGCGTGCTTGGGAGTCGTGACTTTTTGATTTATTTGAGAAGGTAATGAGATAATACAAAACGACAGAGAGAGATAGGTTGGGGATAATGAGATAATACAAAACGACAGAGAGAGAGAGGTTAGCTGGGGATTGTATTTTAATAGTGGAATTATGTAGGTGTTGAAATTTTCATTTATTTTTTTGTAGGAAATTGAAAAAGATTTTTTTTTACGTTTGGGAATGACGTTTTATTTGTATGAAAAATTTAGGTGATATCGAATTAATTATGAAAGAACAACAATTGAGGGCAATTTTATGAATTATGGGCATGAAGATCTAGTGATTTTTTTAAATTTGTAACAATTCTCCATTTGAGACATATTTGCTCTTGATTGACAGCAAGTTCAATGCCACCCTCAAAGGATTGTTTTTGAAGCCCTACTCTGATAGAAACGATAAACAGCATACTACAAAAGCAAGGCAGAATAAGTGGAGCTAAAGAAGAAGCATAGCTTGAAAGTAAATGACCAGCACTTGCTTCAACTTCTGCAAAACCAATCGTCCATTATTGATTCCATCGTGAACATTATGAAAAATCGCAGAAATTGATCGAAACTTCAGGAATTCGATGATTATCTCAACAAGACGATCACGGACTTGATCAAATAAAAGTTGAACTGCTGCTTGTAGTGGACACACAACTACCAAAACGTGAGCGCTCACTCAACAAAAGTTTCGTTACGATAAAATTCGGTGTGTGCTTGCTGTAGTTTTATATTCTAAGGGCCTTTTCGCGGGTCAGTGTTACTTGGCTCGTATGCTGCAGCATTCGCATTGTCACGCGTTTGGCTGGCCAGAGGGGGCTTAACAATCGAGGGCTAGTATGCTACTATCAGGAGTTCGCATAATTCTTGTTTATGATTTAGGTATATCTTAAGGCCCTCTTTTATACACAGGTAGCCGGCAGGCCGTGGCCTGAAAGTTTTCGCCTTGAGGCCAAGTATCACCACACATGCACCGGTCGCCAAATGTATGAGGCCTGCAGTCCAAGAGAACGGTCAAAAAAATTTGTGCTTGGGCATTTATCGTCAGTTCGTGCCTGAAGATCTGAACTTCTATTCACTCTCATTTACGGTAAGAATTCATGCCGTATCCACTCGGAACGGAAAGAAACGTGCGAAACCCATCCACACTAACGTTTGCGCTTGTTCGCGGGTGTTCACGGTGTGAGTCTGGAGCCGCTTTAAAGTTTTCGTCGAGGCCAAGAAAATTTTTGCACAACCTGCTATGCTAAGCTGTCGTCTTCGCCTGTGTATCTGTAGGGAATCATGACTTCACCTGAATGCCACTGACTGTCAAACGAATACCTAAGTATCATCTCTCAGTCAGACTGAGTAATCTGTGGTCTTCGTCGGGCCGTGCCGGTAGAGCTGAGGTGCTAGCACGTAAGTTGTTTCAATCGACCTCTTCATAGAAAAATCTTCATTCAAAAACCGGCTACCTGTAAATCGACTGACGATCGTTAGTGAAGAAACATGTTTTACTTAATTTAACCCAGTTTTTTTTTTGACGTGACAACGTCTATTAAATCGGTTTAAGATAGGACGCGCGGGTAAAAATGCCCCGCACAATGTCCCGCACACAAAAAAAAAATCATATCTCCGCCCCCATACATGTTAGGGGGGTGGTTAATGGCTCAAAATTTTCGTTAATTTATCCTCTACACGGGAAAAATACATTCATTCACCTTATTGACGTGACAACGTCTATTAAATCGGTTTAAGATAGGACGCGCGTGTGAAAATGTCCCGGACAATGTCCCGCACACAAAAAAAAATCATATCTCCGCCCCATACATGTTAGGGGGGTGGTTAATGGCTCAAAATTTTCGTTAATTTATCCTCTACACGGGAAAAATACATTCATTCACCTTATTGACGTGACAACGTCTATTAAATCGGTTTAAGATAGGACGCGCGTGTGAAAATGTCCCGCACACAAAAAAAAAATTTGCTTCGAAATATATAATTTATTAATTGAGAAAATAATACAAAACGTAATAACAGACGTTGTCACGTTCAAATTAATAGACGTTGTCACGTTAAAATACGGACGTGATACTTCACATCCAAGACCATTAATTTTTTTTAGCAATTTTACACTGTTTCTTAAAAAAAATTACGTGATATTTGCCAAGACACCCTCTCCCCAAGTGAGATTGGGTTAGATTCGGGTCGTCGCCACCCTCCTCCCCCTCTTCCCCACCTTAACGTCTCACGCAATTAATGGACGACCCCTTACTAATTTTGAATAAATATTTCGGACTAGACATCAAAAACTACAATCAAACTTGAGAACTGTCCAATTACAAAGTCACACGGTTTGAGTAATTGACATTTAACTTTCGTTCTTCTTCTTCTTCTTTATCAAAATATTGCAAGTGCAACCACTGGTCTGAAGATTGTAATATAACATAAGAAATTCCTTTGGTATAAAAATTGCTCTATTTAATTGTAAATTAAACAAAAATTCTTGAAAACAATTTAAATATTTTCAATTCAAACAATATCCAACACCATGTGCCCATAAATAATAAAAGCAGATAAAAACCCGTGTGCATTATTTACAAAATAATTGAGCAACAAAGTGTCTTGTTCTTGTTTTTCAGCTTTTTTAATGTTATCTCTTTTTTTTAGTAGCTGCAGTTTCATGCTAATTCGAAATCATATCAAGTTGCATAAACAATCTACAGTTGCTCGTCGACTAAGAGTCAGTCATGCAACCGAAATGACCAAACAAAAACCCAGCAACAAAAAAGAGCGCGAATTTTGAGACAACACACAATGCTAAAAGCGCAACAGATAAAACAAAACGCGCGACAACACCCGCATGGTATTATGTAGACTTCGAACTCGAATAATTTTTAATAATAATTTCGAAGAACAATTTTGCTGCCGGTGTTGCTGACTTTTTTGTTGCTCAGATTACTCAGCGAATTCTTGAATTCTCATTGCTTTTCGTCGATGCCTTCTATTTACCTGAAATTTGTTTTTGCTGATCATCTGAAGTGGAAAAAACGTTTTTTTGGCGTTCATGGATAATTTTATGGCCGATTTTGATTGAGGTGAATTTTATAAAATTTTCAAGGTTTTTTGTAGGGGCATTTGTAATTTCCGTTATTTTTTTAAGGGGATAAGAAAAAAGGTGGGAAATTTTTTATATTGGCGAAACATTTTTTTTTTATTTTTAAATTTTTGATTTGTAATTTTTATACGCTTTATATTAGCTTCACCTGGATCTTGTATGTTGTATGTAAACAAATCTTGCAACTTGATTTTAACCCCTATATAACCGATTAACTTCAAATTTGCACATATGTATAGTTCGGGATCAATGCAATTTGATCGTTTTGTAAAAGAAGTTCGAAGATGGCGGACGAATTTTGCAATTGGTCTCCCCGACCCCCGAAATGGGTATCAAATGATAGGGTATGACAAACAAAAAACATTTAGCTATGTGGCGTTATTCATAATTCCAAACGGCGGCCAATACAAAATGGCGGCTACTTTTTTTTACAACCCCCTCGATATGGGTATCAAATGAAAGGATATCACAAATAGAATAGTATAAGCTGTGAGGCCTCAATCCAAATTCAAAATGGTGCCCAACATAAAATGGCGGATTACCTTTTTTTACAACATGCTCGATATGGGTCTCAAATGAAAGGGTGTGACAATATACTATACTATACCATACAATACAAATGGCGGCCAACACAAAATGATGCTTTACCTTTTCTGTACAACGCCCTTGTTATGGTTATCAAATGAAGGTATATAACGAGTATAGTACAGTAAGCTGTGTGATGTAATGTCTGAGTCCAAGCTATTAGGTAGATAAAAGCTGATCCAGCTGGCGACGCTTATATGATGAAAATTTCATGAGGCATCTTAAGCTCGTCTTAAGACCATTGTAGTTAAGCCTAATGAGTCGCTTAGTAGGTGGTTTTAGTTAGGATTAGAATCCGGCATAACCAATGAGCTGGAGTGTGTGGGTATCATGATGTTTCCATCTGCCAACGCACCAAAATAAAAAGAATCCAATAAATGGAAAACTATTCTGGAGAATGTAGAATTATTTTGGAGGATGTCAGGAGCTTCAGGGGAGAAGACACTGGAAGCGACCACCATTTGGTAGTAGAAACTATTCGCTTCAAAATCACCTCAATCAGAAACATCCACCACGATGCATGCCATCAACCGTAAACGGTTTAACGTAGACCTTCGGCCAAAACGGAGACTTTTCTCGTGCACTGGTGTTTCGTCAATGACATATGGGTTCTCTGTTCCCCAAATACGACAGTTTTATTTATTGACTCCGCCAGAGAGTGTGAAATAAACTTCGTCCGTCATCAAAATTTCGGCTCGGCATCCATCATTCTTGTGACGGCATTTCCACATTGCAAGCGACGTGGCCTGTCCATTGGCACCAATTTTTGAATAAGTTTCACTTTGTATGGGAAGAGATGAAAATCTTGCTTCATAATCCTCCTTAGAGCCGTTCTACTTACATTTAACTCCCGAGATCAGCAGTGATACGACTAATTTGGATTTTTGGCATCACTCTTTTCATACCGCTTAAATAACTTCATTGGAGCGTCGCGGACATTCAGTTCATCGGACAATCCTTGCGTTTCTTTTTTTCTTTTTCTCCACTCGTTACAAGTTTAACTCTCGGAATAAAAGCTTAACTAATGCTTTATAAACTTTGCCCTTAATAAAAGCTCCTAAAAAACATGGCTAATACCAGGGGTAATACGAGCTGGTTTTTTCAATACGACCCGGAAACCAAACGCCAAAGCTCACAATGAGGCAAATTACACGGCATAACATTTCTTCCATCAACACTTCCAATAATTCCAATAAACCGGTTTTATAGGCAAGGGGTCGCGGGGAAGTTTGTTACTTGTGCATCCCAAAAAATTCTCGACTGCACAGAGCAACACACTAACACAATCATAATTTCATTCTCGGGGCCATCGGGGCCTACGAAAATGACTTAGCTTAACTGACAGTTTGTATGTACACAGCTACATAGACAATAGAATTGTTACACGAAAAAATGCAGAACAGTCAGTTCATCGTGTAATTCGTATAACACGCACAAACCGGTTTGTTACAGCAGAAAGTGTTATGCCGTGTAACTCGCCTCAATGGTTGTCTCCGCGACGCGTTGTTCTTGATTTCGTTTTTCCATTTTCGTGACGAGCACCACGAACACACGTTTACTCAACACGACAGAGCAGGCGAACTAAACAAGCTAGAGCGATGGTAAATATATCAATGGAGAGGGGAAGGATGCCGAGAGAAGGGAAAGGTAATTTCAAGGTCGCAGGGTTACCACAATCGCGGCAATATAATCAGTCTCATTACTTAATTGTCACACCTCGTAAAAGGGTAATAAAACAAAGCTTCTTGAAAATGATTTTGACATGTACGTTTTGAATGCTCGATTCCCGATTTTTTTCTTTAAGATTCATGAATTACGAAAAAAGCAGTGTGTGTGTTCATTAATCAAATTACTGTGAAACAGGGTATATAATACTTATTATGGCTTAACCCAATACCCACATTTTGATAAGGTCAAGCAAACACGAAATGCCACCACCACCCCTTGTAACCATATTCACTCTCATTCACTTTAATTTCGGTCAATTTTCTAAGTATACACCCCGAACTCTCCTCGCTCATATAATAACCACTAGAATAAATCCAAATAACATTCAGTTATATCAGCCCTAAAACCTTCCTCAATTCCATATCCACACAAACCTAGCACAAAATAATGAAGTATCGTTCCAGGCCATCAACCATAGGCAATTGTAATTATGAAGCTTGGATAGGGAACAAAATTCGCCAGTAATTAAAGGCAACTTGATACCACATACAAAACGCTTTTATGTAGCTAAAATATTACATCTATGTATGAAAAGGCATGGGGCACACAAAAAGGGAAACGATTCTTGGGTCTGTTCGTTCGTAGTACACACTTCACCATTCTCCCTCGCCCAGTCCTCCCCATTCACCCATCAACCCAAAGGTTTGTGTGATATCGTTGTTGCCCAGAATATGAAATGTTTGTACGAAGGACCATTGAATCTACACGTCAAGACACTCGTTCCTATAATAATTCTAACAATCCCATATAGAATAGCAGAAGCAGTATAAACACACAGTAGTTGCCGAGATGTTCTGTGGTTCTGTAAGTCCTACCCTATATATATACACACACAGAAATCCATACATACATATGTACAACAAAAACGCGGAGCTCACTTTCAGGACTTAATCCGTAAACATGACAAGTTATAAAAGGAACAAAATCTGACTGTCTACTATATATATGCTTAATATAAATACAGATGTACTAGTACAACACACAACACAATGTATATGTACTAGTACAACCAACAACAACATCAAGTCGTTAACGTGAAATGAAGCTCACGTTTCATTCTCCTTGCCGTCGCCCCCCATTCCCCCAAACCGAGCAGAGAGATCTGGCTCCAAGGACCAAAATGAAGAGCATTTTCCCTTTGTGCCATTTCTCTACTTTGTGCACTCCGCAAATGGGTACGTGATGTGTATATCCTTATACCACCCAGAAAACGATTGTGTGTGCTGTTGTTGTGCTCCCCAAAGTCCCACTGCTGGTAGTTCCACTTCTGGCCTGATCTCTATACACTATACTATCTGCACAATCAAGAAAATAAAAAAAAGCAAGAGTTGTACTCATAAAAAACTGAAAGTCCTTTACTTTATCTTTAAAAGGCACGAGCAACAAAAAAATCCAACTTGGAATTTTTATGCTACACAGAAAAAGGAGGCGAATAAAAAAAAATAGAAAAAAAAAAAAAAACTTTCAACCAGCTGCATGTGGAACGTGGAACGGTAAATAAATGTAAAAATAGACCAGGAAAATTATGAAGGAAACAAGGATGTGGAGTAGAGAGAGTGTTGACGGTAATGATAAGGGAGAAGTAAAATGTGAAATCCCCTTTCGTCTATTCTCCTCGTTCTTTATGAGCGTTTCCTAACCTTCCTCCAAGGAGGACTGAGCTGTGCTCTAGCTTGCATGAACGACCGAACGAGGAGGAGGAGCAGCAGCAGCAAGCGGCAGACTTTCGGAGTTTCCACTTTCCACACACAGGCTTGCGTTATTTTTATACTAAAGTCTACTTAACACCCCCTGGGAGGTTGATTTATTTCTGAAAGGGATGGAAATTTTATTTTGTTGTTTTCCTCATTTAAACTGGCATCGTCATCGTCGTCGCTGGCTCGGTCGTTCTTTCTGTTGCTATCGTTGATGTACAATTCTCGGTACTCGTTTAACTCTGTACTTCTACCCTATATACACACACACAAACAGAATTGACAACTGTCGCCCTTGAGAGTGGATAAAATCCTAGAAGCTTTCGTATTGGAGACTCTACACTCTCTCCCCCACAATCCCCCATTCAGCCAAGCTCCAACCGTCAAATTTGGTATTTCAGTCGAGTTTGGGGGGCGTTTTATGTATTGAGGATATTTTTGCTGCTGGAACTTGGGTTACATAAATAGAATTTTACCTCGTTTCACTGTAATTAAGGACGAGCGTGGGGGTTGGTGGCATTGGTATGAATGTAGGGGGGAGAGCATTGGTTTAAAAGGAGTCCTTTGTGTGGTTTTCCATACAAGGATTTATATTTTGCTATAATTTAGGACTTGGTTTATTGTTTGACACATAATTAAAAATAATTTCTTTTATAGCTTTGCCGGGAATAGTTCAACAACACTTAATACACCTACAATGTAATATTCAATGCAACTAATTAATTGGGAGGCATTATCGAGATCACGTATGAATAAATAGTTATCGAGAACGTTTATGGGTATGTTAACAATAGAATGGAACGCTTAAAAGTCACATAATTGTGGAGCTGTTAATTGTATCGGGCAATAGTAACGTCAATTTCAATTACATTTGAATTACCCTTTCAAAGAAATTATATTGTAACTAAGTAATCCAGTCTTTGTTGATATTTCTTTTAAAAAACTCTTTCGTTTGATACCAATGTCGGGGGTTGTGAACAAAAAAGTGATTCGCCATTCGCCAGTCGTCACATAGCTTACTGCATTCTGCTCGTCATACTCTTTCAGTTGATACTAATGTCGGGAGTTGTTTAAAAAAAAAGCTAATCCGCCATTTTGTGGTGGCCGCCATTTTGGATGTACCATATAATTTAATATATAGTTTTCCTCAGAAAGGCAGCGTTAAAATAAAGCTTTTGTGATGTCATAGAAACAAAAGCCTGTTAAAAGAAAAGCTTTCGTGACGTCATGGGAGAAACCTTTTTAAAAGTAAAGCTTTTGTGACGTTATTGAAGAAAAGCTTTTAAAAGTTGAGCTTTGAGATAAAAAGCTTTTATGAAGGTTTCAGTAATTTACAAGCTTTCATATGTTTTTGAACTTGTGGTTCCAAACTACAATTATTAGCCCTGCCTTATAATTGGTCTTGATTGGTTGCCAGCGCCATTTTGAATTTAGGCAATAAAATAATTATATCCGACCTTAAATAAATAGCAAATAGCGAAATAGAATCGTTATTTCCAATTTTGACCACAGATTCGTCATTTGTGCTCATGAAAACCCCCTGATACCGATTTTCAATAGAACCGGAACACAATTACAAAATTCGTCCGCCAAGTATTTACAAAATTGTCAGATTACATTGTCACGGGAACTCAATGGCTGTGCAAAGTTCCATAAGAATCGGTTTAGTAGAAGCAGTTGAAGGTCAAACTAAATAAAACCATTAAAAATCGTCACCGTTAACTTGAAACATTTTCGCTGTGATGCGCCTCGAGGGTAAAATCGCCTCATATGCCATGACAGCAAACGGCACGTCGTAATATTTGTCTTGGGTTAAATTAAGTTAAGAAGAAACTCCCCAGTTGGGTTAAGAAATGAGATAAGAGATGAGTTGAGATATGTTAAGTTGATTTCATTTGCGTTAAGAGTTGAGTTAAATTTTAAGATGAGTGTTGCGTTAAAAGTTGAATTAAGAGTTAGTTAGAGTTAGTGAGATAAGTTGAAGTCAAATTAAGATATGGGTCAAAAATTCAGTTTTGAGGTCAGCTAGTTTAGGGGTTAAGTTTAGTTGAGGTGAATTGAACTAAGTTAAAGAACCGTAAAAAGTTGAGTTGAATTGGGTTAAGTGTTGAGTTGAAATTTCAGTTTATAGTTAAGAATTGAGCTAAAAGCTGAGTTCAGCTAAGATTTTATTGAGTTAAGAAGTGAGTTTAGAGTAGTAATTGATTTCAGTTAAGCATTAAGAGTTGAGCTAAGAGTACTATTAAGAGTACCCCAGAATTAAACCGGAGTTATAAGTCATGTACTGTGTTTCCATGAGCCGTGGTGGAATTCGTTGAGTAAACAGCAAGCTTTTCTCCTCAAGTTAACTCGATGTTGTTTCCATGAAAGCTCTGGGTTAAAGAGACAGATAATTAATTTTACATCGCTGTTGGAGTATATTCAGTAAAAGATACTCAAACATAAAAGTTTCATGACATTGTTTCATGTTCCTTCTCTCACCCCTCCACCAAGTTTGCAGGAAACTTTTTGTTTCGTGTTTCATCGTGTGAAATGGACCTAAAGAACACACGACGATCTCTGCGTTTCGAGGGCTTTAATTCGAAAATGAATGATTGAACATGATTGAACGTTAAGGTTTACGGATCCAGTGGTATTACAGATAAGTATGTTACGTGTACGTAGATCTACGTCTATTGTATTTCAGTCTTTGATGTAATGCATACTTTCATAGAAATTTGCCTACAATCTTCGCTTTTGTCGGGCGTCCCGCGACACATCTAAGTTTTTTTCAGGTCTGTATGTAAAACGTAATAATTCCCGCAACCATAAATTTTCCAACTGAAATATTAGCTGCGTTCTTTTTACACCGTGATCCCACTCAGATCATTAACTTTCAAGCAAACCAACAACAACAACTTGATCCAAAAAAGATTTGGATCAAAATCTGTGATACAAAAATAGCTTGTGTAACAACCATATCCAAGACACATCTCATTGGAAAATCCAGAGCTTTTATAATTCTGTTCTGTTTTCTTTAATTTTAAGGGTTGGTAGCTCTGCAAAATTTCATAAATTTATTTGGAAAAATGATTGAAAGTTACCTTTTGTTAATTTTGGACGTCAATTAAACATTTTTATAAATTCTTTTTAAATCAGAAATATTTTTAATAAGTTTTAGAGACTGATATAAATTGCGACAGAACATATCAAAAATCAGAACTACAACTGTAAAAAACTAAATTTCTTCCATGATCCAAGTCCGTTCTTTTATGCTCGGCTGATCTGATCTGGATCACGGTGTAAAAAGAACGCGGCTATTATGCTGATTTCACGGCGAGTAACAAATAGATCGCATTACATCGCCAAAGACCCCTAAAAATCATACGACTCTTTAGAATATCTGATATTTATATTCTTCCTTACGGGGTTTTTATAAACTACGAAACCGTTTACAATATAAATCCGTGTAAAATTGTTTTGTGGAATACAAATCATTGCAATCGTCCTGCTGTACTACATCCCTGCGGGGTTACTCTCAACGAAAATAATCCTCGAGGAAAATTGAATCATATGTCAGTACCTCAAAAGGCTCCCATTGTGCAGCGCCGTGCACGTGTCCTCACAGGGTCTTTTTTTCTTGTGAAATACACGTGGCAGTCAAAGTGTTAATGGAGTATGGCCCATGACTTAAAAGTAGGCCTGTGAAGAGCACTTGCGTCAGCTTATCCTATAGCTTAACAGTGTGATGGGACAATGGGTGTACTCGAAAAATGACAAAAAGTATCGATAACGGCGCAATACGCTATATGAAATGGAAAATGATCATAATTTCACTTAAAAACGAGCGCCCAACGAACCTTTTTCCGAGAATTTGTACATGTGTCGATATACGGCACAGCACTTGGTTGTTGAAGCAAACTTTAGCAATTACCAAGAATTTTGTGAGTTTTCGGAGTCAAATTTTGTTCTTGGAAATAATTTCATGGAATTACAGGGAAAAGGGATAACATCAAAAAAGATTAATCGAAAAATTGGGGCTAAAATGAAAGATTAAACACAGATTAACACAAGATTAAATTATGTATTCATGCAAGACTGGGAACCTTGCAACGCATCAAAAATCATAACGGATTTCTTGATTAATAAAGGAATTGTGCGTTTCTCTCCTAGCTTTGTATATCTCTGAATTTGAAAATCCAAACCTGATCCTTTCAATAATAAAAACAAAAATGGAGGATATTTAAAATTATCTTGAAGGAGCAAAGCTGGAAACAGATATATGCGTGCGGCATTAGATATTGTAGATATGCATGCATTCAAATGCGACCTGACATATAGTGGCAAAGGGACGGAACGCACGCAATGCAAAAGTTGATCTACTTTCAAAAATCGATTGCCGCAATCGACATAGCCTCAAACGCCGCACAAACGCAAAATAAACATATGCACACTTAGATTTTTGGATATGTAAGACAAAGCGGAATACATGCACGGAATTATCTACTAACGAAAGCTTACTTCCGCAAACTGCGTATTGGTCGCCCGCACTGCACGCAAGCATGTATTTGCTAACAGTCATGATAGACTCGGGCAGCGAACGTATGGACAGAATATAAGATTTAGTGAATAGTAAATAGACAGCACAAATCTGCAAGTTTTCACGCACGTGCGGACGTCCTGCACCCATTCGGCGTATTGGCGACGCTTTAAGTGGTCGGCGGATTTCAGTTCCTGAGTCAATAGTAAGCATGCAAATTCAAGTGCTTTGTCATGATGCTATCGGTGAAGAGCTTTTGAGGTTTGTGGTTGAAAAACTGGTTGAAGTAGTTTCCACATACTTCGTTTAAATTCAGTTTAATCCAATTAAGAGAGTTCTGAAGAGACTGGAACCTCTGATAGACAGAGACTGGGTCTGTCCTACACGGCAGGTGCATCAAAACTTCCCAACCCAATTACCTTTCAGCAATGCAGCAGAGATTTCAATTCGATCTATCATGGTTCTTCGCGCTGAACTCAGGAGAAACCCGTGCATCGAGCTTCTTTTCGTATCAAGCTTATGTGATTTGAACTGGTTTGATACGGTTTGAACCGGTCTGATCCCCTTTTAACCGACTTGATCCGATTTGGACCGATTTGAATCGATATAATCCGATTTTAACGGGTTTGATCCCTTTTGAACCGATTTGCTCTCCGATTCGAACCAATATAATATTTGAATCGATTTGAGCTTTGTTGTCGATGACTAGCTCCATATTCAACTCCTCTGCCATTTCTCTAATGGTCAACTTGCTGTCTACGGTCATCCATTCTTTGTTTTTTTTTTTTATGTTTTCGTCGGTTTTCGATGCCGATGGCCTGCCACTGCGTTCATCATCGTTCACGGACTCACGGCCACTTCTGAAACGTTCGCGCCAATGATAAACGACGGTTTAGAGTTCGTTGCCGAAACACTTTTCTGCCATTTGCAATGTCGTCGAAACTGTTTTTAACGCAAAATTTAATACAAACTCGTTGTGGCAAATTCAATTCCATTTTTGAAATTGTACAAAATCGCAGATGTACTCAATACGGCGTGACTTTTACAAATGGCAAGCTTCTTCTTCTTCGATGGCTCTACAGCCCAATTCGAGCCTTGGCCTCCATCAGCTTCTTCCTCCAGACGTCTCTCTGCTGCGCAGCTTGTCTCCAGTTTCTTGTGTTGAGCAGTTTTGCTGCATCGGCCTTAACATTATCTTCCCACCTTAACCGTGGTTTGCCAACTGGTCTTTTGCCATCTGGTAGTAGATACAGTGCTTTTTTTGGTATCCTTGAGTCATCCATTCTTTGGACATGGCCGGCCCAACGTAAACGTAGTAGTTTGGCATGGGTCGAAAGTTTACATTCTTTGTATAATTCGTGATTGTAGCGTATTCTCCATGCACTGTCTTCATTGATTGGGCCGTATATCCTTCGGAGAACCTTCCTCTCAAATATATCCAGCTTGTCTGCGGATTTCTGGGAGATACTCCAAGCTTCACATCCATACGTAGCTACTGTACGTATGATGGTTTTGTAGATTCTTATTTTAGTTTTTCTGTGGATGTCTCTGGATTTCATTACTGGCAGTAGTGAGAAGTATGTTCTGTTCGCGGCGTTTATTCTTCTTTGTACGTCTTTCGTTTCATCGTTGTCTTCGCTGACTGTGGACCCCAGGTAGTTAAATTGGTTTACCCGTTCAAAGTTATATTCCCCCCAGGTGGTATTGTGGTTTCTTCTTCTTCTTTCCACCCTTGACTGAATTTGAATCTTACTCTTCTCTGCGTTTATTTGCAGCCCTATATGTTTTGCTCCATCTTCTAATTCTGTAAATATTTCTCTAAGATATGACAGTGATCTTGCAAGGCAGTTTATATCGTCGGCATATCCTGCCAACTGTTTGGATTTGTTAAGCAGGGTTGCGTTCGCATCAATGTTAACCTTGCGAATTACTCCTTCTAGGCAGAGATTAAATAGCATGGGTGCCAGCCCATCGCCCTGCTTTAAGCCTTGCTTGACTGGGAAGGATTCCGTCAATTCTCCTTGTATTCTGACTGCACATCTTGTATTTTCCATTGTCATTTTTGTTAATTTTATTATCTTCAGGGGGATGTTTAGGTCCAGCATTGTTGCATACATTTGCTCCCTGTCGATGCTGTCGTATGCTTGTTTAAAGTCGATGAAAAGTTGATACACGTGAATGTTGTATTCCCAGCATTTTCGGAGGATTTGCCTTATTGTAAAAAGTTGATCCATTGTTGACCTATTTCTTCTGAATCCAGCTTGGTATTCACTTATTGCAGCTTCTGCGTAAGGTTCCAGTCTGGTCTTAATTATATTGGTCATTATTTTATATACTGTGCTTAAAAGAGATATGCCTCTATAGTTTTCACAGTTGAATCTGTCCCCTTTCTTGTGTATTGGGCAGATAATGATTCTTCAGGCATTTTTTCATTCCTCCATATGCAGCATAGTAATTCGTGTATAGCTGCTGAGAGCGATTCGCCTCCTTGTTTGATCAACTCTGCTGGGATGTTATCAATTCCTGGAGATTTATTGTTTTTTAATGATCGTATGGCACTTTGTACTTCTTCCAGAGTGGGTACATTTGTTTCTCTGGTGTCATCGTTATGTTGTAGACGGGGTTCTGGTACATGTCTGATGCTCTCGTTTGCGTTCAGCAGCTCGCTAAAAAATTCCGTCCATCTTTTCTTTACATCTTCGCTGCCTGTGACTATAGTGCCTTCTTTTGTTTTGCATATACCGGAGGAGGGTTTGAAGCCTTTCTTAAAGAAGTTTACTTCCCTGTATGCTTCCCGTGTTTTGTTTTGGGCAAAGTTTTCCTCTGCTCTCAGGATGTGATTGTTGAGGAATTGCCTTTTCTTCTTCCTGCAGATGTTTTTTGCGGTTCTTCTTGTTTCCTCGTATTTCAATTTCTTACTCCTCGTCGGTCTCTCTATGTATATTCTCCTATTTTTATTTCTGGCCTCTATAGCTGCTTTGCATTCCTCGTCGTACCAGTCACTGGCTCTGGCTGTGCGTTTATACCCTACAGTTTCCTTCGTGACATCTGTCAGTACCGTCTTCAATCTCATCCATTTTCCCTCGACTGTATCTTCATTATTTATACCTATCCTTTCTGCTAGACTTTCCTGATATTTCTCCAACACGGGCTGTTCTTGGAGGCGATCGACGTCGAATTTCTTTTGTTTGCTGTTTCTTCTTTCTTGAGTAGACAGCCGACATCTGAATCTGGCTTTAACTAGAAAGTGGTCCGATTCACAATTTGCACCCCTACAGGTTCTTACTTGCAAGATACTGGAAGCTGCCCTTCTGTCTATTAGAAAATGGTCTATTTGATTGCAGTATCTTTCGCTGGGGGATTGCCATGTGTATTTGTGAACGTCCTTTCTTGGGAAATATGTTGAGCTGACGATCATATTTTTACTCATTGCGAAATCGATAACACGTTGTCCGTTATCGTTTGATGTTTCGTGAAGACTTTCCTTTCCAATGGTCGGTCTGTGCCAGTTCTCTCTCCACAAATGGCAAGCTATCAAGCTGAAACTTTCATAGAATGTCAATGACAGATGTGGCAACTTAAAAAATAGAGAACTCAAATCGGGCGACTGAGAGCGTCACACGGTAGTGATTCCGGGAACTTATTGATTAAGGTAGTATCTTTCAGCTCTGCAAGTTTTCTAATTAAAACCTTAAAATACATACAATAAATTAGTATTGCTAAGGTATAGTAATATAAGTGTATACAGTCATATTTTATAAGCGTACCTTATGAGGTTACCTAACTCTAATTCGTATCTTGCACATTCTTTCACTTATTACTTCAAATCCCACTATTATAGCATGTTTTAAGCTTTTTCTTATGAAAAATGCTCGCAATATTATCGTAATAAAATCGGAAAAATATACCTCTTATTATTTTTCTTCATTTCCAAAAGCAAACAACATTCCAACAAGTGCATGACGATGTTTATGTAATACTCAAACTGTTATCTGACAAATGAACATCCGGTGTTGTTGTCATGATCAGTGATTCATTACTTTTTTGCAAATGACGCCATCTATCGGGAAAACTCCAGAAATCCCAGATCTATTACATATTCATCACTTGCCTAACCAGCTTTTGACATTAATATTTACTTATAATCCGTCTGTCATCTATTCTTGAATAAAATTGTATTTTCTCAGGTAATACCTCCACTAAAAATTTTATCATAACCCTATTACAAAATTCAATCTGAAGGACTAGTTTTTCGTAGCACTCTTACAAAAAAAAAATTCCATTATACAGTATCTACCTCCAAGGTAAATTAATTTATTTTTGTTGTTAAAAAAAATTCCCAAAAACCAATTACCTCCCGCAGCAGCATATAATACTTGCTTGCCACTAAAAAATATTTGTATACAAAAAGAAAAAATGCACCTTCATGAATATAATAAATAAAATTTACCTATTTTTAAAAAAATTCACACGTCACAACGTCAAAACTAGTGTACATACCTGCAAAAAAAAAGAAAAAAAATGAATTATAAAAAAAAATATTGAACCAATCTCAATGATAAAACAAACAGTTATGATTAAATTAGTATGCCAACCAGTGAAAACGTAAAAAAGAAGAAGAAGAAAATATTCATAATAATAAAATTCATTAACAAGTGTTACATGGTCAGGCAGGCCACGAAAATATAATTTTTTTTATTTCGTGTATACATGTACATATATACAATATTTACGCGCGCCATTCGCTGCTTGTGTCCTTGATGGAGGTTATATCGCGAATAAAAATTTAAGCGCACCCTCCCCCGCCGCCCCGTCCCGGAAAAATATGGCGCTGGCAATAAAGAAAAACACTCAAGGCCCCCATACACGGTCCAATTGGTTGTACAGCGAAGTGCGGTTGTACAACCAAAACTATCGATTGTGGGCCGGTCGGCCGATCAAAATACATTGCGCTTATAGGTTTGATGAAAATCTGGTTGTACAGCCAATTTGACCGTGTATGGGGGCCTTCATATACTTCCCCCAAAAACAATTTCATTGCAGCAGAAAAAAAAACTCGCGCAAGCAGCAAATATTTATGAAAATAACGTGAGAAAGAAGAGTAGAAAAAAAATGCTTTCCTAATAACCGGCAGAAGAAGAAAAAAAAATGTAACAAACAAATGATATTCATCTCCGTCAATATTAAACAACAAAGCACAGCACTACACCATGTAAACATAAAATACCGCGTGACATTTCAATGCTCAGTAACGACTTATCGTTTTCTTTCGTTAAGTTTTTTCTCTGTTTTTTTTTGCGGAGTGATCGCTGAAGGAAAATAGTAAAAGATACACGAAAGGAAAAAGAAAAACAAAAACCACGCTAATTGCGATTATAAAGGCAAGTTAAACACAAAAAAAATATGACGAAAAAAAAAGAAAAATAAACGAAGAATACAAAAGAAAAATGAAAACAATTTGTTCCCAGCAGACATTCCAGTTCCAGTTTCCAGAGCACATACAAGCAGGTGATATAAGACTATTGATACAGGCTAAGTGGAGTAGACAGAAAGAGAGAGAGAATAAAACACGCGGTTCATGGAGATATATACATATACATGGCAGCTCTGCAAAACTATCCCGAAAACAGTCCAATTAGTGTTGCCGTCGTCGCAAAATTCATTTTGATTAACTATCTTCTGTGCAGAGAGAGGAATAGCTGAATTGTCATGAATTGCGTAACTTTTACCAACACAGCGATTATGCGTGTCATGTGTAGAGTGAGTAGAGGCACTGTGCCGCCGCCGGCATAAAGAATGCTGCACGATGATGAAGAATGGAGTTTTACTCTTGACCGGTTACGCTGTTGGCTATTGACCTCCATTACTTTAATGGATGGTCATTATTTACGCAAATAGTCGTCGACAGCAAAACAATTCGAAAGTTGCATTTTCAGGAGAAATCTGCCATGTTGTGTTCTGATTGTGTTTTTTGTTGTTGTTGTTAGTTGTTGGCGCTGCTGTGTGTTGTGTGGTGGTTTTCGACTTGGTTTTTTATGGTGAGTTTTTGTTTCTTGATTTTTATTGTTTTTTTTTTTTGAAAGCATACGATGGATGGATGACTCATATTTCTACGCAGTAAAATGTATATAAATCATAATTGATTGTAAATTAGTGGAATTATTTTTATAAATATTTAAAGTTGTAGGTATGTTCCTGTCGTACTCGAATGTGAGATGCGCCGCACACGCAAGAATTATCCCAGTTAGGGGATTTTTACTTCCCTTCGTACAGGAAAGTTCTGAAGGTTTCAGTTCTCGGCAAGTTCGTGCTGCTAATTTCAAACGTCAAAAACAGCTGTCACTTGTGATGTCAAAATATAACAGGTACTGTATCATATGTAATAAAACCTGCCGTAACCTTCCTTCTTTAATAATACTAATTCAAGCGCATTTCACAGGAACAACCATTTATTCAAATGAGAGCGCAACTTCTACTTGGCAGCTATAACCCCAGTATCGGAGAGTGACCAAGAAGCCTGGACATAAACAGACACCGTGTTCAATCACAAATCTATATTAGAGAAGCGATTAGATCGTTCAAACCATAAAATTCCCCTGGAGTAGAAGGTGTTTGGAGTTGAAGGCTGATATCAGACCTCAGGACCCCAAAAATTATTTAACGAATCACAACATGCGCTACGCAGGATGGCGAACCAAAACCAGCGTTTGCGGGCAGCAGCCAGTTACAGCATTGCATGGAGTAACGTGGGTAACAACACTCGGACCTGTGTAGTTTACAATAAAAACACTAACTGCTTTAATCTCACAGATGAAACGTCGAGACTTGGCAGTGGTGAAGATACAGATTAGGGAAGGGGCAGCATGAACATGATTATTTCATGCTCAGCATCAGTGGGTCATTCTAATAGGAGCGGTCTACAGATCATCGTAGGATGTGATGCGAACGCCCATCATGATACCTGGGGTAGTAGTGGAGTGAAGAAAAGGGGTGAATACCCTATTGATTACCTCTTAACTATTAGCCTGAAAATATTAAATCGCGGCACGGATCCTACCTTAGACAACGGCTGGAGACGTGAGGTTATAGATATCACGCTGGCCACTCAAGACGTTGCCAATTACGTGAGTGACTGGCCGGTCTCAGATGAGCCATCGAGCTCAGACCACAGGTAAGTCTTTGGATAGAGTAACGGTATAAATGAATTTTAGATACACGAACTGGACAACCTTTCTGGGCGAACTCGGTAGCATATTGAAGGATTAGATGCACTTACTCTAATCTACGATGGATGTAGAACTATCCGCGCACTTCCTTACGGAGGCGGTTACTGCTGCTTACAACACTAATTGCCCCATTCTGATCAGGACGCGCAATAGGAAAACTCCATGGTAGAATGACGAGTTCTATAACTTGAGATCCGCCATGAGGAAGCTATTCAATGCAGCCATGCAATGGAGTTTCTGCAAGGGCGTCGAGGGCATCCGAGATTATAAATCTACAAAGCTTTATTAAAGGGCTAATCGGGAGATTTCGGATCTATTAAGAGAACTAGACACAACCACTTATTCAAATGAGAGCACAACTTCTAACAGGCCCACTTTCTATAGTGACCAAAGATGCCTGGACAGAAGCAAACACGGTGTTTAATCATGAAGCTATTAGGAAGACGATTACATCGTTCAAACCATACAAGTCCCCTGGAGAAAACGGGATGTATACCACTCTGCTACAGAAGGTCTACGATCTAGTCAATTCCTTATTATGTAAAATATTCAGGGAGTCCTTCACAAATGGGTATATCCTATCTGAAGGAACGTCAACGTAACATTTATACCTAAGCAGAGGGCGTTCGGAGTACACCTCCGCTAGATCTTTCAGGCCGATAAGTTTCTCGGCTTTTGCTTTGAAGATAATGGAGAATATTGTCGACAGGGTGATATGGGGAACATTTCTTCAACGCCAACCACTAAGCTCTTATCAGCAAGCGAACCGGGCAGGCAAGTCCACTGAGAGAGCACTGTATGATCTAGTGCTTAGGCAAGAATGCGCGGCACTAAACGAGTCGCGCTGACGGCCTTCCTCGATATCTAGGTAGCCTTCGATAATACATCCTTTCATATTATAGCTAGGGCTCTAAGTAGAAGAAGTCTTAGTAACACTTTCTGCGACTGGGTCTACTCTATGCTGAGAGCTCGCAAACCAATGGTCTCTCAACTTGAGAGGTCTCTGGAGGGCATAAGGTTGTCCACAGGGAGGAGTTTTATCTTCATTTCGGTAGTGCTTTGTTGTAAATGAGCTCCTAGAGCTACTCAACGCCCGGAAAATTTTCGTCCAACGTTATCTAGGCGAACGATCTTGCCATTGTGGTAACAGGTGAAAGAGGAGGTACTAGGTTAAAACTTAGGAATTAAGCTAAAGGTCAAGTTAAAGCGGAGCCATCGCATGGATACTCTGAAAAGCAGGAGACGTAGATCCCTGAGGACCTCCCGCAGAGGTTGTGCATCCACATGAGATCTACAAATGAAGGCCATGTAATGAATATACACCAACAGCATAAGGCCCATGGTATTTTTCGCGGGTTTAGCGTGGTGACACAGAACGGCGCAACAAAATTTCTAAAATTCAAAGAATAGCCTGCCTTTTCATCCCCGAGGCTATCTGCACTTCTCCGATGGCTAGGCTGAAAAGACTCTCCGAAATCTGTTACTGGTAGCAATGAACAGAAACTTCTCCACTAATATTATATCACTGACCCACACTGTTAAAATAAACGATTACTTGACGTTATCTTTTTCTTTTAATTGGCAAAAATCTTGTTCCACTGCCGATCTATTTACAAGCACTTTGTGAAAAAAAATCGTGCAATGAATCGCCTTTATTATTTTGCAGACACAAATGACATTCACGTTATCTTCTTCTTGACTTGCAATTAACGAAGAGTACCGTAACAAACCTAATATTATGTATACCTCGTGTGGGATTATGAAATTAAAACTTTCATTCATCATTCTTCTTTCTTTTACATGGCTTTTTTCCTGGATCGCTTCAATTCTCATGTGAGTAACAAAGACACACTTTCTCTAATACTCACTCACATATTGTTGGAAACAATTTTTCAAGGGGGAGAAACTGAAACCAACAACTAACGACACGTGACCTCAAAGGAACAAGAGATGGTTACGAGATTGACATAACTGACAATTACAATGTGACAATGGAAGTGTTTAATGACAGACGAGCTCGGCTGTTTGAGATTTGTGCTTAATTTTCCAACTTGTAAAAAAACTCGAAACTATAAATTCAATTTGTAATTGATACTAATCATATTTCAAAGGCGTTGATCCCAGCATGGAAATTTTGTGTGAGGATGATATATTGTTTATTAATACACAAGGTAATTTGTGATAGGGATAGATGTTGTGAAGAGTCATGGTATAGTTTAGTTAGAATAATTCTCATTTGCATGGAGGAAAAGTTTTGAATTGTTTGAATTTAATTAAAGTGAAGTTTAAGTTATTTTGTTATTGTACACATTTTCAACACATTCAATTCAGGTTGACCTACTGAGAATGGAAACTACTTTGTGATAGTGTGGTGTTATTACTAGATTGTTGCATATTACCAACAGATGGTGCAAGCATGATATGCAAAGTAAGAAGTGTCATTTCGAGCCTTTTTTGAACTGTCAAACATACAACTGTCATTACAATGACAATTGACAAGCAAAAACTATGAAGTTGGATACGCACCGATCGGCACTCGAAAACGTATTGAAATAATGAAAATTGAAGGAATTATAGACGTTTACGAATATTATTCCGTTTCCGTTTTAACCATAGAAAACGAGCAAGCTGTCGCCTGTTCAACCGCCAATGTTAGGGTTCTATCACTGTAGTATGGAATTGGAATCGCGTGTTGGCCTTGACAGTTGTTTCTGCAAAAAAATGCTCGGCTGTTTCTCTGGATTGTTCCTCCAAGATAATGGTCGTGGGTCGAGTCACATGTTACCTAAACGCCCAGTAACCAGTTACGGTCGGGCTTAAGTAGGGGAAGTGAAAAAAGGTCAGCCCCTCCAGCGAACCGAGGACGGGTACATAATTGGCACTAAAATAAAGTTATTTTGTAATAACATTAGTTAAACCTCTTTACGTAAGTTTACGTATGTGTGGTTAATGTAACGTTAGATCCAATGTGTCATATTCAGGTATCGGATCATATATTCCATTTTTAGCTTCGAACCCTCTTCCAAGTCTTAAAAAAGGGAGTTCCACTGCAAAGAAAATGCTCCATTGTGGTCGTGGGTCGAGCCTCGTGTTTCACAATCGCCTAGTTTCCAGTTATGGGCGACACGATTCTGACTTAAGTATGGCATGTAGGAGACGCAAACCAGTCCAGGGAAACGAGAAGGTGGCCGAGAAGCAATCGGCGCTTAACGTATATACCCATGTGTTTGGTGTGATTTTAGATCCAGCCTGTCTTATGCAGGGGTGGTAGCACGTACGCTGTTTCAATCGACGTCTTATACAAAAATTTTTGTAACACTTGAATTTTCGTATGAAGAGGTCCATTGCAACTATTTCCGTGCTATCAACCCAGATATCGGATCATATACCCCATTTCTATATTTGAAACTCCTTCAAGGTCATAAAAAAGCGGGCTCCAAATGTTCGGTGTAGGATCCTAATTAGAGTTGGACATCTGCAAAGAAAATGCTCAGGTATCTATTTGGTTTGTTTCTTCAGGCAGTGGGTCGAGCCACATGTTCGAGCCCAGTTACCAGTTATGATCTACACGATTCTGGTCATGTCATTTCGCGGAATCATCAGAAGCTCGCGTGACCTTTGCTTGTTGTAGTTAGGCCAAGTCTTTCTAGTCTTGGCGCATGATGGATAACCTCTCTACATGAAGCCTGCATATTCTCCACTGTTGTAAATGTAGGAGTCTTACTATTTCTTTCGGCTTTTTGTTACCCTCAATGTTCCGGGGCCACGGTATCCACTGAAGGGTGAGATGCTGCACCTTCTAGCTAACGAAAAGAGCTCCTTTTTATAGGACGTCGACCAGTTTGCACGCTATATAGACCACGCCTAGTGCCTTTAGAGCTACTTGGCTAGCCCCTGGCTACTGGCCTTTTTTTAAATATTGAGATGAGAATGTATCATCAGTCGTGCAGTAGGGTATGTGTACTCGACTACCGACGTACTGTTCGTAGGTGCGTCAGAGGGTAGACGCCATTGTACCGAGAAGCTCCTTTCTCTCGGGTCTTTGGGACTCGAACCCGCCCTCAAAAACTCATTTTTCATTCTACCAGCGACCGTCTTACGACATTAGTTCATAGGGCTGTTCTCATCTCTAGAGTCGGACAACTGCAAATAAAATGTTCGGTTGTCTCTCTGTTTTGCTGCTCCATGGTCTTCAGTTGGTTGTGGGTCGTGGGTCGAGTCGCATGTTACTCAAACACCTATTTACCAGTACTGATCGTCACAGTTTCGGAGATGTCTTTCGGCGACATCTTCAGAAAGTCGCGTAATTTCTTTGCCTTTCTCTGGTTTTTAATTTCCCTTCGTTAGATTCTGGGGTATGGCCTTCAGCGTCACCTCCACCTTTACCTACACATTTTTCGATGCGGTGATCATCTGATCCATAATGTTCTCCTGTGCTAGCTGCACCACAACGGTTGTTCCGAAATACTCGGGTATATAAAGAGGCGCGTCCTTTTCATCGCTTGGACTTTCTGAGCAGAACGGTGTTACGTTCAAACTGAAGCGATAAAGGTAGGGTAGGGCAAGCACCTACTATTCTCCGATCAAATGGTATTTTGGAAATGGAATTTGATTTTAGTGGGAAAAAGGGAAATTGGGAAACATGCAAATTAAAAATTCCCATGAGACACGTCATCTCCATTTCTTCTTTCAATCAAAAGTTCAAAAGGATCGTACGTTCCTACTAACAGTGTAATCATCTCTTCTAATACATTTTCAAATAACAAGAAAAAAAACTACCTCCAGAGAAATTTCCATCTCATCTAATCACTCAAACTACCCAATTAACAGAGATAATCGTGACTGTGCACACACTGCATCAGCTCAGGCTGTTCAGGCCATCATCCTCCATCAAAGTCCAGCAGCAGCCGCGGCAGCAGCAGCACTCTCTAAAAAGTTTCAATTTTTCACTCTTCATAAATATTTCATAACCGGCTGCTGACTGCTCTGTGTGTACACTGTCTGTAATTATATCCACATGCATTTCCACACCCACCCCACACCAACCATATAGCAGTAACCAACGGGCGGCAGCTGCCACGTAGTATTATGATCATTACAATTGAACAATAGTAGAATTATAGTAGAGTCCTCTCTCTGCTCGCACACACCGCGCCCGTCTTCCGGCTATGAATGAATTTTTGATGCGCGTTATTACGCGATCAGGTTGTGCTGCCGCGGCGTTGTTTTTGTGTGTCTTTCTTCTGGTTATAACCAGTCCTCCCTGGTATGCTTATATATGCATATATGTATAGAGAACGAAACAGTCTCACCTTTCGTCGTCCCAAATTAAAATGCGCGGAGATCTAAATCCCCCTTTGGACCGCGCCGCAATAACAACCTGTTTTGTCATAAAGCGAATTTGTAAAGCCATAAAATTCCATACCTGGTCAGGCATCGAAACCGGTTCTTTCGTAGTTTATGGGCTTCTTTGTACCTGAATTGAATTACAAAGCAGCACACAGAAGAGGTCAGAGCAGCGACTTTTTACAATAGATTCTCTCTAAGCACACGGCAAGACCGGAATATCGTCTTTGGGATTTCTTTTGTCGTTTTTTTTTGTTGTTGTTGTGGTTTGGCTTTTTCTATTTAGTTTACTTTTCACGATTTTGTGTGCAAGAATTAAATTTGCCTTAGGTCAGTAACTGTGAATACATTATTATGTGTATGTGCGCCTCGCTTAAAGGTCCGACGACATTCGCCGAGGCCTTTCAGTTTATCCATTTGGCAGCCAGCTATGGGGTACCCATCAGCGCCCCCATTATGCTTGCAAATTTATGAGCCGGTACTAGCCATGTGTTCTGTGCCAATTTTCCGCAAGGCGAAGTGCCAAGCATCTCCACTATCCACAACATCCATCCCCGCGAGCGCGCACGGCCGTCGACGACGACGACGAGGGCCATTCAGCGTCGCGTTTTTAAAGTGAAACTCCCGGCCATATGCGATAATATATAAAGACTAATCTGATCGCGGCAAGCGAAGGACGTGCGGAAGGGGGGGCATATTCTAGATAAATTGAAACTGATACGCTAGATTGCGCTACTGTGCCGAACTCAGAAGTGCACTACACGGCAGTCAGCATACACACATATGGCATCTCTCTCTGGCGGAGACTTGATTTCAGATGTTTTTTTTTAAATGAGCGATGAAGGCTGTTATTTTAGGACCTGCCCCCACTTTTTTCCCCTCCTTTTACATGATTCCAATGCACTACAATTCCCAAAGGTGTATCCAACAAGCACATGCTACCGCCATCTCTCGCCGCATGTAAATATACACATATTTTCGAAATTTTCTTAATTTAATTAAAAGGCAAACAACTCACAAAAGAACATGCACTCGATTGTCGCATGGCGCTTTCTTTAGTTATTTCTGTTATTTTCGGCAGTTTTGGCAGAGCAACAAATTGGCAAAATTAATGATGACGTTCAACAGCGCGGAATTTTATAAAATATTCTCTCCTCATTCTTTTTGTGTTTCATTTTGATTCTGTGATGATAAAGAATTTCTTATCGTATTTTAAGGCACCCTAGATATTTATGGAATACGGTTTTTTTTTGTTGTTGTATATGATGGCATACAATTTAAGAAGATACTTTTAGAAATCAAAAATATGACTTAATCATGGATAGTATTGTTGTGAGAATGAAGAACAGATATGGGAGGATTTGTTAGATGAAGTTTTAATTAAGATAAAATTTGTTTGTTTTGTTTATTTGTTAGTAGCAACTTGGGTTAAATTAATTAAAATTAAAGTCAAGGTCCAATAGATGATATAACGAGGGTATGTATGTAAGCAAATGGGGGATACAGTGGTAATAAAAGCGTCAGGGACATTTGCTGGTACCGCTACACCAAAGAGATAAGACCTGACCAACGCCAACTGATCTGAGATCTACAGCCATGCTACCGATTCCTGTCTTTGCCTACTCGAAGATCTAGAGTTTTACATCGGGTGACCCCTGGCTATTTTTGAAATGAAGCTTTAGTGTCGTTTTGCGGGGAGCAAACCTACAAGAGCGTCACCATTAACTTGAAATATTTGATGTAAAACATCGTGACGGCAAACGACATAAAGCCATGACGGCATGCCGTAATATTAGAACGTGTTGGTTGAAGAGTTAAGATGAGTTGAGATTAGTTCAGTTGAGTTAAGCAGAGTTAGAGATAGGGTGATAGGGGTAGCTGTTGGTTTTCAGTATACCACTGGATTAACTCTCCGTGGCTTGTCAGTTTATCGGTCAATCGATTTATAAGTTATGAGTTGAGTTAAATTGGATTAAGAGTTGGCTTCAGTTGAGTTGAGAATGAGTTTAGCTGAGTTGAGTTGAGTTAAATTGAATTTAGTTAAGAAATGCTACAAGTTCAAAACTTCGTTAAGAGTTGAGTTGAATTAAGTTGAGTTGAGATTAAGTTCAAGTGATATGAATTCAATTTAGTTAGGGTGAGTTAAGAGTTGGGTTAAATATTGAGCTGAATTTAGTTGGGTTAAGCCAAGAGTTGAGATAAGTTCAGTTGAGTTATTCTGAGTTAAGAGTTAGGTTAAAAACTGGGGTGAGTTGTTCTGAGTAGGGTTGGATGAAGAGTTGAGCTGAGTTGAGTTAAAAATTACTATAATAGCCCGGGAAAAATAGCAAAAAAAAAACAAGCACGAAGAGAGACAAAGTTCTAAAATGGCTCAAAATTGGTCCACATCCTCCTTGGGACTTTCCAAGAAAACCATTACGGAATCACGAAAAAAAACATAGCCGCCAGAGATATCGTGTTTTCCTTGTATCTTGGTTTCTATAGGTCGTACAACCACGTACCCAATATGTTGACAATGAAATTCTCGACAGCTTTAGTTCTTTCCAAAATTTTAACCCGATTAACTCTTTTAAAGTTATTCAAGATCAAAGTTTCCCAAAATCACCTTATACCCCAAAAAATCACTCAAAAACTGGTTTGCGACTTTCACTATTGGCTTAAAGATGAAAATCTAAGCATTTGGAGCGACTTTCTAGGTCAGTAACCAAAAAGTTACGTTACCAAAAAGACGGTAGGAAAAACAAGCATGTTTGAGTTGCATTTTCTTCCCTCAGATTTTGAACTTCTAAATGGCCGCGCTCGAAATTGAAATTGCCGAAAAATATGGCCGAATCCACCAATTGTGTTCGGTCCGATTCCAATGAAAGTGGGTATCTAGGGGTTATTAAGATCGTAAATAACAAATTTGTGGTGAAAACTCATAAATTCAAAATAGCCGCGGCAATGCCACTAAATTTTGCCTATATAAAAGTAGCAGACGGAAGAGGGTGAGACGAATGTTTCGCGACTCAAAACGAAGCAAATATCGAGCAGGTGATCTAAGTTGAGTGTTTCGCACCTGGCAGACTGCTTACAACCGTAAAAACGCACCTATCTCGAACCTCAACGTGTGGCTCGACCCACGACCCAAGCAACGGAATATGGAATTTGAAGTAGGAGCGTAATACCTGTTCACACGGGTGGTTTCCGCGACTTTTCAACACCAAATTTCTTGGCGAGGGGAGCGTTTTGAAGTTGGTGAGTTGGACTTTTACAATTTTAGGTAGGTGGGAAGTATGCTTGACTTTTACAATTTTAGATAGGTGGGAGGATTCTGCGTAGATTGCTACCTTATTCATGAAAATATCTCATAGGGTTACAAAAATACAGGGTGATATGTAAACCTGTACCAAAAAATATACATACAAACTTATCACAACCGGTCGGTGAAAATGGTCCTATAAGATCCGATTTTGATGAAAGACAACGATTCCCATCTGATGTGATTTGCTGCCATTTTCTCGGCATGTATGTATGCCCAAGGAGTAAGATGTAGTTGTTGGGGTGCTTTTCATCTGGTCTGATTACGGCGCATACAACCAGTGAACAATGCGAGGTTTAAGGCCCCACTTGGCATAAGAAGAAAACTGATTTGGCCTTATTGTTTCTCTCCAATAGATTAGGCCTCGACGTTAGTCTCCTATCCAGTATGAGGCCCAACAATTTCGCATCCTGCATAAGTTGCAATCTTTGATTGCAGAGTCTTAGAGAGGGAACGTCGGGTAGCCTATGCTTTCTTGTAAAGAGCACTACTTCAGTCTTAGCTGGGTTAACGCCTAGACCCTTTACAGTAGTCAATGATCGCTGCTTTATATCTCTTATTGTTGAGATGTACTTGCCGATCACCACCAGCACAATATCATCAGCATAGGCCACAGTAGTTCACCCTGGCTCCTACAGGGTTATAAACAATTCATCGACTGCCATATTCCATCAGAACGGTGATAGGACCCCACCTTGCGACATGCCGCTTCCAACCCTTCCGATTTCTTCTGAGTGTCCCAGACCAGACTTTATGACCCTGCACTCCAGCAGCTGATCGATAAAGGATCTGGAACACCCATTGATACCCAGACGTTCAAGTGCCCCCTTGAACGCCGAAAATTCAACATTGTTGAAAGCACCTTCAATATCTAAGAAAGAAGCCAAAGTAGACTTCTTAAATTCGAAGACAACAAGGAGTAGGAAGTGGTGTCTACCGATTTACCTTTCGTTTAGGAATGCTGCGAAGGAGAAAGCAGTTTTCTAATAATGCTTTTTTCATGTGAATCTCCAAATCTTTCGAGGATCTTGAGGAGCAAGAATGTGAGACATATAGGTCTTAAGTCTTTCGGAGTATGATAGGAGGACAGTGCCATTCATGATCGATGATCAGTTAAAAATAGAACCAAAATCTACTTCGGAGTTCTAAATTGGTAGCAGATGTTCTCCGTGATTTTATTGGTTTTCGGTTTCGATATACCACTGGATCAACTCTACGTGGCTTGTCGGTTTATCAGTCAGACGGTTTACCACCGGATCAACTCTCCTGTGGTTTGCGGTTTTGTAGGTTTGTCTGTATGCCATTGGATCAAATCTCCTATGGTTCTGTCCAGTCATTAGGCAGATGAATCAACGTTTCACTGTCTGATTGCAACTGCCCTTAGGAGGTAAGCACCGGCCTTTTATTTCTGTGCCTTGCTGCGTGTTGCTATTCTGTTTGGTGTCGTTTTTACAGCTGTGTCGTGCTGTTTCGTTTTTTTTGTTTACAGCGGTGGTGCACTGTTTCATTACAGCTCCTTTTTAAAGGAAACACGGACCTTTGGTGTACACACGGTTCTAAACCCGATAATGGGGTCGAGTTAAACGTAAATGACGCAAGGCGTAAAATATCCATGGCTATTGACATCATCTCCATTGTGTCAGATTTGTGTAAAATCCAGATATATTAACTGAAACCACCAATTTAAAATAATCTTAATTAATTGGGGAAGCACAAAGGGTTACAATCAGAGGACTTTTACACTTAAATTATAAAACAACTAAAAATATAACAACTTATTGCTACACGCAAGAATAAATCCAACCTCAACATATTTGACAACATATATGTCAAAACTTTCATCTTTCGTTAAACTTATCTAAAACCATAAAAAGTTTCGGTTATTAAAAGTAAGTAATACAATCGCTAAAAATCCCCCTTTTTTATTGCATAATCAACGGAAATTCTTGATTAACGAAAAATATTCAAATTTTCTTACCATATTTTTATGTGTTCCTTAATTTATTACCACAATTAAAAAAATCAGACACAAGATAATAATTTCAGCATTGATATAAAAACACTATCAAAACACTCGTAAAGAAGACACAAAAAATATCAATATTTTTTTCTTTGTTTTTTTGGAGGGAAATTACTATTTTTTTTTACAGCCATGCTATAATAAACTTTCACAATGAAGCCGCCGAAAAAAAATCGCACGATCACACACAACGTCAAAAAGAAAAAACAAGAACGAAGGCCATAAAATAATCGTCAAAAAATGAACGAAGAAATCACGGAGCAATCAAGCACTCAACCGTAAAAGAACGATCAAAAAAAAATTCTTTTTTTTAGGACGATGACAACGATTCATATTCTTCGCCCCAATTCATTGCGATTGAGAGTCTCCCCCGTCCATAAACTCCCGAGAAAACTGTGTTCATCCCTTGGGGAAAACTTTCTCTCAAAGTTACCTTCATAGGGGCGGCGGTGGCCCCGATGCTGCCCTCACCCTTGTCATGCCGCGCCATCATCATAACTTGTGTGAAAACTTTGAAATGCGAAAAGTTGGCAGAACTTTCCCGATGCGATAGTAGTAAACTCGATTTCGTTCGGAATTAGGGCGTTTGAGCGGTAGTGGGGCATGGGAGAGAAGAGAACTGGCGGTCTATGGTGGGGTGAGTAGGTTAAGGATGGTGAAAAAGACTTGTTTCAACAAAGTTTTTTTTTACCACCACCATCCCTCCCTCAATAACATTTCTACATTGGGCGACCCTTCTTTTTAATGTTTTATCTAAGAAATTTTGTGCTGCCACCTATCCCTTCGGATAGGAATTACCCTAAACCTTTCTGGATGATTTTCAAAGTTTCAAGTTAACTGCGCTCAACAGCTACGTAAGGATACAAGGATATACACATATAGAAGGATATAGAGAGAAAAAGCATACACAAAAAACGGTTTCTATAGAAGACAGAAGTTGCTAGGGTGCTATAGGTAAGTATATGTCGAAACGGGATCGCAAGGATGAAGAAGTGAATATGACGTTTCTCTTGTTCGTGTTTTCACCATCGAAATTGAGTTTTTTTTCTCTCGTTTGTTTTGTTTTCGTACGATTTCTGACAAAGAGCAGAGAGAGGGGTTCGTTTGACATTCTTCTAAGGGCGGCGCACAACCACCCCCCAGCCGAGCTATAAGACCAGGAAGAGGAGGAGAACAAAGAAAGTGGATAAAAGTTTGGTCCCATTTCTTGTTGAATTTCTTTCCATTTTTTTTCGTGTTCTTTCCCCCCAAAAAGTTCTTAACATCCCCACATTCCCTCTGTTCCTTTTCCATAATTCTTCCGTTTTCCGAGAGAGCATTGTTAGAAATTTATTCTGGCGCGACGTGCTTTGTAGATTGTAGAACAGTTTGATGACCTTGATTCGCCGCTGGGTTTATTACAACTTTTTTGCTACTTCGGGAAATTCCAAAAAAGTTTAGAGTTTTTTTTCTGAAGTCTTCTTCTTCTCTCTAACTTTATATCCATACAATACTATTCTGCATGGCCGACGCCGGATTGTAACTGGTGGCGACATCTTGTCTACATTTATAACTTTTAAGATAGATATATAAAATGTTAAGATGAAAGATAAAAAATCAAATATACATATAGTTGCATTTATTAACACAGTTGACGTAATGTTTAGAAGAAACCAGACACTGGCCGGTGGTGGTCACTCAATAATAATTTCGTAATTTGACCACAGCTGCAAGGAACGAAACAAATCATCGCGCTTATATGGGAATGTTTTGGATGTGGGTCATTAATATTAGAAGTTATATGAGACGTTGTGGATGATACACCTTGTCACCCATTAAAGTCAAGGTTAACGAGGTTATTTTTATTAACTTGCTTAATTTTGTGGATTTTGTTTCTTTTTTTTATGAATTATGATTGTTTAAGTTTGTTTTATTTTAATTTTTTTTGCTTAACAGTTTGGATTTTGTAGACATAAAACAAGTTTTGTTTTTTGGAAATGTTTTGAATATTTTATACTTGGTTGTTGATGTAATAAAATAATGGGTAAACTATATTTATACACAGAGCAGTGACAGGTAAGATTCTCAAATTGTTTTCTTGCTTAGTAATTCGATAGTTCATTATTATCTTCATTTAAATTATTAAGCACAAAAAAATACAATTTGAGAATTTAGATGTCGCTGCTGTGTGTATACGTATTCAAAGCACTGCAGCTGTGCCATTTAACTAGAAAAATTGAAAGTAAGAAGATCACAATCTAATGTCATTCAATAAATTGAAACGTGTTTGTTCGTAATATTCCACAAATTTATTTAATTATTTTACGAAATATGTATATTCAAAGTTTATATAATATATTTAAGTTCAATGACCTTAATCAATAAAAATTTATTAATTACATTAGGAAGCAGGCGGTTTTGTGAAGATATGTTCCATGAAACTAATGAATGTTGGTTGCCATTTTGAATTGTATGTAAATCGAGAAAATATAGTCTTAGAAGTGATTAGGTAATATTATGTAGTGATATAGTGAATGCAACAAATGCCTATTATTCGATGCTTGCTGCTTCATTGGTAATGATGCAGTGAGAGGCCAACGATTTGAACTTATTTTCATGGAATGTTAGAACACTATCTCAACTCGGAAAACGCACGAAAACGAACATCACAGTAATAATGGACTAAGACTGAAAAATTTTGCCATGGCGCACAATATGGTTATAACGCAATTGATCAGAATAAACTAGGGCTGAATATAAGAACCTACTCATGGTAAAAATAAATGAAATTGGTCAAAACATACATGAGGACGTGAACGACCAATGCAACTACAAAAAAAGAACAGTTAAAGGAACAGCAGACGATGTTCTAGGTTTCGTGCAACAAGAACGAAGAGCAGAGTGCTTTGATGAAGAATGCGCCCAGGCGACAATGAAGAAAAACCGAGCATATCAGAACAGGAACGCTGACGACGAGAATGATAATCATGCCGATTATACAACTCGCCGGATTTTCTGCATCCGATTCACATCCGATCCGCATTTGAAAATATTTGCATTATAGAATCCGACGGAATTCTGCATTATCGATCCGCACTGAAACTGCTATTTCACCACTAGCTGTCAAATTTTCCACGATTTTTTCGCATATTCTTAGAAAAATAAATATTTAAGTGCCAAAAACTAAGTGTTCTTAGTACGTAATTATGGATTCCATTGGGTTTTACTTAAGCCAGAACGATAGGCCCATTGTGATGCCATAGTGATCCCACTTTAAACCTGATGTTAAAATGTCGTTTCTTCGCTAAAACCATCTCGAGGAAGTAATAAATCTTCTAAGTTGCGGGATCCCAATCTTCGAGATTTCCGCGAGGGTGCTTAGTGGGATGATACACGAGTCAACGTGTCTCTGCAACACACTGTCAGTTTGTTGAGCGGAGGTGATACACGACTCAGCACGCTACACGCAACACTCTGTATAATTACAATGCGATTTTATATGTGTGGGTGTGCATTCCAAATTATTTTCACCCAGAATCGCTTGACAGTCACGCATACATAAACATTTTTCAAGCAACTGGAGGAAAAATAGAAATCGTTTCTAGTTTCAGTCAACACCGCACACTTCACCCTGACCCTTCCCTTGGCCTACGAACTGCGCAGAAAAAGCTCGTGTTGCTCAACATGTTGACCCGTGTATCATCCCCCTTAGAAAGGGTTCGCCAAATGTGGTTTACCTTATTCTGCTTAGGGCCGGGCAGTGTCAGACAAGATGTAGTACACTTTCTGCCTCGTCCAGATTCTTACAGCTTCTGCAGAAATCGTAGGTCTCAAGGCCTAAACTTATTTTGTTCATACAGTATAATTAAAAACATTTTAATTCATATTTTATAAGTCTCCATTGAAAAAAACTACGCCGACATTTTTCACTTCCGCAGTAAATTTGATGCGGATTTGTAATGAAAATTTTTGTATAGAGTGTGATTCACGAGCGGATTCTACAATATAAATTTTTCACACTGCATTACCGTCATTTGGTTATTTTTCATTCGACGGATTCTATAATACGCCAAACGTCAAATCCGAATAAAATCCCCTCCGCGGACGATCCGTCGAGTTGTATAATCGGCATGAATATAGCCAAGTAGTACTCCAAGCGTTGCGAGAACTAAAAAATAGTAAAGCATCAGGGTCTGATAGCATACCAGCAGAACCCATTAAGCAAGGCAGAGTGGGAACTATCCAAAAACTGCAGAGAAATCCTAGAAAAAGCTGTTCAATTTAACATAGGCATCCACATGTTATTCATCGGCTACAAATATGATTACGATAGTATGAACCGTAATGAGCAGCTCGGAATACCTAAACACCTGGTAGAACTGACAAAAATTTCGATGAAGGATGCAAGGTGTAAAGTCAGAACAGATGGTGAATTATCCGCACCCCTCAGAACAAATAGAAGGCATTAAGGTGACGCACTCTCCTGCTTGTTATTCAACGTGGTCAGTGAGCGATACATCTATTAACACATCAGGGTGTACCTTTGATAGGTCAGTGTAAATATACCTCTGTCGAGGATATTTCTATCCTTGAAAGATCATTTAAAAGCATGAAGGGACCTTTGTAGCACTCGAACAACCCGAAAACAAATCGGGTTAGAATTAGACGCGTACAAAACAAAGTCTATGCCACTACTACGAGCAGGAGCATGAATGCCCAGTGAACAAAGATTAGCCCAGTCTTAGAATTTAAAGTGACAATCACGTTTCGCAGATTTAAGGCAGACCGAGAAAACTGCGGGCAGCGGACGTGAACGCGGACTCACTGCTCCATATATCAAAGGGGAGAATCTCAGCCAGAGTACAGTCGAGTGGAGGGTCGGAGGGCCCTGTCAACTACGAAGGTGGTTTGAAAAGCTTCCGACCTAACAAAGATACAAGACATTTTTGTTTCTACGTAGTCTCCTTGTACAGACTCGGATTTATTGCATTAAACTGCGCCAACAGAGCGTTGGAAATGTTCATTCGAACACGTTTTTGGTCTAGGGGCCTCGGTAGTCTAGAGGTAAGGCGCCTGACTGCTATCCCCAGAGGTCCCGAGTTCGAATCCCGGCGGCGCCACGGTCCTTCGCCTTTCCCACCTAACTTTCCTTCTTTCTTCTTCCCTCTTTACATTCCTGATTCCCCTGTCATAGCCTTCCCTAGTCCTTCTCCGCTCCACCAAGCGCATGCCATCGGTTGGTTGGTGAGATTCAACTCGTTTCAGGAGGCATAACACTCCAGCGAGTTGTTCTCGACGCCCCGATGTCAGAGTTGCGAAATGGTTGTGAGTAGGTGGAATAAAATATCGCGGCTAGGTTGTGACAGTTACTTCCTTCTCTTCTCTCTATCTTCCGGCTAGAGCTGCTGTTCGACATTCACTCTATACGAAAAAATAGATTGTCGACAGTACAAAGGGACTTCCCCTAAGCCTCTAGTCTGTCACATAAAAAAAAACGCGGCACCAAACGCGCGGACAACTTTTTCATGCCTAAACCTTCATTCTTTGGATATTTGCATAGCCTCTGCTATCTCTCTCACTTTAATTCGGCAGTCATCTATCTCCAATTTGGTGAACTTTAGCGATGTTATCGTCAGTAGTTGCAATTGGACGTCTCGAAAGTTCATCCTCTCCCAAGCTCTCACGGCCACGTTTAATTTCAGCTGCCCAAAATTGGACTGTGGTAAATGATGGAGTCCTCTTACACAGAGTCCAACTCATGTTTGATTTGCGTAGGCGTATTGCCATTCAAAATCAAAAATTTAATGACAGCTCGATACGACTGTCAAATAACAACTACGCATTCAAAATGGCTGAAACTTTGGTGAGTAACTGTCAAAAGATGCAGAATTACATTCACTAGCTTTTATTGACGAGTGCTGCCATCTTCACGTAGAGGTCGGAAACTTTTCAGACCACCCTCGTGTCCGATTTAACGATATGGTCATTCACTTCCTTTTCCGCCTAGGTACGTTGTTATATTCGCAGAAATTTTCTTCTCTTGAACGGAAGTCTTCCGCGACTCAATGTTCGCTGTTGCGGTGCCTCGTTTTTCGGACTTCTGCATCGCGGACGACTCCTCTGCCAGTGGGCCTTATCATGGTTGGCGCCTGAAGCGACAAATGGCGCGAGGACCGAAAAACTGAATCATAATTCTCGTAAAACACTGACATTTGTCGGCAAAAACGAATTCAGGCGTATCATAATTGGCGAACTATGTACGCCTGAATTCGTTTTTTCCGACAAATTTCAGTTTTTTTCGAGAATTATGATTCCGTTTTTCGGTCCTCGCGCCATTTGTCACCTCAAACGCCAACCATGATAAGGCCCAGTATTAGACGAGGGAGGAGAGTGCGATCGCACGGTATCATCGTACTAGGATGAAATACGGAATAGCTAAAAATTCTTTTGATTACTGCATTAAAAGACCTTTCTAGTGATAAAATTTTTACTACTATTAGCTATTCGGTGTAGCATCAGGTCCCATCTACTTTTCCTCATTGTCTCTTTCCAAAAAATACCAAGATTTTATATTTATACAACAAATAATGGCATCATATACTTCTGACTAAGCAGCCATTCCCATAAATTCAAAACTTTATTATTACTTGTTTTGTTCTTTTTGTGGTTTGATTATGGATATTTCTATATTTTTAACAATGCATCATCCTACGCATGCTTCAACATGTCAGCATCTCCCTAATATTTTTCATATAAAGTCTCTATTATAAAGTATAAACACAGTTTCATTCATAACTTAATCATCTTTATATGAAACAAAAAAATATCTGGCATTCAAAACAGCCCAAAATAAATAATATATACAAAAACGAACGGTTCTTAACCCAAAAAAACTGGTTTCTTTTTTTTTAATCTATTTGCCCGAAAATCCCCAATTATAATGCTTCCCCCTTAATTCTTTCTCTTTCATAATATGTATACTTCAACGAAAATCACCTTCAACTTTTGACATTTCAATTGTTTCAGTGCTGCCAAAGTTAAAGCAGAAAAAGTAAGAAAATCCTTCGCGCAGAACCCGGCATTATCCGATTGAAGTTGAATTTTATTCATACTTGCATAACCGTAGCACAGATAGGAAAGTTACTCTGTAAACGCACAAACATGGTGCGGTCTCGCACAAACACGTCTTTTTTACCAGCCACCACCATTTCATCTCGAAATATAATTCAAAATGCTTTGAAACAAGTTTCTGTTTATAACTACCTGGCCATCGTGTATTTATTTCCATTTTTCGAGACTCGGACTTTTATTTCCGTTTTTCATTAAAAATCCAGCAACGAATAAAGAAAACAAAAAAAAAACACTGCAGAGCAGAAAGTTTTGTGCAGCAACATGAGAGCGCGAATGTCAAAATTACAGCACAACAAAAAAAAGAATGATTCAGTTTCAATGGCGAGAAGACAGAGGGTGTTGTTACTTGGTTGAGTTTTATCGTTGCAAAATTGCTAAAATCAAATACAGCGCCGCTCCAACCGCACCGAGAAACCCGAGGAAAACTGGGAAAAAGCTTCAATCTGGAGTGCGCTGGTAGCTAGTGAAAGAAAACGGTTTTTTTAATTGCATTCGACCCTGGGCGATTGATTTCACTTTTTGCTACAGTTTTTCAGCGCTGGAGAACCGACTTGACCTGCTGCAGAGCTGGATCGTTGCCAGAACGACTGAGTGACCGACATTTTAATGCAATTGCTCGTGCTGCTGCTGACATCTACTGGCACCATAAAGTTTCGACTAGAGATTAGATGTTGTGAGTTTTTTTTTGTTCCTTAATTAAGCGTTAACCTTCATGGAGGTTATTGTGGTGTGAAGTAAGTTTTGAAGAGATTAGGAAATATTCTTGTTTTTTTATAAGGCGTAGTTTTTTTTTAGTAATTTGATAATAAGGAAGGCGATTTTATAACGGCAATAGTGCAACTTTGTTTTGGGGAATAAATAAAAATGATTTTATAAAAAAGTGACAGTTGCTGTGCTTGATACTACTAAACATGTTTTGACATTTACGAAATTGGCTGTGATTGATTCTTGAGCTGGGTTGAGGAAGAGTTCACGTGAGACAGATTGAAGAAGAAAAAAGTTTTACAATAAAGTAAAAAGAGAAAGCTAAGATCATTTGTTGTAAATAATTCACAGTTAGATTTAGTTTTGTTGTATATAGAGCACGGTCGTATAGACATATAGAGTATTGAAACTTGTTTATGATTCACAGAGGGATTTTGCTATAATTGTATAGAGCAATTTAGAAATTAATTAATAAACATGGAGAAATAGTATTTCTGCCAGCTGTTTATTGTACCTACAGAGGTACACCTCCGTTTTAGTTTTGAGATACGGATTCGCGACCCAGATCTTCACAGGTGCTAGAAGGTCGTTGTTGCATCCTCCAAAGTGCAGCATCTTTTCGGTGCCGGCACGGTATACAGAATACAAGGTAATGTAATGGGGAAATGTCATTTTGGTGTGACGTCACTTGGCACGTTCAATATAAACAAAGTGAAGTGAAAAGTGTTTTGAAAAGCAAATTAACGTTAAAAATTTAGATTTTTAAATTAAAAAAGTGACTAAAATAGGTGAAAATGGTTAAGTGTGAAGTGATCAATTGTAAGAATTATGAAGACAATAAATATTGCAAGGACAAAGTAAGATATTACAGATTTCCAAAAAACGAAAATATATGTGAACAGTGGATAAAACTTTGTGGAAACAAAAATTGCAACATTAGTGCCGCGAGAATATGTTCCGTTCAATTTGTGGATGCTGATTATAGACTACAAGACATTCTTTTAAAAACAGATGTGAGTAAAAGGAGACTGAAGAAAGAAGCTATTCCTAGTAAACATTTACCTCTTTCTGAAGATCAGTCGGCAAGGGGAGAAAGAATATATAAAAGGCAACGAAAACAGCTTGCTAACGAAGCTATTTCAGAATGTGAAGAGTAAAATATATTCTTTTAAGCATTACAATATCCGACCATTTGTCATTTCAACATTTTTTTTCTAGAAATTAAAGATGCCTTATGGAAATAGACACTTGACACTTCAAAGTGTCACTTTACAGCACTAGCTTGTGAAAAGTCATGCTCAGCTAAGCTACGCAACGCTGCTATGTAACTGAGCCTTTATACTGGACGCAACGGAACGAAGAATCAACGCAATGGAATTTTGGACGGAATTGAACGTATCCAAATATCATTTGCACTTCCTCATTTTTCGGCAAAGTTTTGCCAAATTTTGGACTTATGCTTAAAATTTTTAGTTCCAAATTTTTGAAATTTTAATCCGGTCCGTTCCGTTCTTTTGTGTGCAGTATAACCACTTCATTAAAATTTCACTGTATTGAAACTAATTTTAACATTTCAATCCGGTCCGTTGAGTTCCATTACGTCCAGTATAATTGAGGCTTGAGGCCCTCCGTTGAGTGAAGTGCAACCATGGAACTGATGCTTCGGATGCTTCTCTCATTTGCAGGGCAGTAGACGCAGCTCATTCGTTCGGTATTGCAGTCAGGTGCTCGGAATCGTCAAATTTGCAGCGCTTACTTTTGTAAAACTAGTCACTGATCAGTCAAACTGATCTATCAATTTTGCAACCGACGCAGTTGATTGACGGTCATTTGACGATACCGAAAGCAGCCGTCGTGCGCAGTTCAACCCAGTTTTAAATCGGTATCGTTTCTGTCGACCCGTGTATGGATTCCCATTTTCGTACACGGGCAAGATCACGAAACAGTTGCGTGTGCAACTGGAATTGCAAATCAGTCGGAAGGCCTATTTCTCTATTAAGTCACGGTTCTACTGCCCAAATCCAGCAAATCCCGCGGATCCCGCATGTCTAGTCCCGCATTACTGATCCCGTTTGCGGGATTGGATTCCCTAAGTGGTAATGTAGCCTGAAAACTTTTATCTAACTAATAATTTATTAAGATTATTGCAATTATGACATTTTTCCGTCCATTAAATTTTTTTTATATAAGGTAACACTACATTTTCTCATGCTAGCACCAATCTGTCCAAAATGTCATAAAAAATATCAAACAAACGATTTGTTTCATGTTTGCGCAAACACTACGCTCGATTATACCAAAATATTTTGTTGTTGTTGTTGTTGTTGTTTGGGTGTTTTACTAGTGTAAACTAGTGAATCCTGAGTTCCAGGATTTCTTACTGGTCCAGCCTTGCGGCTATATAGACCAAACTTCGTAGATGTATCCAAAATATTTTGAATATTTTTTGTTTTTTTTTTCAAAATGAAATCTTGTCCTTATCGTTACAGTCAGCGGCGCGGCGTGCTGAATATCTATTTGCGTTTCAAAACAAAATTTGCATAATTTATCCCCACAAAGCTAGGCCTAAAAATAACGAACAACAACGACAAAAACAAAAATTAATCTGCATATTTAATACCAAAATCGCTTTCAATAATAACAACAACAACAACAAAATCTATCAACCTCTAATAATTTAGAATATTCACAATAAAAAAAACTTGATCCGAAAAAAAAGCTAAGAAAAAAATCTGTCAAACGCCGCGTGATGGTCAATGACTTCTCTCAATTATTTTAGCGCAAACATTTGGGTAACTTCATCGCTCGCGGCTCGCGTTTGGCAGTTTAAAATATATAAAATGTTTTTAAGTGCAGGAAAAAACTACACACACTAATTTTTTCACAATTTTTATTACCGTACACTTAAATGTCAGACGTCAATGTGATTTGACATAAAGCAGTGACTAAGGCTTGACAGTTCAGTTGCGACTAAAGGAGTTGGCAATAAATAAGTCATAAATGACACTAGTTTTTTATAGGTAAGAGAACTTTATTGGAGAGGAAATGTGGGTGAATGACAGATTTTAGGCACTGATAAGTTGGATTGTTGTTTTAACGTTAACAGTTTTGTTATAAAACGAACAAGGTGTTGATGTGCAGTAATTTTCAGAGTTTTTTTTTTTCTTTCATTAATTAATATGAAATGTGTGTTTAATTGTGTTTTTTAGGGTTGGTAGCACCTAATTGACATCTGTGTCAAAATTAATGTCAATATCTTCAGTAGTTAATAAGACGTGCTGGTTTACTTTCATTTTAAAAAGGGCAGAAATTGTAGAGATCAACACGACTGGTTTGATGATGAATGCAAGCTGACAACTGAGCGTAAAGGTATGAGTTTGTAGCCGACTACAGCGTCGTACGATGGCTCAACCAGCAACGTTCGTATTCGAAGCGACTTATCCGAGGAGTGTCCGACAGGGAGACGTCGCTTCGCCACTTCTCTTCAATGTTGTTATCGACGCGATTATGCGTGAAGCATTCGATGGACGACGACAACAACTTCGTAGCCGACTTAATGCTCGCCGACGATAGCGCGTCTTCGCCGACACGGATACCGAAGCAACGGACATCTTATACGACATTTCCCGCATCGCCCAGTCAAATCAATGCGGAACAGGCCAAAGTGCTCACAACGGACGGATCGAGGGCCCGAGTTCACCTCGATGTAACCCAAATCGAACAGGTTCCGAGGATCAAATATTTGGGATCATTGGTTGAGGAAACAAAATTAGCATCGATATCCACGGTCACAGTCGCCTTGGCCAGCTAACAGCAACATTCGCCTCGCTCACGTAGTGCATATGGAAAGGAACAAATATTTCCATCAAAACAAAAGTACGCCTTTACCAAACGTTGATCCTTCCGATTATTTTTTATGGATCTGAAACGTGGACACTGCTCAAACTGAACGTTAAGAAGCTCGAGGTCTTCCAAAATGCGATGCTTGAGGCAGATCCTCGGTGTCTCACTCCGCGATCGCATTCGAAACGAGACAGTCCGACAAAGATGCGATCAGCAGACAATGGGCCTTTTCGGAAACGCAGAACTGCGGTCACTCTGCAATATTCAGCTACAGACTTCCAATTGCTGAATATTGCAGAGTGACCGCAGTTCTGCGTTTCCGAAAAGGCCCCCAATGATCGAAGAAGTGCAAAAACGTCGACTACCGCTCGACTACCGTCGATGACCGCTTGCCCCGTAAACTTCTCTGGCGAGACCGTCCCGCAGGCAGTAGAATCCAGCGATCGGCACCGAAGAAAACCTTACTAAAGAATATCGAGAGTGACCTAAAGAATCAACGGTTATCAGTTACCGAGGCTCGAGACGTCACCAAAAACTGGCAAGAATGGAAACGAATCGTGAATGGAGTTCGAGGCCTAGCGGCACCGACAGCAGCGTTTCCATTCGACTGATTTGGGATATTTTTAAGGACATCCTTTACAGTCCCAATCCACATGATGTTTACATGTGGTCCAGGCACAACTGACCCTATACCTACTTCCATGAATTGGCTCTTTACAGTCATGGAAGTAGGTTTGGGGCCGATTGCAGTTGAACTTTCCAGTTCAGTGTCGTGTCTAGCTTTAGTCCCAAATATTTAACTGAGTCTGAGTAGTCAATTGTGGTATCCTAGATAAAATTACGACCTAGGTCCACTTTGTAACGTTTGGAGAAGGGAACTAGGGCAGCCCTAACAAAGTTTTTGTAGTCAAGTAATATGAGAGTAGTGGGAAGTACACCATCTTCGAAGTTCTCCGAATGCTGTTCTCATGACTTCTGTAACGATCAACTCAAACTTCACCTACTATTACTTATTGGCATACGTCAAAATTTCTAAAATGTCAAATAATAATTGATCGTTACCTTTTTAGCACGGCGCAACGATTCTTCGAAATGTTTCGAAACTGCCTGTTCCGCATTCGTGCATTGCTCCTTCTCGCGTCGCTCTCTTTCACGTTCCTGAACGAGCTGCGGATGCACCTGCTGCTGCTGTTCCTGTTGCCGCTGCTGCTGCTGAGAATGATGATGCTGCTGTTGCTGCTGCTGCTGTTGTTGCTGCTGTTGCTGCTGCTGCTGTAATTGCTGCTGATGATGTTGTACAGCAGCAACAGCTGCATTATGTACATGTAATTGCTGTTGCTGCTGCTGATGTCTTTCTCCTAATCTTTCGCGTTCCATGTCTTTGTGCCTTTCCATTTCGCGAAATTCTATCTCCCGCCGATCCCTGGAAAAGAAATTGAAAAAAAAAAATTAAGTTTAAATTGAATTCAAGAAAAATGAATTTAAATTTTGCTGAATAAAAGAGCAGAAAGTAATCCGCATTTTGTTAACGGACGTCTCACCCCTAATTTTTTACCATTCCTTTTGGTATGTAAATCGAGTTAAAGAAACAAAAACCATCGTCCGTCACCCTACGATTTTGGGGAATGGACAACAACAAAACGCGTTCCATTCCTTAGGGACGGTTGCTAGGATTATATGTTTTTTAAAGTCACGCACGTAATCCACTTCGATCAATTTTTTTAAGGCGAATTCCATTTGACACAATCGAATATTCACCCCCGAAAAATCGTCGTCTTGCTTTGCTACCCCAACAGGGGTGTACAATGGGAAAAACCAGAATAAATGGCAACAACAGCCAGCAGCTATTTCGGCAGTAATCCTTGTCATTCGCCATCGTATATGTGTATACGAACGAGGCGCATAAAAGGGAGGGATTGGTTGAATGTACCAAGTGCCAGCGCTCACCCCTTCTGTCTCCGCCCGGGGGAGCCGAAAGTAAATAGGATTGCCATCGAAAAAAGAAAACTGTTTGGATACAACCTACCCCAAAAACTTGACTCGATTCTTTGGAAGGGATAAAATCAAAACAACACAAGACACCTCCCGTGGGGTTGGCCTGCTTCCGCGCCGCCATTCCTTTTAACAAACCCCTTCGTCGTAGGAGATCGTCGTGGCTACTTCGAAACACATCCTTTCTGCAATGCTGAGCGGAAGGAACAGGGGTGCTTTAATATGGTTTCGGCACGGCGAGAGTGCTGCCATATACACCCACCCAACCCCGCTCTCATACAGACAGTGCGCGCCCCTGCACTTTGTAATCGGGATCAGGGCGAGATGTAGGAGCGACGAAGTAAAAGTTTCGCCCTAGCACACAAGAAGAGAAAGTTGCTCCGGGGGTTTTCCTTATTTACATCAAAATCGGAAGGATAACTCTGTCCTGGCCAGACTATACAACAACTTCAAAACATTCATAAAGAGTAACTGTAACTTTCCGGCACTTTTCAAACTAAAATAAGATCCGGTGGTGGGGGAAGGAGAGAACAGTAAATCTGTGTCTTTACAATTTGTTGCACTATGATGGAGCTTTCGAGCAAGTTGATAGGAAAGGGCATGTCTAACGGGGTTACATTGCGGGGTTGAGGAGAGATGGGGTTGCTTTCTGAAGTTCGCTAAGGCTACCGCGAGCGTCAAGAGGAGAGGGGAAGCACACAAATTGTAGAAATTTCCAAGTAGAACACGAGCAACTTATGTAGTTTACGTGTGAATATTAAAACGGTGCCAAAGTTTTTTATGGCAATAACGTGAACTAAATATTCTTTTAAGCCCGTAGAAGAAAAACAATTTTTGTTCTGATATATAGATGGCGGTTGGAGGGCTTATAGTGCACGTACACACACACTGGGCAAGGACAAAGCCCTTTGACAATATTGAAATAACTTTTGGATTTTTTCCATTTCTTGTTCATAAACTATTAAAGAAGGAATTTCCATGCCATAAACGATGTATTCTTGCCTTGTGGTGGGGGTGAGAAAGAGAGTAATAAACGCAGGGAAATTTATTGAGGTTTAAAAGCACATAGAAATGTGGCTCTGGGTGTGAGGGTGTGTGTGTATTTGAATTGCTATTTATACACCGTTTCTCCTTTAAGCGATTGAATTTTAAAGTTGATAAATGTCGGCAGGGATTTTGAATGACGTTATTAAAACGCAAGTTTGTTTTTGGTGTGTTTGAGTTTTAACTTGAAGCAATTTCAAGGGTGGAATTTACGGAATTGAAATTTCAGAAGTTTTAATCGATGTAATTATTTCTTGTTGGGTGTTTTTTTTTGATAATTGGATTGGATTTTGGGTTTTTTGAGCAGAGATATTTACATGCAGTCGTTTAAGAACTTTAATTTATGCGACAATGATGGAGCGAATTGTATTTTTTGCCTTAGTCTTTACAATGTAAACGAGAAAATGTATACCTTTTAAAATATCACTCAATTGATGTAAACATTTGAAAAAATTAATATCTATAATAACGGCAATTCGTTAGTCTCAGAATAAAACTAATTCTTCTTTTTTCCCTTAACTCTGCTTCTATTTTATTTCCAACATTAACCTTTTTGACACACAGAACACTTTACAAAAAGTAAATCTTCTTCTTCTTTTTTTAATTCTCTTCACATCTTGTATCTGTGGCATATCTTAAATTTAATTAGTTAGCGCCATCTATTTTTGATATTAATAAAGCTATACATTGAAATAAGAACTAGGAAATGCATGAAAACCTTTGTCTTCCGAAGGACATGCAATATAAAATTAATTATTTCTTACTGTGTTATAATTTTACGACTTCAAATAACAAATGTTTTCTCTTATCTGTCATCGCAGTGGATCAAAATAGCTTGTTTGAATAATTAGGTCGGTGAACATTAACGAGGATAATTCTTACTCGTAACTGTATCACAAACATCAACCTAAATTATCCTGGATAAAATCTATGAGTTAAGACGACGATTTTACACCGAATTCGCTAAGTGTCAAATTTCGAAATATTCCGAATGTCAAATCTAAGAGATTTTTCCGTCAAATTACAACAATGCTGCAATTCGGTGTGTTAAATGATTTCGTATCGTTGGCAGATCTTAGCTACTTGCTGCAATATCAATCTTAAGGCCGTATCAGAACCTCTGCAGCGCTGCACCGACAAGTGTTTCTATTGGCTGAGGCTGATAAAATGACAACCAAAGCAGCACCAGAGCAGCGTGCTGCATTTTCATCTCAAACTCTAATTTTGCTGCATATTACATGCAGCACTTTTGACACTTCGTACGTGACATGTGAATTTTAACAAAAAACGGGAAATTTTGCGACAAATAATTTAAACAACAGGCTGGAATTTTTTTAAAAGCATTTAACAGGCCATGTAGGAAAAATTAATGGCACTAGTTAATTTTTATTTTGAGGTTTACCTGTCAAATAAAAATTGCGCTGCAACGGTGAAACAACAGGATCTGATACGGACTGCAGCATGCTGCTCTGGCGCTGCTACTGCATGCTGCATATTTTTAGGTTCTGATACAGCCTTTAGCATTCCTCATTTCGGCTTGCCTTCGTGCAATATTCGGAGATTTTCGTGAGTCTGGAAAAATTTGTTCAATTGCTGGGTGCATCTGCTAGCTGTCAAAAATCAGCTGTTTTCTGGTAATTTTTTTAAGACCACGCCTTCTTCTTCAATCACAAAATTAAGTATGAGTCATCGTGAGCTTGACAGTTCCGTGGTTTTGCCGCATAAACAAGACACATTTTCTTGTAAGACTTCTGCAGCAAATCTGTGCAAGAGAGAAAACACGTGTCGAGACATACATTTTCGTGGCCAATCAGTAAACATAAAAAGCCTTTGCAGGCGTGTTGTAAGCTCATGTGAACGCGCTCTGAACTGTTTAAAAACTTTCATTTTTGTTCACAATTTGCAATTGCTTTTTCGTCCTTAAAGATGGGAATGTCGGTTTTCCCAAGCGGTTCCCCAACTAAGTACTAACCACGTCCGCTGCTGCTTGACTTGTGTAATTGAGCGAGATCTACTATCTTGAGTATAGTAATGACACCCGGAATGGTCACCAAGCTAATTGCCCACTTTTTTCGTCCTATATAATTTCTGGAAGTTGCAGTGTTGTTCCCTTCGAAGCATATTGACACGTGACACCGCTTGTTGCGCTCGGAGCTTTTCCCACTGGACAGATTTCAATTGTTATTTCATGCAGTTTTTCAATAGTCTCATCTCCCCTGATGCCTTATTATTTTTCAATGCTTGCACCATGACGTATTTCTTTTACTGTAATTGAAATGCCAAAGTGCCCCTGCTATAGGTTTATTAATAGAATTTTCTCGAATTGCTCTGAAAATCTTACCAATACTTCATCCTTATTACTTAATATATTTCCACTTTTATCCTTGCACATCGTCACTCTAGGTTAAAATTGGTATAATTGGTAGCCCAGGCTTGGCTTTAATGGTTAATAATTGAACCAAATATCCGCTTATATCAGGTCTTCACCTAGCGGTCGATGCACTTCCTTGTTGACCTGGTAGCTAAGTATTGTCGGCTGAGGTTCACTTGTTTCAGGAGGCATAATATTCCAACAAGACTGTCCCCCGCTAGCCCTGAAGGCTGTGACTCACCCGGGTGCAAAAAAAGAGCTCATATAACATCCAAGAGTGCAAACGCGAGCCTTACTGCCTCCTCCTCATGCATCCACCAGACTACCCTTAAACTTTCATATTCTTTTTTTAATTTTCAGGTCAAGCTTACTATTGCACAATGAATGGAACGTCATGACAGACTAGTTGTACAGGCCGCCGGCAGGCCATGGCCTGAAGTTTTCTTACCTTGAGGCCAAGTATTACCACACACGCACCGGCCGTCAATTGGACGACCAAAAAGCTTTATGTGTGGATGGGTATTTATCGTCAATCTGTGCCTGAACTGCCGATGCAGCCTGTATATGAATGGAGGCTGTAAGGGGATCATAAATAAGGCCGACTGCGCTGGACAATTGCTCATTTGGAACGCAGCCCGGTGGAGCGCTCAGATATTTTCGAGCCACATATGCCAATTTGCTGTATTTTGATCTTGTGACACAAAACGACCTACACACATTCGCAAAACATTCGCATTGCTTGCTTTTATGTATTTTTGGAACAACGGCCTAATTTGGACGACCAGACCATTCGGCATCATCGGTGTTTGTGTGGTCAAGTTTAAAATCAGCAAATCATTTCTTTACAATTTATGTCGATGGAGCCGAGTCCAAATAACACATGTCAAGCAAGCCATTGCTTTGCTTAAACGGTATTTTGCCCTATTAAAAAGCAAGACTTTGTGAACAAACGAAATTTAAATTTGTTCATTGCTTTGAAAATTACATAAGTAGTGTCACTAAAACCACTACGAGTTGTAAACTAATGGTCAGAAGAAATGTCATAAGATTTTGACACAATATCGTTTGAAAATTGGTACTATTTGCCGATGGTGGCGCCATCTATATATCATTCTATGAACGTATTGAGTGATGTTTCATATTGTGATGATTTATGCGCCATCTGTTTGTGAAAAAGCATAATCAACGATTGTCGATAACAACTCTGGTTGATGTCTGAACTAATGATTTATGTACTAAACTTGGAACGCGCGATAAGTGAAGACAACTTCAAGCTTCTGGACGAAAAGAAAAGAACATACCACTAGGCTCGAGAAAAAGGACTCGAGAAGGTTCCAGAAGTTAAATAAAGGTGGAGCTGGGATATAAAAAGCGGCTTGCAGGCGCTGAGCTAGTCAGTTTCGATTTACAAGGCGATAAAAGTGTTTTAAAGTGAGAACAGTGAAAAGTAGTGATTTGAAAGTGAACTATAAAGCGATAGATAGAATTTAATAGTGCGAGATAGTAAATTTGAAAGTGATTATAGTGAACTGTAAGAATTGTGTTTGTGTTATTAAATTGTGTTTTGTTTCGTAATAAATAAATTTTGTGTGGATAATTAAAAAGTGTATTCCTTAATTAATCCTACGAATCCGCTAAGCCGTAAAAACGTAACAATATCATATATTTGGAATACAACAAACATAGTTTGGCGCTTCCTCACTGAGCAAAAGTAATGTAAACAAACGACTACCTTACAATAAACGACGCTCTTACATACAATCTGTGGAATTTACCTCAAGTATTTTCGCTTATTTGTTAAATGAAGCATTAGTTATTATAATTTCATTATTCCTTCCAAAAATGCTTTGACAGAACAAAACTCCGAGCTCAGAATGTGATAATTAAAAATTCCAAATATATAATGTTTTTACTAACCTCCAAAATCTTAACGATAACAACTTAAGTCACGACATAGTTGAAAGGATATTTCGCACAAAACTAATAAAAATATCAGAACTCTGGCCAAAGTTAAAATGTTGTGCTAAGAATCCTCCTATAGAAATTTAATTACCAGAAATTCCAACTTGTTAAGTAGAAATAAACGACAGATGCCACCAGACTTCTAACAGAATCCGGTAGAGGAGTCTCAGTCATTTCGATATGTGTACTCCATTCCTCAGAAGCTGAAATCGCACCAAAGAGACGTGCTCTGCCTTTGAAAGTTCCCCCATCAAGGATTTGGAGCTTTCAGCAACTTCTTGAACGATATATGTATGGACCACACAGGCAACTTCACTAGCGACATGGGGATTAACTGCACATTGCACAAACACACCTATGAATGGGATACAAGTGTTTCATTTCTCAGCACTAGAGTCCGCCTCAGTGTAGCACATTAAATCTAATTTGTATCCATTTTTGCTGCATTACACGAAAGCGCACGCCAGCAACAACACAGCCAGGAAAATATATGTATATCCCTCTATATTTATCGAATTTTTTTCCTTCATTTTTTATGGCGTTGAGAAATTTCCCTCTATGCCACACAGCAGAAAAAAAAATCTTTATTCACTTTGGCCCCTCTTTCTCCCGCCATCTTTCTTTCACAACCGACCATGTTTATCCTGTTCATCTGTTATTTTGCGTTCCCTTTGCACTTTTGCCACTTCTGTCTGCCCCTCTCTTTCGCCGCTGTTCGGCTTTTTTTCAATTTGTGTATAAATAAAATAATTTGGCACGCGGCCAAAATTTCTTAAATTTAGAATATCCAAACACATAAATTTTCTGAATAGTCAAGGCAGAAAATAGACTGGGTCAAAAAGGAGAATTGCGGAGGGAAGAATGCGGGGCGGATGAGCGGCGGGAGGCAGGACGAAACTGAGATGGGAAAAATTTCCAAAAAAATGCTGCTTTTCTGTGTTTAAAAATTACGGAAATGATTTTTTCTTTCGTTTTCATTTTGGCACACACAAAGTAAAGTTTTGTGAGAGATTTAATTTGAAAATGGCGTTTTTTTTCGTGTTTACCTCATTGTGTTGATTTTAATTGTTGCTTTATTTTTGTGCTTTTAACCTTTTAAATAGAATTTTTGTAATTGATTTAGCTTGAGTGCTAAAAGTAAATATTTGAGAATTAGTTTTGTTGCGAAATTCATTTTGAAATATCTTCTTCTTTTTTAGAATGTATTTATGATAATATTATGGAATATTACTTGATTGATTTTGGCTGCAACACTGTCATCAAGATGGCGCTCTAAGAAAATTAATTTGACAGTTGCTCTTTGATATACCTATGTATAACTCAATGCAAAGTGATGGGCGCTTTCAGTAATGCAGGATGCGTGCGCAAATGACTTATTCAGCAATTGAAAGTGTGAAGCTTTCAATGACTGAATAAGTCAATTGCGCACGCATCCTGCATTACTGAAAGCGCCCGATGTTTTCAAAAACTGACAAAAACTGATCAGTTGCAGTGATAGTGGCAGTGTGTGACTCAAGTTGATATGTAACGGGACGCTGCGTTCACAAAAAGGATTTTGAATCCAGGAAAAATGCTACATGTAGACGGGAATTAAATAATTACAAAAAAAAGAAAAAACTGAGATTTTTCCAAGGAGAGAAGAAACAAAGGTAGGCGGAAAAAACAGGAAGGAGTGAGATCCACGCGAAGCCTAAAAGGTCAGAAAGTTAAGAAAGAAAACGCCATGGTACCAGGGCGGGTTTTTTCCAAACCGATTTTTAATGAAGTTTTTTTTTCAATTGTCATACCTCTCACTCAACACACCTTAGCTCTCGTTCAATTGTCGGCTTGGAGGCCGGGTACTTACACAAAACCCAAGGTTGCATTGTAGACCAAGCGGTTGTCTATTTGGATCATTTCTCTTGGCTATCGGGAGCAGGGGAGCCATGGTCTGCGGAGGGGCGTTGGCCGCTTAACATTGGACACTCGTAGTTTGAACATCGGCCACAGGACATGCGTCCTACCATCAAGCGTCCAACGTTGGAGTGTGTTCATAGTATCGTGTAGAGCCGACTTTATAAAGACCAGACCCGGAAAAGGCAGGTCAACAAGAACACCGCTTTGAAAGCAGAATTCTTCGCCGCTTGGCAACCAACCCGATCAGGGAAGATAAAGTGTCGAAGGAGGATTTTACCAAAATCTAGGATGGAATTACTCGGGAGAAGCAGATCATTCAAAAACTCACCCCAGAGCTGTTCAGAGGTGCACCAACTTCTAAGCGCCAACGATTTGTAGGGGTACCAAGCACTCACAGTCCAGCTCCAAAAAAAAACTAAGGCGCACGAAACCAAAACGATATCCTCATAAAAGTGGCGAAAGATCGCAAAATGCTGTGCTGGAGCAGAAAGATAAAAATGGGAAGATCCGCAAACATCAATGGCGGTGGGTGCAAATCGCACTCGCTAAAGTTGCTATAAAGATCCTGAGGGATAACCCGGAACCTTACATTCATGCCTAGGTGCTGGGTATCAAAGTAGTATCAAGCTAACGGACTGCGACAACATATCGGACTGCGACATTGATGTGGATTCAAAATTTGAAGAAGTTGAGACTCAGCACAAGCTTGTGATTGCGTTGTGACATGTGACTGTAAGAAACTGGCGGAAAGCTACGGTGCAGAGAAAGTTCTTGACGATGAAGCTGAAAAGGAGCAAATGTTGAATTGCGCATTTTGAAAAGGAAGAAGATTGTTGAATGCCACATCAGATTCTAAATTGTGACTAGTCATAAGTCTTCATAAGTCTTAGAGAATCGTGCTTGCCATTGAGAATTTGATTCTTGTGACTATAGGCTGTTTTGGTATTCTTAGCACCACCTTTGGTGGATTGTATAAATTGTGACACTTGTGGCGTTGTGACTTGTGATTGCATTGTGACTTGTGACTGCTTTTAGAATACAGATATAAAATTCAAAACAATTTTATTTTTACGTTTCACTACACCTAATGCTTAACCCACCATAAAATTTGTAAATTCAACAACCTATATCATCGTCCCGACATCACAAACAAGCAAAACGCTTATAGCATCAATCATTTGTGCGGAAAGAAAAACTGTAAAAATATTTGCGCCATATCAGTGCTCCTCGTGTACTACACTAGACAAAAACAAACCGGAAAAAGAATCATAAATCCCCGCACCATCATCACACAAAACATTACAACCTAGGAAAACACATTTAAATTTTTTTTTATTATTTCTGAAAACTTGCAAAAGTCCATCGAGAAACAACAACAAAAACTTGCATCATCAGCATTCACAAATCGTAAGTCATCGACATCCCCAGCTTATATCGAAGCTCGTGAGACTCTTATCTGCTGCTCCTCCTCCCTGTCAGAAAATTCTGTCGACATTGCATTTTCCCAGAAAAATTGTTGCCGACGTCATTTTTCATCGATTTCCCAGCGATGCTGGAGCCGCGCTGCTGATGGGTTTCCCTTTGACTTTTGTTTTAAGCCGGAGTAGAGTCACGGGTAGAGAAAGAGAGAGTGAAAGCTCATAAATTTCCATAACAGATGTCTCTGCTGTAATAATTCTTTGCGGAAGAAGAGGGAGACTGTTTGTGAGAGGAGGGGAGGGAAGGGAGATGTTTTTTCTTCCTCCTGGAAACTGGTGGCACATTTTTAGTGGATTCTTGTGTAAACAAAATCAAAGATCGATCGCATCGCATACAGATCCATAAAGTGAAGGAGAGAATTTACGACTCAATTACTTTTGATTACGGGCAGACCGAGCAGCCCACCGCACATACAACAGCCTCGACTGACATGTCACAATCTATACAGCCTGCAATACCAGCCCACACACACTGTGCGAGAGGTGGAAGTGTTGCTGGTTGACTTGATGATATCCATTGTATTGATTCCGCTTTCAGCATTGATAGGTATCATCCGTGGTCTCAGGTTGGTATCTCCCCCCCCATGCCTATGTGTCTATTTTTTTACCTTAGTCAGCACAGACGACTGCGGCTACGACAACGTTAGCGAAGACGACGACGATGCTGTTTATTATTGACGTTATGTCATGTCGCATTGGAATGATCCACAACCACATACCGGGAATCGGGATTTCAGTTTTCACGACCTGAACGCTTCTTCCAGGTGACTATATACACGGCGGCAACATTTTTCTAATACCTACTTTTATCCGGCAGAAACCGAACGTGCATAGAACCACGATAGGTGGCCATTGCGGCATCTTCTCCCAGAACTGAACCTGTCCGCTTAATCAATGCATCTGCTGCCAGCAAAACCACAAAGAAAGTGCATTCGATTGTCCTTCTACCTCTACCACATTCCACATTCCAGCTTGAAGCACTCTCTGCCGAGGGGACGGGTGCGATATGGAAACAGGAAATCAGACATCTTTCGCTAGACAATATTGGCGCGGACATTCTCCCAATGCATGCATGTGCTCGCTGCGGTGCGGCCATGTGTTGAAATTGATTCGGAACGAACGGAATGGACTGGCTTCGGGCGACTTAAGTTTTTGTTTTTGTGTTTTTTTACTTTGAAAATTTGACATCCTTGGGGCTGTGTCTGCACCTCGCTACCGATTCGCTCCCCTGCTGCTCGAATATCAGTAATCAGATATCAGAGTTGATATTGATTATTTCTTCTCCCCTTTGGTTCCCTCATTACCATGGGCACAATGCTGAGTAACTGGCTGGCAAATCGCATCGAATTAGTTTCATATTTCTGAAATTAAAGTACTGTGAAGTTTTTAGCTTGTGGCCCCGTGATTGTGATTAAATGATCTAGAAAATCCCTTTGGGAGGCGACCGGTTGTGGCATGGAATGGTTTTTGACAATAATTAGGGGTCCCTCATTCTTCCTGTATTCACGCTGTGATGCGAGAGTTCATAGAGTTTGTAAGCAACATGTAAGGTTGCACTCTGTCATGACTTCTTGCGATGTCTCGGTCAGTAAGCACAGATCGACATACAAAGCGAAAAGTTCCATGGAACTGGTGACGGATTAAATATGAATTCCTGGGAGTATCGATGGATCTTTCATTCAAACTCGATGGTTTTGTTCATAAAACAACCTCAATAATCGAATTCCTTATTTTTTAACGTTCACGTAAACCTTGTCAAATTATCGCCTTAGTTGATATTCCAGTGACTATACGTTCAATTTCCACGCAAGCATATCGTTCTTCGTCTTTCCAGTCCATTCTTCATTCTTGTCACAGTTCAAAGACTGAATGTAACCAAATCCCCAATTTACCTATCTCTGTCGGGGTCCCACAAGGATCAATTCCGGCACCTGCTCTATTTCTAATGATCTTCACGCAGTCCCTCCAGCAGGCTTCATAACTTTTTTGATAACGGCACTCTACGTTACTCTTACGTCTTCGAAAACGCTATAAAAACACGTCTCAGATCATGCCGTTACAGCAGCCTACGAAGGTCAGAAGTTGGCTTCTGAGGCCAACCAACCGAAATCCTTCATTATAATGCCCTTCCGATTGTAGACTCGTATCAGACTCAATCAGCTCGAATCAAATTACACTCATTCCAGGTTGGGGTGGCAAGAATCTCGTCAGATCCAATGCTTCCGATACTTAGCACTGTCTTATTTCCAACAAAACCTGCAACACCTCGTTATCTGTCTCCGCTAATTAATGACTGACCTTAAATTCGTAAGAGTGACGTTAACCAATGATCTTAAATGGTAATATTCCAAATCGCCAAATAAGTGCCTGGAATTTTTGAGAGAAATTTACTCTCCTAGCATTGACTTTAGGTATAATATTGTTACACTTTTTCGGTTTAACGGATTCGTAGGATTAATTAAGGAATACACTTTTTAAATGTTCACACAAAACTTCAATGGCTTCAAATATAATTCTTAAAGTTCACTTATTAACACTTGCAATTCAATTTTTCTCATTTTTGACTCGTATCTGTCGCGTTTTAAGACCTTAGGTCACTTTGATCACTTAGGTCATTTTCATCATTTAGGTTACTTTGACCACTTAGGTCACTTTGATCACTTTGGTCACTTTCATCCCTTAGGTCACTTTGATCCCTTAGAACACTTTAATGTCTTTCCTAATCAAAAACTCACTCACCCAATATGGCTGCGACTGTCTTTACATATTCAAGCCCCTCTCTTATCCAGTTGATATATTTTCTCACCTCACTAGAGCATTCGAGATTTTCTGCGTATTCGAATACCATTCCGAATTTCCCAAATAACACTTCAACATATCTCCAATAGATGGTGCAGCACCAATACATAAATCGTTACAAATTACAGTCCGTTCAAATTCGAATAGATGGCGCATAAATCATCACGACATAAAATACATAGCATGTGCTTCGAGCCCTGGATTTTTGGCGTGGCCACGATCTTTTTCACTTTGAATTATCGTAACAATTACACTGTTTATCGTCAATTACTATACGATGCAAAAAAAACTCTTCCTTCTTTTATAGTTGGAGCAGATGACACGTGATAGCCAATGAATCTACAAGTTGTTATTGTGTTTGGCATGAATTATGTTTGACATGGTACGATCGTTATTTTCCAAGTCAAAATTTAACCACTTTTGTAGCGTTGAAATCATTCGTGACACGTTCTTTGACTAATCGAATTCCCCATCGTATATTTCTGGAATCATTAGACCCGTTTCAGGCGCAGTTCATTTTCGAATTGAAAACTTCCCCGCAAATGTAGCTTATTTGGCACAAACTTCGACAATTTTATACACAAAAAAACATATAACACTGATACCATTTGACGTTTCTGATCTGACATTTGTGACCAGAATTTTGCTGCTAGCGCCATCTATTGGAAAATGGCGAATTTTTATTTTGTTTTATTCAAAGGTAAACTTTTTTGACACATATTTTTTTCGTTCTATATTTGTGTCGAATTTGCGAAAATATAGTAGACCACATCCACAACTGTCACATTTCACAATTTTTGATGCGCTTCCAACTCTCATTATACACACCACACAAACACTTTTACAAAAAAAATCCAAACCACAAACCATCGCTATCGAAACGTAAAACACAAAAGAACAAAAACACAAACTTCAACATTTTCGAATTTCTTAATTCTCTTTAACAGTCGACTTCCCTTCACCTGTTTTTTATTTTGCTATGCATCATTAGCTTATAGAAAATTTGAAAATAAAAAAAAATGATTCTTAACAGAAAAGAAATATTTCTTGCACGAGCAAAAGAAACAACTTTGTAAAGAAATCGATTTCTTGAGAGAGAGAAAAAAATCGCTACCAATTATGTAGCGAATCTTCCCCCATTGAGATTACAAAATAGAAAACTCATTAAAAATTCAATTAACTGAAGAAAAACAAAAATACGTTAAGGAAAAAAACCACCGTAGATGTTAGTGGCAGATAAAAGGAAATGGCGGCGATGATATAATTTGAACATTTTTTTTTTTGCTGTGTTTTTTTTTCAGTATGTAAATGCTGCAATAGGGGGAAATATATTATGTCTGGTTGTGTAATTCTTATTTATTTCACAATTTGGAAATTATAATAGAACTAGCTGGGCACCGGTATGCCTCTCTCCACCCATAAGCCAATAGTAGCAAATAAAAACCATCCATTGACTTGGTATTTTTCGAGATATGAATTTTACACAGATGAATTGCCTCAAAGAACGGGTACATGTAAAATTAATGCAAATCTTCAAAATGTAACTATTCATAACTTCTAACGAAAGAATCAATTATTATTTCTGTAAAATTTCGAGACATTAGATTCAATATGCTTTTATATTTAGTTTGACCGATAGAATACATTAAGCAATGTGGTTTACTCTATATACGGTTTGATCCATGGCGGCCGTCTCAAGACCCGGTACGCCTCGCTCCATCCGTAAGCCAATAGCAGCCAATAAAAACCATCCATTGATTTGATATTTTTCCAGATATGTGAAGTGTTTCAAAGAACGGGTACATGGGTCTTAAGACGCCTGGCATGGATCTAATGGTATATTGAGTATACTGCATTGCTTATTGTATTCTACTTATACCCTTTCATTTGATACCCATGTCGAGGAGGTTTTTTTTTTTTATGTGGCAGTGCTAAGCTCAAGAGTCACCCTTTGTACTACTAGTCCGTCATGTCATTTGTCACGTCATGGTGCAATGTCTAGCAGTAAGCTTAGTACGGGGGGGTGGGGAGGGGTATAGGTTGAGGGTTAAAAGGTACGGGGGGGTATTGAAGAAGGTGGTGATGAACCCTGCGTTTGAACTCTTGGATGTTGTAGGAGCTCGGAAATACTGACTGCGAGAGATTATTCCACAGTCGAGTTGTTCTATTAACAAACAAATTCATATCTTGTTGAGTGCGTGAAAGGGGTAGTTGCAGGTGAAGGGAATGAGACGAGTGGGCTAATCTGGTGTTGCGGGTATAAGATTGCCGTGGAGGCAGGAGAGCGTTTAACTCGGAGGAACAGTCGCTATGATAGTAGCGATAAAATTTTGTCAGTGCTGCTACATTCCTACGGTGGCTTAAGGGGTCGATGGTGGAGCAGGCGGTGTCGTCATCAATTAACTTGAGTGCCCTTTTTTGCACCTTATCTAACCATGCTAAGGTGGTTATTGGGGCGCCGCCCCAAACTAGGGAGTTATATTCGAGAAGAGGCCGAATGTAGGATTTATAAATAACAGCACGGGCCGATGGCTGGAGGAGGAACTTGCACCTCTTAAGAAATCCCAGGCACTGGGATGCTTGTTTGGCAATTTGGGATATGTGGTCATTCCATCGCAAGTCTTTGGCTAATGTCACGCCTAAGATGTGTAAGGATGGGTCGGCCATTAGTTGGACTTTATCCACTTTCAAGGGTGTAAAGAAAGTGGTTTTCCGCCCTCTTGAGACGGGCGCCATGGATCTAACGGTGTATTTAGTATACTACATTGCTTATTGTGTTCTACATATCATACCCTTTCATTTGATACCCATGTCGAGGGGATTGTGAAGAAAGTGATAATCCGGCCTCTTGAGACAGCCGCCATGGTTCTAACGTTTATTGAGTATACTATATTGCTTATTGCATTTCAGTTTAGTTTCAATATCGTCATGGCCTACCTATTGTTTGGCAGCTGCGTAAATTTGAAATTTTCATTAAATGTAATGATTCAATTTAATGACAATTTTACATTTACGAAACTGTCAAACAATAGGTAGGCCATGAAGCTATTGAAACTAAAACGAAGTGAAAATTCCTAAAATTACCATTTTTTGTGGATTTTTCAGCTACTTTTTAAGGTTAAAGGTATAAAAAATAGCCTACGACTTATTCTCATACCTACCAAATATACACAAAAAATTTCATACAAATCGGTCAACCCGTTTCGGAGGAGTTCGATAACAAACACTGTGACACGAGATTTTTATAGATATAGATATTTTTGTGGATTTATAGCGTTTTCTTTTAGAAATTAAATTAGGGGTCGTCCATAAATTACGTGAGGCTATTTTTGCGATTTTTCGATCATTAACACTCGCATTCCGGCTTTTTCGCGGGTGTTCACGGCGTGAATCTGAAGCCGCCTAAGGCACAAATATATTAGCGAAAAGGCGGTGACGGCCGGCGGCTGTCTACAAGAGAATTTCCCATACTTTTTATTTTGTCAGCAAATATGGTGGTCCGTGTATTTTAAAGGTTTTTCCAGTCACCAATCTGTTTGTGCCTTTAAGGTTGACGCCATGCACTTGTATTAATAACCTGCTAACATGCTAAACTGTCGTCTTCGCCTGTGAGTCTGTAGGGAATCATGACGTTACCTGCACACCATGGCCTGTCAGGCGGATACCTGAAGTCCTCATCACCCAGTCAGACTGAGTATTGTATTGCCTTCATCGGTCCGTGCCTGCGGACCGGTCCTGGCGGCAGCCTGTAAGTGAATGTGGGTCGTTAGTGGAGAAACATGTTTTACTTAATTTAACCCAGTTTTCTAGCAATTTTCCACTGTTTCTTGAGGAAAAAAAATTACGTGATATTTGCCGTAACCCCCCCTCTCCCCCACGTGAGGTTTGGTGAGATTCGGCTCGACCCCCTTCCTCCCCTAAACACCTCACGTAATTAATGAACGACCCCTTATATAAAATGTAACTTACGAACACTTTTGTAGGTAGCTCATGACTTACCTGGAAAAGAAAGATATATTTTATTAGATTTTAAAATAAGATCGAAAATTTACTATAAAAATATTCAATTAAATTCTAAAAAAAAATACACAAAATAAATTCGACAGTCAAAACATTCCTTTTGCCTAAAAAATGTCCGCCATTTTAAACACCGACAATACGTCAAACCATTTTTTTCTACTGAAAGTGAAATTTTGGTTTGCGTCACCACTAAAAAAAATTTCTACAGGACTATGGTAGTTGTATTCTCTAAATGTCAAACATAAACGGCAAAAAGTTAATTTGGAAAAATCCTGTTACTCATTACACAATACTCGTTAATAAATTGCTTTATAGAAATGTCATCTGGGTTTTACAATCGCTAATGGATATTAAAGAAAAGCCAATGGGAAAATACACAAGCTATTTACTTAATGAAAATGGTCGTGACTGTTTGCGTTTTCCAGCATTTATTGTGTGTGATCCGGGATACTTGACTGCAATGGAACAGTGCAACAGTGCTTGTGGAAACTTAATATAAAATAATTGAAGTGAAATGGCATGGAATGTGGAAGGAAAATCTTTTGATTAGTAAATACTTTTGATTCATAAAATCTTAGTGCTATAAAAATAAGTTATTCAATCGTGTGGTAGCATTGTCACGTGATCTCCTCAGGTCTTTATTAATTCTCCAAGTATGTATTGTAATGAGTGCAGTGAGTGTGTGTGTGTGTGCTTAGACAAAATGATTTCATCTTTGTTACGCTTGAACCTAATATGACGTAATGTTCAGTAAGAAAACTGCACAAAATTGAGCGCTACTTACGTAATTTTAAATGAAACGTAAAGTGACAAGTTTAGAATGGATTCCTTAAATGCACATTTAAGCGATCTATTTGATTTATTTAAGTTGTGGAAGAAATATAAACACCTTAGAAGTGCTCATCAAAATAAAAGGAAAATATCTTGGGGATTGACGCCGTTTGTTGTAGGATGTTTGCGTTTTGTGTCCTTCCTACGGGCACCATTACTGAGTTTCCATGCAGAGTTTACCCTGGGTTTACCCAGATTAAACGCACATGGAAACGGGGGTTGAGTAAAGTTTCGTTAAATTTAAGAAAACTCAACGAAACCAGCCCGGTTAAGCTGGGTTTTGCATATGTGTGTGTGTGTGTGTGTTTGAATATCTTTTACTGAACATATTGTATATCAACGGCAACGTAAAGTAAAATTGATTATCTGTCACTTTAACCCAGACCCGGCATGGAAACAACACTGAGTTAGCTTGAGGGAAAAAGTTTTCTGCAAACTCAACGAATACTCTAACCTGGCTCATGGAAACACAGTACATATGTAGTATACCAGAATTTAACGAACATTCGTCCAGTTTATTATGTAAATTCAGGGGTGACATCGATCGAAATCTGAAAGTCTCCTAGTTTTAACTCGTCAAATGTCATCGTGATGAGAGTTGTATGTCCAACATTTCAAAAATAGCTCAAAAATGTGCCCATTCATCAAATTTCTATAATCATCACATCCAGCACCTAACGAAGAAAATATTGCAATGGTAACTTAGAGTGTAAGCGATGGCCGTGTTGACTCGATTCGGCACCGTTCTCAACAGCTTCGCTTGTTGTATGAAACAACTTCGCTAGAAACTAAAACCGGCCGGCTTTCCGAATCGTATTTGGGCTTTTGAAAAACTTGAAGAAGACGCACAGTGGAATAGAGTGCTGCAAGAGCCGTTTTGGGGCACTATTTAAAAAGCTTACAGCGCTCCCGTTCCCATACCAGTTCCATATACTTTTTAATTAGCATGTCGTTCATATTAATTCTCCTTTAAAAGTGTTTTATACCCCGGCAATACCGACCTCAGTTCAATAATGCTCAGTTCAATACACATAAGTGGCTTCACCGGCTCTCAAGTCCAGTTCATGTTCAGTTCGTAGCGAAGAAAATATAGCTTTTTCGCCAAAAATTAGAAATGCAAGAGCTCACCGTAATGGCATTCCATTATTCCAGTCGATTATCCTCTGTTGAGCGAGCTCTCACGTTTAACTTCAGTTCAAGTCCAATTGCGCGAACTGAGGTCTGTATTATCCTCAGTTGAATATGTATGTGAACTGAGGTTAGTTCAGTGCACCAATTTGTTCAAACTTGCGCAATCCGCCGGTGAAGCCGGGGTATTAGAAGCAATAAAATTATAAAGAATATTCATGGATGCCTATGGATATGTGAATGAGCTCTGGTGTCGATAAAATTTAATTTTTGTACATCTTCCGCAATTACTCTTTCCTTTCCAAGCGCGAGGGTGATTTAACCAAAGTGGTCCCCTAGCTAAGCCTAAGCCTCCAATGCTGCTTGTCCTCCGTATCGAACAAGAACCGACCTACTGAGTAATGCTAATGTCACCCTTTTACTTACCGAGATAATCGCCCGTTTTCTTCGTCCAACGAAAGTTCTGAAAACTCCAGTAAAGCATATTTGACAGCGCTCAAAATTAGCTCAAGTGAGCAGCGCTTCCAATTTTTCCCTCTGAATGAGGTTACGGTCAAAATGTTTTCAGCGATAAGGCCTATTTCTGGCTTAATAACTACTCGGGCTGAACAGCAACCTGAAGAAATTCAAGTGCTTCCATATTACATACAGACAAAACAATGATTTGATGTGGTTTATGAGCTGGTGGAATCATCTGTCCCTATTTCTTCAGAAATAAGTACGTGATTGTGAAAGAAGCCCGTTATAGCTACGATATAATTTCCCAAAAGTCCATAAAGTCAACTGGTCGGCTACTCAAGTTTTGGAGGGTCAAAGGCCATGAAAATCAATTTTAGTGCATTTTGGATAACTTTAACCCAGTCATAAGCGGGGATCGAGTTGAAACTGGGTCCACTGAACCCAACTCAGCTCTCCTACCTGAGTCCATAAAGTCCGCCGTCAGGGTTAGTTTTATGGTCAGTGTTTGCTTGCACAGGAATCTTTCGTTCTGAATTTTTACCTATCTATAAATGAAAATTTCACACAAAATGTTTTGATTTCAGTAGCTCTCTATTTCAACCCAAAGGGAACTCAAATCGACGAATGGTCGAAATTTCAACTCAACCTCGACTCAACTTTTTAACGTCACAGAAGTGGAATCAACTGTCACTCAATAGCTCTAATTGGAAAATGAGATGTAAATACAGAATTAGGTAGTAGAATGAGCGAGACAAAATACCAAATAATTTCACTTTGTCATTCTGACAGCAATAATAATTAGGTACATTCCAAAAATATTTGTCGAAAATATTGACAATAGTGATTAATATATTTCTAGAGAATATTATGTACTCTCTTTTTGGGAGGTCTAAAACACCATCAAAATTTCGCCCCCACCTAATTTCTACGCCCTCGCCAAAAAAAATCATAAAGGCATAAAAAATTATGGCGATAAAAAAATCTATTATTAAATATGAAACAAACAAAAAAAACACAAAAATTTCTCTCTCCCAAAGTTTCAATGATCTTGAGTTTGTGCAAAAAAAAAATTGTAATATTAAAAATCATCAAAAATGCGCGAAGTCATACGGGAAAAATTATTGCTGAAACATTTAAGAAAAACTTCATCTGTCAGTTACTGCGAAAAAATGCAAAAAAATAAGAAAAAAAAATTAATAATAATGAAAAACTCTTCTCGGAATCCGCCGCCGTAAATTGGCGAAATCAAAGAAAAAAACAAATTTGTACGCAAAAAAATTTCCACTTTTCCAACATGAATCAGTGAAGTTGAAAGGAGCACGCTGCCGCTGCTGCTGCCCCCTCGTTCTCGCTATTGAAAAGATTTTTCAAGTTGATATCATTCAATGCTCTCTTAGAGCACGGGGGCTGTGGAATTTTTATTGTGTTTACCTTCAAATTATGCACAGACATTAAATAAAACACAGAAAAATGCGAAACCGTTATAAAATAAAATAAAAGAAAAAATAAATTTTGAGCAATTTTTCTTCTTCTTCTTATTTTCCCTAGTTCTGCTAATTATAGAGCAATTGCAATAGAAAACAAAATTCATGCAGCGTGAAATGTTTATATACATTTTAGCAAGAAAAAATCGGTGATGAAAAGATTCTATTTTTATTGTTAGCGCAGATTTCATAGGAAAAAAATGGTAATTTGAAAATTTTCTAAGAAATTTCAGTGAATTATATTTTTGTGTTTGTTTTATATCCGCGGGCGTGTGTCTGTTAATACAAAAAAAAGTCGCGTTTATCGATCAATATTCGACATATAAATTCCACCCAAGCAATATACATATAATTTCTTAACACACAATAAATTTTATCTTAAACACTCAAAACACATCTTAAACAGGCACAGATGAGCAATAAAAATATAAATTTACTTCTTCAATATATTCATGTACAATATCCAGCTGTGAATTCGGTTTAATATTAATTCCACAACATAAAAAAACGTCAAACGTCAAAATGGCAATGGAAGAAAACAAGTTGTTAATATGGTGGATAGAGAGAGAAGAGGGCCAGCAGAGTCATCACAGCAGCAAAGACCTCAACCGCGCGCTGCCTTATCTGACAGCTTTAGTTACCGGGCATTCTGATCACGTTTGTTATTCAGGAGACAATCGATTTTATTTCAATGAATAATGAATAAACAAGAAAAAGTTTTGCGAAAAAAAAACATTATGCTAATTTTACAATAGAAAAACAGATGTGTGATAAATTTTATTATGGGGATATGGAAAGAAAGACATTTCAAGTTGTGTTTTTTTGTTTGGTTTTGTGTGGATTGTGTTTATCATAACTGGAATTGTCGGATTGTATTTAATTATGATTAATATTGGTGGAATATTTTAGTTTATTTTTAGCGGAATTGGAATATTTTGTGTGTTTTTTTTTATAGTAAGAATTTTTATATTTCATTTAGTTTAAGCAAGAAAGAAAGTAAATGACAAGTGTGAATGACCGGGAATTAGAACAGTTTTATTTGTGAAGGATTTATAAAAAGATGTGAACTGTCAAATGTCATGTTTTTTGGTGAACTATATGTGTACGAGTTTGACATTACATATATCGTGTGAATTATAGCTTACTTGCTTGTAGCCAGACAGAATTATTACGATGTATAGTGAAATAATGTGTCAAAGTAAATTTCCAACGTTAAAAATCTCAGTAAGGCAGTAACTGTTATATTGAAACATGGTGAAAGTGTTTGAACAATTGAATAAAAATTAATTCTTCAGCCTACATATCTATTGTAGTGTATATAAGAGCTAACTATGAAAACTGTGACAGTTATAGTAAGCTACTGTATTACAAGTGTGGATTTCATTGGGGGAATATTATGTAACTTAGATTTAGCTGTAAGAATTTTGTAATTATTTCATGGATTTCCCAGTACGGGCCATTATGAGCCATATACAAAGGTTGGTCTGTAGCTAGTCTAGATCTTATCGGACATAGGAGTCCCCTCAAACTTGGTACAACTGATCAAATGCGCCACAAATAGCTCACTGGCGAAAGTAAGGATCCAAAATGCTATAACCGAGGAGTTCGAAGTACGCCAAGGGCTTAGACAAGGAGATGGACTGGCATCCATGCATTTCAACTTGGCCCTAGAATGGGTGATAAGGAAAACGTCAGTCCAGAGAAGTGCATCCCACTCGGTACAATTACTTGGATATGCGAATGACGTAAACATCGTGGCAAGGTCCTTTTTGGCAGCAAAAGAAGCCTATGTCGCATTAAAAGAGGCGGCAAAAGACATAGGCCTGAAGATAAACGAAGAAAAAACGAAGGTGATGCAACAATCCAGAGCAGGAAGATTTAGAATGGGAAGAAATATAACCATCGACGAACATAACCTAGAAGTAGTCGATAAAACAATCTACCTTGGGTCTACTATCACAAAAAGAAACGAAGAAAAAGAAGAAATAACCAGACGAATACTACTGGCTAATAGAGCCTTTTATGCCTAAAAACAAACACTGCACTCAAGATTTGTGCACAGGAAGACGAAACTCTCACTCTATAAAACAGTAATGCGACTAGTACTGTGTTATGGTAGCGAGACTTGGACTATGACCCAGGATATAAAGGAACGAGTCAACAGATTTGAGAGGAAAATTCTCAGATGCATAATAGGCTCAACCAGAGAGGATGGAATATGGCGAAGAAGATACAACAACGAGTTGTATGAAATTTTTGACGACCCACAACCCTCAACTTTAATAAAAATCAATGGACTGAGATTAGCCGGCCACGTAATCAGGATGGAGGACAATCGTATCTCAAAACGGCTTATAGCCTCAGAAATTTCGGGAAGTAGGCCAGTAGGTAGACCCAGGAGGAGATGGATAGACTCTGTGACGGCTGACGCAGAGTCAATGCTCAACATCCGGAACTGGAGACATGCTGCAAGGGACCGTCAAACCTGGAGAAATGCCCTAGAGGAGGCCAAGGCTCGATTTGGGCTGTAGCGCCATTGGATGGATGGATGCTTCCAGCCAGACAGAATTATCACGATGTTGAGTGAAACAATGTGTCAAAATATGTTTTTCAGATTAAAAATCGCAGTAAGCAAGTAAATGTTATATTGAAACATGGTGAAAGTGGTTGAACAATTGAATAAAAATTAATTCTTCAACATATCTGTTGTAGTGTATGTAAGAGCTACTATGAAAATTGTGACAGTTATAGAAAGCATTTATGAGCTACTAGTATTACAAGTGTGGATTTCATTGGGGATAATTATGTAACTTAGATTTTGTAACTGAAGTAGAATAAGTTTTTTTTGTGGCATGGTCAAGCACAGGAATCACCCTTTGTACCACTAGCCCGTCATGTCGTTCAACTCATGGTGCGATGTGTAATAGTAAGCTTGACCTCAAGATAGAAAAAAAAGAATATGAAAGGTTAAGGGTAGTCTGGTGCATGCATGAGGAAGAGGCAGTGAGCCTCGGGTTTGCATTCTTGGATGTTGTAGGAGTTCAACAGTACCAGACTACTTCGAGGACAAAGAGGTGCACTGACCGCTAGCTGAGAAACACCCGACCTAAGCGGACATTTCATAATTGCGCTCCTTTAATCCCTCATGGGACATAGGGCGGAAACAGTTGCCCTCCAGCGGACTCTGTTTTGCGCGACAGCTCTCAGCTAACAATTGGTACCCTATTACTAACCGGTTAAGCCGGCGGGATGCCGTATTAGGGCTACCAGGTATGTTAGGGGTATAACTAGCTGGATTATGTAATTATTCACGGATTTGCCAGTACTCAGCTTAAATAGACGAAGCAAGCAATTGCTTAGCGGGTACAACAGTATTTGTTAAAATACTGATATATCCGTAATTATTACCATGTCCTACACTAAAAATGGCGGTCATTAGACGCCATATGCAAAGGTTAGTTTCTAGCCTGGCAACACTGTATTAGCTGGACGCCCAAATCCTCTTCTAAGACTGATTATTCTATCGAAAAAGCGAAAGGAAGTTTTGAATAGGTTAAACTGTATGACTCCATTATGACGAAACCGAAAGTGACAAGCGTGAATATTGCGAAGCAGGAACCAAGGAAGCTATTGTAGTAAAATTACTCATCACTAAGTGACAAAGGAAAACTATGACTCTTGGACTGTGTGGCTGACCACTTCCCAGCAAAAAATTGCAGTGTAATCATCATTGAAAGCAAAAATTGGACTTTCATAACCGAGTTCTATGTAACTTTTCAAGCGGGTGATCTGTAACAGTCTAATTTGTAGCGTCGAAACGAATAAGTCCTACTGACAGGCAATTGGCATGCAAGAACAATATTTGCTGTGCATTCATAAATCCTCGATGTGAGAAATTCTTACAATTTGGCGAAATGAACCACTATTTCTTTGGTTTGGATTTGGTCTAATGTGTATAATCATCGGCTGCCCAGTCGAACGAAGGATTATGGGAGTAGAGAACAGGCTACTAATCCAAGGCCCTCCCCTGTGGATACAATCGGTACCGGCGGATTGTGTTGCACCAGGATGGTAATCAGAGATGGCATTGGGAGGCTTATTTGGCAATTTGGAATATGTGATCATTCCATCACAGCTCCTTCGCCAAAGTTACCCCCAGGATATTAAGAGTTGAGTCAGCCGTTACATTCTCCTCTCCCTCTGAGATAGGAGGAATGTTAGTGTTAGCTTTGGTGGAGATTAGGCAGTACTTCGTTGTGGTGACTCACGCGACCTCTTTCAAGAAACGATTTGATATCCCGGTTGATCGAGGTGGAAATCAGTTCACAGCGGTGAAGACAAGATGCATCTCCTATATTGCAGAAGCCGTAAGAGTAACGCAAAGTACCGTCATCAGCGAAGCAGTAAAGTGGGTTGGAGTGGGTAGATAGCAGAAGATTTAGAAAAGCGCGGATGACAGAATTGACCCCCGGGGAGCACCGGCCGATATCGCGTGGGGGTTGGATTCGACTCCGTCCAATACTAACTGGATTGAATGGCCACAAAGGAACTTCATTGTTATTCGGAATATAGGCCAAAGATGTACAAAGCAATGTGGGGAGTTTCTGGCCCACGCCGGTGGAGCAGAATGTATAATGATGGGTTCAAACTAACGATCACGTTCACAGATGACCCTGCCACTACCCTGAGATCGTAGGATCATGCCTCGATCAGATTGAATCGTGCGCAAACGAAACGTTCAGGTCATACACTTTTTTGATCACAAAACTGAAGATGTGCTGATCAGCAAACAGATCATATACTCGCAGCCCGAACATGGAGATATGGATTATGAAGGAGCGTGGGGCAGTAAGTACGATCTCACACAGTCAAAGGAGGAAAGAAAGAAATTCTTCCATCGTTTCGAGAACAATGATTCGTCGTTGGCATGCCCAAGTATCCAGGAAAATGCTGAGCATGTCTTTTTTTATTGTGTAAGATTCGAATAGGGAGGAGGAGGAACTAAGGGCAGTGGCCGACGCGGCACTAACACCGAAAAACCCGAGGAAGACCGGAGGAAAGTAGAAGCGACGCTAAACGCCAAACACGGGTAGTTGAGTCTGGAAGAAGCCGAAGAGAAGAGAAGAAGGCGAAGAAACGCCAGGAATATTAGCAGGTTTAGATAAAAGTTGGCGTACGTCTATTCGTTGTGAGCTGTCAAAATAAAGTGAGCACAAATCAGCTGTTACCTGTCAAATTGATTGTCACTAGAAAAAGTGCTGCCAATACCTCTAAAAAATCTTTTATCTACCAAGAATACTATCGCACCTGTCTGTCACTATACCTAGTACAAGCAAACTAAGGTACAGAAATCATTGTACATATACTAGCATTCTGTCAATGGTGTTGGATATCCTTTAAAATGACACATCGTATTCTAAGAACTTTAAAGTAAATCACGCTTTGTCAAGGCATATTTATATGGACTTAAATAAAAGAAGTATATGGTATCCGTCATGTTTATGCCCACTATCTACCACAGCATTGCCAAATCACATTGAAAATACAAGCTGAAGATAATACTCTGGTCTTTTATGCGATTATGTACCAATTTTCAGAAAGTTAATTGGCAATTAAAGACAATGCTCACAAACTCTAGGCACATATGTATCAACAGCAAACAAGCAACAAATATTTCGAATAATCATTTACAAAAAAAAATCACAGTTACATCTTGCACACGTGATATGTAGGCGTTGCAGCCCAATCAAGTACAATAAAATTCATGACATTTTACATCACCCCTAAAGATTCAAATCTAAAAATATCAAAAATGTTTTGTTGCACATGCTACAGGTTGTCTAGCACGCGTGCTTGAACAAACAAAACTAATCGAGATGTAAGATTGTAATTTTGGTAAAAAATTAGGTCTTTTAGGTCAATTCTATGATTTAAATTCAAGGAAGGTTTCGTGAGTGTTGTAATTGTTGCTAATTTTCATATCTTGTTACAACAATATTTAAAAAAATAATTATTACAACTTTTAACACGACATTTTTTAATAATGACAAAGATCTAAAAACATATGTAAAATATTTTATTTATGCGATCGTAATTTGTAAGTTTTTTTCTCAGTAGCGTCAGATCCGTCCTCGAACGAAAATAATTTGCATACAATGAAGCATTTTATTTTTAAATTTTATTTCTCTTCTCCATTGTGTTGGAATGTTCTGAAGCAGGTAGGAAATATATTTGTAGTCATACTCGAGGCATCTGTTGTCTATATTACATGGTTGCATTTCATGACAGTAGGCATTGACAGGTTGCATCATTGAAGGTTTTTAACGATCGATGTTTTGTCAAAAATAAACTTCACAAATTTTTTTTATTAAATAAAACCAAATTAAATTTTATAGATTTACAGATTAAGATTCGATTTAGTATTGCTCGAAACATTCTGTTAAAACGAGTAATTTTTAGAGGAGTTATTGGCAACACTGTTCTTAGAAACAATCAATTTGACAGGTGACATCTGATTTGAGCTTAGCTTATTTTGACATTTGACAATGAATAGACGTACGCCAAAACAACGCTTACAAATTGTGAAAATTGATTTCAAACATTTGTGATTCAGTTCACGAAACCATCCGTGTGCTATGTCCATTTTACGGTCGAGCGAAACGTTTTTCACAGCACGCACACTCTACTCAATAATGCACATTGGCAGAGATGTTTTACATTGCGCACCGAAGACGTTGTTGCTGCTGTGGAACGTAGTGCTGGGCCCCGAATGAGGCGATTCACCATTGCAATTGGAACTGGGTCCATCCACTTTATGGAAAATTTTGTAGAAAAATCTTGGTTGCGCAGAATTGAAGCCGCGTGACCATCGTTTGCGTCTAACGTTTGATGAATGAGGGGTGAAAACTACTTTTAGCAACCAAGACACGATCGAGATCACTTGCAGTTTTTATTGATCCATGGCTAATACTAGGTAAAGGCTCATTTTGTAGTACGAATACACGGGTGAGATGTTCGGAGTTAAACGTCTAGCCTGGAAGTGGGTATATGTGGATATGGTATGTACTTTTTTTCATGGAGATTAAAAGCTCATGCTACCGTCACGCTCCTGCATGGACTGGTTACCGACACTTACAGCTGAAGCAAGAATAGTAGGCGTCTTATGGTTGTGGCGATCCTAGGATATGACTCCTACTACCTGTCACTCCCTATCTTCTACTTCATACTTCAAGAAGTGGCGCTGTTAACTCTGAATGGATTCTTAGGCAACCTGTACCCATACTCTTCAAAGCCAAGTTTGGTTTAGTAGTTTTATGCACTTTCATTCAACGATTTGTTCTGGGCACCAGCGGCCTTCAGTTCAGTAACGCCTTATCGTGATATGGACGCTGAACCTTCCCTTTGCTTTCATGGGATTTTTATGGACCAATTACAATGTATTCATCGATGTGGAGCCGGCTATTGAGGCCCCCACTAGTTTGATGAAGAGAATCCTCCCCGATTGGACTAGAATGAAACTCCGAACGCTTGAGGTTTGCGCCTTGATTGGCCCGATCAAAGCGTTTCCTTCTTTGCGGCCATTTTATACGGCTAAGGAATTGTTGGGGCGCAGTTGAAAGGATGAGGATGAGTTTGCCCTTCATGTTCTCTGTGAGTGCCCTGCAAAACCTGGAACAGTCAAGTCTAAGCGACAAACCAGTAGTCATACTTCTGAGCCTGTTCAAGTAGTGGGGCCTACAAGTCGCCATGGTACTTTTGGGAAAGTCTGATGCAAAGCCTAAGAGCTCTTAGTCACAAAGCTCAGTTTCTGTAGTTATAAGCAATGTTTTTTGTGTGACATGTGTACGAGGCAGCCCGGCGGAAAGTTTGGTTAAACTTGTTTCTAATCACCAATCTAGGCTACTAGCCCCTTCCATTTTATAAGACATCTTCTCTGGCGGAAACCCCAACTGAAACCCCTTCTTTGGAGCGAAGCTCTTTACCCTCCTTTACTTGAAATTTTTGATGTGAAACATCCCTTGCTGTCATGGGGTCATATCGTAATATTTGTCTCGAGTTAAGTTGAGTTTAGTAAAGAGTTGAATTTACAGTTGAGTTAAGAGTTGAAAAAAATTGAGTTGAGTTAAAAGCGGCGATAAAACTAGAGTTAAGAGTTTATTTGATTTAGGTTGAGTTAGAAGATGGGTTAAAAGATCCGTTAAGAGTTGAGTTAAAACTTGAGTTGAGAATGCGCGTTGCTTTACACAAAAAATTGCATGAAACGAACTGATTCGTGTTGCACCTATGAGTGAGGATACACAACTCCAGACATAGAACAATTTGAACTGTTAATTTATAGGCCAAGCGAAGGTTTTAAACCCGCAAACTTCATTCTGACTTTTTCCTTGGCTTAACCACTAAAAATGGACAGTTTGACTTATTCAACGCCTTGAGTCGGGTATCATCCACCAAAGATACAGAACCGATGCACTTTTCTGAAACAAAAACACACCAATTGATCGGATTCGACAATGTGTCACAGATGCTGTCAAAATAACTAACAAGCTGTTATAATGAAGGAAATAACTGTTATAATAATGAGGGAAATATACACACAAAAAAGGGGGAAAAACACCGCCATTTACTTCGAAATATGAAGATGAACGTTTGCTCATAATGTTTCTTATACACTAAATACCTCCCGTTTCCATTCATTTGTTTACTTCTTCCCCTCAACGGTGTGTCTTTAGATCTGGGCGACCTACATTAATTTCAGACCGGTGACTAATTGCGTAAAATGTTCCGAAAAGGTCCCCGCCGCCATGCAAGAGAGAGGAGCTTCACAGTCTCCGGCTATCATCAGTCATCCTCAAAGTCATGGCTGGCCCCGTCGTGTGTGAGAGCTGATTGAAATTTCAGAACATGTAAAACTACCATCGCCTGCCTCCCTCTCCCCGCGCCATACTTCAGTTTCTGATTCCACCCATTAATGGATTCCCAACTTCAATAGAGAAAAAGACCTGAAAACCGGTCTACAATTTTTCACTGATTTTCTTGAAAAGCTTTGGGGCAACGCCGAACGAGAAATGGACGCTGAGTCGGCAAAAAAAAAGAAAAAAGAAATAAAGCAGAGAAAAAACGATTTTTTTCTAGTAAACAAAAACTCAAAATTTATTTATGCATACTTGTGTGTATGTATGTGTGCATGTGTGCCTATTTTTGTTTTCCAAAGTCTATTTAGTACGCAACGGAGCAGTACTACAGTCGGACAAGTGATAAAAATCGAGAACGAGCGGTGGAGCAAGAAACGTGCTCGGAATTACTATTGAGGAAACTACACAGAGAAGACTATCTGCGCGCCCCCTGAGGGAGAGAAGGAGGTACTGCCACTGCCACACTCGAGCTCCGGGGTTACAGTTAACACCGCACACAACAACGCTTTCGATGTTTTGTTATGTACTCTAGAAAGAGGCGGAAGGGTGAAGGGAGAGACGATGGGTGGTGGTGGCGAAGAAAACTCGTTCTGGGGCCACGGACAGAGTGCGCCATAGCCAAGAGTTCTGCGGCTGTCAGGGAGAATTCGCCTACCGACCGCATGGCGGCTAAAAAGAAGGAATCAGCAGCGAGACGTCAAGATATGATATCCCGCCACTAGCTTAGCACGGCGACTGAGCATTGTTGTCGCGACGCGTTTTTATATCGTGTAATTAAATCTAAGTTTCTATTGTTGTTAATCATAATAAATAAATAATTATATTTACTATAAATAATCTATGTGGTCTGCCTTTTAATTCCTACGGCAACGCCACATAATTGGTGACCCCAATATTTTAAAACAAAGCGTTGATATGGTCGTAGATCATTCACCTACAAGAAAACAACATCACGACGTACAATCAGAAAGCGCGAATTCTTCAGTCATACCTGATCAAGAAGCAAATATGGCCAACGCACCGGGAAACATTGTTTTCAACCAAGAGCAGGCTCTTGAAATTTTCCAAACACGAACACCTAAAATTGCGCCATTTTGGAAAACGAATCCAAAACTTTGGTTTGGACAAGTTGAAGCTGCATTCGGTCTTGCCCGCATTACTTCTGACATGACTAAATATCAGCATGTCATCACACACCTAGATCCCGAAACACTACCATTTATATCGGACATCATGGAAAGACTCCCGGACGAAGGCAAGTATGACACCATTAAAGAACGCCTAATCAGTCAGTTTGACGAAACTAATGAGTCTAAATTACGCCGTATTTTACGAGGAGCTGAATTTGTTGATGACAAACCATCTAACATGCTGCAACGAATGAGGAACCTGGCAGGGACTGAGGTTGGCGACAATATCCTTCGAACACTCTTCTTAGAGCAGCTTCCAGAGCATGTCCGTGGCATATTATCAATCAGCGAAGTCGTCGACTTATCAAAACTCGCCCTTCAGGCTGATAAAATCATGGAAGTTTCTCGACCCAGTATTCTGGCTGTAGACAATAACGGAAATGCAGCTGTAGCAACCGTCGGAAAACCCAAGAATCCTCCAGCGAACGCTGAAGATCTTACGACACAAATCGCAGCTCTAACAAAAAATTTGGAAGAATTAAATCGTTACGTGAGACGTGACCGAGCTAGATCTCGAAGCAGATCACGAAATTTACAGAAGAACCAAAATGACGACGACGGTCTTTGCTTTTATCATCGACGATTTGGAGAAAGAGCACGTAATTGCCGTCAACCATGCAATTTCAAGAGTAATTCTCAGCCTTTAAACTAGCTGAACCTTCGGGGATGCTAGCGGGTATCTCTGAAGGCAGTTCAACATCCCGTCTACAAGTGCAAGAGAAACAAACTGGTCTCAAATTTCTAGTCGACACAGGTGCTGACGTCTCAGTCATACCAAAGAATAAAATAAAAATTAGGAATAGAATTTTTGCTTCTCAATCAAGAATAAAACTCTTCGCTGCTAACGGTTCTATCATAAATACTTTTGGTACCACGAGAATGACACTGGATTTAGGATTACGACGACGATACGTATGGCCATTTACTGTAGCTGATGTCACCCATCCTATAATAGGCGCTGATTTTTTGAAGCATCACGGTTTGTTAGTTGATCTGCGAAACCAACGATTAATCGATGAACAGACCTTACTATCTATATCTGTTCAACTTGTTAGTTCAACACAACCAACAATTTGTACGATTAGCAGGGATCATTCATTCTACGATGTTTTAAAAGACTACCCTAACGTCACAAAACCAGCTGGCTGTAAACCACCACTTCATGGAGTACAACATTACATCACCACCCGAGGTCCTCCGATCGCAGAGCGTGCTCGTCGTCTATCTGGCGAAAAACTTAGAGCAGCAAAAGCCGAGTACGAATACATGATGCAACAGGACTGGTGTTATCGATCAAAAAGTGAATGGTCAAGTCCACTACACCTAGTTGAAAAGAAACTTGGATCTTGGCGCGCCTGCGGAGATTATCGACGGTTAAATCAAGTCACCGTTCCAGATCGTTATCCAATACCACATCTTCGTGACTTCACACATCAACTACGTGATTGTGAAATTTTTACTACTCTGGATTTGGACAGGGCGTATTATCAAATACCCGTCGTGCCAGAAGATCGACCCAAAACTGCTGTAATTACACCATTTGGCCTCTTTGAGTTCAAAGTGATGACCTTTGGATTGTGTAACGCGGCTCAAACCTTCCAACGGCTTATGGATACTATTCTTCGAGGACTGGAATTCTGTCACGTTTATATTGATGATATCCTCATTGCTTCAAAGTCGCGAGAAGAGCACATAAAGCATGTACGAATCATCCTTGGAAAGTTGCAACAGCATGGCCTATCAATTAACCTTCACAAATGCATTTTTGCTCAACCTGAAGTCATTTATCTAGGTTATGCAATATCAAGAAACGGAATAAAACCACCAGCGGATCGAATTGAAGCAATCGTGAAATATCCTAAACCTGAAACCATCGCTAGCCTCCGAAGATTCTTAGGCTCATGGAATTTTTACCGTTTAAACATGCCCAACGCATCAGAAGTCCACGCATCTTTAATCGACCTCACGGTTGGTGCAAAGAAAAATGATAAACGTGCTGTACCATGGACTAGTGAAACAGAAAAAGCCTTTGAAGAGTGTAAAAAACTCCTAGCCAATGCAGTGCAACTAGCTTATCCAGCTGCTGACGCAAATTTAACGCTTCGCTGTGATGCATCTGATAAATCGGTTGGTGCAGCTCTAGATCAAATCATCGACGGAGTGAGACAACCTTTGGGGTTCTACACGAGTAAACTTACAAAGACTGAACGTAATTATAGCACGTACGATCGTGAGCTTCTTGCAATCTTTAAAGGAATCAAATTCTTCAAACATCTCATCGAGGGGCACGAAATCACAGTGATCACGGACCATAAGCCAATAATGTTTGCCTTCAACCAAGATTCTGACAAGGCTTCACCGAGACAGCAGCGACAATTACATTATATTAGCCAGTTCACAACAAAAATCGTCCACGTTCCCGGAAAAGATAACATAGTCGCTGACGCGTTATCAAGAATCGACTCTATTCATATGCCTGTCATAATCTCTACAGAGAATATTGCTACGGAGCAGGAAAAAGACGAAGAACTTCAACATTTATTGAACTCGAGCACAACTTCGCTTCAACTACGCCAACTCCAAGTCGATGAATCTGGAAAGGTAATTTATTGTGACGTCTCAGGTGACAAAATTAGACCATACATACCATCTGTGCTCCGGAAACAAGTTTTTGAAAATACACATAACTTATCTCATCCAAATGGACGAGCAACGAAACAACTTATCAGTCCACATTTCGTTTGGCCTCACATGAACCGTGATATCACGCTGTGGGCACGCAACTGTCTAGATTGTCAAAGAAGTAAGACTCATCGTCATGTGAAAAACATTCCACAACATATCGAAGTCCCTAGTGAGCGTTTTAGACACATACACATCGACATAGTCACTATGCCTTTATGCCAGGGATATAGTTATTGCTTGACTATGATCGACCGATTTACACGCTGGCCTGAAGCTATTCCTCTGAAGGATGTCACAGCAGATACAGTTGTTAACGCTCTCTTTTCTGGCTGGGTCAGCCGTTTTGGTGCACCAGCAACTATAACAAGCGATAGAGGTGCCCAATTTGAATCAAGACTCTTTGACGCTCTCACAAAACTACTTGGATGTAGTCGCACCCGAACAACAGCCTATCATCCTGCGTCGAATGGCATGATTGAACGATGGCATCGATCCCTAAAATCAGCTCTTATGTGTCATGGTACAAACGATTGGATTAGCATTCTTCCAGTCGTACTCTTAGGACTGCGAACCAGTGTAAAAGAAGACATTAAAGCGAGTGCAGCAGAGATGTTGTATGGGACAACGCTTCGATTACCGGGAGAATACTTCATTGATGAAGAAGTAGGACCAGAACCTCAAATTTTTGTAGAAAAATTCAGGGAAATGATGAGAAACGTACGCTCAGCACCTACTGCACATCACATCAAGACTCGAGTTTTCGCACATAAAACACTATTTACGTGTACACATGTCTTTGTGAAAGTGGACAGAGTCAAGCGGCCACTGGAACCTCCTTACGATGGACCTTTTGAGATTATCAACAGAATCTCAGACTACGTGTTTGAAATCAACATCAATGGTGCTCCTACAACAGTCTCAACAGAAAGGCTCAAGCCAGCATTCATTGAAAATAGAGACACTGGTGTTTCAACAACGCAAACTCCATCTCAGACACCGACAACTTCTGCACCGTCCAGTCAAATACGGTTGAGTTTTTGAATGCCATTCTGCACTGCTCTGTTGCAGTTCTTAAGATGAATTGAGTTTTTATAAACCGCTGTAAAATAGCAGTGCGTTCATGGTGGCAATACTGCACCTGCTTCTGTGCATAATAGGTTAGAATTCTGCAGCTGTCAAATTCTCGCTGCCGAAGTGAAAATGGACGAAATGGACGAATTTAAGTTAGTAATATAATAATTAAAATTAAATAAGTAAATGTATTAAATTGATATTTTTACAGCGACTTTGAAAATACTGCAAAGAAGTGGAATCAAAATGAAACTAAGCTGCTGATAACTGAAAGACTACAATTAGAACAGGAATTTAGTAGCGGGAAAAGGAAAAAAAGTGTATTATGGGGAGTTGTACTGTCCAAAATTAAAGCCATAAATCCCAATTTTCGGTTTTCAAAAGAGGAAATAATAAAAAAATTTGGAAATCTCCTAACAACATATCAAAGAATTCAACAAAGAAATAAAAAAACGGGAAGAAATGCTACTCTTTGGGAATACTGGGATGAATTTGATGAAGTGTATAAAGCCAGGCATTCATTTAATCCTCCACGAAATGTTTTAATAAGTTCGTTTGAAGCAGGAGTAGAAGGCCAATCGAGTTCAGAAAAAGATAACGTGCAAGAAACAGAAGCTGTTGATAATGAGGAAAACCAAAGTGACAATGATGGTGTAGCTCCCAAGAGGAAAAGGCGTAAAGACAACGAAATTTTAGCTTTCATAAAGGAAGAGGCCAGAAAAGATAAAGAAAGACTAAGAGATTTAATTGAACTGGAAAAACAAAGTATTGCTGTAGAAAAGGACAAGGTAGAAGAACTAAAAGAATTGAGGGGAGTTTTACAATCAGTATTAGGGCGTGTTTCAAGTTCCACCACAATCAGCAATCAGAAATCAGTGATGGAAACTAATGGAAATCAGTAATGGAAAAACTAACCTGAGATTAACAAACAAAGAAACGACATGAAGTACCTTTTACTTTTTTATATTCATTTTTAAAAGAAATGTTTTATTTTTTTTATTGTTATTGCATAAATAAAGAATTATGAAATTTTTTATTTAATTCAAATATCTTCATTCAATAATTTCAGCTGTTATATTGATTTTTTAATGTTTATAGGCATAAATCTCAAAGTTAAGAACTGAGAATTCGACATATTTCATCTCGTTTTAATTTTGCCTCTTCTGAAATGTCCAATTCAGTTACACCAATTTCAGATCCCGCGTAGTCATTTTCATTTAGCATAGAGAGGTCATCTTCCATAATTTCTACATTTTCGTATTCAATGATGTGATTATGTAATGCAGCACAAGCCATAACAATGTACTTTATATCTGCAATCTTTCGGAGCTCTATATCTTTTAGAATTCTAAACTTAGATGTTAGAATTCTAAAAGCTTGTTCAATAACGACTCTCGTCGAACTCAATGATTTATTAAATATTTTCTGTTCAGTCGTTAAAAACCCATTATCTCGAAATCCTACCATCAGAAAAGGGTAAAGTTTATATGCCGAATCACCTAGAAGATGATAAGAAAACGGTAGCTTTAATCTTTTTTCTACAAGAGCTTTCCCAATGGGGCTGTTGTGCCACATATTGGCATCGTGATGACAACCAGGCCAGCCGAAAAAAACATCTAAAAATCGAAAATCACTGTCGCAAATCGCCTGTTAAAATTTCAATTAAGAAAGTTGTATTTACTGTAATGCATAATGTTTCTTACCTGAAGAAGCATCGAGTGAAAACCTTTACGATTGTAATAACTAACGTGATCTTCTTTAGGAGCAAGTATACGTATGTGTGTTCCGTCAACACACCCTATAACGGACGGAAAACTTTTTCGTCCCCTTAAGGAATTAAATTTATGAACTATTTGTGGTAGCTCCGCATTAGTTGGCCATCGCACAAATTGTTTAGTATTGGTACAAAGAAATTTACATGTTGACATTACTACTTTATAAGCATGACTCTTAGATATATTGAATCTATCTGCTACTCCCCTAAATGATTCTTTATTGGCCAATTTCCAAATAGTTATTAGAAAAGCTGTATCCATTGAAATATTTGCAGGCCACGAGTTTATTTGCGCACATTTCTCAAGTAGCTTCTATATTAAAATAGTAAATTTTTTTAAATTGAAATATGATTTTATAACTTCGTATATTTCATATTTGAAACTTACCTGAAAAGTAATACGATTCATCCGAAAGTGAGTGGCAAAAATATCATCCGGGTAACTGCTGATCGTATCACAGTAATTTTTTATTTTTGGAATCTCTCTTCTTATATGATGAGACAAACAAGTATAATAGTACTTTTGCTTTCTTGAATAATATACCAATTGTTTGATTTTATTCTTCCTGCGTTTCATTGCATTATCAATTAATAAATTAATAATTACATTAAGATAAGCGCTTGCCATTTTAATAATTTCAAAAGTTGTCAACTGTCAAAACAGTGCAGTGTGTTCACAAAATTAGCAGTGCTGCAGATCACTGCGTACGAGTAGAATCAGCTGCTTCTGCACATTCCTTATCTGCAGCAGATTGTATCGCACTTAGAACTGCAGCAGTACTAGAGCCGTCAAAAACTCAACCTACCTTCGAAATCTACTGCAATTTCTCCAGCATCTGTTCCAGTTCCTACAACATCGGCTTCAGTGATTCAACGTCCAGCAGCCTTGCGAACCTATCCTGGTAAAAAAAGGGTTCAATTCGTGACAGTTGAAAAAATCAAATGCCACTCTAGGGGGGCTACTGCGGCTGTCAGGGAGAATTCGCCTACCGACCGCATGGCGGCTAAAAAGAAGGAATCAGCAGCGAGACGTCAAGATATGATATCCCGCCACTAGCTTAGCACGGCGACTGAGCATTGTTGTCGCGACGCGTTTTTATATCGTGTAATTAAATCTAAGTTTCTATTGTTGTTAATCATAATAAATAAATAATTATATTTACTATAAATAATCTATGTGGTCTGCCTTTTAATTCCTACGGCAACGCCACAGTTCCTCCCGAATAGGGAAAAAAGAAGAAGAAGAGAAAAAGGAAAATCCCAACGAGAACGAAACAGAATCGGCAAGAGCGCAGGAAAATGAGGGAGTTGTAAATCAATCGTGAACGGGGCAAACAGAAATTTAATTGAGCTTTTGATTTATGCTCTTCAATTTAATATATGAACTGCGGCCGTGTGGATTGCGTTATTAGCAGCGCGATGGCAACACTGTTTAGCACGCTTCATTGCACGACGAATCGCATGCAACAATATCCGATGAAAGAGAAGAAGAAGCCATCGAACTTTTGCCCCTTATCGTTGTGTTTTTGTTTAGGTCTTTTGAATTTGTGTTTTTGTCTTTCCGTGTTATTTGGCCAGGTTGAAACTTTAATCATGAAATTAAAATGAGTTCCACTAATCATTTTTCTGTTATGACTTTTAAAGTTAGTGTCTATAAAAAGAGCGAGAGAGAGGAAGAATGTGCGCAAGATTCCAAATTGAATATGTGATATTTCTCTAAATTGGACGAAGTGCTTATATCAATTGACATTACGAGTATCATGTGACGTAAGAGTTGTGCAGGTGTAAGCGACTGTCAAAATATGAATAATTGTCAATAACTGTCACGGGACACTCGTCCCTCGGCAAATAAAATTAATTTTTACATCTTTCTTTACTTAACAAATGAGTGTTGTTATTTATGTAGTTAACTAGCCCAACTTCGGCCTTTATATTTTCTTCTTTAATGTTACTTAGGAAGGAGTGGAAGGAACTGTGCCAAATCTATAAAGAGATAGACATCGTCAACTGCAGAAAATCAGAGCAGTGAAGAAGATATATAAGGGAATCATAATCGGTGACAGGACAACAGGGCGACCGAGGAAAAGATGGTTTGAAGCCGTAGATACAGACGCTGCAAACCTGTTGGAGGACTCTAGCCAGTGAGCGAGAAGGTTGGAGGAGAAAACTGAAGGATGTCAAGGCTCGATTTGGGTTGTAGTACCATTGAACTGGACTGGAAGGTCGATAAAATAGATGCACGTAGTGCCAAAATATGCTGGTAGCCTACAGATAAGACATCCTAGCTGTCTTGTCATGTCTTTACTTTTTATGCTTTATATTAATTTTTAATAATTTTTTAGGTTTGTCTATGCAGCGATCAAACGCTTCAGTTATTTCGTTAAAGGACACAATTTCTTAGTCTATACTGATCACAGGCCACTGCTACGTAACCTGCACACGAAGACCGATCGATCTTATCGTGAGACCAGACATTTTGGGTCAAATTTCACAGTTTACCACAGACATAGGACATGTTGTTTTTCATATAAAAGACGGAGGCGGTAAAATTCGCGTTGGAATTCTTAGATGCTGTATGAGTTCATTTTTTAAGCAACCGACTGACCCACAACAATCGGGGTCAGCAGAAGACATCCGACGTGGTTTTATACCTCCTGAAGCAAAAGAATCCCGCTAACCAGCCGACAAAGGCTGTAACACAGGTAATACCAGACTACCTGGTGAACAAGTTCCGCTAGGTGAAGAGCCGACCTAAGTGGAACTTTGGTACCCTATTATTAACCGGTTAAGCCGGGGGATTTCCTTGCGACCTTCATTTCACATTTATTGGAATCGGAACACGTTTGGAAATTCGGCCATTTTGAATTTCGTGGGCGGCCATATTGAATTTCAATAATTGGACTTCAAGGTGCAACATGAGAAAACCACATGGGACTTCATGCAAAGTTTCGAAGCTCTGCGATGACCGCCGCCCGCTATAGCGCACACATACAAATAGAAACTTTCTTTTATTACTCTCAACTCTTAACTCTAAACTTAAATCTAAACTCAAGTCATAGCTCAATTAAACTCCTTTGCAACTAGGGAGACATATCGGTCTACACGACCGCGAAAACTCCCTCTCAGAGACGCACTGCACACTGCAGGTAAAGTGTTTCACGCTACCATAGCCGCTTTGTTCGGTATACCATCCATATTGATGGCTAACCTTTCTGAAACCTCCACAATCTCTAATTCCGTTAGCACAGATACCTTATCTGGGTTCACCTGGAGAGTGGGGGTAGATTTCCGGTTCGAATGTTCTGTGGAAACAAGACGTATACTATATTCTGAAGCAGCGCTTGCCCTCGACGGCTCACGTTACCATTTTATATGCTCCGCCACAGGGGTACGAGTCTGCTTCTCAGCACAAATGTTTAAAGTGTTCGGATTTACTTCTAGCGATAGCTTTGTTCAGTCTCTTTCGCGCTTCCTTATACATACCTCTTAAGGATCTCGTCGAAATTTGGACGGTTCCGATTGCTCTGACATCTTCTTCTTCTTGCTTTCAGGCAGACCTTTCGCCAATCTTTTTGATGTGAGCACTAGTTTTACTCCGTTGCTGGAGCACTCTTGAAGCAGTTGAAACACGGTGTCACTTTCATGAGTCTGGTCTAGTATAGGTGGGTCGAAGTGAACCTTCGGTTACCAATGAGTCCTTCAAGTAGTCTGCGACAACATTTTGTTTACACATGTCTGATGATGGATGACGGTGAAATCCAACCAAACACGAGGCATACTCGTGGTTAATCATACGAGCCAAAGATAAGAAACATTTGATCGAACGATGGTTTGAATCTTCGCTTCAATCGTACACGCAAACTATGATTTGAAGTCAAACAACCTCAAGCATTCGTGATATCCAGCAGTGACATTTTTTGACATTTAACTAAAAATGTTTTCAACCATAATTCTTTATTCACACACAAAAAAAAGTTTTGTACAACCAAAAAACTAGTTCTACCTAAACAAAATTACAAAAGCGCTAAATTCACAACCATTTAAGGCATTCCCCAACTCTATCTCCGAAAAAAAAATGCAAATCACGACAACTAAAAATGGTTAACCTTACCAAGAACAGCAAAACAATAAACAATAATTAAAACACCCCAAACAATTCCCCCCTCTTGGGAGAGCACCCTATTCAGCATGCACAGCATTCAAACCAAATTTTGCTGCTTCATACCGCCACCTTCTTGTCAATATGCAAATTTTTTCTGCTATTAAATGGCAACAAAGAATTACGAATTCTGGGCCAGTGGGAACTGACGACGGTCACATACTATACACAACGCACATAGAAAGAGAGAGAGGAAGATAGACAGAAGAGAAGAGAAGAGTGAGAGAATTTCTCAATTTAAATATTTTACAGGTGTGGAAATTGCACCCCGGTCACATTCACGATCGATTTTCCAATTACGAAATCAAATCACGTTTCACAGCGAACGCAGAAACACCAATGTCGTAACGCCGTCATGACATTAAACGCATCGCGATGCTATCTGCCCGTTGCAAATTATCGCAATTTGTTTAGGCCGCGATGTGTGTGTGTGTGCACGCCAGTGTGTGTGTGAATGCCGCCTAAATTATTGTTTGCATAGAATGTGCAGCAATCAGGTTTTAGGAAGGGTTGAAAAGTTTGGCATTTGTGATGTTACGTGCTGCATCCGTCAAGGAAATGTGGTGGACGTTGACGTGATTGCTGCTGGGATGCTGGACTGTAATTTCTGGTATTTTATGGTAATTATCGAGGGTTTAAATGTAATTAAAATTATCAATTCCATCCCTTCACGAACGTAATAAAAAAACAAGGAAGGAGTAATAAAAAAACAACCCCGAAGGACAGTCGTTACTTAGACAGAGAGAGACGAGATGGGGAAAGAACCCTCTACGATAAGCTGACTGACGGCTGCTATTGGGAGGAGAACGTAGCACAACGAACAGGGAAGCAGTAAAAAGGAATCAACGAAAGCAAAAAAAAAGATGAAAAAAGTTGGAACCAATTACCATAAATTACGGCAGACTCAGTGCGCACGAAGTGAGTTATGGGCTCGTTTCTATGGAAGACACGGCAACACTCCGGCTCCATGGTCGATCCCCCCTGCTTGTAAGGGAAACCTAGGGAACATACGATTTTACATACAAGGACGTGGAAGGCTAAAGAACAACGCAGAGAGAAGCTATTGAGCCCCAAAGAATATCTTTTCCACCCAGCCGAGGAACGATCTACACTTTGTATTCGCATTTATCGGTGTATAGCCCATCCATATGCCGGGGCCAAGAGCTTCCGTCCCCCTCGCAACTCCCTCTCTCCCAAACCAGCAAACAAGACCCGGCAAGAAGTTGTGTCTCGACTGGAGATACTATGCTGCTGGGTATATGGTGCTGAAAGTAGAAGAAAAGTTGCAAATTCTTGCATGGCAGAAACGAACTCCCTTCTTTTGCGCCAAACGGTGGTGCTGTGTCTCCTTTCGCCCAAACTCTCGTTTTATCCTACGACTCCCCCTCGTGCGCTCGTTTCCATGTTTGCCTCTTTTTTTTTATCTTTTTCAACTTCTTGGGAAGGATTAGAGATAGAGCAACAACAAAACAAGCAAAACCAAAAAAGGAAAAAGGTTGAGCGAGCGCCGAAGGGATCGGCGGCGGACGGAGAGGTTCGTTCCCACATGAAAGTGGAAAAGTTTAACTTGAAAAGGAAAATAGTGAGGAGCAGCAGGAAATGAAGAACTTGAAGATATAGCATGGATCCCGGCAGGGGGGGGGGAGTTATTTCTATTTTATATGGCGTCATGACTCATGCAGTCGTGTGCTTCCTTTTTTCTGTGTCTTGCTAAAGACGAATCCCGCCAATTTGTGTTTGCTGGGATTTTTTGTTGTGTTTATTTTTTTCGCTGCGTTGACAGCAAATGCCATTTAAATGTGCAAAAGAAATTCGATGTTGTTTAAACATTTTTCAATTGAAGTATGACTTATTAAGGGATTTTGGGATTGGTACAGGAAAGGAGAAACGGTACGTTAATTAATTGATAATGACATAAACTGAATGAAGTAGGAGTCTGAAGAAATATGATGCGTGCGATGCGTTGCATGCGGCAATAGATATTATAGAAGTGATTGCATTCAAATACGACGGGACGTAAAAGTTGGCCTACTTTAACTTTTCTCACCGCATTCGACGTACCCCTAAATACCAAAGCGTATACATAAAACAAACATATGCACTCGTCGCTTAGAATTTTTGGATGTGTGTGAAAGGCAAGATGAAACGCAAGCTCGCAATTATCTGTTAGCGAAAACTAGCCGCATACATTATATCTGTTTCCAGCTAGGGCGAAATTGGTTTAACTACGGTACAAGTTGCATCCGTATCCAATTTACTCCACTATGTGTATTGTGTTGGGCGCTTCTTCTTCTACGGTCATTGCATGGTACAAATACGTACGTTCGATTGCCGCTCTACTCAGCCTTCGTTAACAAAAGGAAGGAATTCGGCTTCAATAAATCAAAATCGAGCACAAGCGCATCTCAGCTCTCTGATAATCGCTCTTCTTCTTCTAAGCCAAACCAAAACAGAGCATTCACAAAGAACAAGTGTGGTGTGGAAGTCTCGCCGGCTTTCACGCATAGTGGGCATTCCGTTTTCCGACAATCCTAGGCTGTGAAGGTGATTGGGCACCCTCACATGGCCAGTCAGATATCCCACCAACAGCTTAAGGCCCGCTCTGTTTGAAGTGATAACGGTCCTCTAAGGAAAATTGTTATTCCCCAAAGAAGAGAAAGAAGCCGCCACAAAAACGGTGTTAACAAGGTTCGCTTCCAGGAACGTTCCTCATGAACTGCTGAAAAATCCACAGGGTAACAGCAAAAAAAGACAAATCCAGGCGGGCTTATCATAGCTGCGGCAACCGAGATATACTAAGCGAAGTCCTGAAGCCGGCTCTGAACGAGGCGGTGGACGTTTTATACGAATGTTGGCTTCCAACGATTGAATAAATACTCATATCAGTGCGAACGTGTCCAAATACGAATGCTTAAGAAAGGTCAGGACCAGGGCCGGATTTATATATTGCGGGGCCCCAAGCACAACCTCGTGATGGGGCCCCCAACAATGACTCCCGTTTAGTTTTACTTTTATTGTTTTAGTCGCAAAACTATGAAACTATGCTTGTTGGCAAATCCGGCACTGGTCAGGACAGACACTTCCTTAACTAATGGCGGACCCCGAACGAAATTTCCTGGTAGAAGTAAAAACGGCCGGAAGCAAAGTTATGGATCTTCAGCGGAAAATCAAATCCTCGTTAGAAGCCGCGTAGGCGAAAGCAAGCACTAAACAGAAGACAATCGACTTCCTCCCATCTCGTTCCCATCTATATTTCTATGCCCTTCTATCCAAACGAGATAAAGATTTGTTTTGATTGAAATGCTCGTCAAGAATTGTTTTGATTGACATTTACACATTTTTAACTACAACTTTACAACTTACACTTCACTACACCAATGACGTTTTAAATTTTAAAACACTTGTCAAATCTGTCGGTAAGATATAGATTTGTAAACTTGCACTTTCTGTTCTCGGGTACTAAAGCACTTTTAAACAAATCCAAAACACCAACCAAGCCAATTGCTTAATCAATGACACAATTTGATAGGGAACGGTGAATCGATGAAGCAATCTTCCAATACCACATGTAAGATCGAGGTTCACTGTCTGTCATACCTTCATAATCGCAAGCAAGATAGTATCGTATGCACCGGATGGTTCAAGGACAATAGATTATAATGGTGTCCTCTAGATAGACCCATGACTGACGTCCTGTCGGTGAATATCCGTAGATCAAACCTATTCAGGATGTCTCGGTTTCTTCATAATATTCTTGAAAGACATTTCGACAGCGACATCACTGAGTCTAGAACTCTTATAGAGACTTAGGTAAGATAAGGCTGAGCTGCTGGTGTACCACTCAAACACTTAGGCCAACTTATAGAGACTTGATTAACTATGAAAATTCCAATGTGTTACTCTTGTGTAGATTCAAGCTTCATTGTCAGATAAGCGGCATTCAGGATCACCAACACTTTCAATTGAAAGATCCGAAGGTGCACCACAACATTCTATGATAGCGAAAAACACCTAAAATTACAGTATTTAAAATATCTTACACCTGAATAAGCATTACTAACAATTTAATAAGCACTGTGACACAATAAACCACAAACAAAACTAAAAACTGATCACTAATTAATTGTAAACAAATTATGACATTTCTACACTCCTGTCATACCAACAACCATCGACCATTTTTATTTAAAACACAAATTTCTAAATGTCTCATCTTCAAATCCAAACACTGTAGTGAATTGCATTAATTTTTGGCACGTAAAATAGATTAATCCAATCCATAAAATTGCGCTTCCATTATCTTTTATAGCAGATTATAGCACCGCTCCTCCTAAACAAGCATTTTAATCCCCAACAATCAACAAAATGCAAATTCAATAAATTTCTACATTATATTTGGAGACTTCTCACCAAAACCTACAATTGTTTAATAATTTCTCTCTCCTCTGTTCATAAACCTAATAAATATTCATTGCATCACAAAACATAAACTGCAGAAATATTACAGACGGGCAAACGATTGCCGTGCTTACACCAAACCAGACTGGAATGACAGAAACCGAATACAAAAAAAAACAGCGGAGAAAACGCGAGACTCACCGTAAACACAACGAAAAAAACCGTTTGGCCCTGAAATAATTCCCAACTATGGTAACCCTTCGCACGCCCCAACGCATTTTATTACATTCAAAAATGATGAGACGACAAAAAAGCACAAAAGCCGACGACGACGAGCCTCATCGTTGCACCGCATCGCGGAGCACCGGCAGCATCCAACTATCGTAAAGGAGAAAAAAATAATGATTAGCACACAGATGCACTTACATATACAATGCATATACCTGCGTGGTGCATATCACCGCGTATATTTTAATCTCCTCCGAAATGCACTTGCGTCGATGTGTGCGCGATCAATTGTGCTCTCGGGCTCTGGCATAAAATAAACATGGTTCCAGCCGCGCTCTCAACATGGGGCATTTATCATGGCCTTGATGGATTGACCGTTATGTGTGTTTTCATTATGTCATGTCTCGTGTTCGTTTAATTTTTTTTTCTTCAATGTTTGCCTTCCATCCTTGGTTATTTCTGTCGTAAATTCTTTTTTTTCCTGCTGCTCTGCGTCCTGTTTTTCTTCTTCCTTTTTGTAGAGATATCCTCCTCCTGCCGCCTCTGCCCTTTTGAGTAAAAGTTTAGTAGCTTAAAGCCTTCGCACACTCCCCGCGCGCCGCGCGCTGTCATACATATACTCTCGTATATCTTTCTCTTTTTATGTTATATGAATAGAGAACATTGTGCGGCTGTACATTCACCCTAAATTTGTGCTGTCAAGTGCGTGCATGCCTGCGATTTAGTTGTTGATTTTTTTTTGTGTGTTTCTGGTCTATTAATTTGTAAGAGGAAAGAAATTTAGCAAGAGCGCCGCAGCCCCCTTTTTTTTCTCTCTGTGTGTGCGGAATTAATTTTTTGAAAAGGAAAAAAAAAATAAGTCAATCACCTTCAGTTTTGTTTTTTATGTGGCATGAAGGCTTTTCGTGTTGTGTGGAGATGAGTGGAGAGTTGCGAGTTTGGGTATATGTATATATTTTCACTGTTGATTTAATAATAATTTAAGTTAATAAACGATATTTTTCAGGATTTTAAATTGGAAATTTGGATTTTAATTGAACTTTTTGATATTTTCTTTGTAAAGAAAAAGAGCGCCACCTACATTTCAAAAATTAACATGACCATCAAAAATAAATGTCATTCTCCACAATATTTTTTTACTTTCGATCTTGCAACCTTCAAATCAATTGAATGCTGCGATATTTGAGATATCAAAACAAAAAGGTCTATAATTCATATAACAATTATTATTTTTTTTTTTCAGACTTAAACTGTGAATCACTTTGAACAAAAAAAAAACTCAACCACTTAACCACATAACCAAAACAAGATGCAAAAACAATAAATATTAAAATAGCATTGAAATGAAGTGCCAATCTATTATTTAGCAAGGAAAACAAGCAACGTTTGAACTAGTTTTTAAAATCTGTTGGATATTACCGGGTGTTCGAAATTGTAAAGTTGAAAATTTTGACAGTTGTCATTGAGAAGCAGTGACATATTGGTTTGTGAGAACTTATTTGACAGATATTGAGAAATTATCAGAAATTTGTTGTGAAATTTTGTATGGTGATATTTAAAGTTTAATATTGTAGTATTGGTATTAATCTGATAATCTTTCAGGATATTAACATCATATTGAAACATATCGCACACGTATCGGAAGATTCGCAAACTTCAATTGCAGGGTTTGGCTCGAGGAATACTACATAGTCTGTCGTTCATATTTTTGTCAATGTATCGCGATAGCGAGGAGCGGAATATCGTACAAACGGTAAGTTGGAGCAACAAAACAGTCCCAGGCCCTCTTCTGTGGATCACAATGTATAATGGAGTGTTGAGGCTACGACTCCCAAAAACAGGAGTTGCTATGCTTCGATGAGATCAAATTGTGTGCGAATGAAGAGATCTGGGAGATTGAAGCGCGACAAGAAAGTGGTCGTCTGACGTTTGCGGAGCGCAAAACTGAAGCTGTGCAAACGGAGACTTACAGTCCGCCCTAAGGTACCTGAGAGTGCGGGCAACAGCGTTGAATAGGACGGATAACAGCAAAAAAAATAGAGAACGTGAACGCACGACATCCCACACGTAGCTCTCCACGAGTTACGAAAGAGCGTGGGGAAGTGAGGAACAACCTCACGTAGCTCTTGAGTGGACATGGAGGATATAGGAGGTATCTCCATCATTTTGAGTACAACGGATCACCGCTATGCCCGGCTTGCCCCGATATCCCGGATAACGCAAACAACTTTTTTATTGTGTGAGATTCGACGAATATAGAACGGGACTAGAAGCAATGCTTGCGAAGTCCATGCACAGGATTTTAAGGATGGAAGAGCCGAGGGGAAAGAAACGCTGGGAGCTAGCGAACAAATCGAGCTGCAAGAAATCTACTCCACTATAACTTCGATCACACCTAGACAAAACGTTCACTCTTAAACGATTATCACCGCGCAACGTCTATGGCGTCTTAGTAGAGATGTGCAAGCTAACCTCACACTACCAATGTAAAACAACCGTCAAGTGACGACGTTGTTATCCCCGAATGAATGCTGGGCAGCCCCCAGCTGAAAGGAGGAAAATTAATACAGTAGGTGAGAGGGAACACACTCTCCAAAGCATACCAAGACAAGATGCAAAGTTATCGTGTCGAAGATTGCATGGCAATAGATACTTGAGCACTGTCGTTTCACGATCTCTTCTGGGTACCGGGCGCACTCAGCTGTATTATGCCTTATCATGATCATCGATCCGTGAAACTGTATTAAGTCACCCACCAGTTTGGTGAAGAGCCCTTGTCGATTGCACACCTTCCGGTAGAAGGACGCGGTTGGACTGACCAACTCTAAGCGGTTCTTTCTTGTGGTGCCTTTTAGCAAGGCTAACAAATTGTGGCCGCTGTAGAAAGGATATTAGGTACCGGCCGACCGATACACTTACAATCCACGTAGAGTTAATACAATGGTGTCGACCGACCGAAAAACTTACAATCCGGGAGGCAGCGTCATTTTCTACCTAGTCATTTCAGTATGGCTGATTTATTCTGAGGTGGCAGTTAATTACGTGTACATATACGAAACAGAGGCACAGCTGGCACATACGGGGTTGGGGCGGATGCTGGAACGCCTCCCTCACGTCAAAAAATTTATGAAAATAAAATCAAGCAGAGTTTAAATTAATTAATTATGACATGATAAAAAAACATAGCAGCTGAAATGCTGGAAAATACGTCCGCTGCAAGGGTGAACAAGTTGACGAAACGATAAAATTCAAGTGATTTCATCAAGCTTCAAATTTTAGTAGAAAGTAGTTTATGCCACAAATTAAACAAAACAAAATAGTGAGCTGACGATCAGCTGGTGGAAAAGTCGTCAGCTGACGCCGTTAACATATGACGCATGGGTTTCCATGGGAGCGTTTTTCCAGGGGTAGCCCGCTAACCCTGAATTTTCTCTTTTCCCTCCGCTCGATAATTGTGCTCGTAAAATATAAAATTTCTAGTATTAAAGTTAACAAAAACATAGCAGTAAGCATCCGCCACTCCCGACGTTACATTCTACCTATCCCGTATTGGACTATATTCAATAAAATTCCCTTCAAATACACTTGACATAATTTACGATCCATTAAATCGATTAAATATTAAAACGAAACAGAAAATAATGTGTTGTGTGTGTATTCCAGCGATAATTGCCAGTTCACGCCTACGATAAACTACTCCAAAATAATCAAATCATTTTTAACATTTTCTCTTTCACCCGATAACAAATTATTATTTCCCATTTATTTATTTTTTATTAACAACCCATCCCCGCGAGGGTGAGTGGAGTGAAAAAAAAACAAAAATCGCGTGTAATCCCCCCGGAGCACACAGCTGATAAGAAAATTCAATCGTTCCACCCTTGTCCTTGTGTTCCATAACCAAAAACCATTCCGTGTAGACATTTTGCAGCTGACACCGGAATAAACTGAATTGATGGGGCACTTAAAATGTGCCCCCCTTCGCCACTGGGAGTTTTTAGCACCCCTTCTCTATACATTCTCTCTCGCTAAATAGATTATGCACAGAAGAAAAAGAAGAAGTAAAAACATTTCTCAAACCTTGAATAAAAAAAAAAGAATTAAAATCCAAGAGAAAATAAAACTACATGACAAAAAAAACGAAACAACAAAGCCGAAAGGTAGGTCAGTTCGCCACACACTTCATTCCCCAGTGTACTAATAAAAAGAAAATTCCATTCCCCTCCATTAAAGCTTATAATAACCTACGGTCCCAGAACAGCCAACAACAACAGCAACACAACAGCAGCACCACGGCACAGAACCCCCGGTGGCATAACCGCTCTAATTTTCATTGTTCTGCGTCCATTTATGGCCGTCAATCATCCTCACAAAATGAGATTAAACAACGCTGATAAAAGTAGACAAAAAAAGAAGAAAAAAGAAAAATCCTAAAAGGGGGAAGATTTTTTACAAAGGCGAAAGAAGTGCACGAGGAACGGGAGAGAATTAATAAAATAAAAAGAAAGAATTTTTGCCAAGGAATACAAAAAAAGGGAAAATGGAAATTTACAAAATGGCTGAAAGCTTTCTGCACGTGAAAGTTGCTTTGTGTTAGTTCGGGGGGAAAAAACTGTTGCCATTTGTTATGTCAGTGTTGCCGTGTGTTGTGTGTGGTACTTATGAATGGTGGAAAATAGTGTGATCAAACTTGGTGAATTTTAAGTTTATGATTTTTTTAACCTTGTTTTTTTAGTGTAATGCCCAACAATTACGGAACAGAACACAGCAGAAAATTGCTCCGAAACCAGTTAAAAAACTAAATTTATTTTCTTTGGATCTTTTTATAAAGACGACTGAAAACACAGTAGGCAATAATCTTCTTCTTCTTTTTGTTAATCTGTCTCTTGATTAATGTTTTCATTCTTTTACATTAAAAGTTGTGGATACTGGATTTTGGGTTCTCTTAGCTGCGGATGGGGGCATTCAGGAGTCGATATCGAAAGTAAACAGGTATTTTTTATTATGGCTTCTGTTTTCTGAAATTGGTACCTTTCGGATTGAGACCGCCTGGTAGCCGCCTATTGTCCGATTCAGCAGCCCCCACGAAGCTGTTTTCAGATGAAGAAACAACAAAAATAATTCTTGGAAGTTAGCAAAGCAAAAAAACAAAACAAAAATGAAAGAAAAGAGGAAAAAATGCGAAAATGGGGCTCTTGTTTGGCGTGAAAATTGGATATTGAAAGAATTCCGGGAAGTTAGGTAGACGACGACGGAATCGAGTAAACTGCTTGGGTCGAGGTAAGGGAAATATTTTTTTTATCGAAATTGTAACATTTAGTGATATTTTTTTAACATTTTAGGAAGTTTTACGAGTATTTTGTTGTTTTCGGACGTTCGCAGTAGAAGAGTATTTTAAAGCTAACGATTCATGCATCATAGCTTACAAGTGGAATGCAAAACTACCGATATTGGACAGCAAAAGGAGACAACCCGCCTTGCAAGGCCCCGTAAGTGTGCTCTACTAGATACACACAATCCCAAGATGTAAACAATCGTGCTGAAGGGATGAATGGTGCTGCGTGAGTGTACTACTAACGATGGACTCCGGATACCAAGCAATTTTCGATTTAAATTAGCCTTCACATAGTAATGCGGAGTTCTGCAATGGACGACCGTCCTTTTTCGCTCAACTCATGAGATCAATATAGATATGTACCTTAAAAAAAATACGAGTGTGCGTAGGACCACACTTTAGAAGTGTTAACTTCTATGGCTAGTCTAAATGTCCAAATCAATCTTATTACAAGACGATAAGGATTAATATATTTTATTTATGAATATTCTGTTAAAGTTTATTTAATTGTTACTTATATATGCACTCCCTCCAAAATGTGTTGCAATGTTTGGAAATTAAACAATTTATCTTAAACTTATCACACAAAGATCGGACGATGGATGACTGGGATAATGTAGTTTTTAGTAAAAATAGTAGATAATACATATATAGTAATAAATACATAGTACATAGTTCATAGGAAAAATGTAGTACATAGTACTTGTCGTCGGGTTGATGCAATAGTCACGAAACAGAAATTTTTGCTATTTTAAACATTGTGCAAATATGCAAAAAAGTCATATTATATTCAGCCAAAGTCACGGATCTAAATTTTTATGGGAATCCACTGGATTCATTTTGAATTCTTTCAGAACATAGTACATAATATGCAGTACATTGTATATAGTACGTAATAGATAATATATAATACATAGAAAATAATATAACATAGGGAAGTTAGGGAATGGAATTACTGGAAAAACTACTTCTACAGAAGCAGTTCAGTACTTCCACCCAGTACAAAAAAGGCATTACATTAACACGGCGATGGCCTAGGCTGGGAAGTACTTCTTTTTTCCCTTCCATTTGGAAGTACTTATACTACATTTATTACTAAACTCATAATGCAAAGTTATTATACTGTAAATTTTTATAATGTAATTTAGTTGGCGTAGGCGTGAAGGGGTGGGGTAGCTTGAAGTAAAATTAAGCGATTTATATTTATATCATAAACATAAATTCAAATATACATATGTTTATACATTAAAGACATAAAACTTAAGGGCTGAGACAACTGTGATGATTAACAAAGAAAACGAGCAGCTACGAAGTTTTTCAACACGCTTTTTGGGCGAAATCAAACGCTTGGTCACCAAACCCATTCTCCTCTGCATTACTTATAAGTCATTACAGAGAACACTAATTAAACAAGTACTTCCAAATTGACTTCCCACAGTAAATACTTGCGATTTTCCCTACTGGGATACTACCTCAGATATGTACGTAAAATACAGATGCCCAGTCGAATAGGCGAAACGCCGAAACGTATTCCATGTCGCCGAAAGCGATTAATCCAAGCAAAAGATTTAAATATTGCAGCCATTTAGTTGGCTAGAGCATGGCAACTTTTAGTCGAGGTCCAGCAACAGACATCAGCGATGGTGACGCGCATTTTTGGTTCGCACCCGTTTCTGGGCACTTGTGCCTATGCAGCTGGCTAGAGCATGGCAACTTTTGGTTTAGCTCCACATAGAAACAGCAGCGTATAATTCTATGTGTGCGAGGAAAAATAGCCCGCGCTTGGTGAGAGGGATTCAAAATTCATGTCATATTCTCGCACGCCATCGCACACAGCAGCGAATGTATGAATGTATGCAGACCCGCTCTCAAAATCCATGGCATATTCTCGCACCCATTCACTTCATATTTTCGCAATGCAGACGCCGCTCTTAGCATTCATTTCATCCTCTCGCATACATTCGCTGCTGTTTGCGATGGCGTGCGAGAATATGACATGAATTTTGAGAGCGGCGCGAGAATATAAAACGAATGCTGAGAGCAGCCTCTGTATTGCAACATTCAAACACAATCCCTCTCACCAAGCGCGGGCTATTTTGCCTCACACACTTATAATTATACGCTGCTGTTTGCAAGTGGAGCTCAACTAAAAGTTTCCATGCTCTAGCCAGCTGCATAGGCACAAGTGCCCAGAAACGCGTGTAGCAACAAAATGCGCGTGTCGCCATCATTGCAGCAAGTGTCCAGAAACTCGTGTAGCAACAAAATGCGCGTGTCGCGAATTCTTTGTTTTACCCCCAGCGAAAAAGTGCCAAACGCGCCTAAAGAAGTTAACACTTCAAAAAGCGAATGAGGATGGAATACTTGTCAACGCTCAAACCACTTCTGGGGTTTCCATAGAACCCCAGCCAACAGGTCTACCTACAAGACAGGTTGGACATTTCTGAACCCATGCAGCAGGGTGCTGATTATGGCCCCAACGAAGAAGATTTTTCATGGTCCCTCTTTAATGAGGGCAGTCTGAGCCTGCAAACCACAGTAGAGCACGTCGAGATCACTTTTTCATCGGAAAATAGAGGGTTAGAATCTCTGGATCCTTTTCAGGCCGCAATAACTCGGCGAAAGCATCGAAGCCTCCAGCCATACAGTTTGAAAAGCCTTCACTAAAGTCCGACCCACTCATAATGAAGCCTAAAGCGGCTCCAAAGCCGGCTCAATGGCAGAGAGTGTCAGAATGGGTGTGCTCGTGACTAATTAGTCGGACTCTCCTGAAAACAAAACAACTAATTGCGGTGCAAGAGTCTTCCGGAGGCGATAGCCGAGCTGAAAAAAGGCTTGGAACAGCCAAGGTTCCTAGGGGTTGCGGCCCAAGGTAGCTAGCCATCGCCTGCGACGGCTCGGCCACGTGACTGAGAGGCATGATGATACGCCTTAAGCCGTGAGAAGGAGCTAGTCTCGTCGATGTAGACGAGAACAAGTTACAGCTCACCCAAGTGGCGGTCGGGTACTTTTCGGTTGCAGCTGAAGACCATACTGACGTCATGTTGAAGTGAATAGAGACCTAAGAGTTCAGGAGTGGAAATTGCAACCGCCCACCATTCACAGAGATGACGTTCTTTGCGGACCAAAGGTCTATTGAGGAGCTGAAGCCGACGAGTGGCCAAATTAGCTACAAGTTTGATCGGGCACAGTTTAGGATCAAGACGGCAGAAAAGCCCATGAAAAAAGCGCCCCCAGCCGAATTTGCAATGCCCCTCAGTGACCACCAACACTTCGCGAACAATCGGGACCATTTCGACTAAACTGTGGTCTTCGCCTTTGGGTATAGAGAATCTTGAGGTCACCTAGAATCCACGGCCTGTCAGACGAATGAAATTCTTGTCGCTCAGTCTGACTGAGTAATGTATGGCCTTGATCGGGCCGTGCTTGCCAACCTGTCCTATAGGTCACGACCTTCCGTCGGCAGGAATGGACCTTGAAATGTGGCCATAACTGCCGAATTGGACTGAAAGGCGACGGTTTTCCGGCGGCCTGTATGTGAATGGAGACCTTTAGCTTCCAAAGTTGATCCCCAAGGTTTAGGATATTAGAACTAAGCATATAACACATAGAGAAGTTAGGTTAGGTTGGGTTAGAATGGCTGCTCCCCCACTAGGGAGACCACTTAGGCACACCATTGGGCCCATTATGACGCCATACTAGTGATTCAGGCCATTTCAAGCCACTTGGAGCTTTTAACAAAGCGGCAGATGTCATGAATACTAGTATTTTGACATGGCATGGGACAGTGATTGGTCAGCACTATTACTACATAGCCTATCTCTTTTTTGTTCAGCTGAACAAAGGATTTTGAACGCTTTGCGTCCAAAGTTGGCCATATTTCGTGCAGAGTGTTGACTTTTCTCACAGCCAGTTTATCAGTGGCTAAGGACGTTCCCATCTGGGTTAAGCGGGGTGTCCTTTCCACCTTCCTTTGTCTAACAAGCCCATTTGCCACGCAGTTTCGCCTAGTTCTCTGTTTCCAGGAACCTAACACAGAGTTATATTAAAGTGAGTGGCGGTCTTACACAGAGTGCGGCAGTTCAGAACAGTCACGATGTTGTAACGACAGAATTAAGAGCCTTGAGGGTCCTCCGGCTATCCGATAGAATGCATATGTACTTATATTTTTATGAGATATATTATTTATCTTCAGACAGTGGTTAAAATGATGTCCTTTAAAACGACAACAATCCAATATTCTTACACATTATCTCTATTCAACCATCCAATCAATACTAACAAAAACATGTCTTTATCTCATCATAACCTTCTTCTTCTTCTTCTTTGATCCGTTAGCTGGCGGTCCGAGCGGGACGTCCCCGCAACGGATACGCTGCTGTCGGTGCCGCTGGGTCCCGAACTCTATTCACGATTCGCTTCCATTCTTCTCGGTTTTTGGCGGTGTCTCGAGCCTCGGTAACTGATAATCTTTGATTCTTTAGGTCGCCCTCGATATTCTTTAGCCAAGTTTTCTTCGGTGCCAATCGCTGGATTTTCCAGTCTGCGGGACGGTCTCGCCAGAGAAGTTTACGTGGCAAGCGGTTATCATCCATTCGGCAAACATGTCCAAACCACCGTAGTCGACGTTTTTGCATTTCTTCTTCGATCAGTGTTTGCTGATCGCATCTTTGTCTGACAACCTCATTTCGAAGGCGATCACGGAGTGAGACACGGAGGATCTGCCTCAAACATCGCATTTGGAAGACCTCGAGCTTTTTAACGTCCGGTTTGAGCAGTGTCCACGTTTCAGATCCATAAAGAAGAATCGGAAGAATCAACGTTCGGTAAAGACGTAGTTTTGTTTTGATGGAGATATTTGCTCGTTTCCATATGCACCACTTGAGCGAGGCGAATGTTGCTGTTGCCTGGCCGATACGGCTGTGAACGTCGGCCGTCGATGCTACTTTCGTTTCCTCAACCAATGATCCCAAATATTTGAACCTTGGAACCTGTTCGATTTGGGTTCCATCGAGGTGAACACTGGCTCTTGATCCATCCGTTGTGAGCACTTTGGTCTTTTCCGCATTGATTTTTAACCCGTATGATTGGGCGATGCGGGAAATATCGAATAAGATGTCCGTTGCTTCGGCATCCGTGTCGGCGAAAACAGCGCTATCGTCGGCGAACATTAAGTCTGTTACGAAGTTGTTGTCGTCGTATTGAACTCCGAGTCGTCCATCGAATGCTTCACGCATAATCGCGTCGATCACAACGTTGAAGAGAAGTGGCGAAGCGACGTCTCCCTGTCGGACACCCGTCTGAATCGGGAACTCCTCGGATAAGTCGTTTCGAATACGAACGCTGCTGGTTGAGCCATCGTACGACGCTTGGAGAAGTTGGATGATTCTCAATGGCACGTGTTCGGTTACCAAGACTCTCCACAAGCTGTTCCAATCGATGCAATCGAAAGCGGATTTGAAATCGATGAAAACGACGACAATGCGTTTGCCGCAACGAATTCTTTCTTCCATTAACTGACGGAGGGCGAATATTTGATCAATGCATCCTCGATGTGGTCTAAATCCCGCTTGTTCCTCCCGGCTCGTTTGCTCTCGATGTTTCTGTAGCCTCGATTGTATTATTTTCGTAAATACTTTACCGACGATCGAAAGAAGGCTAATACCGCGATAATTCTTGCATTCCCGACTGTCGCCTTTCTTCAAAATTGGGACAACGATCGCTTTCTTCCATACCGAAGGGACACGATCCGAATGCCATATGTGTGTTATGAGGACATGAAGTCGTTGTGATAAGACATCACCTCCAGCTTTGATCATCTCGGCGGTTACTTGGTCTATTCCCGGCGCTTTTCCATTTTTCAGCGATTTGATTGCTGTCTTCACCTCGATAATTGTTGGTTCGGTATCGAGAAACTGATTCATCGGCTGTTCGATAATCGGTGGTTCGGGTGCTGGACCTTGCGGCGGATCGTGGTTATACAGCTGGTGGAAGAATGCTCTCCACCGCTCCAGGCGTTCATGGGCAGAAGTCACAAAAGTTCCATCCGATTTTTTGATGTTGTCGTTTGTTGATGTTGTTTTGCCGCCTAACCGGCGGATTGTCTGGTACAGCGTCCGGTACTCGTGCCTCGACGCCGCCTTTTCCATGTCGGCCGCAACGTTATTCCAGTACGCTTCTCGTTCCAATTTCATTTTCTGCCGAACTTCTTTGTTCAATCTTCGGTATTCCTCAAAGTCGACGTGTTTCATGCGCTTCCGCTGATCGACGAGGTCCAGACAGCTGTCCGAGATCCATGGCTGCGTCCGTTTACGGATAGTTGGACACAACTCCATTGCACACTCCACAATAGACTCCGACAATTGCCTTTCTTCTACATCGATATCGTCCGGTATTGCGAGCGCCGCGAATTTGTTAGACAATGCCATCTGAAACTCTCGCCCGATGGCCGGGTCCCGTAGGCACGCCCAATTTTTCTTGGCTGGTGGTGGCTCCGTTTTCTTCGCTCTTTGCAATCGCATCTGCAATTTCGCTCGAACAAGATAATGGTCCGATCCGCAATCGGGTCCACGCATTGCACGTACGTCTTTAAGCGTCGATCGGAATCTTGTGTTGATCAAAACGTAGTCTAACATCGCCGAGTCTTTGCCGGATGGATTTCGCCAGGTGAGTTGGTGTTTGAGTGGATGGCGGAAAATGCTGTTGCCAACGATCAAGTTGTTTGACGATGCGAATGAAAGCAGGCGTAAGCCGTTGTCATTAATTACTCCGTGTCCGAATTTGCCCATGGTTTCTTCCCAGCCGGTTCGATCTACTCCTGAATGTGCGTTGAAATCCCCCGCGAGAATTATTAATTCGGTTTGAGGTATCATATCCAGCGTCTGTTGAAGATGATCGTAAAATTCGTCCTTGTTCGTGTCCGTGCTGGTCTCGGTTGGCGCATAAACGGATATGATATGGGTCTTGATCGTTCCACTGATGGTTATAACCGCCAAACGCTCGGATATCGGTTGGAATGCGATAACGCTGCTGGCAGCCCGTCGGTCGACCATAAAGCCGACGCCGGCCATCATAACCTAATCCATAATTACTTAAAAATACAAATTATCAAATATCCAAAAACTCGTATAACATCCAAAATTCACACTAATTTAAATATTAAATTTCAAATAACACACAATTTGCCACAACATTCCCCCCAAAAAAACAACGAAAGATGATCTTCCTCACTCCACCACAAGAGCAAAAACAAAACAAAAAAACAAAGGCGAGTTCGTTAACAGCAAAAACCCACCAACATAATTTCCAGTCACATAATTATAAATAAAGCCACAAATTATGTATCTATTATGAATCACAACAACAACAAAAAACTACTCATCGGCTCATATTATCTTAAAATAGAAATAAAAAAATAAATAATCTAAAACATTTCCGTTTGACAGATAAAAAAAAATGGTGGATGGACAACAAAAAAAAGTTTTCATCAATAATAAATACGAAAAACGTATAAAAGTCACCGAAATACACAATTTCCATTTTTGAGCATTTTTTCATAATAAAAACTTCTTTAAGCCCCCCATCAGAGAGCACGATGACAATAATAAAAAAAAGTCTCCACAAACGTCAAATAAAAAAAAATGGAGAAAAAACTTCACAAAATTCGCTTCTCTTTGACTTTTTTTAGTAATTTCCTCCAGATTGTTAGTCAAGGTGAAACACCTGAAGTTGGAGCTAATTTCATCAAGTCAACACGACGATCGCATGTTTCGCTTCGCCTACGTACACATTCGACACACAAAAAATCAAACAATGAAAAAGTTTTTCTTCTTTACCTTTATTTGTTGTTGTTGTTTTCTTTTAAAATATAAAACCAGGTAAGAAAAAAAATATGATAAAAAGACTCCGATGATGGCGGCGGCGCGGAAGGGGGAGGATGAATAAAAAACGGGTGTCTATTACGTGTTGAAACTTTAAAGCAAACATTTTCAAGCGCTCCGTCATGCTATGATTAAGGCCATAAGACGCCATTGTTGTGCAGTAGAGAGACGGAAACACAAGGGTAACAAAAAAAAAGAAAAAAAAACACAAAAAACAGCGAAAAAGGAGAGGAAAATATTTCAAGAATTTAACCAAAAGCCGAATTAGCACTTGGGTAAACACGAAAAGCGGAAAACTGCAATGTGCACGCACACATCGTGACAGTATCCGCCGCCGGGGTAAGTTCACATGTTTCATGAAAATGAACTTTTCTCCTTTTTCACCTTCTACTAATCTTCTTCTTTTTTATTTGTTATTTGTGTATATTCATAACGAATGGATCGCAGCGCAGCTGATGGACAACAAGATAAGAGAAAAATCTCGAATTACTCTGCCCAAACAGAAGCTTCGTAGTCGTCCCGTCCCGCCGCTGCAGGTAGACATTACCGAAAATATAAAACGGACCGAAGAAAAGAAACACACAGCGAAGAAGGAAAACTCCATGACGGGTGACTGACTGGTTTTGTGAAGTGGAGGAATTGCGTTGCGCATTGTTGACTTCTGCGTGTCCCTACTCTCCCCTCCCCCTCCGCTTCAACGTGGAATTTCTTCTTCTACTTAATAGGCAGATACAAAAAAGGTCTGACTCACACACCACCGAGAATTGTCAGAGAACAAAAGTTGGTCGTTCCGAAATTTGAGCTTTTAATTTTCAAATAATGTAATTAGATTGTTTGTGTTTGTTTGTTGTTTTTTTTTGAGTTGTGTGTGGTTTTTTTGCTGTCGATATTGTGTACTTTGGAGACTGATTTGAACTTTTTATAAAATTATAAAAAAAAAGTTGAATTTTGGAAGACATTTTGGAAGGTCGATACAGAATGAAATTATGTTTTCCATATAAAAGGCGTCGTCGTTAGCTTAATCAAAGAAATTTAATCTCTTTAATAATGGACGACGTGAGTTGACACAAAGTTATACAGGAGACAAGTGTAGCGAAGCAGCACTAACACAAATATTTTAAAGTAAGTACGCTTATCCACGAGTCAGGAAGTTGGTATTGAAAGAAGTGTTATGATGGAGTAGAGGTCGGCAGAGGTCAGTCCCAACAGACTTAGTTTGTAAAATAGCTGTACGGGTACTGCCTTTCTGGAAGAGAAATCCGTTCGGTTTGGAAGCGCAGGAGTCCGTTCATTCAATTGGAAGCGCAGTTTTACACAAGTGGAATAACACGGGATTATATCCAGTATTATACGCTGGTAGGTAATTTAGACGCAGGCATTCTCACGGAGGTGCGAGACGTCATTTATAACACCCCTGAAACAGGAAAGTATGCTGAACTAAAGAGGCACATAGTTACCGCTTATCAGGACGCCGAGCGGAAACGATTACAGAAATTGCTAAGCGACATCTGCTTAGAACCAAGGAAGCCAACGCAGCTGTTGAACTAAATGAGGGAGTCTCTCAGATCTGCAGATGTTTTGCGAACGCTCTGGTTTCAGCGTCTTCTCTCGCAAACCTAGGCGATTGTGGCAACAGGACATGAATCAAAATATTGGTAGGCTAGCCGAGATGACGGACAAGAGGTAGCCATAGTATTTGGAGTCGCAGCTAGTTCCTCGCTCGAAGCTCCCTTCCCCCAGCTACGGAAGGAAGTGGCAGCGTTGAGAAGATAAGTAGAGTTCAGCTTCAGTTAACCCGAGGACGAAGTTCTGCAAGATGTCGTGATTCCAGCCATAGGCGATACAGAGAAGACACACCGGGCGGTAGATTGTTTTGCTGGTGTCATCGCAAGTTACACGAGAAAGCTAGGCGATGTCAGCAGACATGTACATAAGAAGCAAAAAACTAAGTACCGGGTAGCGGGAGACGACTGGCCAGCCCATGGAATTTATTAGTCACCTCTCCTATGGATCACAATGATGCGCAGTTGCGATCGGGCGTGCGGATGACGTCTGCATAGTGGTCGTAGGACGAGGCTTTGATGAGATCGAATTGTGCTCGAACGAAACCATCTGAGAGATTAAAGCGAGGCTAGAAAGCGCTGATTTTAGGCTTGCTGAGCACAAAACTGAAGGTGCACTGATCAGCAAACAAAGAAAACCAGTGTCCGTGAGGATCAAGGTATGGGAACAGATCATCAGCCTGTCGTAAGGTATCTGAGAGTGATCATCGATCGGCGGCTAAATTTTAAAGCACACTTGAAGGATACGGCGGATAAAGCTTCCGCTAACGGGGAGACTTATTGGCGAAAAAAGGCGCGCGTTTCGATGAAGCACTGCGAGTCCGTTACGGAATGGCAAGAAAATTAGGACGAGCCTATTGAGGGTCGGGGGACTCGCAGACATCCGAAACGTGGAGAGATGAGTTAGGAAGAAGCCTGGGCAAGTGAGTTACTACCTCACTCAGTTCTTGAGTGGATATGGAGGATATAGTCTGGAAGCTTGACCTTGGAAAGTGTTCGCTGAGGTCTCCCAGTTTTCTTCATGATTATAAGTGTATGAGCTATCCTCCCTCTCGAGAAGGCCCATTCCGTTGAAGGAGTCTTTCGCAATCAATTTTTGGAGTCTAGTCGCCTCTGGTAGAATCTAGAGACTCCCACAATGCCCTAGAGGAGGCCAAGGCTTCATTTGGGCTCTAGCGCCTTTGGATAGATCGAACTATAACTATCCTTTCTTCTAACGTTCTCGGTCTTGCATCTCCCAGTTGGTAATTCAAACTGTGCGTAAGTCTATTCTATGTCGGTTTTATATCTCTTCCTTGTGGCCTTCAATCTGGCGTTTGAAGCAACAGGATTTTTCGCGACATTTCTTCAGGCGTTCTCATTATTTGTCCTATCCAGCGTATGCGTTAGATTTGGTTATACCAGGTTCTTCGTATATTAGGTAGAACTCGTGATTGTGTGTTTTCTTCTTCCACCTACACCTACCTACTCACCGCCAGCTTGGATCTGGCACACACGGCGTCAACCCTACATGGCACCTGTAACAGGCACGCTAAAGGCACGTTCTAATAAAAGACGCAGGGAATAGTCCAAATAAATCACGGTATTGGAGCTTTGATAAATTGTCTAGGACCAAGAAAATCTTAGTGGTCATAAAGGGCGCCATTAGCAAACTTAGTAGACCAGTTATCGTGCGATTGCATAGGTCAAGCAGCATTAGATGCAATTAGTACTAAGTTGGGGGATCGGTTGGTAAAACGACACTCGCGTTTGGAATGGTCCATGCCAATTCGGATATATTTATAGATGCTCATGCCTATAGCCTATAGAGCGTTTCGTTAAATCCAGGTAAACTTGACGAAACCAATCCGGAAGCCGGGTGTTGCATATGTGTGTGTGTGTGTGTTCGAGTATCCTTTTCTGCAACGTAAAATTGTTTATCTGTCACTTCAACCCAGAACAGTCATTTTTCTTTCTGTAAACTCAACGAATACTCTACCCGTGCTCATGGAAACTCAGTAATGGGTTTCCCTCGCAAGTATATACGTGCATTGTTCCTACAGAAAATTCTACACGCAGCACACAAATCTTTTTACAATCAAAACAACCTCTCTGTCCAAAAATCACCATCCTTCACCAATCTCCCGTCCCCTCTCCCATAGTTCATCTCAAAATGATTTCATTAATATTTACCCATTAATTTCCACCGGAAGCCCACAGACAAATCCCCAAACGGAAAATAAATCAATATAATCACCCATTATCTCCGTCGTTACTAATCACATTTTTTAGCTGTGCAATAATTTTCACGGTATCTCTTATCACTCGCTCAAAGCTCGCACACAGTCCCCGCGCGATACGCGACGACGATATCAAGAATAGAACGTGCGATCGTCGTCGTCGTCGTCGCGCATAAGCGCGAAGCGAGTTTTAACAGAGTTCGCTTTCGTTTTGCTGAATTGAACTTGACGAGAGTGAAATAAGACGAAAATAATGTTGATTTAATTTTGAAGGCACCACCAACCAAAAAAAAACCGCGCGGCGATGATGAGTAACGAATTAAATTGCCATTGCCGCGCCATGGTGCCATTATACCATACAAAATATATGTATAATATATACGAAAAAGCGCGCGGTGATTCACGTACAGCGCGAAAGATTGATGGAATGAGGAAAAAACAGAGAGGAATAAGCGAAAAAAAAAACAAAATAAATACGAGACGGCGTCGCAGAGGAAAAAATGTGTGTTTCGATTACGAAAAAAGCTGTGAGTGCTGCCAACAACAATAACAACGCGACGACGACGACACTAAAATGTAGCATAAAAGTGTTTTTTTTTCGTTTGTGGGCTCTGTGTTATCGGTGCAACCGCGAAAATATTCTCGGAATTGTGTTTATGATGATGAAATTGCTGCTATCAGTTGATTAGAATAAATTATTGGAATTTTCAGGCGATAAGCAAATTTTCGTCGTCTTATTTGTCTTCTTCTTCTTCGTTTTTGTGTGTGATTAGTGTAATGCTTTATCGTGCACAATTATGAATAAAAAATGCTATTTCAGAGGTTATTGCGTCAAAACGTTGAACTATGGCGGATATACATACTTGTAGATGAAATGCTTTAAATGATTTGTTTTTTTGGCAATTATTTTAAAAGAATGATGAAAGAGTGATTAGGAAAAAAAATTAATTAGAAATACTATAGCATAAGTCAGCAACAATTCACTTAGTCTTTGCGGTATTTGAATTTTGATCGCCAGCATAGGGATGAGGGGTGCAATACAGAAGATCACAGGTAAAATGTTCTGCATTTTACAAATTTTTATTTTAAATTGATGACGAACGATTGATTGGCAAATACCTGATTGTTGCGATTCTTCGTCCGTGTGTATTGTAACGGGGGAAATGTCCTAGAACGCTCACAGCTATACTATTCGCCGGATGAGAAGTAATAGCCTCGACACAAAGCAATTTAATTATGACGAAAGTTCGTCATTTATAACAAGAATTCATCATTTATGACGAATGCCTTTAGGGGTGACACACGTTGAAATACATATGTCATTATGTTTTGACAGTTGTAAACAAGTGGCAGTGTTGTGACAAATGTCAGTGAACAAAAAATAAAAAAAAACTAAATGGTTTCCTTGGTACATTGTTGCCTACCTGTCGGACACTTAATTGGCTGATTTGGATTTTTTATTATTTTCAAGCAAAATCAAAATCAGCTGATACCTTAAGACACTGGGAACCCGCTGCAATAATCTGTCAACCGACAGATGGCCCCAAATTTGCCTTATCGGTTTTCCTAATTATGAGGTTCATTTTCATGAATTTTCGTCATAATTACGCCCGTGTATCGAGGCTATAAGTAGGGAAAATCGGGCATGCATAAAAGTTACCGCGAGGATTTCAAAGTTTAACTCCCGTTTGCTCAAGAAAATCCCTGTCCACCACTGGCCGACAACGCTAAAGCGGACTCTACACGTAAGGTGTGAATGTTTCATTCGAATGTTGGCTTCCAGTAAGTCATTAGTCAGGAACTTTGGACGCTTGACATTGGAGACTCGTACTTCGACCATTGGCCATACGATGTGTCTTACCATCAAGCGTCCAACGTTGGTCTGGGATTTAGTAGAGTAATAAGCTTGGTTCCTGGCTACTATCAAGTACTACGTTTATAAGCGGAGTTTTCCTCCGGATGGAAGTTTCGATCCGAAGTGAAACACCGCTTATAAACCGGGAGTGAAAATCCAGAACTTGGATTTTCGCTCCCGAAGAAAAAGCTGGAGTGAAACTTCGATCCCGGTTTATGTTGTGCTTATAAACGCTGACTGGGAGTGAGGATTTTTTCCGAAGGGGGAAAACTTTGTAAAGAAGAAGCTGGGTGTTTTATTTTGCTATAATAGTTTTTTTTTCTTTGTTTATGGATATTTTTAAATTACATTAAATTAAACATTGGGTTTATATTTGTCTTTGCTATGATTTTGAATTTGAGCTTGGAGCTGTCATCTCAAACCAGAAAGTATTTTGGATTTACACTCCCATTGCTTATAAACCCATGGGGAGTTTTACTTTGGATTGAGAATCCGGGAGTGAAACTCCGCTTATAAACGTAGTAAAGTAGACATTTTTATCTTCACTGACAGCAGATCAATAAGAATACTGGAACAAAGTCTAAACTAATCCGAGATTGCCAGATTGCTCCGGTAACCCTTGTTTGCGTTACAAGTCTCTGGGATTCGAAAACGATGAAGAAGCGAAAAGCATGGCCAGACAAGAGGTCTTGCAGCGTCAACATCAATCCGTAATAAGGTTTTTGGAGCAACCTCAAGCTTGATGAAGAGGGCCCTTGAAGGATAAATGAGAGGAAACCCAGTTTTGCGTGTTACCTCTGGCTCTCGTGGTAACCTGGTTGGCAGTCTTGTCTATATTTAGCGATTTGTCCGTTTTCCACTATCTATCCGGAGTTCTGTTGGTTGGTCCGAGGCTAGCCGTTTTATGAGTCGGTCGGTTTGCCACTGGATCAACTCTCCTGTGGTTTCTTGTTTTGTCGGTTCGTCTGTATACCATTGGTTCAACTCTCCTATGGTTCTGTCCAGTAACCAGACAGAGGAATCAACGCTGCCACTGTCTGATTTCAACTGCTGTCAGCAGACAAGCACCAGCCTTTTATATCTGTGGCGCACTGCTTGCCTTGTTGCGAGTTTTTATTCTGTTTAGTATTGTTGTTTTACAGTGGTAGCGTCTTGTTCCATTTTGTGTTCACAACAGTGACGTACTGCTTCGTTTTATTGCGGCGGTCTCGTACTGTTTCGTAACACTGTTCAAGGGCGTTAGTTGGCTTGACCAACGGGCGCACTGTGTCTTAAAATACCACCTATGACGGACAGGAACGTCCGCCAGAAGAGCTAAAGGTTTTGCTTCGTAGAGGATGCGGCAACCAATTTCATTGTATAACGGTATTGAGAAACATGGTCTCGTTGTTCAATGCGCCCTACTTCTAACATTCTAGTAATAATCCACTGGGAAGACTGGTGGACTGGTGAGCTTGTTCAAACGGTTCGCATTACATATCTGGCTGGTAGGGTTTGTAGTACAATATGGCCAAATAATTCTCCGGCGGCCTATATAATACATTGGAACACACAATTTTTCACCTAAACATGCTGCGGAATACCCAGAGTTTGGATTACCCACTTTAATAGTATGGGTGAATTCAAAAACTCATCACTGCCGCATCACTGCAGAATTCAGCTACAGACTTCAAATTGAAGTCTGCAGCTGAATTCTGCAGTGATGCGGCAGTGATGAGTTTTTGAATTCACCCTATACTACATCAGTCAATAAGTTCTTAGGATGATATACAGATGGCGCCACTATCGGAAAAATCCATTTTTCATGAGTACCAACCTGCAAACGATATGTGTCAAAACTTCACGCCATTCCGACTATTAGCTTACAAGTCACAGTTGTTTCAGTGACACTGTTCTGTGTCCTCTACCCTAACTGAACTCGTGTGCCTAATAATAGCTGCTATCGTGCGTTATCAAGATGTACACTGCTCTATATTTGTTAGTTATTGTGCTTTCATAATATTTAGGAAATCATTTCCAGTTCGTAAAATCTCTCTCTGCATTATTTAGTACAGCGTAGGTGTTTCTCACTTCCTATTTTGAGCTATAAATTCCTCTTTTGTTATTCTGCCCACACTCTCCAACACCGTATGAGGTCTGTTATTGAATGTATAAATATTCAACAGGCACCTTGTCGATACCAGTTTTCATTTATATAAAATTGATGACCAAAATATGATTTTTTTGGTTGCTGCAATATTGTTAAAGCTTCTGGTGACCTTAAATGCACGCACTACAAAAAAGGAAATTTTCCTATATTTGGTAAAGACCAATTTGTTTTCTATCGTCCAAAGACCTTTGACCTTGAAACAGTATATAATTGCCACTACACATTATAAACATCAACCCACGTCCAAATAGTTACGAGACCACCTTCTGCCTATTTTTCTTGGAAGGCATAAAATTACATATCGGTCATTGATACTTTGTGAATATTATATTTTATTGTCAATGCCGAAAACCTGTCGCGAGGACAGCACCCTTACGATGTTTGACCTTTAATGGCCTTTAACGAAGGTCAGCTGTTAATAGCACTTGTAATATATGCTTTCGTTTAGGCACACGCAGGGCTCTTTAATGAGGGGTGGGTCTTGTTTTCAAGTTCGAAATTCCAAGATATTTTTCAAGTGCTTTTAATTATTTTAATAAGGTCAATGTGGAATTTTAATAATATCGATAAGTTGAGTGATGTGTGTTTATAGTACCAAATAGTTTACGGGAAGGAATAAAAATAGTCGCTGGGCTGAATATGTAAGAGTTCCAAAGAGTCTGGATAAACTCCGGAGAAATGTGATAGGGCTAAGAGTTTGTGTAGAGGTTTAGCTGAAGGTGAGGCGTATTTCTCTAGGATTTTAGGGGCTATAATATCGGATGCAGTCGATTTGTTGCCATTAAGCTCGCGGGTCCTGAAGATGACTGTTCATTGAGTGGGTGGAACATTTGGAAGCAGAGAGTGACAAAGAATTGTTGAGCAAAGAATTCGAGGCGCAAAGAAATACTAGTAAGTGGGCCTGGATGTTCTGTCTGTTATCACCTGCCCATTGCTGTTACTTTGAGCTTTGAAACAACCTCTTCACAAGGCCTTCAGGAAAATTTTCCAAATGCACAGTCTGATATTGGCCAAAGCCGAATAGCCGCAGAGAAAATGTTTGGTTTTCTTTTTGATCTGTTCCTCTCCGCAACTTAGGCAGTTATTTTTATACGCAGTTCTCAATCTGACGGCGGCAAGTGTTGCGGAGTTATCGACACAATTCTGGCGATATCTTGCGTGGGATACCCAAGAGATCGCGTGATCTGTGATTGTTGTACCAAGGTCAAATTTTCCTAGCGTTGACGCATGATGATAGGCTTCTCTATCTGAAGCCAACTACCAAGAGAAAGTACATGGAGATGTATTTCTTCTCGCTGTACTAGAGTTGAGCCGGACTTACACGAGACAGTACATTTGTCCCTTACACGATGGCAAATCGTATTGAGGCCTCATTTTTTTTAAAATGTCCCGGTTCAAAAATAATGTCCTACTACATTTTGAATGACCGTGTATCGAGGTAAACTCATTCTTGATTTTCGATTTTTACATAGATAAGGAATTGAGCCGAGATGTGCTTGTAGATACGTATATTCGTAGAGGAGGGACTCACTTTGTTTGGGGCAGCAAAATGCCCCCCCCCCCCAACTTGAAGTGAGTCAAAGTGTGATTGGCATTGTAAAATTTAAATATACATTGTGGAGACATGGCTTTCTTTTGTCAGTTTGGCATTACAATAGCACCTCGCCTCATTTGAAGTATGACATTGTACTGGCTCAAAAGACACAAATCTTACAAACTCATTTTATAATCGTATCCTACCCAACGCTACGTACAACGGCTTCTATACATTGTGCCCGCGAGGGTTGTGCAGTCTAAGAACTACATCTCGCTGACTTCGAAGTTTCAGTGACTCGGAACCTACTAAATAATGACCCTGTACTTCCCAACCATGGAGGAGAGCTATTCTGACCAACATAATACCTTTATGACCGCTTCGTTCTCTGATTACAATAACCCTGCCTCTTGGCCTTGGCTTTAACTTCATTGCTAAGCAGGCATGGAAAAGTTCCAAAACTTCTGTTTGGAAAAGAAGTTAGGCAGACGGAAGCATTTTTGCAAAATAATCGAGGGGAAAAACTCCAGCCCCAACATCCGACTCTGATTTGGATCCATCTGTGTACAAGACAACATCATCGTCGTTCTCAAGTCGGAAATCTTTCCGTTCCTCCCTGGTAGGGATCCGGACAGTTAGGACATAACCGAAATTTAATTCTACGACCACGTAGTCGGTGGATCCTAAAACCTATTTCCTGACGTAGAGAGCGCAGTATATGTGCTCATAAGTTTTCTCGATCCAGCAACACGATTGAAGCATAAATCAGGTGACAACAGATCGAGAATTAGGTTGCGTCCGCTATCCGTAGTGATTTCGACACTCTGGGTTTTTAAAAGTTTTAGGTTTAAAGTATTTTTTAGTCCAAAATTCAACAAGAGTCACCGAACATTCATTACGTTTACACGATGTCTCGAGCTCTTGACTTAAAATTTGCTTGATCGACTTCGATTCGACTGCGACCGGTGAGTGTATTGTGATACTTCGCCTTAAGGCGACGGCCTGCCGGCAACCTGTGTGCGAATAGTGACCTTAAGATATGGCTAAGGCAAATATGGCGTGCCGTACCGTAGCCGAACGTACCCTAACGATCGAATATATGCAAGTTCATTAAGTTAATTTAGATCGGTGCCATATGAACACACATTTTCGTAAGAGTACGTACAGTCACGGTACGGCACGTTATATTTGGTTCAGGCTTAAATCCTACACAACGCGCGAACGCCAGAAGTTAGCATAGTAGCTCCTCAATTGTTTAGCCGCCACCGACCAGCCAGACGCGTGACTCGGCGAATGCTGTGGCGTACGAGCCAAGTAACACTTACCCGCGAAAAGGCCTTTAGAATATAGAACTACATGAAGGCCGCCTCCGAATCGCAAAAAACACCTCACGTAATTTATGGACGACCCTAATGGGATCAAGATTTACTTAGGCGATCCGAAAGATTTAGATAGAGCACTTTGAGGTCTAGAATTGGAACGATAGAAAAAACTGTTCACTCCCTTTCATTCGACTATCGGTTCAAATTTTCGGTCTAATTCGATAGTCGGAATGATAATCGGTTCGGATAGTCGGATTCGAGTAAAAAAATATCCTAAAACATGCCCAAGAAAATACTGAGTCTTCCAGTAAAAGTCCCATCCCAATTGGATTAGCCACTTCTTCAGATTAGCCCGGACAAACAGACAGACCAAAATTTTAAAAATACTAGGTTTTGTTTTAAAATCATGTAAATAACCATATGAACTTAGAAAAACACAATTATTTTGAAATCACAGAAAGACACCCCAATTATATAGATCCACTGCTATTATACTATAAATAAAATATAATATTAAAAAACCATAATTAATAAAAATATACATACCAAATTTTTTGTGGGATAAAAATTTTCATTCTATGCTACAATTAAGCATAGTGATGATAGTCATCGGTTGTTTAACGTAATATGTTTTATTTTTCTTATTTTATATTTCACAATAGTTCTTATTATAGCCAAACCCCTCTCAAAAAAAATTATTGTCTCTAAGCACGATGAGGTCAAGTTTGCTGATGAATATTTAATTTCCCTTTCTCAAAATCCAACAAAAACTTAGATAGGAAAAAAAATCTGTATGTACGCTCAGTGTGCAGCAAGTTGATATCTTTACTTATTTATAGATATATATGTATGTATGTATTTTTGTTACAGCGCACACAAGAACACACCAAAGAACGAAAAAAAATTCTCGCGCGATAAGAATTCTCGATCGAGAATTATATTCCAATCCGATTCCTCTTGAATATTCCTTCGACGGTCGGTCGGTCGGGTCGCTGGTGCTGCTGGTGGTGGCGGTGGTGCTGGTTTGGTTGTTGGTGCTTCTGCTGGCAACTTTCCAGGTCATAAAAATACACACTCTCCTCGACTCCTTTGTTGGTTTACGTTTAGTGGATTTTTCTCGTTTCGTTTCGTTTTTTTTTTCTCTACTTTGTATCAAGGTTTGCACAATGAGAGAAAGAAAATAGAAGAAAACCGACGACGACCAGAAAAAAAAAATAAGAATAACGACGAACACGATGGCGGAGAAAAGGATAGGAGGAAAGAAATTAGATAAAAGGAAAAAATAAATAAAAATGCGTGATACGAAAAAAAAACGTGAACACAGGAAAAGTTCTTTTCAATTTCAGTTCAGCAATTGTCCGTTTGGAGGCAATTAATTACTCCCTGAGCGCCTCTAGGAGTGATGATCGGCGTTTTTCTTGTCTCAATCGAATGGTCTTGCTGCGCGGTCAGGTAAGTTCTTGAACACCTTTTCCTTCTCTATAAAATGTCTGCCAATCTTTATTTCTACAAATAAAATTATTATCGAGCTTTAATTGTCTGCAGAAATATGCAAATCACCCCAAACGACACACAAGAAATCGGCGGACAATAATTTTCACTCAATTTCCTCCGTCGAAGGCCTTTTTCCAATCTCTCAATCTTCTTCTTTATTTATTTATAGTAATTAATTACTGTGGTCCACAACTTGCTGCACAAACACGTATAAATTATAATATGACATTTCTCTCTCGGTGCCAGCCTTTGTCATATATGCAAGTACGTGTGTGTGTGCTATAATAACAATTTGACTTGATGAATGCACTTCGGCTACTCACTTACAATATCAATTAAGAAACAAAAAAAATTATTAAGCGACGAATGCGAATTAATTATGCAAATAGCATCACTCAAAACTGACAAAAAAAAAAAAATTGGGGTGGTTGACGTTTGGTGTGGAAGTTGTAAGGTCTTCTACACACAGTGTGGATGGTAATATATACGTGCACTGTTCTATATTTTTGTTCCACCTTTGCGGGAGGGGGAAAAAGTCGTTCTGACAGCAGATGATTCTCTTCACCACTTTTTTTTGTGTCACTTTGCAGCCCTTGTTTTGTTTCTAATTAGTTTTCAAAGAGGGCGCTGTTTTTGTGTTATTATTCTTTCACTTCACAAAACTTTTCGCTTTTTCATTATTATTATTTTTTCCTCCATAAAATATAATTTCTTCCACGTACACGCAATAATCAATCACTCATTCAAAGCAACACACTACTTCACTGTTTACCTCCCATTTGAGGTGAGGTTACTCTTTTTTTTCTATTTTTTTTAAACACCACTGGGGCACATACAGCGAGCCTCTTGAGATGCCGAGGGATGAAGATGATGTTTATCCGGGGGTAGAAGAAGAAGCACACTGAATTGAATGGTGGTGGAGAAATTCTTGTACGAACAGAGATGATAATAATGACGACGACGACGATGGTGGTGTGGTGGTGGCGGTGGTGCTGCTGGTGGGTTGCCGAGGTTTTTGCCTCCTTTTTTGTTTTGTTGCCTATAAAAATATTTCTTGGAAGCGTTTTTTTTTTGATTAAAAGTTTTTTCCTTTATTTAGAGGAGCACAGAAAACACAGCGGAGGCAACGTTTTTGAAGCACGTAACTGCGACGACATTCAACGTTTTCCACACAAAAGCTCGCGATCAACTGTGCATGTTGGAATATGGCTCGTTTCGTTCGTTCATTTTCTTTACACTCGATGGATGAGGAGAGTTGTTTTTTTTGTTTGGTTTGGTTCATTTGTGTTTGTGGATGGTTTAGTGTTGCCGTGTTTGTTTGGTTATGGAAGGGAAGTAGAAAATTGAGAGTTTTGGATGATGAATTTTATTTTATTTGTATTTTGGTTTATTAACTAATTTTTATTTTTATTTTAGCATGGATAGTACAAAACAGCACCCAGGACATTTTCAGTTATGAGCTTGAAATTCTAGCGATTGTTGAATCACTGACCAGATTCCGTGTATATATTACAGGCCGACCGATTGTGATGCAATGAGTACCAGCTGACCAAGACAACAGGGGTATTCATGATCTGTGTTATTTGTGTTATTCGTGTTATTTATACTAAATCGAAAATAAAACTCATAGTAAATGACATTTGTTTAACATGAATAACACAAATAACACAGATCATGAATACCCCTAATATCTCCACGGATAGCTCATTGGTGGCTTAAATTAAACGAGTACATCGTCGAGTTGGTGGCTCCTGTGCTGAAGAAAGTGAATTTAACTTTACCGGAAGTTACCGTTAGCGACAATGGCAAGCAATTTACAAGTGAAGACTTTAAACATTTTTACAGAACAAATTACTACATCATCAGCCCCATTTCATCCAGCCTCCAAGAGTGAGCCTGTGAATGGTAGGGACACCCATGCCGAATACGCTAATTGCGAAGAGGCCAGACAAAGCTACATAGGTCAACCAAGTCTTTCATTTTCATACAAAATTTTCACCCGGTTAGTTGTGTGCGTGTATATATGCATGAACATCACTGCTGAGCACAGCTCAACGCATAGGTCGTGAAATCTGCGAGAAAAAGCCAGATTTTCTTTTTTTGATAAAGTATACAGAACAGAAAAGGAAAGAAAATTGAATCAGCTGTTAACGCTCTATACAACAATTCTAAGTACAGAGCTCTTTACAATGGAAAGTTATCCGACAGCTTTGAAGTGAACTCAGGAGTACAAAAAGGATGCCTACTTTCGCCATTGCTATTTTTTATAGTAATAGATGACACCCTTGTCAGCGCTCTAGATAGTAGAACAGATGGCATACAATGGGGGTTGCTAGACCGCCCTAAGGATCTCGACTACGCGGATGATATCTGTTTGCATACCCACAGACACCAGGACCTCAAATGTTAAACAGTTTGGCAACAGAAAGTAGTAGCATGAAACGCATATGAATGCCTGTTCCCGTGTAGGGTGTAAGTCGCCTGGCTACCGTTCCAGAGGTCCCGGGTACGTATCCCGGCAACACCAGGTCCTTCGCTTTTCCCCCACCTACATAAATTTCCTTCTTTCTACTTCGCTCTTTACATTCCTGATTCCTCCTGCCATCGCCTTCTCTAGACCTTCCCCGGTCCCCCAAGCGCATGTCATTGGTTGGTTGATGGGATTCAACCCGCTTCAGGAGGCATAACGCTCCAGCGAGTTGTTTCTTCAGATTCGTCGACAGTACAAGGGAGAAGAAACTTGGGAAACTTAGGGCAAAAATATCTACAATAAAAACAAGAAGAGGAAACGGAAACAGCAGATTTGGGTTAATATGAGTACGTAAATCCTGCACTACACTACATTGATCCAGATGGAATCATTCTGCCTGATAAATGGAGAGAAATTGAGGTCAGGCTCGCGATGATTTTCTTCCCAATTCTTCAGGAACATCTTGGTACTCATTGTCGCAGTGGCGGATGGCATCAGAGCCTCGTGAAGCTTATAGATCAGAGATCTTTATCTGTCGATCTCTATAAAATAGCCAAATCCAGAATTGAGGAAGCATAGTCGTGGGAGGAGATCCCGAGGTGACCGAAAGCGCATTGTCGGATCCCAGTAGAACGTAATTCGACTGAAACGTCACTAAGTATTAATTCGACTGACACATCACCTTTATTGAGCTCAAACTACTTGTCGCGCCGTAACGTCTCGACTTTTAGTAGAAGGGTCGATACAATCGACATGCTGACGCACTAAATCGCCAGCCGAATGAACCTGCTGTTGAGGCGAAAATTGCGGGTGAGAGGATATTACGAATCAAACTAAGTGAACATCTAGTTGTCGAAAAACGAAAAATCATTAAATTCTTGAAGTCAGAAGAAGAGGGCGATGAAACAAGACAACTACGGCAAGATTATGTTATCCACAGAAGATACTGTTTCGACGCACATCAAATGGAGCAAAATGGCCAGTTCCGACGGACATCAACTATTTACCAGGCCGATGATATGGTAGTGGTTCACCACGAACCTGTCTCAGGGTAATCGAAGAAGTTGAAACCGAAATTCAGGAAGCTATATGTATGTAGTTACGAAAGGGCTTCCAAGTGGCAGGTATTTGGTCGAGGATTTATATTGAAGTGTTCGCGTGAGATAACAAGAAGTTTTGGTGTTCCTTACTACCAGATATGACGGATGACGATTCCGGCGAGGACATCCAGGGACAGGATGGCTGAGTTGTCAATCGTAATTAAGACCCATCTTGAAACGCATCAATGTAACTGGCAATGAAGGTAATATTAGAAGGCGTCGAATCTAAACCCCAAACCATCTCGGCCATCTCAATCCTATCACGAACTCTTCGTCGAACACTGTTGTGAATTGTTTCCATATCATTTTGATTATCAGTAAATGGTCTTAATATAGACGTTCGACAGGTCACGTACACGTTCTGTATGTGTGAAAACGTAGTTGACGTTCTCCAGTTGACAACCATACTTCTGCGCCAAAATTGCGCTGTGTTGCCGAGAAACCTGTTGGTGTTTGTACGAAGACAATCTGAAAATTGTGAGTGCTCTATTGGGTTCTCATATGTTGGAATGGAAATTGCATGTGGAAGCCTCAGATTTTGGTCATAGACCAATTCTTATAGTGATCATTGCAAATCGCTTTTTATTGCCGAGCGAATACGTAATAGGACGAAGAGCAAATCCTCAACGATTAGTGTTGTCCTTTAACTATACCATCGCTCAACCAATTCTATAAAGCTTTGGAAAGGAGTCGGTTTTTTGTATTCCGTGAGTACCAAGACGTTTGGCGACTTTAATAAATAATTTCGATTCGAATTGCGTACTTTGATCTGTTGTAAGTTTAAGAGGTGCGTCAAATCGTGTGACAATATGTTGCCACCGTTTAAGTTGAATTGGGTATGTTTCTGGCGGTTTCGTAAATCGGACTATGATTTTTAAGATAAATTAATATCCTCTAGATTTGGCAAAGGGGAATCCCTGGTTCTGATCTGCACAAATAATAAGCTCTTAATTATCGAGTAAAGTTGCTACTATAAAAAAAAAAACATTCACTACTATAAAAACCGATTTCTTAATATTTTCACATTTTTAAACAAAATCTTAATAACAACGAAAACACATTTTAATAATTACGACACCACAAAAAAAATAATCACTTGTAAACACAACACAAATCGAACAAATTACATCACAGATAAACGCAAGCGGCAACCCTAACACCGAATCGTATGTGTAGAACACTGAATAGAGACAAAGTATCCATTCGAAACATTCCCCCGCGCGCCGTCCCGTTCCTCTTCGCAATTCCTCCTTTGCACTGAGTTTCCTCTTCAGTTCGGTTTAATAATAATTTTACGTTCATCGAAACAAGGCAAGCATAATAAAAAGTGATAAATGAGGGACTGGGAATTGAGAAAGCTCCTCCGTGACCCGAGCCCAAGGGCCTCCGCGCGCGCCCCCCGGCCCAGAAGACCCGATGAAAAACAGAACAGTTCCGAGAGTTTTATACATAAAACAACACACAAAAACAAACTGTTGACTAAGCGCGCGGCAGAAGGGGGGCGGACGGGGCGACCAGGCCGCTGGCGAAACCCGAAAATCTGATTTAAGTGTGGCTGTAGCTATATGCTCGTGCTCTGGTGTGTTGTTTTTTTTTATGTTTCTTTTCATTGTTCCAATTCCATCTCTTCTCGGTGCCCGCCCCCCGGTACGGCGCGCGAACGGGGGTTTTTAAGACTTTGGAAAATATAAAGAGGAATCGAGTGAGTATCGTGTACGGCGGAAAGCAAAAAAGTCACCTCAAGCACTGATAAAAAATTGTTTCGTCTCCTCCCCCCACACACAGGGGGCGCAAACCGTCGGGGAAAGGAAATTACATAAAATTTTTTTCTTTTCATTTTTGTTGTTTTTTTTTGTGTGTAACATAACAACGGCAGCATGATATATAGTGAGAGAGAGAGGGCGCGGCAGGCAGTAAAGTGATCTGTGATGGGCAGTGTGCGGTTCTGGTGTGGCTGGTTATTAATGGCCATTTGAATAGTTAAAGAGAAGCGGGGGGCATGTCGGATGACAAGTGTGTGTAGCCATCTGAGACTCGAATGCTCTTTGCCGATTTTTTTTGTTGTTGTTGTGTTCCCTTATTTATGTTTTGTTTTGCTTTACTTTTTTTGCATTGTTATAGTGGGTTATAATTGCGTAGACAACACAAGAAGATGCATCGCTTTTGGTGCCGCTAAGATCAAGAAGAAGATTAACTTTAAGTGTACTTAAGGGGTTAAAAGGTAAAACGTCAGCATTATTGTAGGTTCCACACCAAACGGGAGTGGAAGTATTTTGTTTTTTTTTGGAAGATTTTTGTTGTGATTTTTTCAATTGGGAAAAAAGTGAAAATTGGGAAGCTCGTAGACTAAAGAAATTGGATGCAATCGAAGTTTCAAATACGTGCAATTTTGGATGCTCGTGACACAACAGTTGACAGCAAGAGAAATTAGAATCGTTTTTGCTGCAAGCATAGAAGAATTACGTGAACAAATTTTGGATATATGATTAAGATTATAGTTCTAAGTACATTTCCTGCAGAATTTCTACATTTTCATAGTGCTTGAGACTCTATGCCTACTTCAGAAAAAAAAAACACTTGACAAACTGGCTTTGATAGCGAAACAACAAGAACGGAGTAAAAATCTGTCGATCTCTATAAAATAGCCATATCCAGGATCGGGGACGCATATCCAGGCGCTCAACTTAATGAAGGAGGGGTTCTCCAGTCGACGGATAGCACGTTCCTGAATCCCAGCGGAACCAGCCGAGGCTTGGGCTATTCTGGATATTATTCGGTTGGGTAACCCACAGCTACAGGCATAATCATGAAAGATTACGGAACTGGAGGATCCGAAAAGTGACGGCCGAGCAGTTACACTTGTAATTAGCAAGAAGTCGCTAGGACCTTTGGCGAAATCTGGTGGTGTCATAAGTTACGGTTTCAACTTCATTGGAGTGGCTTCAACTTCATTGGCTGCAGATGGGAAGCCTTCAGGCATTGCGGTTAACACAGGTACGGAAGTTTTTGAACCCAACGAAACTAGCACCGTGGGTCACACAGTTACGCATGTAGCTGATCCCAATGTGCCTAGTATTGCGGGTGACGCAGGTATGGAAGCAGCTGATTCTAATGTGCCTTAGGGTACTCTCCTACCAACCCTGGGTCCTTTCTTTTTCGAAGAGTACATCTGCATCTCAGGCGCTCCTTCGCCATCAACAATGGAGGACGAATTGAGGGATATTGCCAAACTTCTTTCGGTGGTACATGGTGATGTTACTATCACACCGGAGGAGGACGAGCCTAACATAACGGTGATCGAGATTGATCCCGCTGCTCGCAACGACGATGTGGAGAGTAGCGCAGATTAATCTCCATCCCAGCAAGGTTGCTCAGCTACTCTCTACTTACGCATTTCGAAGGCTGATTTAGATGTCGTCTTGGAGCCTTGGATTGTTCGGGGCCTTGTATGCGGAATCAAGACTCCAAAATACAGGTTACCTGTTTATTTGTTAAAAATGACCTTAACGCTTTTATGTTGTCTAAATATAACTTAACTCCGCCGTCGCCTGGTCCCAAGTCCAGGGTGTGAAAGGAGCAGAGTGGCTGACCTGCCGAATTGACCAGAATCGGAAAAACCGAAGAAACTAGGCAAGAAACTGCATGGATACACGAACTGTCGCATTGCAACCTATATTCAAGCGTAGGGCGGTTATAACCATCGGTGGAACGTTCAAGACCCATGTCATATCCGTTTATGAGCGAACCAAGACCACCTCGGACGCAAACAAGGACGAATTTTCCGATCAGCTTCAACAGATGCTGGATATGATACCTCGAACCGAAGACCTAGAACAACATGAAGGAGAGCCCTACTAGCAGAGGCCGCAACAACTGGGAGATCCTGGTCAAAGCTAAGAGCTGTCGCGTAAAACATAGTCCGCTGTAGGGCAACTGGTTGTGCCCTATGTCCCATGAAGGATTAAACGAGCATAAGTAAGTGTCGATTGCATCGATTGGAACAGCTTGTGGAGAGCCTTGGAAATTGAACACGTGCCATTGAAAATCATCCAACTTCTCCAAGCGTCATACGATGGCGCTCAACCAGCAGCGTTCATATTCGAAACGACATCCGAGAAATCCCCGATTCAAACAGGTGTCCGACCAGAGGACCAGTGTTCACCTCGATGGAACCCAAATCGAACAGGCTGCGATGTTCAAATATTTGCGATCATTGGTTGAGGAAAAGAAAATGGCATCGACGGCCGACGTCCACAGCCCCGTATGGAAACGAACAAATATTACTATCAAATCGAAAGTACGCCTTTACAGTAGGTTGATCCTTCCGATTCTTCTTTATGGGTCGGATAAGTGGACACTCCTCAAGCCAGACGTCAACAAGCTCGAGGTCTTCCAAATTCGATGTTTGAGGCAGATTTGGTTTATCACTCCGCCGTCGCTTTCGAAACGAGACAGACAAAGATGGCGGGACGGGCCGGCAGACTGGAGAATTCAGCGATCGACCGAAGAAAACCTGGCTAAAGAATATCGAGAGCGACTTAAAGAATCAGAATCAGAAAGATTCAGTTATCGAGGCTCGTGACGTCCGTCGCCAAAAATCGTCAAGAATGGAAACGACTCGTGAATGGAATACGAAACCCAGCGTCATTGACAGCAACGTCGCGGGGACGTCATGCTCGGACCGCCAACTAACACATAAAAGAAGAAGAAGAGCTTTCACCTTAAAATAAATATTGTTAAACGTATTCTATGTGGTGCCATCCATTTATTCTACCTTTTTCCACAAACTCACTTCAGACTAAACATTCTCTCTTTTACATTTTTACTACCCAAACGACTTCAAACTGATACATATTCATTAATTTATAAAAATACATCTACTTTTTTCTCGTTTTCGCATTAAAATAATCGCATTATGTATAAAATTAGTCATTTCATCTCGGAATAGCTTCTTTGTTTCTCGTTCCAGCCATGCCTTATGGAATTTGAGTGGTCGGACAATTAACAGCAGGAAAGATTATCCCCGACGTATGCCAAGGAAAATATTCATACAAAAAAAACATTTCAGCTGTTCAAATTTTCGATATTTGTTTGCAAAATATCAAAAAAAAATGTAAATTATCTCGTTGCCAAAATCGGCTCAACAATAGATTTTTTATATTCAACAACATTCATCTGTTGCTATGCCATGCGACGGATTTAACATCGTAAATTTTTGTTTTTACTTTTTTTAATTTAATTGTTTATTGTCATTTTAGTTTTTTTTTTAATTTCCAAGCCCACAACAAAAAATATTAAATTGTTTTACGTTTAACCATTCACAGGTAAAAGAAAAGTATTTTTCAGGTAGAGCCAATGTAAAACCGTTTAGTGCTGGCTGAAAGAGAATCACTGATTTGTAACTGCTCAGCTCTTAGCTGCTTATGCTCGGTTACACAGTAGAGAGTTACACAACATAACACCATTACCGAAAAAAATGGCTGTACGTTCACTTTAGGACATAACGAAGTGTAACGATATATTAACAGTTCAGTACAGAAGTCAAAGAGTAATTTTCTCTTTTTTTGGGGTAATTAGAGGTAAGTCAACGAAGATGGAATGGCGTAATCGATGCAGGTAAAATTTAGATTTAGATATGAAAACAAAATTTTGTATATGCATTTTTTTTTAGGTTTGGAAATGTGCTTTTAATAATTTAGCTGGTTGCTTATGTAGCATGCAACTTACAGCCTTTGACATCGACGCGAGCGGCGAACTTTTCCATAATCAGCAATTACAATCCGCAATCGGAAAACGCATCGAGACGCAGTATCAAAATTGCAAGAAAGACTCGCCCAGCAAGAAGAAGGAATTCAGAAATCTTCGTCATTCAACTTCGGATGTCAACCCTGAAAGAAGATTAGGCTCAATTCCAGCAAAACAACAGCCAACTAACTCCACTAGCAGTGCATGCATACTTTCGTGAGGGATTTGAAGAAGTAGTAAGAGTGACGTACGAAGAAGTTAACCGGGCGATCCACGGGACCATGGGAATAATTACAACTTAGCTCATATCATCAAAGTCGCAGCACCAAAGGCGACACTAGCGATCAGGAAAATCGAAAGGGACCCTGATGAATCATCAGAAGACAAGAGAGAAGTGACTGACAAAGAACAGGCTAGACAGTTACGATGCCAGCATGTATTTATAACGGCTCTAGAACGGCTCTTAGCATCCACGGAACAAGATCTAAACTGCCCACGATCCTAAGCTTACTAAGGGATGAGGGGCAACCGAGATAGTGAGTTATGACCACATGCAGTTCCTGAGTGGACATGGGAGGTATAGGAAATAACTCCATCGCTTTTATTTTTATTTATTTTTCAAAGAGCGGAATTAGAAGAAATGGCCGAGGCGCCACTAACGCCAGAGAACATCCTAGGCAACATGATGAGGTCCGAGGAAAGTGGAAGCAATACTGAAGGTCATCTAAAGAAAGTTAAGGCTAGAAGAAGCCGCAAGAAATAGAGAAAGGCGAAGCAATGCCACGAGCTAAATAAAGCTGAGCAACCCCCGTTATGTAATGCTTATTAGCCAGTCCCGCGAGGAAGGGATCGCGTCGAGAAGTTAGTTTCATTTATACATATTATACAGTATACATATGTGCATGTATTTATATGTGCGAATGTGTGTATGTATGTATGCCTGCGTATACCCTAAAAGGCCTTATAAGATCTTTAGTCTGTCTAAGACCTGAGACTGATTCCCAATAGGCTAGGTTCAGTCCCATATCCCTCTCTTCTATGAAGGACTTGGAGATGGAACATAAAAGTTCTGGGCCCTAGATCAACGTCTCAGACCCCTACTTCGCGAGCTTGTCTGGCAGCCTCATTGTTCTCAGCTCCTCAATGCCTGGGGACCCTATTTCTTCGAGTCAGCCTTTGAAGTACGTTAAAACAAGCTGTGCAGCAGAAGGAAGAGCTTCAGTTCGCACCTTAATATGAAAGCCGCGCAGCAACCTTCTCCCATAAAAACACCATAGCTACGAATCGGCAAACAAGGCTTCGGAAGCATAACAGAGTCCGGTGGAGCGCAACTGTTTCGGCCCTATATCCCATGAGGGATTAAAGGAGCGTTAAGTATGGTCTTGCCTTGTCTTTGTATGGTCTATGTCTTGTCTTTATCCAACGGATAAACGGTCTGAAGGATTGAACCTGGAAAGTGCTCGCATGGTCCTTCTTTCATTCTGAGAGGGCCCACTCCATTGAAGGAGTTTTTAGAAAGTAGCTTTTAGAGTCTAGTCGTCTCTGGTAGAGTCTGCAGACTCTCACAATTTGGAACGTCACAACTCCTTGTTGTAGGCTGTTAGGATGAACCTATATTAATCCCAATGCCCGTTATGTTTTACCATATTGAATAATCTCCTAACATCCCTACGGACCGTAGCGAATCTGTCGTAATCTGTCTTTTCGTAGTGTTTCAAGTTCCCGAAACCGCCATGGGGGTTTGGAGGACTGTTCGGACAAGCTTTATTTAAAGCGTAAGCACTTTGTTCTGTAAAAATGCCCCCAATGCTACCGAGTTATTCTCGATTTTTGGGAATACAGCGTGGCGTAGGGCCAAGGTTCTTTGCGATTAACCAAGTATAGTACCTCCAATTTGTCTTCTTGAGATAGGCTTCTTCGCCTGAGGCCTTGGTGCAGTTACTATGGCTTCCGTGTCTGTTTTGTAGACCTTTAGTTCAATCTTTTGGAAACCGTAGTTCACGGTGAATTTTTCTTTTGCCAGCTGTTCCAGGTACGCTTTATTTAGGATCAGAATAACTTGCATTGTGGCCCTGTGAGTCTACTTCATTATGATAACTTTCCAGTTATCCGGTGTTTAACTGCGGATTTGGATTTTACTAAGTGCGAAAACTGGTGGGTTAAAATTCGATAATTAGTATCCTAGAAAAAACAAAATTTGCTTAAAGTCAACGAATGTTACAAAAGTTAATGCAAAACTGAGACTTTAAATGGAGCTTCGGCTGTGCAGGCTTAATCGCTACTTTTTCCCTGGGATTGATTTTACTCGATAAAACATTCGCTGCAACTATCAGAGTCAATAAAATTTGTCCGCGTCAGAGAGTGTTATGCCTTTTGAGACGAACTTCATCGAACGACAGATAACACCAGCTGGTCCAAGAGCTGTTCGTCAGTCCTATGAGCGTCCGCTAAGTGGTGCCGGTATCCTTGGCTTAGTACGCGCACGTGCAGCAAATGGATTTTTTTTTACTTATTTTGCTTACTTTTACCCTAAAAGTTTCTGTAATGCGTTTTAACACGACAAAACGATACTTAAAATATAATTCTGACACAATTACCAATAAAATTTACAAAAAATCCCCACTTACATTGCTTTTGAGTGATGATGCATACTAGCCGCCAATTCTTGTGGTAGTCCATGATGCGAAGCCAAAAGTCTGCTAGAAATAAAAAATAAACAAAAATAAATAATTAATTTCGTTATAATCACTAGAAAGTATTTCATACACAAAAATAAAATTCACAACAATCACACAACCAAAGCAAAAAAATCACGATCAGCAACAACACAACCAAACAAGCAAAAAACGTCATCTGTCAAAAAAATTGAGAAGCACCCTTAACATTGCCGTTACTTTATTTTTAAGACAAAACAAATCGATTTCAAAAATAACTCCATCGGCGGCGGGGCGTTCCGGTTTATAAATGATACACACCACCGACGACATGGAGATAGGCGCAGCAATGAAACGCTTCAATACACCCCGACCTCAATGGGAATTATGTATAATAAAAAAAAACAAAACCAAAACAAAAACGCGGCTGCAAATACACATAACTGGAAATGGGCAGGTGCGACAACAGCGAAACATTGAAAACAATCAGCCACCGGAGAGGAAAAAAACATGTGCAGGTGTTTATTGGCATTTAAAAGAAGTTGGTGGTGAATATTAATTTTGTTTAACAAATTTTTCCTATTATAGTTTTTTTTATTGTTTTAGATTGTAGCAAAAACAAAAACAAAAATGGCGTGATTAACTGTTTTTTAGAAACGTCATTGAATTATGACAGGTATTATACGTCAAGTGTAAACGAAGTGTACATCACGAAATTGTAGCAAAAAGCTTTCTTCCGATTTGTCATTGAAAACGTACATACTTATATAGTGCGACATGCAATCTGTGTTGCTGTAGCGTGGAACAAGCCTTCAAAATGCAAGCCAGACAGACAAACACTGAAGTTTTACAAGGCCACATGCCATGAATGATGCAGCGTTGTCCTTTCCTTGATACACACCAACTTATCACCGTCGTCGTCGGTCGGGGCTGATTCTCCCCTGTTTTATTCGCATTCCATGTTAACCCCCCCAACAACACACAACATACAACGTTGGCAATTTAAGTTTTATGACAAAACCCTGAATCCATTTTATACAACTCCCCCCACTCCTGGGTACGCCATTCCGCCATCAAATCCGCCATCATCCCCCTACTAACCCAGTTCAGTTGTGCATGCAAGTCAGACACAAAAAGTTGGAATTTGCCGCATATCATAGGAAAATGATATCCGGCACTTGCTGGCGGTGAAGAAGAAGAAGGGGTGGATTGGGGGCCGCTCTGATATTCACCCCGAAAAATGTGTATCTAGAAATGGATACATATACATACACACATGTCTAATCTTACCTCTCTTTTTGTGCCGTGCCCCTCTCTCTATGCAATACTTTTGACATTTCACTGGTGGTGCCTTTTCTTTGGCTTAACCGAACCTAAGCTCGTTCACGTGTCATGGCAACACAGAGGATATGTTGTAGAGCGCAAAGGGAAATTATTCCCGGCCGTTAGTGATGGGCGCGGGTGGGGGGTTGTTGTTTTCGGTCTTTTCAAGCAAAATATTCGTACCAAATTTCCCCCTTCTCGTTCCGCACGCCCTCTTTTAGTGGAATTATTACGCTGCAAATTTTGCCTTTAACCCCCATGGATATAATTTTTTTTACCAAAATGAAATTTTTTAAATCTCCTCTCTCTCTCTTGATGCGTCGCTGGAATGTCTCCCTAATATTTGACAACCCTCTGTGTGTGTAGAGTATAGTTTATGGGTGACCCTGCGGTATGTTTGTGCGGCGTTCGTATGTGACGTTCACAAAATGTTTTTGTTATGACAGTTTTGGTGGCATATTACTATTTCCGGGAAACTCCGGAACTAAAATGACATTAGCGCGAAAATATTTAAAGGTTGTTAAAGGGCCGTCGTTCATTGCCTTTCAAATAGTACTGTTTAATCCGTTAGAGGTCGTCATATGCAAGAAATATACTAATTGTTTTCGCATTTTTAAAGCCTTCAAAAATCTTTTTATCATTTTGTACACGAGTTTCTCCTTCAACTTAAATATTGCTGAGGCAACAACGACTCGGCTCTGCGCATGACGAGGACGACGGCCGAGGAGAGTAAGGTTTGGGGGCTCAAATGTAGAGAGAGAAAAAAATTATAATTTTTCTGTGGCAGCCCGCAGTGAGTTATAAGTCATTATAAACAATATAAACAAGGCCCTAAAAAGACCTTTACAATGTTTTGATAGCTCTTGTGGTTCCGGGGCTGCGATGACGACGTGAGATTTTTCATGTACTACACACAAAAAAGTTCTCCTAATCGTCACTATACTCTTGCAGCAGCACATATGCACTTAGTCGACGAGGGCACATTCTACCGAAGGCATTTATATTCGCTCTTCCCCACCCTCCTACCCCAGCATCAACCCAGCACCAAGTCCATGATGAAAAAGTCACCAGTAGGAGGGTGGGTGGTGGGTTTTTTGTTTCTGTGCGTGTTTGTGTGACGATTTGTACGTATGAGTGAGTTTAAGGTCGTTTTTAATATCTTGTGTGCCTTTGCTTTATATTTCCAGATCCTCAAACCACCCCGGCAATATCTTTTAAGGCGATGATGATGGTGATGGCGAGATGGTTGGTGGACGGACGACGGACCATGTTCCGTCGTCCTGTTTAGACCAATTCCATTACTCCTCGTAGGTGAGGAGAGGGTCCTGCTCCTCGGCCCCGGACAATGAATGAACTGGGATCCGACCCGGAGGGGAATATAATAAAATGACGGGCAGACGGGCAGCTATTTAACGACCTTCAGCCCGGGGGTGGGGGAAGTGCTTAAAGATGTTGGAAAATAGAAAAGTTGCGTGGCCCGGAATTGGACACGTTTCTCTCCCTTGCGGTTTTTATTTGTACAAGCAACCTTGATCAGAGGGAAAAAAATATCCTTGTACATAGCCCAAAAAGGGAAGCGGGGAATTCCGAAATGGAAGGACGAAGGGAATAAGTATGTGTGCTTGTGTGTGTGCACCAACAACACACAGAGAAAGAGCCAGACGTGCGGTGAAAGAGGAGAAGAAACATTCTTCAGGGGGCAGCAGTAGCAGCAGCAGAGAAAAACCTTTTGTTTGGCGTTTTCCAGATGAGGGGACAGTGTTTATTCAAATAAGTCCTGAATCCTGATGAATGTGCCCCATTGGTGTGGTGTGTGCGTTGTGTGTACGTGGGGGCGACAGCGGCGGGCGTAGGGGACTCTCGATTTTGTGTAATTGTTGAATTGGGTTTTGAGTATCTCTTAAGGAGTTTGATATGCCCTTGAGCGTACAAAGGCAAAGCTGTGGAATGGCATCTGAGCAGCAGGATAGAAAAAGAGAGAGTGAGAAAACACAGAGTGAGTGAGCGAGAAAGGGATAAATTCATTGGGCCGAGATTTATTAGTGTCGCTTTCAAAAGTCTGCAAAGGCTCTTTAGGGGCCTAATTGTTGCTGATATTTTCGTAAATAACATCGTTGGTGGGTTTATTTTATTTTTATTTTTACTTTTATTTTTCCCCTCCTCCTCCTTCTTTTCTTCTTCTTCTTATTTTTTTTCATTTTTATTATGGATTTTTAATGTTTTATTCGCGAGCGATAGAGAGAAAAGAAGAAGAAGAACAATTCAAAGGGGAGGAATTTTACTTTATTGAAATTGTGCTTAAGCTCAAATATTAATATCTTTTTTTTTGTTTTAAATATTTTAGATTTGGGAAAAAATGCTCGTGGTGTTATTTTCCGATAGATGGCGCTCATAGCAAATAAGTTATGACCATAGTGGCATTACTATAAATGTTTGATTGAAAGATGACAGTTCGCGAGTGTTACTTTGAGTGCGTAAACATCTTAGTGCAGTTTGTTGGAAATGTCTTTGAAATTGGAGAAACATAATGAAAAGTTGTGATTGTAATAAAGAGAAGAATGTTGCGTAGGATTGCGAAAAAAAGATGGATGCAAAAAGAAGTATACTAGACACTTCGTTGATAACTTGTCAAAAATTGGGAGAATTTGGTTAGGATGTTTTAGTACGTACATCGTAAAGTCCTGAGGTAACACTTTCTGCAGTCACCATAGTCAAGTGGTGACAAGACTGAAAGTCCTTCACCATCAGTTTCAGGATAGATGGAGTCCTGAGATTGTAACTCTTAAATCGGTTATGAAAAATTTGCAGCAACTTCTAGAAGACAACTACATCAACAATGTTTTTGAAATAGTGTTTAATAGATCATTATCCAAATGGGTTGAGGAGAAAAGATATTTCCATATGGCCAGTTCGGACTGCTATTACTATTATTGCCGTCGGGTCCAAACTGGTATCAACTGCAACTGTATGAAATGCAGCAATGTACCGGAGCATGCTTGATCGACTATGAGAAGGAGTTCGACACAATGTGGTTCGAGAGTCTTCGATGGGGTGGGGTCCTCCACCCTTCCTATCCTTCATAAGTGATAGTTTAGGGCGCAGTGTCCGGTAATCAAGCCAAGAAGGGTCCTGACATTATTCCTACTGCGCCCTCACAATTCCTTGGCCGTGTGAGGAGACGGCTCGGGAAGAAACCGTTTAGAGTTGGTCAGTTCAGACGAAGACCTCAAGCGTCCAATATGTTTCATCAAAGTCCGAACGGCCAGGGCCCTTTGCAGCGAGCTGGTGGGTGCCTCGGTAGCCAGCCCTGGACCGATGAACGCAATGTCAGAGTCCTACTTAGCCAGGTCACCCGCTTTTGCATTGTTTTTGGAACCCCATTGACACTGGACCCAGACAAGGTAGCTTGATTGAGAACGCCCAGCTCACCAAGAAAACGTTGGCAGTCCAGATCTAACTTCGACTACGGAACCTTATCGCCCTAACTGCCGGTGGTCTATCAGAGAAGATAAAGATTCGTTTGTTCTGGTATGCCCTTCTTAAGTTCTCATGAGTGCATGCCAATATAGCGTACATCTCTGCTTGTTGCTAGGGTGCCTAGGCTTATCGCTCTACTGAATCTGAAGCTTTCAATCCAGATTCCGGCACCCACACCTGACTCTGTTTTGGAGACATCCGTGTACCATGCTAGTCCACCCAGTGGTACTTTAGGAAAAGTCCAGATTAGTCTATCTTGTTGATGCACAGAAGGTTGCGATAGCATCCCCGCTTTCAGAATCGTTTCTATAATGCTGATTATTATAGCATGCCCTCGTCTAAGACAAGCGCCCAGATAACCATTCGCTTTCGCGTTTATGGCGGACTTCTCTACCACAAGGTGGAGAAGCAACAGATTGAGGAGAGCTCCAGCACTGTCGTTGGGGAAGTGCGGATGGCCCCAGGGATGGAAAGGCAGGCCTTTTTTGAATTTTTCCTAAATTAGTTATGGAAGCCTAAAGCGCCGCTCTGTGCCACCGAACGAAAGCCATGGTAAGTTACCATGGGTCTAATGATGGTGGTATATATCCTAGGCACATGGTTTTCGGTTGTAAAACCCATGTGGATCCACAAGCTCTGCGGCAAGCCCACAAGGATCTGCGAGTCCTGCTCGTCTGAGCGTCCAGGTCCTGGCTGGTCCCAGTTGCAATTGGCTTCTAGCGTCACTTCTAAATATTTAGCTTGCTGTGAAGAGACTGCGAGTGCAATTAGTGATCGTTTTCTGATGAAAGAACGCAGAATCCTCAGGATTTACTTTGAGTCCTACGCTGGCACACCAGCTAGAGACCAGATCTAGTGCCTGTTGCAAGCGCCTTGACATGGCTCTTTCAGTTTCACTTGAACCTACGATAACGACATCGTCAACACTTAGAAGAAAAGTTTCGGCCGTTAAGTAGCTCTAGGAGTTCATCTACAACAAGGCACTACAGATGTGGAGATAAAATTCGTCGTTAGTTTGCAAGTTCTCTGCATAAAGTCAACCCAGTCGCAGAAAGTGCTGCTAAGACTTCGTCCTCTTAGAGTCTTAGATATAGTATCAAAGGATGCATTGCATTGTTAAAGGCTCCTTCGATATCGTAGAAGGCCATCATCAACTCCTTTGTTTATTACTGTGCCTTCCACAGCCTGAGCACCAGATTACGCAGTGCTGTCTCATTGGGCTTGCCTGCTCACCTGGTATGCATGTAGATACGAGTTTAGTGGTTGGCATTGAAGATAAATTTCCCTTATCACCCTGTCGACAATTTTCTCCATTGTCTTCAAGGCAGAAGACTTGTTGGCCTGAAAGATTTAGCCGAGGTGTAATCCGAACGCCATGGCTTGGGTATAAAGCCAAGTCCTCAGGGCGATTATAGTATCTCTCCTTTCAAAGCTCCCGACCTGGACGTCATACTACCAGACATTATGCTACCCGAGCCCCTGTTCCTAGCATCACGGACAACCTTCCCCCTAGATTGGCCTTCAGCAAGGGCTTCTCCGTCAAAATACTCTTAAGATGAGAGTGGAGTAACGGAAATGTCCTGAGGAACTTCGATGTACGAATATTTACCATGGCTCCAACACGACAGAGGGTCTCGTGAGGGCCACTAAACGTTCACTGTCCTGGCACCTCCCGGTGTATGCTAGTATCTTTCAAGCGGATATTATGGTGATCCTCAAGACAATAAGCTTAGAGCCTACACAAGATTGCAGCCTTGGAAGTCAGTCATGGAAATTTTTTTCATTAGTAAAGGTTGTTTACAAAAAGCACGTGCCACGACTAGTTAGAAGATTCCTGTTTAAGTTTAAATTTAAACTTCAAAAACTTTTGGGGCACCCTATACAATCAAATAACCTATACAGATAATTTTGAAGCGAACATTTTCAGATAGTAACAGGATTAAGCCCAAATCGCTGCGTACATGATGATCAATATATCAAAATGATTCTCCCTATTAACTTGTGTTGTATTTATAACAATGCGAATATGATGAAGCACGTCTCATTGTGGGTGTATGCGGTTGCTCTTTGCTTACTTTCAGGGTAAGAACAACAGAATGTAGGCTGGCGGATTTATTTTGGATGTATTCTTGTATTAAGGCAGTGTTGATTGCTGTTAAATATGGTATTTAGGTTGGGGATTATGTGTTTTGTAATTATCGGTTAAACTTGATGAATTTTTGGTGAAGGAAGTGTTGTACATATATCAACTAGGAGTTAAAGTTATCGTATCGATAAGTGGCTATCAAGGCCATTTGGCACTGTTTATATAACATTCAAAATGATCGAAACTTGTCTAAATAAGCTCTTTTCATTGGCCAGGTATAGGAGGACTCTTCAGTGGCTGCCGAATCACAGGAACGTCTAGGTAAAAAGCACTTTGGAACACTTTGTATAGACATGTTCTTCAAAAATGAATTATTTTTGTCAACCAAATTTGGTAATTTTTTTTCGTTATTTGGGTCCAGGTTCGAATCCGGTGCAAATAGTTTTTTTTTTCTTAATTTTTACTTTGTGTTATATTTTTTTATTTGGTTTGTTTTTAAATTTAGCTGCCGGAAAAATACATAGGTATATAAACAAGTTTGCCCTACATTACGTGTGAATCACCTACTTCGAGCAAATTTTGGATTTTTTTTCGAATTTTGGGACCAGGTTCAAATCCGGCTCAGCGCAAAACTTTTTTTTTTAGTTTTTACCCTGTATTATGTTTTTTTCTACTTTTATTTATTTATTTTGCTTTAAATTAAGTACCCGCAATAAATAATCCATTTATGTAGTAACGGCCTCAGGGACATTTGTTGGTGCCGGTACATCAAAGAGATAACTCCTGAGAACGCTACCATCTGTGATCTAAGGTCTATGCGGTCTAAGAGAGTCCGATATGCTACAGAATCTTACCTCCACCTCCACGAAGATGTTGACTTTACCTGGCTGATCCCTAGATGCTCATGTCTATACAAGAGTAATAGAAAGAGAAGGGTGAAAGGCGAGGAGTGTTTCTTCCCTTAAAACGAAACAAATACCAGACTGGTCCTCCAGGTTGGGGTTGGGCGGCAGGCTGACAACTTTTCATAGTAAAAACCCACCCGTCACGAATCTTTAAGGCAGGCCTCGGACAGGACGGACTCAGCGACTCAGGCAACGGAATATGGAATTCGATCTTGAAACTTGGCACGTCAGGACGCTCAACAGAACGGGTGCTCTGCGATAGGTTTTATTAGTACTACAAAAATATAACATAAAGATCACAGCCCTTCAAGAGCCCATGTGGACCCACAGTGGTATAATGGATCTAAAACCGCAGGGTTTAGATGGATCACTGAATCCGATCACCAGTGGATCACCGAATGGAAGAAGAGAGTTTGGAGTAGCATTTATCGTAGAAAGTAGGAAAGGAAGAGGAGTTCCTAGGTGTCGTAGGAAAGCATAGGCTACACAACGCTACCAATGTTCAATCGTTCAACAATGTTTTTGCACAAAAATATCCATAAGATGACGGGCTGACTAGTAATCAAATTGATCACCTTCTAATTGAGAGACGAGGCGCCACGAGTGTACTAGATGTAAGAGCAATGAGAGGAGCACGGTGTGGCTCGAATCACTATAACATCTAGTCAAGGTTAAATTGTCAACCCGGATAGTAACTAAAACGCATAAAGGGCAAACTCAACCAAAATACGATAAGATAAACTAAAGCTGAAAGTAAGAAGAGAAGCTTTACAATACTTGAGAGAATTAGAAAAGCAGCACAACATCAACGATAAATGGGAGCAAATAAAAGCAGCATAAAGGGAGTAGAAGAGGCGCTAGGCTGGGCCCCAGACAGACTAGAATTGATTGGTTTGATCAGGACTGTAGAGCCGCAATTGAAGAAAGAAACCAGAGCCACCGGGAATACATAGCAAGGCCAACAAGAGCAAGGATGGATGTCTTGAAGCAAAACAGGAAAGTCGCAGACAAGTTAGGCAGAAAGAAGAAGAGACAATATCTAAACAGGAGGATTTTACAGATACAGGAAGACTTTAAGCAGGAACACCAAGCGTTGCCAGATCACCAATAAGTTTCAGCCAATAACAGACATCTGCAAAGACATAGATGGAAATCTATTAGCAAAGCCGCTTCAGAAATTTCGGGGAATAAAGCAGCGTTTACATCCCAAAGTCAACGAGAAAGTGCACTTTGAAACTCTTTTATCGCACAGAAATTTGTATGTTTTTTCTCTGTTGCACGCAAATTCTGAAAATTTGGTGCAAGGGTGCAACAGAGAAAAACGCATACAAATTTCTGTGCGATAAAAGGGCTTCAAAGTGCACTTTCGCGTTGACTTTGGGATGTAAATGCAGCTTAAGCCAGTAGGCAGACCTAGGAGGAGATGTATAGACTCTGTGACGGCTGACGCAGAGGTAATGCTCAAAATCAGGAACTGGTGACATGCTGTAAGGGATCGTCAAACTTGGATTTGGGCTGTAGCGCCATTGGATAGATGGATGAAAAAAACAAGTTTGGCCTAAATTACGTGTGAATTACTTATGTCTAACAAATTTTGGAATTTTTGTTCTCGATTTTTGGAACCAGGTTCAAATCCGGTTCAGCGCAAAACTTTTTTTTAAGAATTTTTACCCTATTTTATGTTTTTTTCCATTTTTATTTATTTTTTGTTGTTTTAAATTAAGTTTCCGCAATAATTCATGGGTATATAAACAAGTTTGCCTGTGACAAATTTTGATAATTTGTATTTCGAATTTTGGACCCAGGTTCGAAACCGGTTCAGTGAAAATCTTTTTTTTTTATTTTTTAACCCTTTTTTACCTTTTCCTGTGTTTATTTAGTTTTTTAAGCTAATTTATTTTAATTTGTAATAGGAACATATCCTAAGCTTTTGTAGTATTAAAGTGCCGTCAATTTCCTTCATCATTATTATTTATTCATATAAATAATTCGACGTTCAGACTGAAGCTTTATCAGCATCGTTATCTTCAACTAACCTAATAATATACACAAATTCCTCGAATGAGCTGAAATCCATATTAAAAATGAAAATTCTTGCGAGCTCTTTAAGCTGATATTTAAGCCATCAGGTTTTGTTCTCTTTGTTTCTTTCACGTTTACCGTGTTGTACCTTGGCGATAAATATAACGAACGCGCACTCTGATATAATAATACAGACGAAAGCTAAAAATATGAATCGCCTAATTATGATTCCCTTCAATATCCTTACGCCCCGGTGTTTGATATGACAGCAACTCGTTTAAAAAAACGAGAACTAATAATAAACGAAAAAATAATGAGGGAGCGAAGCACACAGTCTGGCAAAGTTTGCGAACTCAATTTCTCGAGTTGTGATGTGATGTGCTCTCCCCCCCGCCAACTTTTCACCAAAAGTCGCAAGGCATAAAACAGCAGAGCCAAAATGAAGATGAAGCGAAGGACGATGACGGAAGAGAGAGAGAGGGTATGGGGAGAGGGGTTGGAGCATGATAGCTGTATTCTTTTATCGTTGCTACTAACCCACCACCATCATCCCCTCGATTTTACGTTCACAGGAACAAAAGGAAAACATCAGAGTTATATCCTTACCTATCTTGAAGCTTGTAGCAACTTTTCGCATCCTCACCTCCTTGTGCGCCCCTGGCCACCCCCTTACATTCTACAGTGTTTGGGCCACCTTAAAGCAACTTCCGAGACGTTTTCATCAGTTCTAAATAAGGACTAGAAACCCAGAGCCGGGGACTTGCCGAAAGGGGGGCAGATTACTAACTTTTGTGTGAATGCTACAGAAAAGGATAAAAGATCAAGGATTGAGCATGCAAAATGGTCGGGTGGAGGGGAGGGACGAACAAAGAGTTCCACAGTAAAGCAGATAGACGATAGCACACATAGGGTAGATACCCAAGTCTGGAGCTTCTTCAATATACTTTTGCGGGTGTGTGTGCTTGTTCGATGCGTATGGGTGTGTGTGTATTTAAAGTTTTCGTTTCATTTTTGGTTTCTGTCGTGCATTTCGCCACTGAAAACCATTAAACAGCAAAAAAAAAAAAATATAAAAATAAAAATAAAATGCCAAGAATGTCAAGGAGTTTCAGAACTTTCAGGAAACCATCAGCAGCAGGGGTAGCGGCCCGCAGGGAGTTGGGGGACGAATTGAATGTGATTTGGGATTTTCTCCCAAGGTCGTCTCGTTCCTTGCGAGAGTCGCCCCTTTTCCAGAAGGGAAAACAGAACATTTTTTTTATATCAGCACACGATGGCTGCAAGGCAGAGGAAGGAGTCGGATCGAAGGACAAGGATCCTTTGCTTGGGGATTTGCCATGGATGTGGGTTTGTATGTTGATGAAATTGTCCTGTTCATGGGAACTTGTTGGATGATGGAGACGCAGGCAGAGGGCGCCTGGGAGATTGAAACTTTCCTTTGTTTAGGGAACTTGATTTAATTTTATCTGAGTATCTTCTGACTTGACTTTTCCTCTTCGGAAGCGCGCGCCCAGAGTGGGGATAACTGAAGAAGAAGGACAAATACTTGCACACATATACAAACATACAGACAGAATTCCTTTTGCCTCGGCTTTAGCCATTCTGTTTCTTATTTTTATTTTCGATAAACGAAAGACAGTTTTGTGAATCGATATGTGTCCATTTTCGATGGTTCATTTGATCAATTAGCCATTAGCCTCCCATTTTTTTGTGTGCCACCTTTCTTTCGTCTTCTGCTGCTACCTTTTGGAGTTTGACAAGGGGGGAGATTCGTTACGACTCAGCTGGGTGGTGTTTGATTCACTCTCAAGGTACCATACCGAATAGTAGGGTAAACATTAAGCTATTGAAGTTACCTTCAGGGGCCGAATGGTGGGTGGTGCGAGTTGCGATTTAGATGAGAGAGAATTCAAGGACAAAAACGGTGGGATTACGTTCTGTATACTTTGTGTGATATGTGTGTATATCCTGCGACGTTGAATTCCACAACAACGACGAGAGGAAGTTCATGAAAAATTACTTTGTTTTGTGGCTGTTCTAGAGAAAATCTTTCTTGAAGGCAAAAATTCATTTATCGAATGTCAAGAAATTGGGCCGAGAGTTTTTCTTATTTAATTTTTTTTTTCGTTGTTCGTGTTGGTGTATTGTTGGATGAAATTTGGGATACTTGGGTGGTGTATTAATTAAGCAGGAAACGATTATCTTCATGATTAGGAATAAAAAGGGCGGACATTAATTTGTGATAGTATTGTTACTAAATAAACTAAATTAAATAATAATAAATGAAATTGAGCCTTTGTTTAGGGATATAAATGTTATTTAAGGAGTTGTATCCGAGAATTTACTAAATTGTTTATATATAAATGTGAAATGATTCAAAAAGGAGCAGTAGAGGACGCTGTAGGAACTTAGCAATGGTGGCCGATTACCATCACAGAGGTTCGTGGTTCGATTTCACGTTGTGTCGTAAGCCTTTATATTTCCAGATGTAACGTCAGGAGCGGCGGGTCAGCTTTTAGATGTCCAGGATTTAAATAACAAAACTCGCGTTACGTTTTTTGTCCTTTTTTTATTAATTAGATTATACAACCAAAACTATCAAGGGGAGGGAAAGAAATGGAAAGGTATAAGTCGGCCGGCGCCACTGGATCAGCTCTCCGTGGCCGGTAAATGTATCGGTCGGTCGACAACACTGGATCAACTCTCCGTGGCTTGTAAATGTATTATTCGGTCGGCGCCACTGGATCGACTCTCGGTGGCTTGTCTGTTTTGTCTGTCTTAGACCATACGATCAACTCTCCTATGGTCCTGCCCAGTTATCAGACAGAGGAATCACCTCTTCCACTGTCTGATCACGACTGACTTTCGCCGGCAAGCACCAGCCTTTTATATTGGTGCCTTGCTGCGCTGCGCTGTTCTGTTTTGGTAATGTCAGCAGTTTATTCAGTTTATTTATTGTGTCTCTTTTTGTTAACAACGGTGTTTCCGTTATGTTTATTTACAGCGGCTTGTATCGTTACACAGATACTTCGAGAGTAAGCGTGAACAGTTTTGACCTTCAACATGAAGATGGCGTGGCTTGTCAAAAACATTTTATGATACTACAATTAAATATACTCGTTGAAAGATGCCCGTCAGCCATTTTGGACGCTCAATTGTTGTTTGACAGTCGTTTGTGTTAATCGATATCAGTGGTTTTGTGATAACGGATGAAATCGAATATCGCGTGGTAATTAAATTTTTCTATTTGAAAGACAGTTCACGACGACAGTGAACATTAAAGCCTAGTTGGACACTGTTTGTGGGGTTTCACCATGATTTGCTACTATGAAAAGATGAGCTGCACCGGCACAGGCTATGGGCAAGTCGAAAGAACGCGTTTGTCACACTATTGACTAAACAATTGGAATTACGCAGAGATACGTCTGGAGCAAGAAGCTGATGGAGGCCAAGGTTCGAATTGGGCGGTAAAGCTACCGAAAGGAAAAAGATATGCGAGGTTGGCTTCTAATGAACATTTCTCAGACCCTTTGGGCTGTTTCACACGAGCCGACGGCCAACCAACAGAAATCGTATGAAAACGTCATTTGTAGAGAAGAGGGTGAGAGAGGACGACGGGGAGGGAAGATTTTTCCATTCAACTTTCTCACACGATTTCCGATACGACTTTTTGACAGCTGTGTGGTTGTTGTTGTTTTTTATTCCTTTGGGAAAAAGAAAAGAAAGAGAAAAGACAAAACAATAAAAAAAAAACAACAATAAGCTAAATCGTTTTGACGTAGAGTTGGTTGCAAAAATTGGCCCGTGTGAAAGCCCATGCGACTTTTCGTCGAGTTTCAAAAGGGAATGGACGATAACCGATTGATTTGGATTTACAAATTCAGTTCTAGACTTTCGCCACTTAAGTATAATTCATTTTTAATAATTTTATATTCCACTGTAAGCAAATTCTCCTCTTTTTCTCTTTTTGCAGTGGTATCATAGCTAAAACCACCTCTTCAAATTTTTAATTTACAAAATATATATTAAACCATTTCAGGCAAGTTTTCGCTAAGATACCAGTGACCGACCAAATTTTGCCATTTTTTCGTATTTTGGTACCAGGTTCGAATCCAGTTCAGTGCAAATCTTTTTTTTTCTTAAATGTCACCCTGTGTTATATTGTTTAGTTTTATTTAGCTTCGGGTATATAACCAAGTTTTCCCTAAGTTAATTGTGAATCATTTATGTTGACCAAATTTCAATTTTGGCAATTTTTTTCATTTTAGTCCCAGGTTCGAATCCGGTTCAGTACAAAACTTTTTTTTTTATAATTTTTTCCCTGTGTTTTGTTTTTCTATTGTTATTTATGTTGTTTTGGGTTTTCGCGCTAATTCTAGCTTATATAAACAAATTTTCGCTAAGTTACAGGTGATTCATTTATAATTTTGCCAATTTTGTTCGTATTCTGGGACCAGGTTCGAATCCGGTTCAATGCAAAACTTTTTTTTTCTTAAATTTTACCCTACTCGTTTACCATGCTCGCAAAATAAATTTCGTTCGTTTTAAATAGTTCAAACTATATGGATAACTCTAGATTGAACTTAGGCACCATCAACACACTCCTAAGACAAAACGACAGTGAAAGAGTGAGCGTGCTATGAAAACGGCGAAAACAGCTGCAACGGTGGGAAAGATGATACCTATTGTGTTTTGATACCTAACTTTAATTACACGAGTTTGTGGCATCAAAACATCCCACCAAGGTGCTAATTGGTCCTCTGGTATGCCCTGAATGCAATCCTGCACATAACCTAACAAACAAAGTAGGCTTTATTTTGAATTTACTGAAATAATTTACCAATTTACTAATTCCATTTCCTATTTGAATAACCAAATTACATGTTTTAGCAAAAACCACCCCCGACAATACAACTCACATTTAATATTACCTAGTCATTAAAATTTCCGTGCCTCAACTAACCAATCATCACAAGGCTCGATTCAGAAATCGTGTTTTAAATTGTTAAAATATAACTAGACCGCCATAATGTACTTTTAGGGTCCTCTTTTGTGCCTTGCAGTCGGCATTTGAAATATATAACGATCGCGCATTCAAAAGCCGCATATAAAATCAAAAAGTGTCTGTGTGTTTGTGTGGGTACGTACACGAATCAAAGTGAATAGACTCCGACCTGGAAGAATTATTCATAGCCGCCGCCACCACCCTCTTGTTTACAAAATAGAAATGTACCAGCTACAAAGGCGCCCTCACACATATCGTCGTATGCTCTCTCGTTTTTTCTGAACCACTCTCTACACCACCCGTGTGCCCGTTCTGCTGTACTGCCCTGCAGCAAACCGAATCTCCGCTGTTAAAAGCGCCCAATTTAATTCCGATTCAGAATGAATGAAGTCCACCTGAGCGCGCGCCACCGCCAAAAACCGATGAAGGCACAAATTCATTAAACTGCAGAAATGAATTTTAATTCCGTTTTGTAACGGGACATTGTAGAAGAGTAGAGCAATCGCTGCCGAGCGCCGCCAACCAGGCAACCTCTGCACTTTAATTTCGCAGAGCATAGGGGAGGGTAAACAAAAATACATACCAGGTTACTTCGTCCCCCAATTCCCAGTCTATATCTCTCCGTCGTCATTCAAAACGAAATCCGCGTCGTCCTCCCAAACAAGCCCAACGCCTCCTTTGCCTCTTTTTCGACGTTTCGGCGGAGTTTTGCTGAATTCGTCTGGCTGCAGTCGGGGAGAGGTACGCGCGCTTACATATGTACGTTTCGGTGCTGTACAGCCGAGCGGATCAGTTGTTCTTGTTTAACAAGAGTCATAACGGTACTACTGTCCTCGTTGGGTGAGGGAGATGAGGAGAGACACGGGACATAGCCTCATGCTCTTGTTTTGTTTTTTTTACTCTCTGACTTTTAAAGTGATTTGGCTGTGTGGCTGTGGCCCTCGTCGACGGGGCTGAAAAAGCAGATAAGGACGAACCACACGCACGCACATCCTCACATTTCGTAGCAGCCTTGTACGGCTGATTGATGTTCCACCGCCCACCCTCCCATTTTCTGGCTCAGTGCTTTCAGCAACATTTTCCCAATTCGAAACGTGAATCAGAGAAAAAGTGGAGGGGGAGGACGACGACGACGCGGAGAAAGTGGATTGTGAAAGATTTGAAAAGAAAGTGAGGACGAGGAGGGAGAAAAGGAAGCTTGTCAACATCTCCTTCAGATTGGAGAGACCAAACGCCATACAACGATGCTGGGTAGAAACGACTCGGCGGGCGTCGGGGCTGGGAGCATCGCAGAAGGTATATGCTGCTTTACCGTCGTCGTAGTCGTCGCCTTGTGTTTATAGCTTTACCGGGAATGGAGTGATACTGTAAACGTGGAGCCTTTTTTATACGGATCCTGCTGCTTACCCGACTCCTTCTCTCTATCCATTCAACGGGCGACCCCCACCATCTTTGTGTTTTCTTTAAATATTAAAGAATTTTCCTAAATGAGAAATTCCGTCCTTGGTAAGGATTCCTTCTGATTTCAGTTTCCACGTCATCCATCTTTTCTTGTTAGCGCTGATACCACAGTAGAGGGTCCTGGAAGTGGGGGCATTCTCTTACGCGTGGGCGATTGCCAAATCTGAGACTCCCGTGCCTCCGTTCCGTGGCACTCCTTCCTTTATATACATCTCAAGGTCGGGCATAGCGCAAAGCTCCGAGAATCTGAGGGCATCATTTATTCCCAAAAGCAACCTTGGGTGACCCTAATTGATGACGGCTAAATTAAATCGCTGGAATCGAGTTAATCTTCTCCTGCAAAGTGCAAACGGCAAGTGTCGTAGGTGAGGAACGAGAGCGGGGTGGGGTATCACGTTTTTCTACTTTTTAACCCGGGGCATTACTGTCGTCGTTTGTACTAATTTCAGGGGGGTAGTGGGTAAAAATAAATTGACGCACAACAAAAGATTAGGATCACGAGAGTTAAGACGCCCCACGCAGGTGAGACTTTGTAACCGTGTAAGAACACACAGCGCCTCCATGATATGAGGGCTCAACTAAACTCGTTCGATAGGCCGCCATAATTCGGTTTGTTGAAGAAATCTGCCCTACAATACACGGCGATGCATCATAGAACGTGGACGTCCGCCAATTTAGAGGACTCTAGTTGCGGTATCAGTCGTGACGTAGCTAATTTTCACTTAAAACAGATCAACAGAGAGAGAGAGAGAGTGAACGACAGAGAGAGAAAATTTCAGGAAGGCCCCTCTGGTGGCAGGCAACAAAACGTTCTCCGAATAATAAAGATGAAGGGATATAAATATTCAGAGGCGAGCTCTGTCGTGCCCGAAATGTCGCTTGATTTTTTATGCATAACGGCATGACGCGACCGTGGATGCGGGCGGGATGTGTCGTACCGCAGCGGGTGGTGTTATGTTTTTTTTTTATTATCACTTCCCTTTTGAAATTGCCAAAGGCGGACGGGCCGGATGGGGGACGAGGGTGAGGTGCAATACAGGTATTTTGCTTTGTAATCGATATCACAGCGATAAAAAAAAGTTCAAAAGATGACGATGATGATAAGAGGGGGAAATTAGAACGAATTTTTTTTTTGTGAATTTTTTTCTCAAGTCGTCGTTTTATGCTAAATTAAAATTTTGCAAATTGTTTTGTTTTGCTTTAACATAAAATACGAAGAATTGTAATTACGTTCACATCGGGAATCCGCTATTTATTGCCGGGAGGGTATAACGAAGTTCACGATTCTGAAAACTTGGGTCGTTGGATTCCTCTTAATGAGGGTATTTTTTTGTTGACTATTCGCAAACTTATTCAATGTAATTTAGAAAACCTTCCTAAGTTATCTAATTAAAACGACTTCAAGTCATCGATTTCTATCCGTAGTGTGAAATTTGGGTAATTTCAACGTTCACAATGCAAATTAGCTCAATTACTCAAATGGCAATGTTTCTGGCAGCGACGCTGAGCTTTTTGCAAAGATTAATAACTTTCACCAAATGGTTAGTTAGGGCAAACTCTTTGATCTCTTCCTTACCTCTCACCCAACGCGGTACTCCGTTGAAGTTGATTCGTAGTTTTAAACTAGGGTAATTTCAACGTTCGCAGTGCCAAATTTTGGATAATTTCAACGTTCACAATGCAAATTGGCAGGATTACTCGAATAGCATCAATGTTTCAGGCACGAACGCTGAGCTTTTTGCAGATATTAATAACTTTCACTAAAAGGTTTATTCATCCTACCCAAGCTACTGACGTCCTTAAAAGCGGAAGAAGCAGGAAAAGAAGACACCGGAGAGCAACAAAAAGGGATAAGTCCAGACGCTCTTATCATAACTTCACGGATCTTGGGAACTTCACTAGCTCCTGGTGGAGTTGAAGGCGGGCGAATGCAAAGTAGAAGGCCAAATCTTCGCTAGGAGAAAGTGAGAGCATGTAAGAGCAAGCATCAACCAGGTGGCGATCAAGATCAGCGATCGGGACGAGATCACCTCCAAAGGAGAAATATGCGAGGCACTGCATAGCCAGCTGAGACTGTTGCAAGTACAGGAATAGAACATCGGACTGAAGAAAGCATATAGCACCTCGGCCACTATTTCCAGCACCAGGCTTGTCTTCCATAAAAATCGGGCCTTTAAAAAGGATCGTGATCTTCATCGTCCGAACATTCTCAGCAGAACGGTGAATCATTAAACCTGAAGCGATGAAGATATGCCCTATAACCTTCATGTCGGTGGGCTCTCAGTAGACTCGTCCCATCTCCTCTGACATGTTCTGATGGTTTGGTGGTGCGACAGATTCCATCACACATGTCGGCACATGTTGCTTTATCGGACGTAATACGGTATGCATAGCATGCTCGAAAGGCACATCACCGATACGCAGAGATGGTTTCCCTCCTATTGTCCGTTTTGACCAAAGCTGCTGCCCATGCTGGAAGCCTTTTCTGCCGTGCAAGTTATGTACACCCAGAAGTTGAACTTTCAGTCAATCACCACTCCCAGATACCAGGGCTCGAAGCGAATGATCTGGTCATCTACTAGCTTTATCTTTCATATCGCTTCGTTCGCGAAACTCTCGATTTCGTTCAGTAGCTTCAAACTACCACGAGCTCAATGTCGCAGGAGGCATAGCGTCGTTGCTTCATCATATATGAGCCTTGGGACAAGTTGTCCTGGACTTCCGTATCTCCACGTCTGGCCCCCAGTGCAGTGTCCTACCTACAAGCTTTATCAACGTCTCGACGATCTCGCCCACTTCGCTCTGTTGAAAACATTTTCACATCAAGTCATTGCGTATTCACGTCCATTGCAGTATACGGTCTACTCCAATGGCTTTTCCAACGGCAATCCTTTTCGCGGTTTCCACTATCTTTTCCTCCCTTACCTCTGGAGCGTCTGCGTCACTCTCGTTTTCTGCAAGGTTGTCCATAGTCTCGTTCAGTAGGATGCTCTTGGGTAAGGTAATCTATGATTATGGTGACCGGTTTTGAGGCCTAGCCCCGGTTTCCCTCAGTGTAAGGACATTGCACAAGGCCAGATGTTTGATGTGAAGGCCGGAAGCAGAAGGTGTAGGAAACATCAAGGGCGTTTGTGCGACATGTTCTCATAGCCCCTATAGTTGCCGTCCGTTGGAACCATTCCGGCTTATATCAATATAGGTCCTGCACAGCGCAGTGAGAATAGGGCTGTATACATGCACATCTTAAGCTAGGTATCCCATATCTTGCCGAAGGTCCTTTTTCATTTGTAGGCGTCATGTAGGCTTCCTATACTCTTTCCTCGACGATTGGCTTCTAGTAGAATTTTGGGTCCAGAAATTTCGCCCTGGATGATAGAGTGCCGTTTACTCCAAGATCATAATTCAGCATTTAATACTATCGCTTGCAGCAACTGTCACTAGTAACTCGTTAATTCACTTTACGGCCTTCAACTATAAACTTCAATCCCAAAAACTCTTCACTCGGATCCAAAATTAACCCAACCTCGCGAGAGCCGACATCAAGGTAAAAAAAAACGCTGGCAATAAATACATTTCCCGCAACTTTCCCGATTAAATTTAAATTTTCCCAAACTCACTTCCACGCTGCAGTGGGAAACGTTAAAATATTATCTTATTTCCATTATGCAAATTCCCCCCGAGAAGTTAACCCAGAAAAAACTCGCAAACACTCCCACACCCAAGCGCACACGCACCCACCCGCCACCCGCCTGCCACCCGCTCGCCACCCGGAAAAGCCTCTCGTGTTCGAAAATATTTCCATGCCTTAAAGGAGCCTAAAAATTTAACTATAAATCTCGCCCTTAAAAAAGTTTTTAACTTAAGTAAAAGTTTCGGGATAAACACTCCCCGCACAACGAACCGAACGTAAACTTTCGAGCAGAGATTCCGCCCCATTCCGGCGGCGGCGGCGGTGGCAGTGGCGGCGGCCTCAGTAAAAGTTTTGATTCATTCAAGACAACAACGTCGAACAAGCCCAAGAAGTATCTTCTCTCGGGTAGTCTTGCCCCTCCGCCCTTCGGGCCCCGGCACCCAGCGTCCCTGCGGGGGGAAAAGTTTCGTTTTCCCAATTTTCTTAGACGGAAACTTTTACTGTGCTCGGCACACACTTTGTTACCGTTATTGACTTATCCCGTTTTTAATGGAAAAACTTTCGCGGACGATGTTTGCACAATTAACCATCAAAAGAGCACTCCGGCAGCCGGGAACTTGTTTAGTTTCTGTTCTGCTAATGTCGACGAATTTTCCACAGTTTTACTTGTTTCCTTTTTCGGTTGTTTTCTTTGCGAATTGTTTTTGTCGGAATTTTTCGGGTTTTTTTTTGTTTTTCTTTTAGTTCTTGATGGAATGTATACCTGCCGGGATTACTTTTGTGGAGAGGCTTTAAGTTATTTGGTGTTTTGGAGCACATAGGCTTGTTTGGAAAGTATCCTCTTTAATGTCGGCCAAGGGAAGTGGCAACTGGAAGGGTTAGCAAGGCTGGCTAATCAGCGTTATAGCTGGAGGCGAATAAAAATGTTCAACAAAACTTCACAAAACACTCGTAACGAGTAGATCTCGAAGCTATAAAGAGAACCGATGGTGCAATGGAAGAAACCCGGCAATGCATTACTTCAAACATACTCCCAGGAACGCAAAATAGAACGACGTTTCGTCCTCGACAGTTATATTCCCATTTTCTGGCGCCACAAAAGTTGCCTGTGGCGCGACAAAAGTTGCCTGTGGCGCGACAGAACTTGCTTGTGGCGCGACAAAATCTGTATGTAGCACGATAAAAGCTACCTGTCGCGTTCTATCTAAAGCTATAGGGGATATAAGGAAGAAAATTTGATCGTTTAAGAACACAATAAGTTCTCTAGTGAAGAAAGTATCTATCCTATACTGCTAAAGAAGCGCTGCGACCTTAACACTCTCCTTTTCTTCAAAACTTTCAAAGTTGTGTCTTGACACAGGGGATAATTTACAATTTATCTGGTAGATCGTTCAAACACAAGCCAGTACGCTTTAATTACATCCTGGAAAAATCATTTAGGCCGATAAGTCTTGAAAACAATGAGCAAGATAGTCGCCAGGGAGATGAGACACTATCGTTTCCGCCAACCGCTCTGCACGCACACAAGTTCAAGTGATATGTTCCTTCACAATTTGATCCTCCAGAGCAATTTAAAATTAAAGTATTTGCCTTTACTTAATAACAAGGGAGCCTTACATCCTTTGACGAGAGTAGGTATTGGGACACTTGAGCCTGTGAACTAGGTCATGACCTTAGATCATCACTTATGTAACATGCATGACTTGGTCTCTCGTTGGCTCTAGGCCTACTGGTAGCAATACCGATGGCATTGGGTGGTAGTCGGTGGAGTACCAGACATTGTCTCGCCATTGTCAGATTTTTCACTATTTTGTTTTTCTATATTTCCAACTAGAACTTGCTGTCCAATATAGCGCTCAATTGTAGATGCGGCAACAGCACAAAGAGGCTTTGTCTATGGGCGGTAGTCATAGTCGCACTAGTGTAGGACCCCAATCAAGCGATCCTGGTAACATTTACGAAGGAACGTGCACTCCCGGAATTGACTGAAGGCTTTTCACAACAAGGCAAGGCTTTTAAAGTAAAGTAAAGGAATCAACTATGAACAGAGGTGGTTCCAGGATAGAGGCCGGTGTAAGTATCTACTACTGGCATTCAAGCAAAAGTGTATGCTAGACTGGACATGCATCTATGAGAATTTAGGAAGGATCTTCACCAAAAAACACATATTTGTCCTTTCCGACAGCCGAGAGGCCATGAGAACGATCGAACTTAAGATAAAATCCAAACTAGTTTCAGTCTGCCCATGCGTTTTTTATGAGCACGTTATTTTCAAGAGGTCTACTTTGTTTGGGGACAATAAAAACGTACGACAGGCCTCGATGAACGTTATTTTTGAACTCTAGAATGTCAGAAGAGTTCGACAATACTGACTACGGATGGCTCTATTAATAAACGAAACTCTAGGCACCGTAGTGCACGTGAAAAGGCGTCCTGCAGTGTGTGTACGAGCGAGACGATCGAGGTGTTTTTGTATTGCAGGAAAATAGTGCGGTGCAGTTTAGTGGATGAGTCGTCTATGGTAGTAGATAGAAATAACTAAAGCAAGGCCTATAAAGGCAAGACTAATAGAGCAAGACTCCTACATTCGTGAATCTATGGAGATTCCAGAAAAACAAGGTCGCCTATGAGTTTCAACGAGCAGTTTGCTATTAATCGAGCTACTCTAAGGTCGGCTTTGAATCGCCAATTGGATTTCAAAAGGGGCCGAATGTAGGAATTGTAGGTTATAACCTGGGCTGCTGGCTGAACGACGGCTGCTGTTCGGCGATTTGTAAAATGTGACCATTCCATCGCATACCCTTGGTTAAAGTTATGACTAAGATTAACATCCTGGTTCAGCCTTTAGATTCACACCGTCCACTGAGACAGAATGAAGATCAGTGTCGGTTCAAAGGTACTGCAGCCATTCATATGGCCTATTGTATTTGAGATCTCTATCACGAATGAGTACGACGTCGCTGTTGATAAGTTTGCACACGTGCAAACGATCCAAGAGGCAAGGTATGGGCACGTACTTGTTTTATGTTGTCGTATGCGTAGGAATAACGCAGACCGTCAACCGTCATCGGCGAAACTGTGGAGTGGGTTGGAGCGGATTGAGGGAATTTAGCTTATGAAGATTAGGAAAAGTACGGATGATAGAATTGACCCATGCGGAACACCGACCAAGATGGTGTAGGGCTTAAAATCGTCACCAGGCTATTTCTATCTTGATTGAACGGTCAGAAGAAAAAAACTCTCAATCCATTTACTTAGAACTGAGTCGATACCAATAGTCGGCACCAGTTTGGGGTTGGTGTCATACGCCTTGGAGATATCTAGAGCAACTAGACCAGACATTTATGTCCCATTTATACTGATTTAGGTCTGTATCAGGTGTCTGGGAACACCTTAGTGCATAACTGTCTGGCCTGGTTGCTCTAGATATCTTGAATTTCACTTAGATGGCAGATTATCAGTAAAATGATGATCCACAAATGTTTTTTAATTCAAATATACTCGATAAAGTCGATTAGCTTATTCTAGATTTAGATTACACGCTCTGGATTGGAAAAAGATATCTGACACTCCCTAAAGCGATTACCTTAAAGCAATATCTCCAAAATCAGCGATATATTTCTGTTCTTCCCCCAATTTATTTTCCTGTTATAATGGATTTTCTCGAAAAGCGAAAAATCTCCGACACACACACACAGCAAAACACAAACAAACTCAATTATAACGGGCGAAAATAAACAATCTCCTTAAGCATCCATTACAAAAATCTTAAACTAATCTAGTCTCGCACGAACAAAACGAAAACGGAAAAAATTGTCCCAAATCCCAAAAAATGTCTCTATAATTAATAACTCCGGGTCCCGAAAGAGAACAACAAAATAATCTCGTCAGGAAAGAGCCAATTTATTTCAAACTTGTCCAAGTCTTCCCCATTTATTATCCCCATTTACCCCACGGTCCAGGGTCCGTCCTTTTGTCTCGGATCACAGCGCGGCAGCAGCAGTCTCCGCTTCGGATTTTGCTGGCAGCAGAAAAAAAATGGAAGGAAAAAATAAAAAAAAAGAAAAAAAAAGAATCTTCCAAGTTCGTAATCTGCCGGCCAAACACACACACACACACACTCACACAAAAAAACAAACAGAAAGAAACTTTAAAACAAAACGATAGGACTAGGGAAGGTCGAAGCTCCTAGAGGCAATTTGGACCGCCCAGAGCCCGTCTTTGGCATTTTTCAGCGTTTGCACAAAAACAAGTTGCACAAAAGCGGAAATGCCAAAAAGTCGTCGACAGAAAAAGGTAAAGGAAAAAAATGGAGAATTCCCCAAAAAGGAAGAAGCCAGAGCCGGAGACTTGTCTTCAGCCGCAGTCCGCGCGCGAAGAGTGCAAAACGGGGCCTCTGTAGCTCTGGCCCCAAGTGGGGCGATTCTATGGGCAATTTGGCTTGTTTCCCAGCTCGGTCGACTCCAGCAGCTCTCTGTGCAGGAAGACCCACGACTATGACGACGACGACGACGGGGGCCGCCTAACCGCCTAAGCTTGAAAAGAGTGGGGCGGGGGAGGAACTGTTTGCAGTGAGTGAGCAGTGGAGTGCGGAGTGAAGTGTTTCTTCTTGTCTTCAGACGACCATCAACCATGTGCCACCGACCTCCGACAAGAGATAAACGCTAGACGAGGTTCAGTTCACCAGAGCCGACTTCGGGCTGAGTTATTGGCACTTGGCTTTTGCCGGGGCTCCGGCTCTTAGTTAGTTTAGTACTCCAATGCGAAATGCTGTCGGTGTTCTCTCACCTGGTGGCGGTTATTCAAACACGTTGACGACATCCCTCTGCGGCTCAGCAAGCGACAAGTAATGAGGCGGGATGAAATGAAGAAATTCCTCAGATCGCATCCTGAGAGCTCTGAGGTGGAGAGCGAACGTGGAAACCGACACGACACCAAATTGCTTTTTGCGTTTTGCGGACTGAGTTGTCGTTGTCGTCGTTGTTGTTTTTCGGTGGAAATCCATGTTGGGAACGCAGAGAGGAAGGAGCGGCTCTAACGAAAATTGATTGAGACCTTGGGAATTTTTACATATGCCACGTCACGTCATCGCGAGGGGTTGTCCTTGGACCTGGGATTTTCGGTTGACATGTCCTCGTTGAATAAACACGGATCTTTAAGGGGACGAGGAAAGGACGAATTGAGTGTATGTGTATGTCAGCACATCTCTTTTTATTCATTCATAATAATTGTTTTGGGATATTTTGACGTCGTCGCCAGCTGGTGTGGTGCTTGAAGGACTCGTGCATGCAGTTAAGGACTTACTTCACAACTTCGACAATGAATTTGTTTAGTGGGAATGACAAGTGCTTTCGCCTTGGTTCGAACCAGGAAAATTGGTTATTCACAAGGACAATAAACAGACAAAATCCATCGGTGGACGTACAGAAATAGACAGAAGGGTGCAGTAGCGTTTTTTGTGTAATGGAGTTTTATTGTGAACGACTTAGGGCTCGAGGTGAGTTTTTTTGTACTGTTGACTGTTCCATCTAGATTTCAATGCTCTTTTAGAAAATATACTTAAGAAAAGAATGAAAGAACTGCAAAGCTACACGCGGTTTTACTCCAAAAATTGACCTAGCAATGGTCTGCGAGCAGTATAGAAACCTGACACAGCGGCGTCTGGATAGCGGATGGCAGCTGCACCTCAGCAATATGGACATGCGGGAGCTGAGCCATGAAAGATATCATGAGAAGCCCAAAGAAAGGCCTCACGCGGCAAAAGTAGGCAGAATACACGCCTACAGCTGCTATGAGGCGCCAAATCCGAAAGCGCTCTTTGAAGACTGAAGCCGTGCTGCTCAGCAAAAGGAGAAGGCTAGTGTCCGAAAGGATCAAGATAGGGGAACTGATCATCCACTAACAGCCCGCTCTATGCTACCTGGAAGTGATGATCGAACGGAGACTAAATTTCAAAGCGCATTTGGAGGACAACGCAGACAAAGCGTCCACGATTTGTGCAACGCCTCCTTTTGGGGAGAGTGGTGGTGGTCCTTTTATACGCAGCGCCAGTGTAGGTGGCAGCATTAAACAAGACTGAAAATAGTAGAAAGTGGAGGGTCATATACAGGGTAGGTGCACTTCACGCGTGCTGCTCATACAGGACCACGTCCGACGCTGCAGTGCACTTAATAGCGGAGATGATCCTTATACGAGAAAAGCCATGCTTCTCTGTGACCTAAAATATGGTAGAGCGGAGCCAAAAAAAGTACGGCGGCAGATTGCGCGCTGCGAGTCCCTAAGAGAAGGATCGTTGGACCCACAGACTTATAACAAACGTAGATATGGGTTACGAGGGAGCATGCGGAAGTGAGTTACGACCTCACGCAGTTCCTGAGTGGACATAGGGTGCAAGAAATACTTTCACCGTTTCGGACACGATGATTCACCGTTGTTGGTATGCCTAGGGATGAAAGGAGACGAGGAGCACATCTTATTTAGCTGCTCGAAAGGGCGGAATTGGAAGAAATGGCAGAGGCGGCACTATCGACGGAGAGAATCCTAGACCACATGATGAGGTCCGAGGAAATATGGAGAAAAGTGAAGGCAAAGTAATGTTATGCTTAGTAACCATATACCGGGAGTCGATTTACCAAGCGGTCTCCTAACTTGTTACAAACCGTAACAACGGTAACAGCGTAGCCGACTTCTCTTGGGTATCATGCAGGCATTTTGATGCTTTGCGTGAATGTTTCAGGCTAATAACGAACGAGTCTTATTTTACTCGAGGCACCGATATGGGCTCAAAAGTCGTGCCAAAGAGTTGGTGAGTTAAGTCAGTAGGAATCTGATGTTACCGTCTGGATACTGACCTTCAGCGGTGTTCTCTGTCTTAAATAGACCCATCTTTAGATAAGACCCCTTTGCCAATGCTTTTGGACGGTTTGGAGCTGTCGATGAGTATCCGTGATTATTCCTGGAGGAAGATAGTCTTTGGCTGTGGCGACTGTGGGTAGCAAATACAAGATGTTGTTATGACCGTATGGTTTTGATGTTCAAGCTGGTCGGGGGGGGGGGGGAGCAGATAGAAGATATCGTCAATGGCGTTTGAGGGACAAGTTGTCCTGATCGCTCTTGATCCTACTGTTGCCGCCCTCTCCACCGTCTGTCGAACTTTATAACATTATAGATCCTGCTCGGCGCTGGCCTCCACACAAGCGAACCGTATGTGAAAAATCGAAGATCTTTATACAAGCGTAAAAAGCAATGCAACCTTCCTTTCACCTTTCGTCGATGTTCGTCTTCCAGTTGAGTTTTGGATCCAGGAAGAGAACCAGAAATTGAGTTGATGTATAGTCGGCTCTACACGATGCTATGAACATCCTCCAACGTTGGACGCTCAATGGTAAGACGCATAGTGTGGCGGATCCTAGAACTACGACTCTCCAATGTCAAGCGTCCAACGTTTTTGTATTTGGACACGTTCGGGCTGCTGTCAGTCCTGACTCTACCGTTGGAAGTCATCATTCGAATGAAACGTTCGTCGTATCGTGTAGATCCGCCTTTATCCCAAACGTGGAAATAATGAGCGTGGCAAAGTGAGTTACGACGAAGTGAGGGTGTTACCGCCAAGAAAAAATATACCATTATTAGATGGAGACCCCATCTCTTGCCGGAGACTTTTATACAGTGATATAAAGGCATGCAACCTTTCTTTCATCTTTCATCGATATTCGACTTCCAGTTGAGTTTTAGATCCAAGAATAGAACCAGAGGTACATGAGCTGTCAAGAGTTCAATATGTCCACGTGGCGACTTTGACACTTGTAGATCTGTTACCTCATTAAGAAGAAGACAGAAAGAAGAATCAATTGTTCATCCAAATATACTAAATCACGCTTCTGTTACTCGAAAAAAACAAACAGCCTAATCCCCTTTCTTTTTGTCTTAAAATAAAAACAAAAAACATAATTTCAAGATTAATTCAATATTTTTTTATCACAACAACGCCGCCTACGTGAGAGAGTGTGTACTTGATTAAAAAGGCAAAAACAAACAAACAAACAGCAAAAAAAAACTCTCGCCCAGATTAACTTCGACCTTCTTGAAAGCCTTGCCATCCATTATCTTATCACAATTAACATTACGACCACTTACATCATCGCAACGCGCCCTTATCACCTCTCTCAAAAAAAAAATAATAAAATATATTTTAATAACGAGGTGTGCGCTGCGCGCCTAATCTGCTGCGAATTATCGCGAGATTTCTTTCAATTATTTTGAAAATTCCACGTACAAAAAAAGGAAAAAATAATCAAGTCCCAGTGACGATAGCAGGGCTTGCCTCATAATTGCTAATCTGTTTTTTTTCTTTTTTTTTGGTTTCGTGGAAGGTTCGATTCCATAAATAAATCTGCTGTGGTGTGATATTGGAGCGTCATCATCTTCCGAGAGTGGGTGGTCGAAATCTCTTCTTCTTCTTTACTTTTTAGACCATTGTGGCTTGCAGTGTTACAGTGTAGGGCGTCATGGTGTGTGATACGCGAGAATTACTAAAGGAGATTTGTAGAAATCACAAGAATTTACCAAGCAACGGAACATGATAAAATTTGGAACAGATTTACCGACGACCACCGACAGGGGCGCTGCGATACTCTCCTCCGGGGGGCATCATCGCTGCGAGACGCGACCCGACTTATAAGAAATAAGTATTTCTTGCGCGATTAGGACCTTCCAAAAGCCTCTGAATCATGCCTCACCACCAACACCGGATGTGGTCATCGTTTGGTGAATTAACTACGGTCGATTGATGTTTCTTTTTAATATATTTTTTTTTGTGTACACTCCCCTTCTTCTTCTCTGTACGGCGCGGCAGGCAGATAGACAACGACTCTTGGGAACACGTCGTCGTCGTCTTATTGGGCAACCATCGATGGCCGGGTAAAGGCGGCCTGATTGCCTTGTATAAAATCGTGTATAAACCGTAAACCGTGGTGTGCTGTTGCGCGCATTGCATAAAGCGCGGACAACTTCAAGGAAATCATCCACAACAAGCACCCAGGAACACTGCCAAAACTAGCGCGAAATTTCATTAATAAAATCAATGTTGACGTGTATCCATTTTGGTGGTGCTTGGCTGGTGAAAGGTGGACTTTGACGGTGCACTGCACAGACAATCGTAATCTAGACGACGGACGACTTAAAACTCACTCCTTATCTTATCTCGATTGATTTCCTTGTTGGAGCAACATCATCGCGCCTGAGTCATGCGGACGTCTTCGTAGTCGTCATCGTCATCGTCGTATCAACGAACATCTTTCTCTCGATACTTTTCAATTACTATTATTCATCACTGTCCGCGCCACGAAAATGCCATTAAAAACGCCAGCAGATGGCTGCGCGTTCTTCTTCAGCTTAGCCGCGCGTCATTCGAAAGTTCATTAACTCTTTAAGTGCCCAGGCGCAAGAGAGGAGAGATGTGATGCCCATAAAACTTCTGTTGCGCATAATTAGATACTCCCGGGGGGAATTAATAGCATCTTTAGCCACTAAACCTGTAAAACCCGGGGATGGAATGGGCTGAATGTGTAATTGCTGCACTGCACTTTTTTTTCTTCATCCCGCCGAACTACGACGAGATATAACCAGTCCATATAAGCCAGTAACAGAACACCAAGAGCAGCGCACGATGATGAAGTAAACGAATCTGCACCGCACACGGAAACCGGTTTGTCTAGTCTTTTCCAATCTTTCGTTCTGCCCTCGGCCCCATCACCCCCGGGGCGTTCATAGTGCCGCTGGTGCGCCGCACTGAATCACTTTGGCCAGGTAACATGAGCGCCGATGCAATTTGCAATTGCACTCGATTGACCCAGCTCTGGTGAGCGCGTAACATGTTTGTTCTGCTGCCGTATGTCGTATGACGACACGGTGCGACAGAGAACGGGGGGAGATGACTACCACGAAATGCAGTCTGGTGCAGTGGCAGTGCACATGTCGCATGCAATTTGATGTGATGTTCGAGTTTTCGACAACAACAACAACAAACAAACAAACAGAAAAAAAACCGAGCATTTCACACAATCGTATCGATTGAAACGAGTTCCGCTGCTGCTGGTGCTGTTGATATATGTATGTGTGGGACGACTGCCGCTGGCTGGACGGACAGGTATCACCTCTCGGTCGACCCAGTAGCAGGTTTCTTATACTGCTTTTTTCATCGGTGACTTTTCAACCAGTTTTCATCCATTTCCAGTTTTCTGTGTGTTATGATGAATCGCAATTTTTCGGTGCCGTAAATTCCGACCGAGGACACAAATCAATGAGCAGCCGTCAACGTGATAACCAGTAACAAAAAATACTGGTTTTTTGCTGTTTTTTTTTTGCTGTTATTAAACTGCGCAGAAATGGGGTTAAATTTCTGTTTGTGTGAATGTTTGACTTATTGAAATTGCTGAAATGAGTAAACAAATATACACGGTGGCGGCTGCACCAGACAAAGTAAACATAAAAATTTCGTTATTGACAATCGCAGTTGAACAATTTTTGTTTTCCAGATCACCACGATATATGTATGTACGTATGATTAGGTAGAATGCGATGATAATAGATTGATTTTTCGGCTTAGAATCGGTTGTTCTATTTTTATAAAAGAATTGAGCTAAAATTGCAAAGGTAAACATTGACTGTTTTGCTATTGTTAGCGATGGTGAAGCAGTCTATGCAAAAGTTCGCCATGAAGAATATGGGAAATAATGGAAGGAATGCGGTAGATTTTAATGTTGTTGAGGGGTTATCAATAGATTTTGTTTGGAAAGGTTTGGACGTACGCCATGAGTAGTATGGCTATGTCAGTATCAGGCTAGTGATGTCATAGGTTGTGGGAACGGGTGTGTTCTTTATCCGGGACAAGAATCTGTGTGGTGAGCTTTGGGTGTGAGCACCATCTGTGTGAAACTAGTTGAAATTCGCTCCTCCATCTGCATATATAGTATCCCTACTATCTTTTTCACTTTTCCATTAGAGTAGGCAGACCAGCCAAACCAGACAGACTAGGCAGACCAGACAGATCAAAACAACCCAGAGAGACCAGATCGGCCGGACAGACCAGGCAGACCAGAACAGACCAGACAGAGCAGGCAGACAGACCAGATCGACCAGAGAGTTCAGACAGACCAGAACAGACCAGACAGACCGGACGAACCAGACAGACTAGATAGACCAGATAGGCTATATAAGTCTGATAAGTCAGATAGACTAGGTAGACCAGGTATACCAGACAGACTAGGCAGACCAGACAGGACAGACAGACCAAACAGACTAGACAGACCAGAGAGAGCAGACAGACCAGGTAGGCCACTATGAGTTCAGTGATCGATGGGGTGTTCCAAGTCGTTTTGATCGTGCTAGAAGTTGGTGTGTGGCATTGCGTAAAACTTAGTAAACAAGTTTACGCGGCCAACACATACTCCCCCCTCCAGCGTAGATTTAACGGAATGTTACCGCTTTAGACGGCTTAGTTTCGTTGCCGCGGTCAAAGCCGAAGGTTGGCTTTACGACGACTGACGATAGATATCGACTTGGTTCTGCCGTTCATTTTGACGAAGAACTGTTTTTGTAATCGTGCCTTCATATGGAGGTTCGAAAGGTTTTCGAACTCGGTCGACTCGTATGAAAACGCTACTGTCACGTACGCATCCTTTTTGATGGGCTGTCGAAGGTGTATTGCCGTAATATTCTACATATGAAAACGAAGACGAGGGAGGATCCTTCCTTCAGATCCTTCAATTGGATTTTCATCGGTTGTCAGATTGTGGCAGTATACGAGCTCGTGTGGTGAGCATTGTAGGCTATGTTGGCCTGCGGGTAGGCAGTGTTACGGATTCCATGAATGCTGAGTAATTTGGCAGCTTCATTGAACAGTTTCAATTCGAACTGCGTATCTTCGGTTGTGATCTCAAGAGGTACGCCAAATCGTAGGACACATTCCCTGACGAATCTTTTTGCCACTGTTGAAGCTGAGATATCCTGAATTGGGTATTCTTCAGGCCATCGCGTGAATCTGTCGATTATCGTTAAGATAGACCAGGTAGACCGAAATTACGTTTGGTTGAATCCTACAACATCGCAACACTGCAAAGTTGAACTACAGTTTCAATCCCCAGTGCGAAAGCTCACCCAGTGCGAGAGTTCATTCAAGCTACAACAAAGAATTGAAACCTTACAAAATATCCCCACTCAAGACTTCCTAAGCATGAAAGCCCACTCGAGACACACCAACTTCAAAGCCTTCCACAAGATTACACCCAATTCCAAGCCAACATTAAAGCCCAGCCGAGACACACTAATCTCATAGCTCCCACCCAAGACTCCTCCCAGACTGAAATCCCACCTGAGACACACTAACCCACCCCTGGGAAGTTCAACTGGAGTCACACAGGTGGCGCTCACGCCCAAAGCTCACCACATGCTTTTCGTCTTTTTGCGCACTCAACAAAATAGCATTTAGTTTCTAAATAAAACTGTGTGGAATAATCTTTCGTAGTCAGTATTTCCGAGCTCCTACAACATCTAAGAGTTCAAACTCAGGGTTCTTCGCCACCTTCTTCAACACCGGTTTGGTCGGGTCACACCTTGACACTGGTCTAGAAAATGTTTCCAGGAACACTGTCGGATCTTACACCTCGACAATGCCTGGGCGACATTCCACAAGTACTTATTCGGTAGTGGTTGATATATGGTCTGTATGTGGTGTGTGGTAGGGTCTGAATATGCCGGATCGTACACCTCGACACGTTACAGCAAATGCCAGGAATATTAGCGGATCATACACCTCGACAAGGCCTCGGCAACATCCCACAGCTTGCGGTATGTGGTGTGTATCTTCCTACCGTGCTGGATCGTACACCTCCACGCGGTATAGAACCGAACAAGTATGACTGAATTCCAAGTGTCTCGGTAAAGACTAAGTTAGAAGATTATTTTTAGGGTTAGTCCAAAGTGATATTGACATAAACCCAATCTAAATACATAATATACGGTAAGGTAAGAATTGGGTTTTACTTAGTGTAAGAATAGTAGTACAACAAAAAGAAATCATTGAAGCAAATAAATAACCCGTATTATAAAAACGATGCAAAATAAAAGTTTTTTTGTCGGGGGATTCACTTTCTTAAGGTTTCCGACCTCACTACAACCGGCTCTCGCAGTGACACAACCATTGTGGCCAATGACAGCTATCCTCGAAGGAGTGTTATGTCTCCTGAAACGAGGTGAATCCAGTCAACTGACTGATAAAGGCATATATGATGCCGAGATTGAGCTGCAACTACGTGTAGAGGATAAGAGATCCTTACCTGGCCTCCATATACAATATGTATTTACAAGATCATGCAGCCAGGCACAAAATCGTTAGACAGCAGCAGTGACAATTGGGAATTTATTACACTACTACAAAGGGTACCTTGTTTCTTGTTAAAGCTATTAATAAAACAAATGTCATATTGTGGTTTAAAAATCCCATACTTCATCGGAAACTCCCAATCCTGCAGCACACCTTCTAAAAATATATCTTGTAATATTAGAATCTCAAGGTTTCCCAGAACAAACCAAACTCAATTGTTGACATAACTAACATAAAATAGCAAACTTCCAGTTTATATGTCGCACCTCAAAGTGTCTTTGCTAATCACAAAAATAAGAAGAAGAAGAAGAATTAAAAGTTTGTAAAGATGAAGGAAATAATAAAATAAAACTTCAAAATATCAATAACAACTGCAAAAAAACCCCATCCACTTATTAATTTATTAATTTCCCATACTCACGAGTTTATTAATAAACATTTTTATTAAATTATTCCCAATAAAAACCGGTCTGCACAAAATCTCGCGAAATTTAAATACAATTTTTTTTATTTTCTTAAAAATCTCCGCCATTTTTTCTCTCTCTTTCTTAATTATCGCGTTATTATTTTCCTCTTTCGTTTTTTTTTTTGTAATTTAATTTAAACAAATTTTGTAAAATCCCAAAACTTGAATTCGTGTGGTTTTAGTGGAAAAAAATTAAGAATTCGCGCTTCGAGTTTTTGCGGCGGCGTTTATTGCCAGTTTTTCAATGACCCACATTTGCATGTGTAGATAGTGACGACTGCGACTGTGTAATTTATTCGCGACAAATTAAAATTAGAAACAGATCGTCCGCCACGCGAAGGAGTCTTCAGAGCAGCAGCACAGCTGAGGAGGATTTTTTCTACTTGTTTCAAGTTCAAAGACCAGAAGCCAGCCATTTTGGTTGGGTGCTGCCGTGCCGCGGAAAGAGGAGGAAGTGATGAGAATTATGAAGGAATTAAAAAAGAAGAAGATTATAGATATATTTTTATGGCGTGTGTGTGAAAGTGATAAGGCAAAATTTTGAGAGCGATTTTTTTTTCGTTATCGAAAATTTTGGCATCGAAGATTTCAATCAGTGGGAATTTTGGTAATAAATGCAGACAATATTTTTTTGTGAGTTTTTAAGAGAAATAGAGTTTCGTTTAGCTGATGAGTTACGAGTATAACAAAAAAGGAAGAAACGGGGTGTTTTTGCGTAAGGATCTGCATATATGTATGGTGATAGTTTTACATTTAAATTTGGACGAGGTGTGATGACATGCATGGAGACTCATTCGAAAAGGAACAGATTAGCTTTGTTTATTCGAGACAACCCGATCATGGAACATTGATCATGTGACAGCAGTTCACATAGTTCATTCTATTGATCTCTCTATTCGTAAACGAACTTAGGAACTGCTCGCACGGGACTCTGCAGCAAAATTTTGACAAAGGACTTGAATTTGTTCGCTTACAAGATTTGATTGACTCTGGAACTGAAACCCTAACATCATTTGAAGCGCGGCGTGAATACTTCGAATGGATGTGCGAGCAAATGTCAGTGGATGTCAATTTAGGCAGAGAGTTCACACCTCGATTGATTCGCAACAAGCAGGATTGTGGGTACAAATAACGATTGAAGGCTGTGGATGTGGATAATGTGTGGTTATAACAGGATGGTACCAAAGGGCAGGTATATGCCAATAAGCCAACAACCAATTGAAGGACGAGATAGTTCGATATATTCATGAAATTGGGCCGCAATTATACTTAGCGTTATCCAAAACGTAGACAAGTGAGTAGGTTTCTGCCGTCAGGGCCGTGATGAGCAATTGGGTGACATTTGGTTCGATACTTGATTGCAATAAAGGTTATTACTGATTAAAAAAGATAAAGTTCTCAAGTTCTTTTTAACAATTCACACTTTACATTGAAGAACATGAGACGAAGAGGACGAGCAGGAGAAGATGGAGTTTGTGGGGGCCTTCCATCAGGGAGTCTATTCGGTGAGCACCAGTATTCGGGCGAATTTTGACCTTGAGAATAGTTTAGTTTGCACGAACACCACAATGATAATGGATTAAGACTGATAAACTTTGCCATGTCGCAAGATATGGTTAGCACCAAATTCCAGCACAAGGATATTCAAAAAGCAACCTGGAAGTCACCAGATGGCGTAACCGTTGATAATATCCTTATAGATGCACGCCACCAATCCAATGTGGTTGATGTGAGAGCATACCGCGGCGCAAATATAGACTCTGACCACTTCTTAATAGGAACGAAAATTAGGGCCAAGATATCTGTAATAAAAACAAGAAGAGGAAACAGAGACAGAAAATATAGCGTGGCTAGATTGAAGGAAGCACAACCTAGGGCTGAATATGAGAACCTTCTGAACGTAAGAATAAATAAAACCAGTCAAAACGCACACGAAGGCTTGAACGACCAAGAGAACGATATAAAAAGAACAATAAAAGGAACAACAGAAGATCTTATAGGCTTCGTGCAACAAGGACGTAGGGTAGAGTGGTTTGATGAAGAATGCGCCCAGGCGACACTGGAGCAAAACCTAGCATACCAAGTCATGCCAAATCGACACAGAACAAGAAGCTCTGAAAAGGAGTATAAGGAAAAGAGGCGAGCTGAGAAGAGAATGCACAAAGCGAAAAAGGCAGAACAAATGAAAAAATAGAAGAATCGGCAAGCTTAAATAATGCAAGAAATCTCTACAAAAAGATAAATCAACAACAGGCATCATACCTGCAGAGCTTATTCAGCAAGACGGAGAGGAAACTATCCAAAGGCATAGTGTGTCCCTTATACAAAAAGGAGACCATCTTGCAGCAACAAAGCATTTAATATGACCAAAAGGCTTTTTTATAGCAGACACCTAAGCCCACAGGTCAAGGTGATCAAAGCATGCTTAAGGTTGTATCGGACACTCGATTCTCTATGATAAGGCGTTTGTTAATAGGATCGACAACTTCATAATCAAGTTGAATCAAGACCATATTGCCATAGCGATGGAGAGCGACAATCCTCGTATTCGGGGAGCATTCTACCCGAACGCGAGATACCACAAAACAGTTTGTGAACGCGGCTTTACTTCTCCGGAGGCATTTGTCTACCTGGATTCAAAGAGATTCGTCCAAAAATGGATTGGAGGTGCCTCTCTTCTACCACATGTATCGCAGGGCATGTGACAGTACAAGAATTTCAGACAGGGCTAAAAGAGATGCCTTCAGTTCCAGCAGTTTGTAATGGTGATTAAAGGACGAGTAGTTGCTAGTTAATTGTTATACGAGTCATGTTCTTTAACCAGTGGAGTCCCCTGATATCAGCACTTGCCATTGCTGACTAGTTACACCCAATATGCGGGCTGTCTTCGATCTCCACTGCATTTTCAAGATATCTTTTCTTGCTGCGGTACTGGGCAGCCTAATCACAAAGTCTATCTACAAGTAGTCGCACCAACCCCCCGTTTTTAGGGTTCCTCGGCAACATATTTCCCAACGCGTTATGTCAATCGCTCTTCTGTCACGATCTTGTCAGTTTCGTCTCAGTTGAGCCTCCATGCTATTCAATTTCGAATAACATAAGGCTTACTTTAGATGTGGCTGTCTAGAATATGATCCTTTGCTAGCTTAAGAGGGCTAACCACCCACACGGTATTTTCTGTGGATGTCTGAAGTCAGTAGTGCTTCCGTTTCTGTTTTTATATCAAGGCATTTGCCATCCTCTTTCTACAAGCTCCATATGAAGCATGAAACGGCTCGATGATCTGACATCGTTTTCCCACAAAGATAACATTCCTTCACTGTTCTGCGTAACCAGTGCGTTCAAGCCAGGAAGCAATTTTCATTTGATCGCGATCGTCGCTGTGCCATAGTGGTAGTATTGATGGAGCGACTGCAAGTGGAGTAAACCCGTTTTGTTGTCCTTAGCACAACAGAAAATTTTTCATTCATTCATAGAGCACTAAAATTGCAAGCCGGGGGAATACGTTTTATCTTGGAATTACTGTAACTGAACGAAATCGAACAGAACAGATTACAGAAACGAAACTCAGCAAACGTTGCACTTTGGAGGCATATAACCAGATACTAGACCTTTGACCATGGAAAATTTCCAAAATCTCATAAAACAAAGATTCTCACCATGTTTTCGAACCCTTTCTGGAACAATAAAGTTCTGGCTATAAAAACTCAACCGTGAGAACGTGTATTCCAACAGATAAATTAACTTTGGCAGGATCCAACCTCAGAAAAAGAGTTGGAAGGGTAGCGAATTCCTCGAACTTTGGCTACCGACCAGGCTACTGGTCTTCACCCAGGTAAACCCATCCGGAAGGGTCCAGTCGATATCGATTATTGTATGATATGTTAACAGTAAATCATTGATCTTGTACGAAATCAAGATCAAATCAGATTACCCTAAGAGTATCCAACTTATATTATTAGCTTTGGCAAACATTTTCCAGCGAATACCTTTGATGGGCCATAGGCAAATTCTCTCTACCTTCTTCACGGAGACTAAATCGACCCCTATTAATCCTTTCTGCTGTCTGAAAACAATAGGAAGTGATCCCTCATCGATGATCGTACAAACATGTCTCGATCATTATAAAAGATTCATGGTGTGTATCCGAAAGCTTAAGATCAAAACAATTTCGCTAATCTGCGATCAATAAAACTGCTTCTGGAAATCGAGTGATCCCTTTCAAATAAAATATATTGACACAAATTGCTTAACGATCGGTTCGGATAAGATCAATCAATTCGAATTCCGTGGGGATTTTCGCACTGTTTGTGGAGTAGGGGAAATTGTATGAACAAAAGATATAGTTGATTCTAAAAAGTGCAATTGGTAGATTTGACGTTCTTTTCGTTCTTCTGCTCTGTTTGAGTAACAAAATGAAGGATCACTTGAGGATCAATGTTACTGGAAAACAAATTTTGACCAAAAGATTATCTTGCTCGGCAATTGGACATAACGACATATTTCATCAAACAGAGGCCCCGTTTCGACTCAGCAATTTTGTTTTCGTTCGTTGGGAATAGGCGAGCCTCAAGGGTCCATGTTAAGGCCAAATTTTTTCAATGACGGAATTCTCTATATGTGAAAGTCAGGATCCACCCTTTGTATGGCAGTTCGTCATGTTGTTAGACGCTTTCTAATGCAAGCTTAGATCGTGGAGTAGAATAGAATACGCTAGACGAGCTTTGCGAAATGCTGGAGGAGAGAAGGCGATAACTATTGGAGATTTTTGTTCCACCGATTGAAATATTTCAATCAAATCGAGTATCGTAGATTCTGTGCCAATGCTAACCTTGGAAAAGATGGATCAACTATTAGTTCTAGATTGCGCATTGGCAACACTGGACCACTCCACTCCATGCAGGCCTCCAGTGCGATACACTTTCGGATGGCTAGAAGTTGGTGGTAGTCAAAATTGCGCTGTGGGACAGTAGAGGCCTTCAGGATCGCCAATATCTCCGCTTGAAGGATACTAGCGGGCGCCTAAAGATGCTAGGACAATGAACAGTTGATGGTCTCTAGATAGGCCCATGGTCCGACGATCTCTAATGTTCTGGAGCCGTCCGAGAATATCCGTAGATCAATCTTCTTCAGGACATCTCCGTTTCTCCACTTTCTTCTTGAGGTTTTTTTGAAAACGAAGTGCTTCTGGAGAATGTATCAACCATACCCTCGACTAGCAAGTCCAGACTGCAAGGATTTGAGGTTCAAGCCGCGGATTCCTCCAGCTTAAGGGCACTGCACGCGGTCAGTTGTTTGATGTGAAGTTCAGGAGGGAGCAGGTGCGTGAGAACATCAACGGCGTTCGCGTGGCATATTCTCATGGCCCAGTTGGACATATTGTTGTCGAAGGCATCTCTTGCCGAAGGTATTTTTGCAAGTGTAGAAAGTTAAGCGAGTTTTTTACTCTTTCCTCAATGTTCGACTTACAGTTGAGTATTGGCCCAGGATTAGACAGAAATCTCACCCTAGAGGGAGCTAGAGTGAGGGTATGCCCATGTCTACACATGCTACTACCTTAGCTCCACTTTTTAAGCAAGAATGAGCGGAAAAGGACCCGCTCAGATCCTGCGGAGAAGCGATATTCCCTTGTGATACCCCAACTAAGTACAAACCCCATCCAGTGCTGCTTTATTTCGGCGATCGATCGACCTAACCACTTAAATACGTATATACAAAGCTCTTTCGTATCATTTCTGATACTACTCTTAATGCCTTATCCCCTCACTTATGAAATTTCATTCACCGTCGTCTAATCCTGTCATCAATTTCGCAATAACACTCAAATTCTGCTCAAGCAGTCGTGACAAGCCAAAATACTGCACAACGATCCGTTAAAAGCTCGAATTGTCCCAATAAAAATAATCCAGCTTATCACTGTAATCCACAAATATCATCGAACCGTGAGCGAGGAAATGTTACATCAGCCGAGGGCATTCCACTGATTAAATCCAGAAACGTTATCAAAATCGTTATCGAGACTGTGATAACAGTAATAAAATAAACGTTCAAGTTTCTCCCCCTTCTGACACCGCCGCAGATCTTATTACCGGACTGATTTGCCTCAGCTTACGTCGATTACCTCATCGTTGTGACCGCTGCGGTATTGTGGATATTCAAATTTCCCCATTATGCTTCTTTTTTAATTGTTTTGCGTCTCGCGCGATGACGACTGGTATCTAAGTAATCTATCTGCTTGTAACAAAGCTGTCTGGGCAACTATTTAGATCCTATGCATACACCAGACCCCAACCACAGCGGCAGGTCCCCGGCAGTCACGATTCTCGAATCCGGAAAATCTAATCGCTGCGGCATCATTAAGAATCGCCGAAGACAATAAAACCCCGGCATTAAAGCAACTCAAGGCGAACTCTCAATCGACACATCGAATCGGGGTCCGCCATGGCGCGTACCGGGTATAATACACATAGCCAGACCGTATTGAGTTGTTACTTTGGGGGCCAGCTTTGGCGACTCCGACGACCCACTTTGGGTAATTTGACCCCCATTGACGACGACAACGACGACGACCACGGGCAATAAAGCTCCTCCGATGACGACGAGACTGCAAGAAGTCGAACGATAGGCGATTTGAGCGCCGTGCCGTGTGGCCACCGCAAAGATGGAATCGATTAATCGGGCCACGAATCTGGGGGCATAAATTACGGGAGCACTTGGGGAATGCTTAAATAATCCTCTTCCAAGATTTTACTGACTGCCTCCCGCTCCCCCACTCGCCGCCTGGCAGCGTTCGTTCACATTGGATTTTACTTTCATTTTACCTTGCCTGAGTGCATTCGTGCTCCGCTACCCGCCCCAGTACCCCTCCATTCGCCGCCCGGCCCCGCTGCCCACCCTTCAACTGTACTCTCCCTTGGAGGTTGCGCGCCCCGCGTTCTGGTCGAGCAATTATAATTGGAGGAGCTCCAAGTATTCCGCACGCAAAAACTACGTTGACACTTCAGACGCTTGGAAATTGGACTTCTGCCGGCTCCTATCCTTGAACCGAGCCCAACTTGTTCGTTTTGCGATGGTCCGTGCAGCGTGCAAGATTTATGGGAGTGCATTACACCCGGATTGCCCCAACTGCCATGGGGCCCCCGGGGGCCTGTGCTGACTGCAATATCAAATCTGGCGCGCTCTGGACTCTCTCTCAATTGCAAAATTTTGAAATGTGCGAAGTTACGTCGTCGATTGTCCTCCGTCTTCGTCTCTCTCTCTCTATCGTTCCCTCTCTCCTTCTCCGCTCCCCGTCTCTCGTTTTTTTTTGTGCATTTTCAATTTTCTCCGTTTGTACTTCGTCAGCAGATTGGAACGATCTTTCCTTTTCAGCATTTTATCTTCGACTCAATTGAAGCTGCATGTTGTTGCCGTGTGGCAGTAAATAATTCACCATTGACAGATTTAGGAATTTGATTTTGAGTTTCTTCTCTTTTGCGTGTGTGTGTGTGGTTTTTTTCTTGTATGAAATCGCTTCAAGGTAATGAAAACGTTTTTCTGATTAAAAAGCCATTAGAGAACTGCTTTTGTTTTTGCTCATAAATATTCAGCTGGGAATAAGCTCGCGAGAGAGAGAGAATACTTTTTATGGCTGTTGGTAATATTTTTTAGGCGAGCGCAAAGGTTTCAGTTCCGCTAGCGATTAATGGATAGATAACGTTCAAGTGTGAATGGGACGAACGACTAATGGATGAGTGACTGATGGCAATTTAATGGGGGGAATAAGCGGTAGACTTGTAGAACAAGATATTATGGCATAAATGCAACAAGTTTACTAAGTATAGTTAACTACGAGTTTCTTGAATGCTATTAACTGGCATGGTGTGCCCTCGTTAGCTTAGAGGTGAGACATTCAGCAGCTATCATCTCCAGCAATTATTCTCAAGCAGAGGTGAACGTTGTGACTGGATAATTTCTTCAAAATTCGTTTTATTCTGCACAGAAACTTCCGGTCTCTCTCATCTGTCTTCTGGTATTGCATAACGAGGAAATCAGCGCCATCTACCATTCAGCTATTTCAAGGAGCATTTGTTAAATCAGATGCTTGACCGAGAATTGGTAAAGGCCACCGATCTCTCACTATTTTTCGAGTGCAGGTGCTTCCTGACAGATACTACACTCTTTAATGACATGATTAAAATGACATCGGCTGAACAGATCTAGACTTTCTATTTTCAAGGATGGTTTGGTAAGTAACTTGGCTCATTTTGTTGTGTATTAACTCCTGGGGCTACTAATGGATAAAACTTTTTCGCCCAAGGTTACACAGATGATGTCATCGGGGCTGCCGGTGAAACAGAAGAAACCATCAAGACGTGTGCAGCAGGCACTTGGTGTGGACCCCATCTGGTACGCCTAAGAAGGTTGCATGCATCAGGAGACGAGCATTTCCAGGACTGGTAGAACCGATCCTCAGAGTTCTGGAGCGAGCATGTGACGCCTCCACTTTCCAGCGTACTCGCGACGTCCAGAATTCGAGGAACCCCATATGGAACACAGGGAGGCGAGAAGAAGGCTTAAAAATGCCAACCGAAAGAGTAAAACGGAACCTTTAAGCGCTTGTGCAAGAAAGTGTAATCCACGTTGGGCGGAGGGGGAGCTGCTTACAGAATAGTGATGTCAACGAAGAGTACGCGTTCCCCAACGGTGGCCTCCTTTAATGCTGCAAGACATAGTATGGACCCTGTTCCCACAAAAAGGGAGCATGAGCAGCCAACAAGTCGTTTAAGGTGAAGAAAGTGACGTTTCAGTCTAATCACGACTTTCAGTACAGGAACCTAAACTCCGATGGCATTTCCACTTTAGGCCCCTGTGCGTAATTGGACTGGAGCGTTACTTTCTTCAACTCAACGACTTGTCACGAAACAGGACTCACTTTCAGCACATGGTTCAATGCCTAAACGATGCGTACCGATTGTACGTCATGCAAAAAATATTGGTGAGTTTAGTCAGTAGGAGTCTAACACTACCATTTGTGGGCGGATTTTCAACGGTGTCTCTTGTCGTAGGTACTGTCTGCTTTCGAACCAAGCCCTAAATAGTCTGGGACTGTCAACGCTGGTTAGCTGGGTGTTCTCAATCAAACTACCCGTTCAAAGCAATGAAAAGGCGGATGTCTTGGCTAGACATGGCTCTGAAATTGTTTCACCGGCCGGAACTGGCTGTTGGGAAAACCATTAATTTGGTGAAGAGGACCCTTGACAAACAGTCTTTCATGAAACACATTGTAGGCTGTAAGTGCGCACATGGATTGGCCCTATGGAATATGGGAATGACCTTCATTTTCTCTTTGAGTACCCCGCTGTAATTCGAATAGTCTAATCTAAACGATAAGCTAGATTAGTGAATCTATTCAAGCCGTCTAGCTTACGAATATAAGGTATAGGGGTGTAGTTCAATAGTTCGCGATACTTTTGAACCCAATTACTTCAACAAAGAAGAAGAAGATGAACCTTAGTTCGAAAGTTAGAAGCTTATTTCCGGTTACGAGAAGTCAGGAAGGCGTTGAAAGAGATTTGGAATATATAGTCATTCCATCACAGGTCTGCCTTAGTTCATGACAGTAGTTCGCTTTGGGGGCATTGAATTTAATACGATTCTGGCGGTCGCAATCAAGAATGAGTTCAATGTCCATGTGGATTAAGGGTCACAGGATCTGGCATGCGCTTGCCAAGCATGAGTACTGTCATAAGCAAGGGAGGAAGCTGTAAAGGGAGTTGGGGCTCATGCACTGAAGGCGGTTTTCGGCCCAAATACCTCGGTTCCCAGCCTTGGATTTGACTACATTTCTAGGCAGGCAGGAAAAATTACCAGAACTTCTGCCTGGAAGATGCCGGCAGAACGAGGCAAGCGGAAGCATTATTGCAAGTTAATTGATGGGGAAAACACTCCAATACCTACACCGACACTGATTTGGATCCGTCTGTGTACAAGACAACTTTAAGGTCCTTGTCAGGTTGGAAATCTTACCATTCCTCTCTTGTAAGGATCCGGATATTAAAATCACTGCCGAAATTTAATTTTGCGACCATGTATTCGGTAGGTCCTGATACTATTTCCTGCGGTAGAGACAGCAGAATGTTACTGTGCCCATAGATTTTCTTGAGCCATCAACGCGCTTCACGCAGCCTAAGGTGGCCTATGGTTAAGGCCACCTGCATATACTACATTGTCAACCACTGCATCTGAGCTTGCAGATGCTAACTCTCTCAACCTCAATGACTGTTAGTTTATCCAAGTGCTCACTGAGCTCTTCATCGTGGTCAACCTTTAAGTTAGATAAAGCCGTTTTGAAAACCTTGATCCATGCCTGCCTTAGTCCGTGGAGTTTATAGTCAACTCTTAGACACACGTCCTTGCTTGGCAGCACCATGGTTCTACTAATTCGCTGGAGTTCCTCGGCTTTGAGCACCTTCTAGTTGTAAATAAGGATGTCCCAGTTGTGAAGCCGAGGATACTGGAGCAATTTGCCCCATTACGAACTCCGTGACCATCTCTAATACTTTGGCCTCGATATCGGCCCAGAGAAGGTCCGGGAGTTTGCCGGTACTAGAACTGGTGCTACTAGAAGGTGGTCCTTAACTACTGCGCTCATCGGCCTGTTATCCGTTTTGCCTGATTGTTGGGCTTGTGAAGTAGAAGCTTTCCCGGCTATTTTTGGTCTTGTCAGCTTGTTCCCTTTTGGCCATTATTTGTAGGCGCTGAGCTATCTTCCCGGGATTTGATATGATAGACTGAGGGTAGTCTGAAAGATGCATGAGGGGGAAGGGAGAGAGCATAGCGTAGCAGCCGGCAGAGCTACAACCGACGGGATAGGATGTTTGACCATTTGGTGCAGATTCTTCCTTTTCTTCTTCTTAGACCGCTCTACAACTTGGATTCGGTCCTGACTTTTCGCTCGTTCTCTCCACTCGCCCCGATTCTGAGCCGATTTTATCCAGTTTGGCATCCCTAAGTTCTGGGCGTCCTGGTCAACGCCATCCGTCCAGTAGAGATCGGATCTCCCTTGCTTGCGTCGCACCATAGATCTTACCGCAGAAAACTTTCAAGTTATTAATCTCTGCAAAAGATGATCGTCGTCCCGATACTGGTACCAGTCGAATAATTTAGCCAATTTACATTGTGAACGTTGAAACTACCTGAAACAATGATTTCACACTCTCGATGGAAGGATGAGAATTTGTAGCTACGTTCGGAGATATCGTCAATTGCTGATAGGAAGACTTCATTACTAATATTAGGACTTCGGTATAGAAAACAGAAGAAAATGACGTGTTTCGGAAGTAGAATTTTAACACTTGGTTTGATGGTTAGAATCACATGACGTCCTGTTGTACACAGCTTCGTCTTTTTTAATATAAATGGCAATTCCCCTATGAGCGCACAGATTATACACTAGAGCGTAACCGGAAACCAATGGAATTTGAAATAAATATTGATATCAAAGAACAGCAATCAATAATAATCCCATAATCGGATTGCATTCCCACAAAACTACAAAAAAAAGCCGACATGAAAATCAATTTCCGGTTTCACTTTAACAAAAATCCACCAACAAATGTGTTTTTTGTTGTTGTTGATAATTTTCCATAATCTTTAACCACAAACTTTTCACATCCATCCTTTTCACATCCTTTTGACGAGCACATCTCTCTAGATTTTTAAACTTACCGGTAGTGCTTCTCATCCAGGTAATCCCTCGGATTTGGTAGAGCATGCTTAGTCCATTGATCTATAGGAAATCCAGGAGGTGGAAGAAGGTTCGTTAAAGGAAGACTAACGTACGGTGATGCATGATGAGCAGTACCCGGCAGACAAGTTGGTATCAGCAATGGATGATGCTGTGTCGATTGTATATGACGGATTTGGGAGTCTGATTGCTGAAAACAGAAAATGCAATAGATTCGTTTTAGATTCGATTTATATAAGTTTGTATGTATGGGGTAGGTTTATATGTATATACCTGTTGCTGTTGGGGTGGTGTCGATACGCCTCTATTGATTTGTGTTGTTAACGATGCTGGTATTGGCGAGGATGCAACTTCCGATAATGGTATTGAGGCAATTGAACTACGCGACCCGGCCGCGGAGCGTTCATCCCCAGACGATGACATCGACGATGGTACCCGCACCGTAAACGTATGATTCCCTGTAAGCGTACCACTACCGATTCCGGAATCGCTGTCATCCATATTTCAAGGTCACCATTTTGACACTAGATAATAACAACAACACTACACTAATCTCGTTGTACTCAAGACAATATGTGAGACTTTCTTGGCCACAATTACTTTTTTTTTTAAATATTAACAAGAAAAACTTTTGAGGGAGGGGATAGGGGTTGGTTTAGAAAGATTCACTTATAAGATTCACAAAACACTTCACTTTATATTTGTTGTCGTCGCATTGGTTGCGTTCGAAAATAGCAAAAAAAATAATCTTAGATTTACGGGGGTGGGGGTTGACACTTCTTCTTCTATGCTGGATTTTTATCTCTCTCTTGTCACGCACGGAATGAATCTCGCGATTTTTTTTTTTGTTAAGAGAAATTCGCGGAATAAATTTTTTTTGGTTAACCAGCAAAAGAAGAACACTAGAATACAACTAAAACTAAAACACTAAACAGCCGCGCGCTTAAAGTAGAGAGCACAAGGCCTCATCGGCAGAGCACCCCCGGAGACTTTGCTCCTTAATATCGCGGCGGCGGCTAATTCCGTTCTAACACACAGAACACACACAGGCTGGGTACAGCAAAAAAAAAAAGTTCTTGACCTACTTCAAGGCTGCTGCTGCAAAAAAGGAAATATAGATGGCGCGCGAATAGTATGATGTTTTCCTTTTTCGCTTTAATTTTATTTTTTATTTCAATATTATTTAATTTTTTTTTTTTTGATGATGAATAAAGAAACCGAGCAGCGTTAACGTTCACAACTCAAGCACTCACACAAAACTATTCACAAGCTGGCGGGCAAAGTCGCGGGAGCGAAAAAATCCGCGAGAGTAAAGCGAGAAGCGGTTGCGTCACTTTCGCTCATATATATATGCGCTGACGGAACGTTTATCTTGTATCTTTTTTGATGCGATGGCAACTTTTTTTTTTATTTTTTTTAAAGGCAACAAACAGCCCCAAAACAACAACAAAAAAATAATATCACAAAACCAGGATATAATCGCCGGATTTAAAAGAGCCGGTCTGTCCCAGTGAACTTTTGCGGCGAACTTTGTTTTTTTTTTCGCTGTGGATGATGAATTTTTTTTAAAGTTTGGCGCCCAACAGGAAGTCACTGCTACTGCTGCGTTACTGACAGTGCTGAATTGTCTGAGGCCCTTGACTTATTACTGTGCTGTAGAAGAAGAAGAAGATTGTAGGCGGTTGAGCTGTTGCCTGAAAGAAATATAGAAAAGGAAAGGAATAAATAAATAGAAAAAAATATTGTATATATAATATGAATGTAAGTCCACCTTTCAACAGTATCTATTTTTTTTCACCAGGTGAGCATAAACGCAATGAAACGGAACACAAAGAACTTAAAATACGCGATTATATCGCGGCGAAAAACGCGAAGACGAACAAAAAAAAACGCGCGCGCGGCGGCAACGGCGGCGGCTCTCATCGGAAGAGATAAATAATCAGATATGGGGCGGCTTGGATTTCATGATTCGCATTCAATTTAGATTCATTCCTAGTCAGGCTGACGGGCATTCCACTGGGTGGGGATGTAGTACGTGTATATAGGGGATAGCTTGGAGGCCCCGATGTTGTACTGCTGCTGCTGCTGGTGGTGCTGCCACTACTGTGACTATTATACACGTGCTCTAGCGAGCACCGCGAAGCGCATGGGCCGGGAATGTGATCTGAATAAGTAAAAGTCTTTCCGTGGGGACACCACCATACCGCAGCTATTTTTGCCAGTCGGGCGCTCGTTCCAAAAACCGATATTATATAAGACGTCAGAGGGGAACAGTGCATGCAGAAGTATCCCCCTCCGAGCCCCTCCACCATTCATCCTCCAGCGCTATAGCCCACTTGCAACTCGCCAGCAAGAGGCAGCAGACACTCCCCCTACCCCTGCGGCAACTTTGATGAAATGCAGAATAGCCAGAAGAAGTTTATATTTCTTACAGTACAAACGACGACTACCAGAAAAAAAATAATACAAACTGTGTTTTTCCTAGACCAGAACGAAACGAACACAGCACCACCACCACCGCCGTAGCAAAAGATTACGAAAGCTCTCTACTTTTTTATTTTTTTTTTTGTTCAGAAAAACTTGCGAGACGTCGACGACGACGGACGGCAGCGGAACAGTCGTTATCGAGAACGAAATAAGCTAAGGGAGCACTGAACTCCAGAGCGCGCTGTGAGTATCACGAAAGTTTTTTTTTTACAAATTTTCGTGTAGTTTTCATATTTTTTTTATTCTTGTTCTTCTCTCTCCGTCGACTATTTTCTAAAAATATTAAAAGATTCTGAAATTCAGAAATAGTCGAAAATTTACTCAACACACACCCTGCCGATGCTACCGCCACCTCTTGCCCGCCGCCACCCATCAAACAACAAGACAAGCAGCGCAATGGGACTGCACAAGACCCTCTCAACTACAGGCCATGCAGTTGTATCGGGCACTAATACAACAATTGCTGAGAATGGTCCCAGAATTTGACAGTTGCTGAGAATTTAATGGCGCAGAGTACGTTCGCGAGTGTTTTCGTTATAGTTTTGTGGTAAAAAGTGGTAAATTATTGAAATTTATCGCTTTAAACCATACAAGGATTATCAGTGATTATTTCTTTAGTGATTTAATAAAAATATATATAAAAAAAATAGTGATTTAGTGTATTTTTGGTGTCTTAATTGTTAAGGTTATAAATTTATTTTACATTCGCGGTGTTTTTTTCGTGTATATTAAGGGAAAATATGCTGAATATTTAATTAAAAGTGATTTTAAAGTCATTAATTAATTTATTTTGCAATTATTACTAAACATATAAGTACAGAAAAGTGCGAATGGAAAAGTGAATAAAGAAGTGTTTTTCGGCACCTATATTTTTAATAATAATATCATAATATATGTATTAATCACTTTAAAATCACTTTAAAATCACTTTTAATTCCATAACTACACAAAACATTAAATATTTAACATTTTTTTCGTAAATAAACATGAAAAAACACCATGAATGTGAAAAAAAAGTTGATCGCCTTAACAATTTGAACACTTAAACACACTTAATCACCAAATTTGTTTTATTTTTTTTAATGAAATCACTAAAAAACTATTCACTGATAAATCCAATTGCAGTTAAAAGTGTTAAAATACAATATTTTATCACTTTTTACTGCAAAAATAAACACAAAAATTCTGCGCGTACGGCTTCCGCGCCATGTTACTCCGGTGTGTGGTGACTTTTGGGACCATTACCACCACCACGAAAAATACATCTACGAGGCCTGTAGTTGAGAGGGTCTTGGACTGCAGAAACTATACTACTACACCACTACTGTGTGGCGGCCGGTCGGTTGGTGTGCTGCTGAAACTGAGAGTTTGTGGGGCGGCTTTAATGACGGGGTGGGAATGTGGGATGGCGGCGGCTTGAATGATGGAAAAGTTTTTTTATTTTTATTTTCTTTTATTCTTCTTCTTCTTAGTCGTCTTATTGTTGTTGTTTTTGTTGTTTCGTGAGTTATTTAAAAGATTTTAAATTGCAAACTTTTTTTTTTCGTTTGATGAAAGTTGTTTTTGGGAAGAAGAAGTTGTCGCGCTTAAAGAGGCACACGGACACAAAAGTTAAATAAAGGTTATTTTTTTATGTTGATTGATATGAAAACAAGTCGTAAAATGAAAAAGAATTTCAAAAGAATAACAAAATGGCTTCAGCTGTTAGCAATTGGGTAGTGATATTTATTGGTTTGTGATAAGAATTTAGGTATCATAGTAATCGGTATTAATATGATTTTTAATCGTTTCGAAAGAAGGCGACAAGTGATTCTGTATATTACTTAAGGTTCAGATCCCAAGATACTTTAACTGAACTCACCATTACCCCGTCACCATTATGAGTAAGTTGAAAAGTTGAGTCGAGGTTGATTTGAAATTTCGACCACCGTATATAATGTCGAGTTGAGTTCACTTTGGGTTGAAATAGAGTTGAACTGATCAAAACATAACCTCCAATTCTTATGATAAATTCTCGTTTATAGATACGTAAAAATTCAGAACGAAATATGTTTCTGAGCAAGCAAAAACACCGAACACCAAACTAACGCCGAAGGCGAACGTCACGGAGGGTAAACAAACAAAACAAATGTCACTTCAACCCAATTATAACTCAACCCGCGTATATGAGTTGAAATATCAACTCGATTCAGGTAGGAGAGCTGAGTTGGGTTGAGTGAACCCAGTTTCAACTCAACTCCCGTTAAAAACTGGGTTGAGCTTAGGTTGAACCTGGGTTGAACTTATGACTAGGTACATGTTAACAACGGCATAAAGAGTAATTTTTAGAAGGTTCAGTGCATCTGTAATAGCATAGCTGCAAGAATCAATGCCAATATTGATGAGGAGTGAGCTAAACTAAGGACCATAATAAGGGAAATCGCAGCGAGCAAGTTAGGTTATGAAATACGAGCAAGACGTCAAGACTGGCTCGATGAAGAGTGCGCTAGAGTAAGAATGAAGCATACGCTAATATGCTGCAAAGATACAGAACTAGAAATTTCGCACAGCGACCTATAAGGAAAAACGACGAAATGGAAAAAGGTACGCACAAAAGAAAGAAGCAGACGTGGCTGGAGGAACACATTGTAGAGATAAACGAGCTAGGGAGTAATAACGAAGCAAGAAAGTTATATGAGAAAGTGAACAAGCAATGTAAAGAGGCTAAACATAGAGTATCGATGCGTAAGGACAAAATTCTGAGCCAAAAATAAGAAGTCTTAGAAAGAGGGGGTGGGGGTATTTTAATGAGCTCCTGAATAGAGAAGACGAAAATGAGAGTGAAAGTGATGTGAACCAACCCAATAGAAACCAGTACCAGCCGAAAAAATAGTGATACTAGTGTTACTAACGAAAGTGAGGTGCCTACACTGGACGTCGTACAAGACTATAAAGAACCTTAAAAACAATAAAGCCTCAGGCATAGATAGCATAGCAATTGAGATGTGGAAATATGGAAAGTGAAGATGGCAGCACACGTCAATAAAAGCTAGCGAATGTAGTTGTGGATCTTTTGACTGTTACTCACCAAAGTTTCAGTCACTTGGGACGCGTAGTTGTTATGTCGATGTGAGTGTTTTTGTGAAAATGATGAGTGATTGAGTGATGATGAAATGTTGGACGCTATGTACAGGGACTCTGCACTATTATTTATCACAGTGAAATTTTGGGCAGCTAAATTTGAACGTGGCTGTGAAAGCTTTGGAGACGATGAACGTTCGGGACGTCCGAAAACTGCAACTACTGATTTTCAATGATAGATAGAAGACGGGACAATGGACCTTAGCAACTTCAGGATATTCTACAGCTGCAGAAGGGAACATCGGCCTTTTTCATAATTGCATGGTTGCTTGCCTGCTTGCATGCATCCTTGCAAAAGAGCGGCCTTTTTCATAATTGCATGGTTGCTTCCCTGCTTGCATGCATGTTTGCAAAAGAGCAACTGTCAGGTAAATCAGTTGCGCAATCTAGAAACTTTGCATTTTTGAATGAAAGCAATCAGATGTCAAAAATATATGTCAAATTTGACGTTTCAAGCATAAAGTTTCTTTCCTTCATTTTCTGAGTTTGTTTACCGCTGAAAAATAAAACGAAAAAATGGATCGAGAAAATGTGATTAATGTTATTGTCAGTTTGTAGATAGATAACTCGGCTTCATTAGATCCGGTCCGAAAATTTGAAACTTCACAGCGAAAAAAAAAGATAAATTATGTGTCTTGTTTAGCTCGTTAATCTCTCGTTTAAAAGAAGTTTTATCCTTAGGTTGCTCCAAACCTCTTCTTCATTATTTTCGCTATAGAATACATAATAATTTCAATAATAATTAAAATTAAAATAAAACACCCTAATAGTATCGAAAAAACTGAAAATCTTCTGCCAAAATTTCACTTTTGACACTTTTCTTCTTCTTTAATCAGATAAGCATGCGCACAAAAATAGTTGCAAGATTTGCGCAGATCTGTCAAGCAGGTTGCAGTTTTGAACAAATTATAGTTGCACATTTGCTTTTTTGAATACCATGCAAATGATCGATTTGCGCAACCATGCAATTATGAAAAGGGCCAGCAACTGTCAGGTAAATCAGTTGCGCAATCTAGAAACTTTGCATTTTTGAATGAAAGCAATCAGCTGTTAAAAATATATGTCAAATTTGACGTTTCAAGCATAAAGTTTTTCCCCTTCATTTTCTGAGTTTGTTTACCGCTGAAAAATAATACGAAAAAATGGATCAAGAAAATGTGATTAATGTTATTGTCAGTTTGTAGATAGATAACTCGGCTTCATTAGATCCGGTCCGAAAATTTGAAACTTCACAGCGAAAAAAAAAGATAAATTATGTGTCTTGTTTAGCTCGTTAATCTCTCGTTTAAAAGAAGTTTTATCCTTGGAGTGCTCCAAACCTCTTCTTTATTATTTTCGCTATAGAATGCATAATAATTTTAATAAGAATTTAAATTAAAATAAAACACCCTAATAATATCGAAAAAACTGAAAATCTTCTGCCAAAATTTCACTTTTGACACTTTTCTTCTTCTTTAATCAGATAAGCATGCGTACAAAAATAGTTGCAAGATTTGCGCAGACCTGTCAAGCAGGTTGCAGTTTTGAACAAATGATAGTTGCACAGTTGCTTTTTTGAATACCATGCAAATGATCGATTTGCGCAACCATGCAATTATGAAAAGGGCCATCACTTAGGAGTAGGATTCGTATTATATAAATCAATTAGAGATAATGTCTTAGAGTTCAAGCCAATCATTAAAGCCACACTGGAATCTTATGCAGAAGCCGCAATAAGTGTACACCAAGCTGGATTCAGAAGAAATAGGTCAACAATGGAACAACTTTTTCAATAAGGCGTATCACCCGAAAGTTCTGGGAATACAACATCGACGTGTATCATTTTTTCATCGATTTCAAACAAGCATTCGCCAGAATCGACAGAGAAGAAATGTATGCGACAATGCTGGACCTGACCCCTGAAGATAGTGATTCTAACGAAAATGACAATGGAAAACACAAAGTATATAGTCAGACTACAAGGAGAATTGACGGAGTTCTTCCTAATCAAGCAAGGCTTAAAGCAGGGCGATGGGCTGCCCAATCAATGGAGACAATGCATGGAGAATACGCTACAATCACGAATTGAACGATCTATACAACTATCGACACATGCCAAGCTACTTAGTTTATGTTAGTCCGGTCATGTCCAAAAAATGGAAGACTCAAGGATACCAAAAAAGCCCTGCATCTACTACCAGATGGCAGAAGACTAGTTGACAAACCTCAGCCAAGGTTGGAAGACAATGTTAAGACCGATGCAGCAAAACTGCTCAATACAAGATACTGGAGACAAGCTGCGGAGCAGAGACGCGTCTGGAGGAAGAAGCTGATGGAGGCCCGAATTGAGCTGTAGAGCCATGGAAGAAGAAAATCAGATTATCCGATTTATTCGTGCAGTAACGTAACGTGATGTGAACTGCGTTATACTTTTTTTTATGTGAAAGTCTAAGCTCAGGTGTCACCCTTTATACTACCCGTTCGTCAAGTCGTTTACATCATAGTGCAATTTCTACCCGACTAGAATTTAAAAGGGGTATACTTCATGCAGCATGTTGGCCCTATGTGATAACTGAGAGATTTCCCCGAAGGTTCCCTAGGAGAAGCCCCTGCGGCAAATAAGGGCATGACGACAGAGGGCTTTCCTATTAGACTCCTCATGAGCATTACAACAAAGAAAACTTTGCGATACTGAAATACGATATGGTCTATCAGTTTTTCTTAAGGCTCATATGAGGCAAACCTGATTACAAATGAAATGGGGCAATCCCAACATCAGTCTTAGGCATTCGGAAAGCTTTTTAAAAAGCAGGAAGCTTTAGGTTTACTCAAATAAAGTTTTTGTTGATGCCTTGCTCAATATTTTAGGCGATTATGTGGAAGTTCTCATTTAGCATACTCAATTGACCGGTTCTCATTCGATTGCTGATGTCAAGCAGCATTTGACGTGATTAGTACTCAGTTGGGGGACCGCTTGAAAAAACGCCACTCGCGTTTAAAAATATAAACCCGCAGTTATTACTCGCATATCCCTGCCGATATTCTCAATCTCAAACAATTGTCAATGCCGAATTCCGCCAGGGTCCCGTGGATAGCCTCGGCGCTGACATTGTTGAAAAACATCTTCTGTGCCCAGGAAGGCTGCCAAGATAAACTGTTCTAGAGACTACTTTACAGTGCGCACTATTTCGGCAGTGCGGTGTCAACCGATTTCGTAGGACAAAGTTGCTTCTGCCGTTTCGTGTCCAGGTGTAAGAAGAACACTTTTTCTCTTCTCTAAGAGTAAGGCACGTAGCTGTAGTGCCATGCTTCCATGATACTGCTGTCCTCGCTTACAACAAATCACTGTAAGATAAGCAATAATTCTGGAAGTAACGAACTAACTGGATGCCCTCCCTCCAAGTACCAATTTACATTCAACTCAATCCAAGTACCCGGCCATAACCTTTCTAACTTTATTGCCTCTTCCTCCCTCTCCCCCGTACTTCCAAACCACACTCAAGCTACAAATCAACAAAACTTGACATATTAAGTACCAATTTAACTTGCAATTAAACAATGGCAACTCCTTAACATTTATTGCGAATTAAATCCTTTTCATCGTTTTTCAAAGTCACTTAGCAAAAAAGTTCAACTTTTAATTGCGTGCCTGCATTCTTGGAGAAGTCATAAAAAGTTAACATTTGTACAAAATGAAAGATGGAGAAGGGGAAAGGAGGGGGGAGGTCTTTAAAAAAATATGAGTATATAAAGTGCCGCCCTCTCTGTTTGGATTCTTTTTATACAGAATTAATGACTTAATTAAGTCTGACAAAATATTAATTAGCGTTCAGCCCTGGCTGCTCGATCACGTTTTACCCCCGGCATTAATTTCATATATCCCACGGAATTGGTAGAGCTGCTCGCCCCTTCCTGTTCCCCCCACTCCACTCCCTCGGGGGAATGAAAAAGATAAACAAACTCCACCCCGTTAGCCGCCGATTTTCGTGCCAAAAGTCAATTTTGCATGTGCCATGGTGAACTGGGGCTCGAGTCCTTCATCAGTCGCCCTACTTTCGATTCTTTGCCATGGGAGAGTGCGGATGGAGTAGTTGTAGTGTAGCAATGGTGGCAGCGGTTGGGATTGGGATGGGCGCCTGGGGGTGGTGGTGGCGCAATCTAGCACTTTGCAACCCCTTTTTGCTAGATTGCATGAATAACAGCAGCAGCACAACGCCCGAAATACTTTCTCATATCGAGCGAGATTATATGGCAACAGGAACGGCGGAGCTCCACATGGGATGGTGATGACTTCCCTTTTCAGGCTAGGCAAAGAATGCCTTCTCATCTCTTTTGAAACTATGGATGGAGCACTTGGGAACAAGGTCATTCCCCTTCATCGATTATTTCAGGATTTACATTCGCCGCATGGAACACGTTCTCCTAGGAGGAAGAGAGGCGTTTGCCAGCCCTGCACCCTCCGACAACCCCTCGATGCCTCCAGCACAGAGCCAGCAAGCCGTGTGAGACTTGAGAATCCGCACGACCTGAATCCAAGCCCATCCACCGGTGGCATCCTATGGACACGACGACGACGACGGAGTCGTTCGGACTAGGCTAGAAGGGATAGAAGCGGATGGGTACTACACTAGGGCTAGGGCTTCATTAAGGTGCAGAACGCTTTAGCCCCATCCTAAGGGGGCCTCTCCTGAACGCTGTGCTGTGCTGTGAGTTCCTCCGCACAGCTATGCAGCGGGACGGCTCCAAGGACCATGTGCACTTGTGGTGGGGGTGTGCACCGGAAATCGTGACGTGCTGTTGTCTGTGCATATTCAGATGTAGTTAATGCGCCAGCGATGAGGCAACAACATCAAAGTTCACTTTTATCTGTGCCTTGGCAAAAAAAAAACGAACGTTACAGACTGATGAAACTCTGCTCTGTGGCGCGGGTGGGTTGCCAGATTTGCGGATTGTACTATGGCGTAGGAGCGCCCAGATACTCGAATGCGAAAAAGTTTCCTTGATTGCTGGGAGTGTGCGGTCGGTGTGCTGCAACGTGTGCAGCGCTCGTGAAAAAGAAATTTAATTACATTTTGTCCTGAAATTTAACCTTACAAGGAATTTTCTGAATGTTTGAGTAGATTTCGGTTCAATTAGAGACGGAGAGACTCCCCTCCCGGGCATTCTTCCCCTTCCTACGTGCATGAAATCCTGTTATGAAGCAGCTGGGGAAGGCACGATGGCCGGATACTTTCTGCTGGGGTGTGTTCAGTTCGCTTGCACAAAATGTTTTGATACGATTTTACCTACATTCGCTGCAGTCCTTCTCCACTGGAATTAAATTAAATATGCGCTCGGAAATAATATGTAGATTTTAATTACATTTGGGTGGGGGTGGGGGGAATACTCCAGCTTAGCGCAACTAAAATGTGTAGCTTACCACGTTAAGGAGCTTAGGCAAACGTTAAGGGAATGTTGTAGGTAAGCCCTTTTTTTATTCTGGAAAAAAAGGAAAAAACTTTTTCATTTTCAATCTCCCCTCCTTTGCAAAAGGACGATGTTTCCGACCCTTTTTTCGTTTTTAGGTAGAGGATGGAGATTATCCCGGATTGATTTTGTCCTCCTTATTTGTTACCTACACTAAAAGTTTGGTTCTAGTCGGAATTGCTTGAATCAGGATACACCAACCTCGAATTGTGTTACATCCCACAACCCCCTTATCCTTCCACATCCATCTCCCAACCCCATCCCTAACGTAGGCTGCTTCCATAAAATGCACAAAAGCGTTTAGTAATTGTTTCTCCCTCCTCACCCCTCCTATCTTCTTCTTCCTTCATTAAACTCTCACACAAGAAGAAGCACTCCCCGAAAAACGAGGTCATAGAGGTGAACTTGTGATATTTCATGTAATACTCTCGGTTCATCCTTGATGTTGTAAAGTTATCCACCTTGCCACCCGTTCCCCGTCCCCCCTCCCGCCCGCCTCTCCTCGGCCATCTGAAGGCGTAAAAGACCTAAAGTGGGCTCGTTGACTAGGCAACTCTTGGTGTTTAATTGGTCTGACAAACTTTTAAGAAAGTTTTCAACGAACTTAAAACTTATTTGACAGTTTTTAGGGGCATGAAAGGATCGTTAGGGGGGAGTAGTAGTGCCGTGCCGGCGGTGGGGGCTGGGGGTGCTATTAAAAGTTTCATGAGGTTTTTGGGGACAAGTATAGCTTTGTAATATCGTATTTAGGATTTTTGTTTTGTATTTATTGCTGCTGCTTTAAGCAATAATTGTGAGTTAAATTGTCCTTAAGGTGATTTTTTTTGGGTTTGGTGGAATGTGGATCGTAAATTTGTTGTGGAATATTTTTGGTTTTAAAATGTGCGACATTTGTTTAATTCAATTTTCTTAAATACATTTCAAGATCTTTAAAGATAAATAAGGTCTCGTTGACGTCTTTGCAAGAAAGTGGAAGATGAGAAAAGGGAAGAGTCTGAAGTTGTATATACTGTTTTCTGAGTTCGCTACTGGCTGGCGCTACAGTCGGCACAGGGCGTATTATTTTCAGTAACACAAGTTATAGAGTTTCTTCTACTTTTTCAAATTTAGAAGGCCTAACTACAATGGTCTTAAGACGGCTTAAGTCAAATCCTCTTAAAACTGCCTATTTTTTTGTCAAAACGCATTGAATTTTAAACTTAGCTATAGCTAGAGTAGCTAGAGATACATTACGTTTTGACAGAAAATTAGCTAGTGTTAAAAAAATTTGCGAGGGAACTTAAACCCTTGTAGTTAGGCCTATTAATAAGGCCTGGATGATTCGCAGTAACTAGGAACACTTAGAAGCTTAATGTCTTCAATTCCGGCTCGATTCAAAATTTCACTACTAGATGGCGTTATAGTAACTAACTGCATAAACCGTTATTGAAAAGCTCTTCGTATGAAGCAACTTTCATAAAAGCTTTTCTACCAAGACGTAGCTTTGTTTTGATAATTTGACTTCTGGAGAAGATTTTTTGAAGCATCAAAACATTTTTCCTAATCGGATGTTTTTTATTTTTAGACTAAGCCAAATCCAAAAAATGTCTCGGATTTACGGGAATATGTGTACAGCCCCCACGGAGGTAATGAATGTAATTCGATCCGTTGCCAAGCTGATCTAAATATATTAGATAAAAGGCGGTATACACTCCCTGAGGCTGCGAGGAGCGAACTGCTGGGTGAGGAAGACACCCCAACTGAATTTCTAAATCCAGTTTAATGTTTAGAACCCTAGTAGAGAAGAATGGGAAAACTTTCGGCGTGATAAGATCTAGAACGCGGTTCCCCCAAAGTAAAACTTCCAAAAATACTACTACCAGCCTAATTCTTGCAGCCACTCAAAGGTAGAACTGCTTGAAATCTTCGACGCTTGCCTAGCAATATAGACATACACAAGGCTTACAGTTGCAATGGTCGAACTCTATCAAAAGGAGCTTTATTCCTAAGGCAAAGGATCAGTCTTCAGTAGTAGGTAAAGTATCATTATTTTATCCCTGATCTTGGATTTTACCTCGGATAATCAAGGTTGGTGTTTATGATATAATCACGACTAAATATTTCCGCGTTGATATTTATACCTTCTATCGAAGTGAAGCTAAAAGGCACTCTGAGGGATGCGCTGACTTTGTTAACACCTAAGTTCTTTTCTTAGAAAGAGTTTCGATATTTGTAGCTTAGGCATGATTGAGACATAATTGTTCGACAGATGATCTGCAATATCACTTTTGAAGGGCATGCCAACTGATATGGTGTGCTCAGATTTTTATCATTATGGTGTCTTTAGATTCGGAGCACAGTAGTATAGCAACAGCGGTACTGAGCGTTACTGTGCTCGTGCCCCTATAGCTATGCAACTCCGTGGTATGAAGCAAGTGTGTAGTGTGCTGTCGACGATTCTACCATTGAGTAAAATCTCGGACATCACGCTCTGGTCGGAAAGACAATAGAAACGAGTGAAATAAATGAAAGCTGTAACACACAGTTTTATTCTAGCGGCTCTTATCCTATACTAACGCAACAAAACGCTGGCTGTGGAGATTGAATAGAATATGGCTTCGTCGCTGCCTAGATATATGCTTAAAGGCTTTGGCCGGAGAAAATCAGCGATTGCTTTAGTGAAGGAAAGCAAGAAAGAAGGAAAATTATCTAGGTGGGAGAAGTTAAAAGGTCATGCTACGAAGTAGATTCAAACCACAGACCTCTCGGATGGTAACCGGCACCTGAACCATGAGGCTGCCTAAAAACTGAACAATAAGAGGCTTCCCTTATATTTGCTGATGATTCTACATTTCTGCGACTTCTGCATAGAAAAAAAACTTGATTGTTCCAGTCAGATAGAAATAATCAATGAGATACTAGGTGGTATTCTCGTTGGCGAGTGACGTGACTACGAGGGATGCGGTGGAATGAAATTGTCGATACCTTCACACGTATCGAGGAAAATATCACTTCACACGATACCTTGCGACAATTAAATACGGATTTAGTCAATTTGCTTGCCAGGAATCTGTTAGATTGACAAAAAGAATATAAATTTGAGGTCGAAGTGACAAATCTCTCACGCCACTCGACAACAAGAATAAGGGTGACTGTTTCGCGCTAGTTTGGAACAGAGAGAAAGCAGGAAGGGCAAACAATATCCTCCTCGAGGCTGAGTTTTGCTGGTATCAGGTGTCTGGATACACATCATTGCATAAATTGTCATCTATGTCAGGAATGACGTGGCTAACCACAAAATATGAAATAAAATAGTACATATTCTGAACTTAGCCACATCTATCTTAGGATTTGCAGTATCTCTACCCTACTGACTCTGACTTCCGCATTTCCTAGTACGGTGCTGTGCTTATAGCTTAAATATTAAATATCTACGATACTTCTTTCCCCTACTATACAACTCAGAATAAGCAAATTTCTCTCGAATAAACTAAACCACAATTTCCATTAAAATCTAAAATACTCTCTAATACATACATACCTACATACATGATGGCACAAAATTTTCTGTGTTTAAAACTTAAAACTTTTTACACCCATTCTCCTACTCTACATATAATCTCTCCCCCTCTTGAACATGAATGCCGATAACTTCTAAAATTCCGGACTTAATAAAGTTTTCGAATCGTTTTAGAGTAAAATTTGTTTTTAACAAAAAAAAAACAAAAACGAAAAAAAATACTGAAAATAAACTGAAACATTCTTCGGCAAACAAAGTTATAATTCTGCTGCAAACTTTTCCAACAATAAGAAAAACAGACACAACAATAGTTGAAGCACACAACTTCCAGCACTCTCCGGCTTATCCGGGGGCTTGCTTGCTGCCTCTCCTATGGCCATTAGATAAATCTACACTGCTTTATCGATTTTACATCATACACAAATTTTATTCGCTTCTTCATAAAAACGAAGTTTTGTTGAACATTTTTTTGAGGGAATTTAGTTGTTTTTTTGGGTTGGGACTTTATCCTGTGAAGTTTTTATGGAAAAAATTATTTTACTGAGGATGGGTCGGCTTTTCTCTTTCTTTTGTGATGAAAATTTACTGTAATGAAAAATATTCAAGTAAATTGACACTTGAAGGTATTATATTGACCAGACCCCCCCAATTTGATCAGAAACAAAAACATTCCTCGAATATAAAAGCATTATAAAATATTCGTTAATATTTTGCTGAATCAAAAAATATTTACCCAAAAGGCAAATACATAATCCAAAAAGCTAATATAACAACCAGCAAGCTTCAAAATATAAAAGCTTTTCGTCTATCGAAACTTTCATAGAAGCTTTTCTTCGATTACGTCACAAAAGCTTTAAAATTTATAAGCTCTACGTATATCGAAACTTTCATAAAAGCTTTTGTGACGTCATCGAAGAAAAGCTTTTATGAAAGTTTGGATAGACGAAAAGCTTTTAGATTTCGAAGCTTTCTTGTCGTTATCTTAGCTTTTGATGCTTTTGAGCTTGCATTTCCAATTGCAATATTATATTCCCAGGTAACGCTTAAAGAAATTGCTTATTTTTAACCTGGGATCGAATTTCTATAAGCCCTGGAGTTCTTGGAAGAGATATCCAAGCTGTTTAACTAACTCTTTATCTTGTAGTCGGTGGTAGGCTTGCAATAATACAAAAAAATGCACCGATGCTTTATGAGCTTGTAGAAAGAAACGACAGCTTGTGTCATTGGTCAGTCCTAATTTTTAAAGATGATACTTAGATGATGATGATGATGATGATACAATAGAATAATTCTAAATTCTGATCTCTCTAATGACACGGTCATTTTTGCCTTGACGTTTAAAATATCGGAAGTTATATTAACCCGGCTCTACAAGATGCCTTGACCACCCTCCAACGTTGGACGTTTTATGGTAGGACGCATCGTGTGACCGATGCTCGAACTACGTATGCCCAATGTCAAGCGTGGCGTTTGGACTCGTTTGGGCCGTTATAGTAGTCTATTACTACTGCAGCAAAACGCTGACTTTGAATTATTAACGTTGCCTTTGCCTCTCTTGCTGACTATACTTAAGGGCGATGACTGAATAAACGGCAGGGGTGAGGGGTCAGCTTTTAGAGATAACAAAACTTCGAATTTACGTTTAGTGTTTTTAATTGGTTGAAGTAATAGGTATAATATCGAGGTTAGAGAAAGGAGAGGATATAGAGACCCCTGTGCTGACAGTCGTAATTCGCCTGAAACGTCACTTTCTTCAACTCCAACGACTTGTCACGAAACACGACTCGACTTTCAGCACAGGCGCCAGAGTTTCGTGGGTTACCCCTGGATCAAGGCTCCTTTGGTAACCCGCATGATTAGTGGTAGCGCATTTTCATAAACGCAGAACTGCGGTCATTTTGCAATATTCAGCTACAGACTTCCAATTGATTGCTGAATGCCCGTAGTATTATCTATATTTGTCGGTGTGCCGCCGGAGCTACTCTCCGTAGTTCCATTGGTCTTTGAGGTATCATCGGATCAACTTTCGGTGGCTTGTCGGTTCTTGTTCTGTCGGTTACCCACCGGCAAAACTCTCCGTTGTTCTGTTAGCTTTCGGTGTATCATCGGATCAACTCCCCGTGCCTTGTCGGTTCCCGGTATGTCGGAACAACTCTCCGTGGCCCTGTTGGTTTTCAGTGTAGCGCCGGATCAACTCTCCGTGGTTTGTCGGTCCACCGGTCTGTCGGTTAACCATCGGATCAACTCTCCGTGGTTCTGTTGGTTTTCAGTGTAACATCGGATCAACTCTCGGCGGTCTGTCGGTTTATCGGTCTGTCGGCTAACCATCGGATCGACTCTCCTGTGGTTTGTTGTTTTGTCCTTTTGTCTGTGTACCATAGAATGAATTCTTCTATGGTTCTGTCCAGTCATCAGGCTAATATCTGATTTCAACTGCCGTCAGTCGGCAAGCATCGGCACTGCGGCACCTGAAGCATGTCGTGCATAGTGATATCTCTCTTCGTCACACACAGCATCTCCTGTACATTCTCCACTGGTGTGTCTACAAAATCTTTTTTGTGTGGCCAATTCATCTGCTTTTTTGTTATCGTCTATGGTCCTACGGCCCTGCAACCACTGAAAAGTGATCTTCTACCTTATAGCTAAGGAATAAAGCTCCTTTTGACAGAGTTCGACCAGCTGAGACGTTATATATAGTCAAGGTCTAATGTTTGTCTGTATTGCTAAGTATGCTTTAAAGATTGCCAGTAGTTCCGCCTGGAAGACACTGGAAGAATTAGGCAAGCGGTAGTATTTTTGGAGGTTTGACGAGGGTAAAACTCCATCGCACGGATTTGGAGCTTTCTATGTATAGAACCACCTTGTAGCTCTTATCAGGCCAGAAGTTTTCCCATTCTTCTCTGATGGGGATCTGCACATCGCAAAATGGGTTGAAATTCAGTTTTGATATGATCAGATCCGATCTGGTCTGTGTGAAGACCAAACGTAGCACTATATATTGAAACCATGGATACACCCAAGACGCAGTGAAGTTCAACTAATTCCACACAGGCAGCGCTCACTGACACCCAAGACGACATCCTCACCCAAGTCCACAACCAATGACATCACTGGTCCAGTAGTAGTCTAGTTATACTACTTATCATTTCTGCCACTGCTTCTACGTCTTCGTGACTTCTGGATACCATGACAAGAATTGTCATTGTGGTTACCTCCCACATATTCACTCCAAATTTAAAACTTTTCAGCACCTTTACGTTCCACACACACCTCCATTATTTTTATTCTTCTTCTAATAAAAGTTGAAAGTTATAAAATTGACATTTACCAACGATTACAATCCAATACCCCACCATACGATAGTAACTCCACCCAGCGGAAATTTATGGTAGCAACTTTTGTGCATGCAGCATTTTAGTCGTATCCGAGATGTAAACAGCCAGGACCAACTCTCGCAGCGCTCTCATGCAATAAAAAGTTCCAAATTTTAATTAAAATAGCTCTGAACTTCGTCGCCGTGTGTTTGCAAAATATTAATAAAAAAACGGCGAAGCCAAGCACAAGCCGTTAAAATGCTGTTAGTTAAGGCGAAATGTGGCGCTGCAGGGCTGGGGTAGGGGGCATTAATTCTAAAATAACGGCTACAGGAGAAAAGTAAGGGATTTATGAAAATTCATATTTCACAGGTCGAGATAATCCACAGGAACGAACCCGGGACTAATAAGGCACCCACACACTCACAAAAAAAAATGAAGTTCCTTATTCACCCTGCGTCTCCTTTGGCGCGCCGCGCCCCCTTCGCCGGTCGTCGGGATTATTTTATCCAAAAGTTGCAACTTTCAGATAAAACTTTCATTGCTACACACCCTCACGCCCCCAACCGGCAATATAAACTGTTTCACGAAGTTATCTGTGAGAGCTCATCGTGGTTGGAAAGTTTTTGTATGTTCGTTCCCGCCACCACCTCGTCCCAGCGCACAACCATTCATCCATCCGCTTTTCCGTTCGTCGTCGTAACACAAAAACTTTAGTCAAGCAAGAACTTTAGTTTGCGCCTTGCTGCTGCTGCGTGTGTGGGTGGGGATGATTTAATTTACGTGTTACCATCGTGAAATTCCCCGACTTAAGAAAGGGATTAACTATGGCGGCCGTAAAGGGGGTGGGCGCCATGCCATGTTGTCATAGGTTATGGTGCGAATGTTCCGGTATATAAAGTTCCGACGTACTTCAGAGGCAGCAGAATTAGAAAGGGACGGAGAGTAGCGATTATTATTGACTAAAAGGTTTCTTTTTTTCACCGCCGCCGTCGTCGTCGTCGTTACATTGCCGTGCAGCATTGAAGCTTTGCCGCGCGCGGCGGCACACATGACTTTAGCCGCTGCTGCTGCTCCAGGTTATGTGAGGTGAACTTTAACAATGACAATGACTGGGTTCGATTTTTTTTGGCGGAAAATGAATTTATTGCTAGTCGTTACGACGCCACCAGGAAATTCCGGCGAAGAGAGAGGCTAATGGACGTTTAATTGCAGCTTATAAAAAATTAAAGCGTACACGAACACGAGGAGGAATGGCAGACAGGAAGGTTGGACGCTTTTTATTATTAACGACAAAAACGTGGTTTTATTTCTGTCGCTATCTTAACTATTGTTGTTGGTGTGGTGCTGGTGGTACTGCTGGGCTACGATTAATTTTAGGGCTTTTTTTGTTTTAATTAAAGTTAGGAATTAGTGGGTTTAATTGCTTTATTTGAGAGGTGTACAATGATTTTGTTGTAGGGAATGGAATTAGGTCGGATGTTTATAACCTAATGGTTCATGCTTTGTGGGCCTCTGTTGTTTCTGGTTTAAATTTTATATTCTATCTAAAGATGAGATTTACAGAGATTATAGTCTCTAATTTTGTTTCTGAAAACTTCCAAAGTGCCTGATTTGGAATTCAAGATATTCAATATGGCGGCCTGAAATATCACATATGTCATCTGTCATCTCAGCTGTTTAGCGGTAGCCCGTATATTTATTACAACGAGTCATACAAATGGCAGCAAATAACAAGTTGTTCATTGCATATAAGGATATTCACAAATCCACCTGGGAACCACCTGATGGAGGTCAACTCGGAAACAAATAGACCACGTGTTGAACGAACCCACCTACCATAGGTTCCGATGACGATTCGAAAATTCTGATGTGCCAACCTATACTCGGATCACTATATTGTTGATACCGGGATCCGACATACTTTAAAAATACTGCCTTAGTATTCATAGCTGACTTAGTCTTAAGCAGAAGTCGTAGAGGTCGAAAGGCTTATACCAAGCAACACAGCCAAAGCAGATAGGAGATAGGTATAAGAAGAGAAATCTTAGAGATCAGAAAATCGCGTGTACGTAATACAGATAGCAAAAAACGCACCTTCCTACCGAAGAGGCCGTGGTAAGACGACATTCATCCCAAATTTGAAAGAATACTCGCTAGCGTCAAAAGCGAAAGAGGCCTGTTGAACAAGAAATTCGGCTTCAGAAAGGCTAGGTCAAACATATGATGGAATCAACATGGCGGTGGGCATGGCAAGAGCCGCCATATGCAGCAATCACTGCTGCGCATTGATAACCCTTGACGTAAAAACGCTTTCAATGCGACGAGATAGAACAAAATAGTTTGGGCGTTGAACAAGCTAGGTACACCGAAGGGCGAGTAGGAGTCGACTACCTTCGAGGTAGGTCGTTTCAAAGTGATTCGGAAGATGGACCGAAAGTGTTCGGGACAACATGCAGCGTTCCGTCCTGGGCCCTCTCCTTTGGATCGCATCGCAATGTATAACGATGTGCTGGAACTACGATATTCAAAGAAAGCAGTGGCGATAGGGTTTGTGAACGACATCGGGGTAGTGGTCGTACGACTAGTTGGGATCGAATTGTATGTGAACGAAGCGATCTGGGAGATAAAAGCGTGACTAGAAAGGGTGGACCTGAAACTTGCTGAGCCCAAAACTGTGCTATTCAGAAAATGGAGAAAGCCAGTACCCGTAAGGATCTTCTTCTTCTTTGATCCGTTTAACAGGCGGTCCGAGCAGGACGTCCTCCCAACGGATACGCCGCTGTTGGTGCCGCTGGGTCTCGAACTCCATTCACGATTCCTTTCCATTCGTGACAATTTTTGAGGACGTCTCGATAATTGATAATCGTTGATTCTTTAAGTCACCCTTGATATTCTTTAGCCAGGTTTTCTTTGGTGCCGATCGCTGTATTCTCCAGTCTAGTCTGCCGGACGGTCTCGCCAGAGAAATTTACCTGGCAAGCTTTTATCATCCATTCGGAAAACATGTCCAAACCACCGTTGTCGACGTAGGTGACCAGGTCTTCCGCTCCCAGCCAGGATTTAGGTATTTGGAAGTGATGATGGGGGTGCACTTGACGGATACGGCGGCAAAAGCTTTCACCATCAGCGCAGCACTAGCGAGAATGTTTCCGAATATAGGGGCCCACAGGCCAAGCTGACGCCTCGTTATCCCGAGAATAGTTAGTTCTGTTCTTATGCAACCACGGTGTGGGCAGCTGCTTTGGTCAAAACGGTTAACAGGAGAAACATAATCCCTGCCTATAGGTCAAGTGCCCTTCGAGCATGCTGTGCATACCGCAGTACGTCCGATGAAACAGCGTGGGTCACAGCAGGAATGATAGCCATTGATATTCTTACATTGAAGAGCAAGAGGTTGTACGACGGGGAATGTGCAAGAGTTTAAGGAAGTACGACGGAGTCAGCCAATCCATTGCAGCATGGCAGAGGAGATGAGGGACGAGTCTACAAAGGGTCGATGGACACATGGACTCATACCAAATGTGGCGAGGTTAGAACGGAACATTGAGAAATGAGCTACTACTTCATGCTGTTCTTTAAGTGGGCATGGAGGTTATAAGGCATACCTTCACCGCTTCAGATTGGACGATTTACCGTTCTGCCCGGAATGCCCGAATGATAAAAAGAACACGGAGCATGTGCTCTTTAAATGTCCGAGGTTTGCGTAGCACATGACTGTGCGGGAAGCAGTCGTTGAGTTGCAGCTAATATCTGAAAACATCGTGGACCATATGAAAAGGTCGGAGGATGTATGGAGAATGATGGACGCCGTGCTAAAGCCTATCCACCAGAAGCTTAAACACTACGAACTCAAGGAGAGCTGGCAGCTAGATAGCATCTGGCTCCGCTGAGCCCCTTTTAGGCATTCGGGGTCATGCTGACGACGCCACACTGAAGTAATGCCTTTACGACTCGTCTGGACTTGAACCTGATACCACCGTCTCGGTGAGTAGCCCTCTCCCCGCCCAGATGTCTCCTCTGGTAGGCATGGAAGCTTTAGATAGCCGGTCCTCGTGCACCGATAGGAGATTCCTCAACACTCGCTTAGAGTAGAGTGTCTAAGGCTTTGTTGCTTTAGCCTACTTCAACATGAAGAAGGCCGCCAGGTACGTGTGCTGTGAAGAGCCAGAGTGGTTTTATTCCAAGTATTTTGCAGTCAAGTAATATGAGAGTAGTGGGACGTTGTCCTTGCAATGTAAATGACAAGGGCCTCTTATCTTCTTATCGACAAATCTCACTGTCTTATGTGTGAGGTCTTATCGGTCTGATGAGTTTAGTTAGGGTGACTGACTTGGATGTAACACATTTATTGACTTTACTCCAAATAGAAGAGATGTTACCATGTGGGAAGATGTGAATATTTTGCAGAGCAAAGTGGTGTAAAGATTGTGCAATCCTTCTGCAGGAGAACAGAATGGACGCCGTCTATTTAAAGGAAGTCATATGGTTTGAACGATCGAATCACCTCCCTAACACCTTCATGTGTAAAAGCAGAAGCGTCACAGGACAATGAATACAATTCACTTATTTTAAATATCACTTTGGCACTTTGGAATAAAACGTTCATTCTAACTTTCTATGATTACTTAAAAGCATACTACCTTATCAACTACACTCTTAGATTACTTTCGAAGCTAAAGATGCTTAGTTGTTAATAGACACAGATCAACCTGTATCAAATTTCACTGAATTAAACCAACCACAGTATCTTTCCCCAAAACTAAACTACTCCAATTCACCACTTGCGAAACATCCAAAAAACGTAATCACACAAAACGACTCTCAAGGGCTTCATTAGCAAAAAAAATATATGAAGTAAGAACTACACACACAAACCTTCACGCGACTCCCAACTTCACTTAATGCCTTAATTCGAAATGTAAACATCTCTCGTACGAGAACAATAAACAGACAGTCATAAAGCCTCCAAGTCACAACACACATGTTGAAACTCTTTTAAAGAGTATCTCGCTTTCATCAGCTCGATAAGCTAATAAACTCCCCCGACCGCCGTACGGTAGAAGGATGTCATGTCAACACTTGTCGAAATACAGCTGGGCTCGTTGGCAATGCCCAAACGGATACACGTCATTGGAAATGATTCGGGCTTCAACCGAGCGAACACACAGAGTCGTCCGAACGCACAGGAACGATAGCATACTACATCGGCCGATGATTGCGGTGCTGCTGCAGGCATATTTCGCTAATTAGAATAGCCGTAAAATTTTATGAACTTAGGAGAGAAGAAAAAAACATGTCCGCATCATGCTTAAAGTGTACGACGACGAGTACAGAGAGGAAAGCGTTAACACTGATAAGCAGGCGGAAGACGCACGTTTACAGAAAGATGGATGAGATGCCTCGCCCAACCCCGTCGATGTTGTTGCACTCTTTTCAAAAGCGTGTTCAGAATTGGGTACGTGTGGGCTTGCTGAAGGCGGTGAGAGGGGGAGAGCGGGGGGCCGACGTCGTAAAACATGTAAATAGACCCTTGCGATATATTTCCGCCTACACCGAAATCATGATTTTATTGCTGGTAATGCTGGCATTGTCTGAACGTCCGCTGTACGTTGTAAATCATTCAGTCGAGATCGTTGCTCGTTTGTCGTATCAACATTGTTGCAATATTGTTGCTTGCACTGACCTACAGTACAGAGTTTCAGCTTAATTGGACTGCCTTGCATTCGGGTTTCTGGATCTGGAGCGGGAATACGCATCGTCGTGTCGTCGACACAGATCTTCATCTTTCGCTGCTGCGATTAGAATCCACACACCCGGAAGGAACTCGCTGCTGCTGCTGCCACAGCGTACGCCTTATCGAAGGTGATTCATGCTCGCCGCCACAGTTGTTCCACAGTCGCCTTATCAGTTCAACCACGTGTAAACACGCTCCAAAATAGCCTGACGTTGTGGGGCCACCACACAGCTCAAGTCATTCATTAAGCACACCCCGTTCCTCCATCCCTACTCGAACCCGACCAGCCAGCGATGGAGTTACCCGAAATTTCATCAGAACGCCCGCCGCACTATGGGCTGACATCCGAATATTTTGTGTAATGCTATCGACAGATATAAACAACAATCTCTCGCTCGCTTGCGGGAAGTGTTTAGCTTGCAAAATAAGCTCTAGACAAGGCAGTTTCCGTGCCGCGAGTCCGTATTTTTAGATCGGAATTCTGTCAACAGCTGATAACACAAATTTGATGAGTACCGAACGACAGCAGCGGCGGCGACAGCAGGGGCTGTGTGCACAGTTGAATAAGTACTCGTGCATTTAAATGAGGCGCGAGACGCAATTTTTTTTGTCAACGCTGGTGGCGGCGGCGGCGGCAATTGAGTTTATTTTTTTTTTTTTGGTAAATTATTCTGGGAAAATTTCAAATCGATAAAATGGAAATTTCATTTTTTATTCGTCGTCGTCGTTTTTTAAGAACTTTACTTTTCTGATAACTGACACAAATTTGCATGCTTTATCGCGAGACTTTATTCGGTTACTTGTGCTAATTATGCTGCGGGATGTGATTCTCGATATTTAGCAGCGATAAAGCGAGGTCTTGCTGAGTGGCATAAACGTATTCTGAGATGTAATTGCTTTCTAGTTAAATTATCGGGAGCCGGGGAGGAATGGAAAGGCATAATCAATCTGTGTTTTAATGAAAACAAATCTGTACAGGAAATGACACGTGTGCTTTCAATGACACACATGTGCTTTCAATGCTTACTCTGCCGTCGTCTGGCCCTAAGTCCAGGGTGTAAATTGAGGAGGGTGGTCAACTTACCGAATTGGAATTATCGAAATGCGAAATATCAGTTGCTGCGCTATCAGAACTACGACTTATCAGATCCGGGACATTGACGATCGTCCCGTCAACAATCGAAGAAACGATGACGCTTTTCTAATCCGGTGGTGTGAAGCGAGAGGTCGGCGTTGGGTTTATGGTCGGGCTGCCAGCAGCGATATCGAACTCCAACCGATATCCGTGCGTTTGCTTGTTATAACTATCGGTGGAACGATCAAGATCCACATGGTATCCATTGATGCGCCAACCGTCAATTTGCTTGTTGGCAACAACATCTTCCGTCATCCGCCCAAACGCTCAGCTCACCTAGCAAAATTCATCCGGCAATGACTTGGCGATGTTAGGCTACTTTTTGATCAACGCAAGATTCCGATCGACGCTCAAAGACGTACGTGCGATGCGTGGGCCCAATTGCAGATATTGTTCGATCGAAATCACAGATGCGATTGCAAAGAATACGTGCCAACTTATCTAAGCGTGGTACATTGGCTCAACCAGCATCGTTCGTATTCGCAGCGACTTATCCTAGGAGTTCCCGACGGGTGCCCGACAAAGGGACGCTTCGCCATTTTTCTTTAACGTTGTGAATCTACAGGATTATGCGTGAAGCATTCAATGGACGACGGGGAGTTTGATCCGACGACAACATTTTCGTAACTGACTTGATGTTCGCCGATGATAGAGTCGTCGTCGACGACATGAATGTCAAAGCAACAGACATCAACATTTCTCGCATCGCCCGGTCATACGAGTTAAAAATCAATGCGGAAAAGACCACAGTGCTCACTACGGACGGATCGAGAGTTGAGTCTGATTCTCGGTGTCTCACTCCGCGATCACCTTCGAAACGAAACAGTTAGACAAAGATGAGATCAACAGACACTGATCGAAATACAAAAACGGTGGTATGTATATGTTTGCCGCTTGCCACGTAAACTTCTCTGGTGAGCCCGCCCGGTAGACTGGAGAGTTCGGCAATCGGCATCGTAGAAAACCTGGCTAACGAATATCGAAAGCGACTTATCATTTATCGAGGCTCGAGACGTCGCCAAAAACCGTCAAGTCTGGAAACGACTCGTGAACGGAGTTCGAGTAGCGGAATTTTTACTTCACAAGCTATTCGGCTTCAGAAAAGTAAGGTCAACAACTGATGGATTCAACATGGTGGTGGGCATAGCAAGAGCCAGAGGGTTCGTAGACGACATAGGGATAGTTGACGTAGGACTAGCTGAGATCGAATTGTGTGCGAACGAAGCGGTCTGGGAGACAAATCGTGACTAGAATGCGCTGGCCTGAGGCTTTCTGAGCTCAACACTGAAGCCGGTTGACTCTTGGCTTTCAGAAAACAGAAAAATGCGTTATGTAACTTCTCACTAATTAGTAGATACAGGCCATTATGGCGCACCCAAGCTTATCATTCTACTAAAAGCAGGGGTTTTCACCCCAGTTCACAAAACCCAGGATACCCTATCTTGTAAGAGGAGCAAAATTTAAACTTTAAGAAATCGGATAGGACGAAGAAAACGGGCAATTATCTTAGTGATCATAGAAGGTGACACAGGCTTACTCAGTAAGCCTGTTCTCGTTGAATTATGTAGGTCAAGCAGCATTGGATGTAGTTAGTACTTAGTTGGGGGACCGCTTGTTAAAGTGTCACTTTCGTGTGGAATGGCTGATGCCGATCCGGGTGAATTTTGAGTTGTTCATGCATACGAATGTGGGCGAAGATTTTTTTACTATATAATGCATTCCAAAGATCCCTCAAGTTGAGTAGTCATTAAATTGCGAATTACAGACAGAGTTAATCCAGTTACGACTAGTACTGCTTAGACCACGTCTACTTAGGCCCTAGAATAGAGTATCGAAGGCTTTGTTATTTTAGGGTTCTTCCACTATTTATAAATGCCGCCAGGTACGCATGCTGTACAGTGTTTTATTTCAAGTCTTTTGTAATTAAGTAGTATGAGAGTAGTGGGACGATGTTCTGGCAATGTAAATGATAAGGGCTTCGTATCTTCTTGTCGACAAGTATCTTCTTCTTCTTTGATCGGTTAGCTGGCGTCCGAGCGAGACGTCCACGCAACGGATACGCTGATGTCGGTGCCGCTTTAAAAATGGGGTTTCTTGCCTAGTTTCTTCGGTTCCCCGATTCTGGTCAATTCGGCAGTTCGACTACCCTCCTCTTTTCGCACCATGGACTTATTCAGTACAGGCTCCAATTCAATTTTCAATTTTTCAATTTTGTTTATTCAAATATGTTTACATAACTGGTTAAATTATACATCTTTCCATATCAAACTTGCAAATTTAGCAATTACTTGACCACGACAGTCTACTGTAGATCCCTAATTTTGTAGATTTTTTTTGAATATAAAGTTATTTATATATCGTATTTTTCAACAAATTTGGTCGCTAGTTTATATAAGAATTGTCAACTGAATAACTTTTGACAATTGTACACTATGATTTGATTAAGTTCGTTGTTACTCGCACTGAGAAGATGGCGGCATCGCACCCACACAAAGGAGCTCTCCGTTCAGTCCTCAGCCGATGAAAGGCAAGACCCCCCCGACATATTATTTCACACCCAGGCCGACATTGTGTGTGTTAGCTGGGTGTGAACCTTATACACCGGGGTATCTTGACTTATCTTATATATTTTTTTTTGAATACATTATGTATTAATGTGTTTTCCTTTTCTTTTGCGGAAAATTTTCCATTATCAATACTTAGCCTAACTTACATCTATGGATACTTGCATGAAAATAATTATTTTATTTTATTTTACAAACACCGCCATCTTGGCCTAACTTACATCTATAGAAACATTGAATGTGAATAGTTACCCATTAAACTAGGCCATCTTGAGATGACACCATATACATTATATACGTTATATACACTAAATAAAAGATAATTATTATATATTTTATTTTACAAACACCGCCAACTTGGCCTAACTTACATCTATAGAAAACTTGAATGTTAATAGTTACCCATTAAGACCAGGCCATCTTGAGATGACACTATATACATTATATACATTATATACACTAAATAAATGATAATTATTATATTATATTTTATGACCCACGAAGGGGATTGCACTTCAGTTCGCTTTTCATTCGTTGAGTAAGAAGTTTAGCAGGTAGTCTTGAAAAAATATATATATTTTATGAATTCCGCCATCTTGGGATGACTCCCGACATCATGCTTCGGAGTGCCCTAAGTAGCCATGTTGCATCTTCAAATATTATATGAATCCTATGTGCCCATCTGGCTTCGTAAAGGCAGATCGACATATTCTATTAATTAGATTTATTATTTAAATTCCTTTCCCCATTAACAAGTATTGAATTTAATTATAGTTTTTTTTTTTTTTTTTTTTTTTTTTATATTTTTATTTTATTTTTATTTTAGTTTTTTTTTTTTTTTTTTTTTTTTTAGCTTATTTATTAAGCTATTACTATTATTTAAGCTTTCACAGCTGAATAACACTTCACTATATACTAATATATAAATATTTCATTATAAAATTTAACATGTGCTTGTCTGTACAAGCCTCCATTTTATATCGCGGCAAAGCCGCCGCGGACACGTCCGACACGGTCCGCTTCCCAAACCGAACTCCCAGTACAGGCTCCATTTTAAGATCGTATTTAAAAAAAAAAAACACAAACGTCAAGCCTAAAACCACTGACGTAACTTTCACTATTTATTGCAACATTCACTTTATCAGTGTTGCCAAACCGGGGGCATTATTTATGAAATTCTCGTTAAGTCTTTAAAGCTACAACTACACTAGCATCACTAAAATTTTAGATTAGTTCATCATCAACAAATCTCCACATCTCTATAACATAACGCTATCACCATTGAACCAAAAATATTGTAATAATTTTGTCTATTCTTAAATCTATATTAACGTACAAGCAAAAAAAATACTGTACAACAATGCAGCCTTGAAACCGCTTTTGCTTTTTAATCACACCACAATCATCGGCGTAACAACCACTTACACACAACGTTATACAAAAAGTTACTTTTCACGCTTAATAATATTTACACAATTATCATCAAAAAAAAAACTCCAGATAATCACTAAATTTATAAAAAAAAATAATGCAAATAAATCTGCTTAATTATGCCCCGCGCGCGCACACTCTCCCCACTTTCAATAATAATAATAATATCAATTCACGCCTGAAAAACTGTTCTGTCAACTGTCATCGTCGTCTCTAAATACCCAGAAAACTGACAATTATCCAAAAACGTCACGCATCTCTGACCCTATTTCATTTTATTATTTACAAAAAGCTCGAACAAAAAAAATGTGAATTTAATCTTTGATAACGAGCGCTCGAGCGTTATCACCACCGACACACAACCGACATTCCAAATAAATACTGAAAAGAAAAAAAAACGTTTGTCTAAAAATAACAAAAATGTCAAGAGGGCATAAAGCCACCACACACAAGAAAATTGAGACACAAATTATGGACGGATTTTTTATCAGTTTGGTTGTTTGGGTGGAAGGAGGAGGACGAGGAGGAGGGAGAAAATATATAGAGCAACTAAACAAACCTTTTTTTATCTGAACGAAGCTTAAATATATGTTGGTAGTGTGTGTGTATCCATATTAAATCCAATAAAGGTAAGAAAATTGAAGATAACAATCAAAAAAAATTAATTCAAAATTCGGAACTGGACCAACACTCCAATCACAGTTCAATATCCGATGATTGCTTCAATTGCCGGAATGACCTTAACACCAATAATCACATGTAGAGTGCTGCCTGTCGAGAGTAGCAGCATATTAAGTAAATGTTGTTTCACAATTGGATAACAATAATTTATCACTTCGGGTTTTACGCGTTTTGTTATTGGTTTGTTAGTGTAAATATATATTGGTGTATGTATTTTTTGTTATTTTTCTTTATTTTCTCTTCAATTTCATTTCATGTCACTCTCATAAGAAATATTATTCATCGCGCTGTCACTGTCACCTCCATTTATATGTAGCTTAAGCGCGCTCTGCTGGTGAACAACCGTAATAAACACAAATATTTGCACAAATGGTAAAAACGTTTTTCTTTTTTTTGTTATTATTTTTTTTTTGTATCACTATATTTTTTTTTTTGTTATTCTGTTCTGCTTTGAGGAACACACAAAACGTCGCGCAATAAATTCATGTAGCAAAAGAACAGCGGAAAAAAAATAACAATTTTTTTTAATTGATCGACGTTGGTTGTTTGTTCATCATCTCACCGCTAGGACAACGAACAGAAAAAAAACCCAGGTTCAACCGCACTTACCACAAAATGTCAAAATCCAAAACGATAAAAAAATTATACGAGAAGAAGAAGAAGACGACGTTTAGAAGGAGGAGGTTTGCTGCCGGTGGTGGTGGGTTCCACGGAACACAGAGCAACACGAGAAAAAGGACGAAAAAAATATTGTTCCAGAAGCAGAATAACTTTCTGTAAATTATAACTTTTTTTTTTGTTGCTGTATGCGTGTAAGTATATGTATATATAAGTCGTCAATTTCACTAAAGTCCTTTTCCTTCTTTTTTTCTGTTAAATTTCAAATCTCAGGAGCTTTTCAAGATGTACACAGTCTAGTCCACTTGAAAGGACAACACTCGACTTAAAAATAAAACACAGGGGCACAGGCAACAAAACACACATGCGATAAGGGAAAACTCTGCTTTATTTTTTGCGCCCCAGAAGGACGAGGAGTCGAAGAAGAAGAAGAGAAGGATCTCTCGGTATTTTTTTTTATTTTTTATTTTTTTTTACTTTTATTTTATCCTTCTAGCCACCACTCTCACACAGTACCTGTACGCGCGCACACGTATAATAAAAATCCCGTTTTTTTTGGCGCGACGAGTTATTATAACCTAAAGTCACCTTCTGGTTTTTTTATTTAATTTTTTTTTATTAAAGCTACATTCACATTTTTCTATATATCCTCACCATCATCCCGTTCACCGCGTTAAGCATAGGCACACTGTTGGCCGCCCATCCCCCAGGGGATGGCCTGTGCTATACATATGATTATATACACGTTATACGTTCGTGCCGACTGCCGATGGCGCGGTGGCAATCAACCCTTTTTTCCGTTTTACCGGTGTGCTGTGCTGTGCTGCTGTTGATGGTGGTTGATATGGTGTTCTTCTCGTCGTCGTCGGTCGCGGATTAAAAATTTCAAGCTTGGCTCGCTCGGCACACATTCGCAGGCTATGACTGAATGGCTCGTGTGTTCGCCTCTGACTGTAACAGCTGAGGTTTTGCCTTTTTGCTCTGTTCTGTCTGGTATTCGCGGCTCTCCGGCCTCTTCGGGCCCCCCCGCCGAACCAACCCATTATTAGCTTTTGGGGTTGCCGTCTTAGCTCAATTAATCAAAACTGAAGCTTTTTGGAGCTTTACGTTTTTTTGTTGCATTTTTAACACTGAATTATTATTTTGCTTTAAAATCTGTTTGACCCTAGTTTGACTGAATGTAAATCAGTGTTTCTTCTCGACACATAGACTGTCAATAAAAAACAAGTATATTTTTATATTTCCTTTATTTATTTTAAACAAATTAACGTAACATAAAAAACATTATACAAAGGTGGTAAAAATTAACGTTTGCACTCCTTGCAGAATCATCATGAAATGCTCTAAGGAGGGACCACCCCGTGAAGGAAGAAAAGAATGGTTTGACAATGATTGTGGACGAGTAACAAAGGAAAAGAATGTAGCATATGAAGTAATGATACAGAAACACAGAACTATAGAAATACAAAGGAGACGTACAAGGAAAAAGGAAGGTAGGAGAAAAGAGCGCACAAAGTGCAGAAAAAGGAGTACTAGGAAAATGAAATGTTAAAATTCGAAAGAAGGGAATCAGGAAACTATATAAAAAGTAAGTATGAGCAACGAGAGGGTTCCAAACCTAGAATAGTATAAGCATGCGGATATCCTGAGTACCAAAGAACTAGTTCTAACTAGATGCTGTGAACACTTGAAACAATTGTTAGATCCAGATCAGCAGCAAATTATAGCAGAAAAAGTGGAACTAGGGGAAGAACTAGCACACCTGGGGATGAGATGCCGGGCGTCGACGAGAGTTGGACCCGCCTTGAAAATACTGTCATTAGTACTACTGATCCCATCTTAGGCAGAAGTCGTAGAGTCAGAACGGCTGGCTCGATAATGAATGCAAGCTGACAACTGAACGTAAGAAAGCTGGGTACCAAGCAATGCAGTAGTCTCAGAGAGCACGGGCACGAGTTACATGCTTAACCAAATCATGTGCACAATCATCAAAATCCACATGTTTCCCAACAAGTCGTGGAACCCGATGCTGAACTCTATCCAGGTCATCTTCAGCAGCTAGCAAAATTCCAGGAATGCATAAATCAAAATTCATAATTTTCCATGATAAACAGTTTATGTAGACATAAAATAAAATTCAATTATTCCCACATTTTTCTTTGTTAACTCGGTTTTATATTTCATAATTTTCTTAATTCAGCAGTAATTAGCTTTGTTCAAAACTTGTAATAAAAAACTCTTTTTACTATGTCAACAATTTTAACTTTAGGAATTATAATTTCCATTTTATAAGAAAATCAGTTCTTACTGAGCATTCGTCAACGGAGGTTGAAATTTATAAATTTTAAATAAAGTAAATATTTCGTTAACCGAAGTTTTTTATTTCTACTCGTTGTTGTTTCTTGTCTTGCAAAGTATTGCAAGACTATTATTGGCGCAGTCGGTAGGATCACGGTGACGATCCTCGTGAAATAAATTGTTATTTTTTTTTACCGTGAGTGAAAGTGTAGTGAAAACTTCAAAGAAATATTGAAGAAGCACCACATTCCGAGGGAATATTGGAAAATTTCACCCACCCAGCGAGAGGAAATCGAGGGAATTTTGGATCGGCAAGTTTCAACTTTTTGCACCAGTGAACCATTATGATAACAATGACGACTCTCCTCACTTTTGTGGCATTCATGTAAGTAGATATTGAATTTTTCCTTTTTTTTCATTTTTTTTCCTATCCATGAATAATAAAAAAATAAGTTCAAAACCAAAAATTTCACCATATTCCGTTAAAAGTACCATTTCAAATTTGTTTAGTCGACTAAGTTCTGAAAAATTAAATAGTGATTTGGAACAACTCGAAAATATCGACCATAGTTGTTTAGACATAAGCGTTAACCCTAATCGTGAAAGTGATATTAATTTTGCTCCAAGTTGCTCGAATAACTCAAATTCAGACTTAATTAAAGGTGAAGGAATAGCCCATTATAGTGATATTTTAGACGAAGACTCAGTGAACTCAGATAGTGTTAGGGTGCCATTAAGCATGGCAACAAATAGTATTAACAATGACGCATCCGCCGTCGCTACAAGTGTTTTTAATTCCTTAAGAATCCCTGATGCGGTTAAAGACTTACCGTCGTTTGACGGGAATCCCAGACTTCTCCATGATTTTATACAAAATGTAGAAGAAATCTTGTCGCTAGTTACTCAAGTAGATGGCACTCTTTATGGCAAAATCCTCCTAAGAGCCATCAGAAACAAAATCGATGGACAAGCAAACGAGATTCTGAACATGTACGGGACTCCGTTAGAGTGGGAACAAATAAAGAAAAATTTAATCTTACATTATTCTGACAAACGGAATGAAACCTCTCTAATTAAAGATCTACACAGTCTAAAACAACTCAACAAGCCCTTAGAAAAATTCTATAGCGAAATTATAGAAATACAAGCTACCATGTATAATAATATCCAAATTCACGAAAGAGATCCGAACGTGATAATAGCTAAAAGAGATTTATACCAAGGAATGTGCCTTAATATATTCCTAACAGGGTTAAGAGAACCCCTTGGATCAACAATCCGGGCGATGCAGCCAAATACTTTAGCCGAGGCATTCTCCTATTGCATAAAAGAACAAAATATCTTTTACGCAAAATCCACAACGCCCCATCAAAGTGCTAATAAAACGAGCTTTTCAGGGTTTCCTTCAACACAGTTTCACCAAGCGAAACAATTCATTCCACCACGCTTTCATTCTAACCCGCAGATAAAATCACCCCAGTATTCCTATCCCAGGTTCGATTTTTCTCCGCCCCAACAAACATTCAGGCCATCTCACAACTACCCCAATTCACAACCGAATCCCAATTTCGGACAATTTAACCAAAATTTCGCACCAAGAAATCAATTCAATCAGTTCAGACCTCCAGCACCTAATCCATTTAATCGGCAGAATTTTCCAAAACCCGAGCCGATGGACACCAGCTCTGGCAATACGCACCTGAGACAGAGAACACAGTTCCAACCACCCGGATTCAATAAGGCACCAAATTTTACAAGTAAAGAATTATTCTACCTGAACGAACAAGACCCTCCTTTTTACCAAGATAACAACTATTCAGACTATTACTACACTAACTTAGACAGATATTACAACAACTACCCAGACGCACAAGACCCTAACGATACCAACCAACAAGAACCTATAGAAGAAGCCGAACCAGAGGAAGAAAATTTTCAAACTTCAGCCTCGACGAACCAATCGAACACATAGAAATAAACATACATGGTCACACTCTCCCATATATCAATATCTCATCTCCATACAAAACCCCACTAAAATTTTTAATAGACACAGGAGCTTCCTCCTCTTTTATAAGCCCCGAGTATATAAACCCTAACTACCTCATTAAAAGAAAACCCGTAGTAATAGTCACAGTCCTAAACAAACACCGATTGGATCAAGAAGTAATACTTCCTAACTTCGCTGAATTTTACCAACCCGGTAACACTAGATTCCTTGTATTCAAATTCCATGAATACTTTGACGGATTACTAGGACTCGACAGCCTTAGGGCACTTGGCGCCAAAGTAGATTTAAAAAACGACCTTTTAATCACGAATAATTCATTGATCCCGCTACTTTTCAAGCCCAACTTCTCTTCTGGGGAGCACTTAATCCCTGCAAGATCTAGAATTATAATAAAACTCCCAGTCGACATACAACATGGCGATATTTATACTGACAAACAAGAAATAGGATCCCGGTTGTACGTTTCAGAAGGAATTTACCATTCTAACGATTGGCATAGTCTTATGGAGGTTACGAATGAATTAGACCAGGACCAAGTACTCTCAATAGAGCAACCTTTAAGAGTCGAATCCTTTGACTCTAGCGAATTTTCAACAGTTGACATGTACAGTTTCGAAAATGAAGGTAGCAATATAGAGACTCCAAGCGACCTTACAAAGCTCCTACGAACTAACCACCTAAATATTGAAGAAAGAAGAGAACTCTTCAGAGTCTGTAAAGAATTCGATGACGTATTTTTTAGAGAAGGAGAAATATTGTCATTCACAAATAACATAAAACATAAAATTGTGACCTCCGATGAAAAACCTGTTTACGTTAAATCTTATCGCTACCCCTATATCCATAAAGAAGAGGTCCATAGACAAATTCGAGAAATGCTTACTCAGGGTATCATACAGCCTAGCTATTCCGCGTGGAGCTCCCCAGTGTGGATAGTTCCCAAAAAGACGGATGCCAGCAACAGGCAGAAATGGAGGCTGGTAATAGATTATCGTAAGCTTAACGAAAAGACAATAGATGACAAATACCCATTGCCCAATATTACCGAAATACTGGACAAGTTAGGTAAAAGCATGTACTTTTCCACATTAGATTTAGCTAGCGGTTTCCATCAAATAGAAATGGATCCGCGAGACATCCAAAAAACAGCATTTACCGTCGAGGGTGGGCATTACGAATACGTCCGAATGCCATTCGGATTAAAAAATGCTCCCTCAACGTTCCAGCGAGTAATGGACAACGTGCTGGGCGATGTCATAGGGAAAATTTGTCTGGTATACTTAGACGACATCATCGTTTTTTCTACATCGTTACAAGAACACTGCGAAAACCTTAGAGCAGTCTTCAAGAAATTACAAAAGGCCAACCTTAAAGTCCAATTGGACAAATCTGAATTCCTCCATAAGGAAATTTCATTCTTGGGACATATTGTGACTACAGAGGGAGTCAAACCAAATCCCGATAAGATAATGGCCATAAAGAATTTCCCCATCCCGCGGACACCTAAAGAAATCAAATCGTTTTTGGGATTATTAGGGTATTATCGAAAATTTATTAGGGATTTCGCAAAGATCACAAAACCTATGACGGAATGTCTTAAAAAGGGGAAAACCATTGACTTCAATGACAGGTATACTAAAGCCTTCGAAACATGTAAAGATATTCTCATGAACGACCCTATTTTACAGTATCCAGACTTCTCCAAAGAATTCATCTTGACTACCGATGCTAGCAATTTCGCTATTGGTGCAGTGCTATCGCAAGGCACAATAGGGAGCGATAAGCCCATATGCTACGCTAGCAGAACCCTGAACGACTCTGAAACCAACTATTCAACGATTGAAAAAGAACTCTTGGCAATCGTTTGGGCTACTAAATATTTTCGCCCCTACCTATTCGGACGACGCTTCAAAATAGTCACCGATCACAAGCCTTTGACCTGGCTGATGAGTTTGAAAGAACCAAATTCCAAACTTGTCAGGTGGCGGCTAAAGTTGGAAGAATTCGATTACCAGATCGTTTACAAAAAAGGCTCCCAAAACAGCAACGCAGATGCATTGAGCCGAATACGTATCAATGACGCGAAAGAAAAAATAGAAATCCATTCCAGCGAATCAAAAACATTCTCCCCAAGTATGCAAGTATCAACAGTGCACTCTGCTGAGGAAGACCTTGATGACGGTATACCTATAGCAGAAAGACCCTTGAATGAATTCAACATCCAGCTAGTCCTTCAGTTATCGGATAAAAAACCCCCCATTTCGACCGAAACCCCTTTCAGGAACAAACAAAGGAAAACCATTAGATTGCCTTCTTTCAATGAAGACAATATTCTAGAAATTTTCAAGAAATACCTTCCTCCGAATAAATTAATCGCAATTTTCACCGACGACGCTATTTTCGGGACAGTGCAAGAAGTATACTCTAAACACTTCGCGAGAGGGGAAATGTTTAGATTAATTAGATGCAAAGAGTATGTCAAAGACGTCATTGAAGAAGACCAACAAGACGTTATAATTAAAGACTACCATACCAAAAGCAACCACAGGGGCATAAATGAAACCTTGCTACACTTAAAAAGAGAAGTCTACTTCCCTACTATGAAAGATAAAATAACAAAAATTATCGATAACTGCGAAACCTGCCATTTAATGAAATATGATAGGAAACCGCCAAAATTAAAATTTCAAGTCACTGAAACCCCAGAGAAGCCTTTGGATATCCTACATATTGATATATATTCTATCAACAATAACCAAATTCTCACCATTATGGACAAATTCTCCAAATTCGGTGCAGCATACACCGTTCTAGCAAGAAATAGCATAACAATGGTCAAGTGTCTTCAACACTTCATCAGCCTTCACGGCATACCACAAAAAATAATTTCAGATCAAGGGGCTGAATTCAATTCTTTAATTTTCAAAGACTTTTGTGATCAATACAATATCACACACCACATAACTTCATTCCAGCAAACAACCAGTAACGCACCCGTGGAGAGGATGCACTCGACTTTAACCGAAATATACCGTATCATATTCAATCAAAAGAAGAACAAAGAACATGAAGACATACTTAATGAGACTATGACGACTTACAACAACTCCATACATTCAGCCACTAAGATAACGCCGTTTGAACTCTTTTATGGAAGACCCTATAACTTAGGAAATAGTATTAGATTTAATAACAATCATGAATATTTACGTAAACTAAATGAGTTTAAAGAAAATTTATTTGAAAAGGTTAAAAAACAAGTAGAAAGTCAGGTACAAAAAAATATAGAGAAACTGAACAAATATAGAGTAGACCCACAAGGGACACCTGAGGGAAACGTAGTTTATAGAAAGGAAAATAGGCGTAATAAGTTGACCCCTAGGTTTAGTAAACATAAAGTTAAGATTGATAAAGATATAGCAATAATTACCGAAAAGAATCAAAAAATACACAAATCTAAGATCAAAAATAAACTTAAATTTCAGGACGCTAGCCACTAATGGACAGAAACTGGAAGTGACAGACCTGACTTCGAACAAAGCACTTACAATGAAATTAGGTACCGCAAGAACAATTAAGACATACAGTAACATACTACACATAATTAGGATGGAGACATACGAAAAGACAATCAACGGACTAACTGACGCTTTAACGGCACTTCACAACCTGCCGGATATACAAGCAACGGTAAATATAACGGAAATTAAGTTACAGGACCTTAGGCATAAATTAGAAACATTGAAACCAAGCTTTAGAAATAAGAGAGGATTAATAAATGGATTGGGTACTGTGATTAAGAGTATTACGGGCAACATGGATGCAAATGACGCGTTTGAATTAAATAAAGAAATACAAGAAGTAACTTTAAATCAAGCAACCCTAAAAGGGGAATTAAATAAACAAATCATCATAAACAACAGAATTTTCGAACGGTTCGAAAATATAACTAACCACATAAATTCTCAGCAAGAAACAATGGAACGCTACCTAAAATCCTATGGGAGAAATTTCGAGAATGAACTTAACACCGGTAGAAGCGCAATCAGGCAATTGCAGTATATAAATCAGTTAAATTTTAATATAGACATAATAAATAATCACCTTGGCCAACTGGCGGAGGCAATAGTTTTAGCTCGACTAAACATCATATCCAAACAAATTCTAAATTCCGAAGAGGTTTCTGAAATATACCAACATCTAAAAAAACAATCAATTCACATTAAATCTGTCGAACATATATATGAAATTCTTGGTTTACGAGCTTACTACAACGATTCCAATATCATATTCAACATACAAATACCCATATTTTCCCCAGAGAAATATTCCTTATTCCACATCATTCCCCTTCCAATAAACGAAACCGAAAAAATATCCACGAAACCCTACATACTCCAAAACCCAAAAAAGATTCAATATCTCGAAGAAGCATGCCCTAAAATAGAGGACACATATCTCTGCAAAGAATCCAACCATCAGGAAGAAGCCAATCAGTCCAGTTGCATAGGTCGATTACTAAAAAACGAGCCAGCAAGTTGCAACCTAGTTACGAGGACACCAATTGCTGAAATTATACAACCAGAACCAGGATACATCCTCTTGATGAATATTCCCGAAACTTTAATAAAGTCATCATGCGAATCAACTCACATCAAACTTCGCGGTACTCACCTAATACGTTACGAAAACTGCAGCCTACAGATAGACGACATCACTTACCAGGACACCATACGAAGCTTCTGGGACGATATCACCATTTACCCTGCAATAATAAGCAATATAACTTATACACCATCGACGGACGATCTCAAATTGCAGAAACTGAGCTCTCTCCACATTAACAACAGAGAAGCAATAGAACTATTGGAGGTAAAGACGAAAACGAAAGAGAATTACATCCTAGTGATCTTGGCTTTCATTGGAGTCATCGTAACCGCAACGACAGCCTATGTAGCCCTTGTACATATTCAGACGCGGAGAACCATCAAAACACCGGTCATTTGTAAAACCATAACAGCAGGGGAACCCCCTACCGAACCCACAGGGACCACCACAAACATGCAGCTCTTCTGGCCCTCGCTGCACACTTAAGGGGGGAGGAGTTACATGCTTAACCAAATCATGTGCACAATCATCAAAATCCACATGTTTCCCAACAAGTCGTGGAACCCGATGCTGAACTCTATCCAGGTCATCTTCAGCAGCTAGCAAAATTCCAGGAATGCATAAATCAAAATTCATAATTTTCCATGATAAACAGTTTATGTAGACATAAAATAAAATTCAATTATTCCCACATTTTTCTTTGTTAACTCGGTTTTATATTTCATAATTTTCTTAATTCAGCAGTAATTAGCTTTGTTCAAAACTTGTAATAAAAAACTCTTTTTACTATGTCAACAATTTTAACTTTAGGAATTATAATTTCCATTTTATAAGAAAATCAGTTCTTACTGAGCATTCGTCAACGGAGGTTGAAATTTATAAATTTTAAATAAAGTAAATATTTCGTTAACCGAAGTTTTTTATTTCTACTCGTTGTTGTTTCTTGTCTTGCAAAGTATTGCAAGACTATTATTCACGCGAAGAGAAATACAAAGAACTCAGAAGAAAAGAGAATTCACAGAGGAAAAAAGTAAGCCTGGGAAAAAAATCTCGCCTATGAACTAGAACAGTACAGAGAGCGACGGCCACACCAGGCGCGGGAGTTCTAGCGAAGAGTCCGCAGTATGACGCAAATCACACAACGTTGCACATACTGCAAGGAAAAAGAAGGCAATCTGATCACCGATCCTACAGGCATCTTGGAGCGATGAGAAGAACACTTTCATGAATTGTAAAATGGTGGGCTAACTGAGGATGTTGAGGTTCCACCAATATCCGATGATAATGCTATGCTGCCGTCACCAAGCTTTGAAGACGTTAGCAGAGCCATAACCCGGCTCAAAAACAACAACAACAAAGCCTCAGGTGCAGACGGCATCTCAGCGGAGCTGGTTAAATATGGAGGGCCTACATTATACCAAGCGATTCATGAATTAATTTTACAAGTATGGGAGCAGGAAGCGATGCCAGAAGACTGGAGAAGTATCTTCTGCCCGGTACATAAAAACTAAATATCACAACATGCACTAATTATCGCGGTATAACGTTGTTGAGTACCGCGTATAAGATATTCTCTGCTATCCTACAAAACAGGATGTGTGACTTGGATTATGCAGAGGGACAGCGACATCATTGAAAGAATAACATCCGCTGTACAAGAAGCTGTCACCCAGATTGAGCGGGCGGCAAGAAATCTGGGACTGCACATCAACGAACGCAAAACATAGTAACATGGTTTGCAAGAACACCTAACATTGCTCCTACAATCAAGCTTGAGTCAATAGTACCACCCGACAACAGCATGGAACCAGAAATACGCGCACGACTGCTAAAAGTCAACAAAGCCTGCTGTAGTCTGTCAAGTATCTAACCATAACGTCTGAACTTTTACCATATAAGACGATGGTCATACCGGTACTCACATATGCATACGAAACATGGGTGCTCACCAAAAGCACTCAAACCTCTTAGCCGTGTGCGAGAGGGAAATACTTCGGAGGATTGTCGACCCCTTAGGTGAGGAAGGACGATTCCGGAGACTGCAACGAGGTTTCTACGGGCATTATCGCGACATAGATATTGTGATAAAATAAAGCTTAGTAAGTTCCGGTGGAAGGGAATCTGCTCGGAAAGATCTAAGGAGTGCGACAGCGAGAGCGACCTAGCCTCCCCTGGGAGGATGGCGTAGAGCAGGACGCTCAGGGACTAGGGCTGCCAAACTGGATGATTTCGGCTCAGAATCGGGACCGGCGGAGAGAACAGTTGCGATAGCCCAGGACCGGATCCCGGCTGTAGAGCCGTTAAAAAGGAAGATCGTGAGTAACAAAGAACCAGTTCTAACACGTGTGAACTTCTTCTTCTTTCTTTGTGCCCCTTTAATCCCTCATGGGACATAGGGCGGAAACAGTTGCCCTCCAGCGGACTCTGTTTTGCGCGACAGCTCTCAGCTCTGACCAGGATCTCCCAGTTGTTGCGGCCTCTGCTAGTAGGGTCCTCCTCCACGTTGTTCTAGGTCTTCCAACTCGACGGGATCCTTGCGGGTTCCAGTCAAGGGCCTGTTTGGCTAGGTTTTCGTTATCGCGTCGCAAGGTGTGGCCAACCCAATTCCATTTCCTTCGCCTGATTTGGTCGTCTATCCTTTCTTGGCCGGCACGGCGCCATAGCTCTTCATTTGAAATTCTATCTTGCCAGCGGATTTTTAGGATACGACGCAGGCATCTGTTGATGAAGACTTGTAGGCGCCCTGTGATGAATTGGGTGACTTTCCATGTTTCGCAACCGTACAAAAGAACTGCCTTAACGTTGGAGTTGAACAGCCGCAATTTGGTGTTAGTTGAGATCTCCGTTGATCTCCATATGCGGAACAGGCATGCATATGCGCCTCGTGCTTTATTTATTCTGGAACTGACGTCTTCTTCTGCACCGCCATTTTCGGTAATAATGCTACCGAGGTAGCAGAATTTATCTACCAGTTCCACGTCACGGTTATTCAGCGCAGTTCGTTCAAGTGTGTTTGCATTTATCCGCATTTCTTTGGTTTTGTTCGGATTCAGCCTTAAGCCTGCTAGACTACTTTCTGTTGCCAAATTGTTTAACATGTTTTTTAGCTCCTGATGTCTGTGGGCCAGCAAACAGATATCATCCGCGTAGTCGAGGTCCTTAAGGCGATCTAGCAAACCCCATTGTATGCCGCCTGTTCTACTATCTAGAGCGCCGACAAGAATGTCATTTATTACTATAAGAAATAGTAATGGCGAAAGTAGACATCCTTGTCGTACTCCTGAATTCACCTCGAAGCTGTCGGATAATTTTCCATTATGGAGAACTCTGCATTTGGAATTGTTGTAAAGGGCTTTTATCAATTCTATTATTTTATCAGGCAGTCCACGTCGCCGTAATGCCTGCCATATAAAGCTCCTATTAACCGAGTCGAACGCTTTCTCATAATCTACGAAAGCAAGGTAAAGGGGGGATCGGAATTCAGTAGACTGCTCCACTATGATTCTCAAGGTGTTAATATGGTCTATACATGAGCGGCCCTTCCTGAATCCGGCCTGCTGCCTTCTAAGCGTTCGGTCTACTGCCTCTCTTATCCTTGATAATATAACGTGGGACAGGATTTTACCCACAGTAGATAATAGACAGATGCCTCTCCAGTTGTCGCATATTGTTAGGTCCCCCTTTTTGGGTATTTTGACTATGATACCTTCCGTCCAATCCTCCGGAAAGGTACAGGTGTTCCATGCTATTTCCAGGATTGGCTGAAGCGCATCTGCTATGAGGCTTGAATCGGCTTTCAACAATTCTGGCGGGATGCCATCTTTTCCAGCTGCTTTACCATTGGCCATCGCATGAATTGCGGTTACTATTTCCGTCTTGGATGGGGCCCGGGTGTTGATTCTTATCGGCTGTGCATTGTTGCTGTTTTCCTGAGGTTCTTGTGCAAGTGAACCATTCAGGGCGGCGAAGAAGTAATCTCTCCATCTTTGGAGTTGCTCCTCGTCGCTGCACAACAGCCTTCCATCCTCACTCTTAACGGCATGTTTTTTAGTAGAGTGCTTTCCCGAGAGCTGTTTAGTAATTTGGTACAGCACTTTACTGTTGCCTGTGTTTGCCGCGTTTTCCGCTTTTTCTGCGAGCTCATTTATCTGCTGCCTTTTATCACGCCGCACACTTCTCTTTACTTCCCCGTGTAATTGGGAATATTCCCGTTCAAGTTGGTGACGTCTTTCCGGGTCGCTTGTAGAGTTTACGTTATTTTTGAGGGCACTCCTGCGTTCTATTTTTTGCCAGGTAGTGTCCGAGATCCAATGTTGCATGTTTCTCTGGACATAACCGACGCTCGTTTCCGCAGCCGTCAATATAGCGCCCTTTGTTCTACTCCACAGCTCTTCAATATTTATGTCGTCAGAAACGGTTTGCTGGTTTAATATTTGCTGCAGGTTTCCAGCAAATTCTCGCTTTTTAGCGGTCTCCTGCAGAAGGTCAACGTTAAACCGTCTACGGTTTATAACATCGCGTTGAACGTTTCTGATTGCAGCGATTCTAAGGCGAATAGTTGCTACTACCAAATGGTGGTCGCTTCCAGTGTCCGCTCCCCTGAAGCTCCTGACATCCTCCAGAATGGTTCTCCATCTGCGGCTGACGGCCACGTGATCTATCTGATTTCTCGTTCTACCATCGGGTGATACCCAGGTCTCTTTGTGTATCTTCTTGTGACAAAAGTAAGTTCCACCTACCATGAGTTGATGGGAACTACAAAAGTCAACGAAAAGCTCACCATTGTTATTGGTAACCTGGCTTAGGCCTTGTTTTCCAATTGTTTGTTCAAGACCGGTGTTGTCGCGGCCGATTTGTGCGTTTAAGTCACCCATTAATACAATGATGTCTCCCCTTGGAATAGAGCGAAAAACCTCATCCAGTCGCATATAGAACTCGTCTTTGATGTCATCTTCTGCGTCTTCAGTTGGAGCATAGCATTGGACTACCGTAGTACTTCTTAGTCTGGTATGCAGGCGCACGGTAATAATCCTCTCAGAAACTGGTGACCAGCTAATGAGGCTGGACCTGGCTTCTTTGGTGAGTATTACGCCAACGCCACTCCTACGGCTTTCAGTTTCATTTCTCCCAGAATATAAGAAGGACTCACCATTTGGGCAGATATGTTCCCCCGCATCGGGCCATCTGGTCTCGCTAAGTCCCATGATCTTGATTTTATATCGATTCATCTCGTTGAGGACTTCATCCAGCCGTCCCTCAGCAAGCATTGTTCTCACATTCCATGATCCGATTCGTGTCCTTGTTCGAAAAGCAAAAGGTCGTCGTCGTGTTGTCCATCCGGTTCCGAGGCATTGTTTGCCGATTCGTAGCAATGGTGATTTTTATGGGAGCGGGTTGCTAACCCTCAGCCCAACCGACTTAAAGCTCTGTTTTGTGGCGCAGAGAGATCGCCATTCGCCCGTCTCCCGTTAGCTCCTTCCGAAGAAGTACCCCAGAGGGCACCGCGGGGAGGTGGGATTAGGACTTGCTAACAGGTCTGCTAGGTGTTTGTATGCAGTGGATCTTCTCGGATTTTAATAGAAGTGACAAATCGGGTGTCACCACCTTCCGAGATCTTTGTTAGCCGTTCGCCCCCCGCACACGTGTGAACACTTCAAACAATTGTTAGCCCAATTTTCAACCACGGCTTTGCGAGGCTTTCAGCCAATGTGGATGCAAAATCCTTCGTGAAAGGGTTGTCTGCCGATGTCATACTTTATTCGACTAAAACATATATAACATATACATGGATTAAGCTTAGGTTAAGGGCATCATAGAACAAGGAAAGTGGGCTTCTACACTGATCCTTTGGTGCTATTGTTAGGTTAAATTAGGTGCAAGGGTCCCTCCAAGCCGACCGACAGTCCAATTGACGATTTGGTGCGCCGCATCCTAGTTGCACCCAAAGTTCGCTTGGTTATTTGATTGGCTGTGGCGGATGTCTAAAGCTACCATGTGAACTTTAAAAAGCATATCAATGCTCTAGTCTGAAGATCTCTTTATAAGTCGTCCAGAACGTAACTTCCAAATGGACGCTACTTGGCTTGGACTAGAGCGAGGCATTTACACAGAAAGTGAACAAATATTTCGCCCTTTCTCTGGCTAGTTGTGCCTTCTAAGTGGTCCAAGCCATCCTAAAAATAATACAGATCTACAGTGCGCTCCACCTGTAGCGTTTTTACCCCGGCTTATTTGGCTGCCGACCAACTCGAGCTTTGAACCCGCTCCATTAGTTAGTTGGCTTTCTCGTTCCCATCTATGTTTCTATGTCCGGGCACCTAGACGAGAGTCTTGACTTACTTTGGTTTATACTCCTTTAATCCCTTATTGGACTTAGGGCGGAAACAGTTGCGACGAGAGCCAGAGACTTTTTTCCGGGCCTACCTAGTCTGTTAGTGAATATTCCTAGATCAAACGAAATGAAGCCATAAAAGATTTATTAAAATAACATGCACTAAATAATTTTTATAAAAACTTATAGGTACTTCAAAAACTCCATATTATGTTAGTTCATGAAATTGAAGAACTTTAGTCCTGTTAAATTGACCCAATTTGTGGTAATTCCTAGAGTTCTCCCTGAAAATCAATACTGAACAAAACAAAGAAAGAAAAGTCTCCCATTCCAATTCGAATGATACAAAGCGGAAGTGTGTATATAACACAACAAAAAGAAATGAAAGAATTGGAATTTTCCGATCGGAAATAGGCAAGGATACTCTTTTACTCAATGCGACACAAAAACGTGTGAAATTTTGAAGAAAATCTAGAACAAGGTCGAATTAGTTCGTAATCAAACTAACCCCAAATTGGGGGGATATTGGGTTATTATAAGTTTCGCTTGGTTATGGATAAAATGGTGTTAAAGGGGATGGTCGTGAATAGATTCTTTGAAACACGTAAGGAAAATAATTTAGGATGATGTAGAAGTCAAGCAAGTAACTTTTGGAAGTAATTGGAAAATGGAATTTTTCTCTGACAGGCTCGAGTTCTTCTTTTTTTATGTAAAGAACCAGACCTTAGAGGTTATTCTCTTAATACTTTCGAGAACACTGCGGTATCTAATGTGCAATGTCGTCATAAGTTCGACGCGGTAGTGCAAACCGTCGACGAGGCAGCATGGGTGACAGCAGGAATGATCTCCAATGATAGTCTGACGATGGAGGGCAAGAGATTGTATGACTCGGAATATGCAAGAGGGGCCGAAGGCATGGCAGAAGAAGTGGGACGAGTCTAATAAGGGCCAATGGATCCATAGACTCTTATCAAATGTGGAGAAGTAGGCTATGGAGGAGTGAGCTACTATCTTAAGAAAGTCCATAGTGGACATGGATGTTATAGATCAAACCTTCATCGCTGAAGCAAGTTGGAAGTGGCGCTGAAGGCCATCCATCGAAGCCTTAATCAATGCGAGACTAAAAGAGGCAGAGAAAGGAAAGGAAACGCCAAGAGAGTTATTATGTATATATCTGATCCAGCCACATAGCCAGAAATAAGACACCTCTCTTTGAGCAGGCGCACTACAGGTGGTAGAGCCCTAAGACCTGGGACTAATTGCCAATATGCTAGATTCAACCCTAAACCTAGTCCTCCATCAGGGACTTGGAGGTTGACCATGAGATGACACAGTAGGTTTCTGGGCCTTGTACTAGCGGTTCAGACACCTCCCCTGCGAGCTGGTTTCCAGTCCCATTGTCCTTAATATCCCGTGTCCCACGATCCACCTTGATAGTAACCTTTGATAGCCTAGATACTTATGGTGGAGCCACCCAGGCACTCCTATCCGGTATTATCGAAAGCACACCCTCGGGAATATCGGTCTGGAATGATTCTATAACTGTCGCCAGCATCCAAGCGATAAACGATCTGGAGATTTGACCGTGGAAGTGCTCGCTGAGCAGACATTTCAATGTGTCTTCTTCGTGAAAGGCGTTGGAGTCCGGAAATGCCAGGAGAGATAGCAGCTAGCTGGTCCAGCCCTGCGTAAACCGATCAAGAGGGAGAATGAGGGTTAGGAAGCAAATGGATCCTTTGTAAGGCTGGGCCCGGGATCTACAGAACCGACAGAAAAAGCTTTTCGGTAGAGTGCTCTTAAAATTCCGATGCACCTATGCGCAGTTACGTAATTAGTGAATTTTGTAGCGAGCGTCGTCGAAATAACCTTTCCCACAGAGAAACCATAGGTGTTAGATCGCTGATCCGTGAGCTTCGTCTCTTATGAAATCCTCCAACGGAGGCGTTGGTAACGCCAGGCCGAACTGTCGTCGTTTTCATCGATTGATTTCAACATCAGCCTTGGAAACCGAACACTTGCCATTGAAAATCATCCAACTTCTTCAAGCGTCGTACGGTGGCTCAACCAACAGCGTTCGTATTCGAAACGACTTACTTATCCGAGAAATTCTCGATTCAAACAGGTGTCCGACAAGGAGACGTCGCTTCGCCACTTCTCTTCAACGCTGCGATCGACGCGATTAAGCGTGAAGCATTCGACGGACGACGCGGAGTTCGATACGACGACAACAACTTCGTAACAGATTTGACGTTCGCCGACGATAGCGTTGTCTTTGCTGACACGGATATTGAAGCAACGGACATCTTATACGACATTTCCCGGTCATTTGGGTTAAAAATTAATGCGGAAGAGACCAAAGTGCTCACAACGGACGGATCGAAAGCCTGTATTCATCCCGATGGAACCCAAATTGAACAGGTTTCCGATGTTCAAATATTTGGGATCATTGGTTGAGGAAACGAAAGTGGCATCGACGGCTGACGCTCACAGCCGCATCGGACAGGCAACAGCAACATTGGCCTCGCTCAAATGGTGCTTATGGAAATAGACGAATATTGCCATCAAAACGAAAGTACGCCTTTTTTCGAGGCTCGAGACGACGCCAGAAATCGTTAAGATTTGAAACGGAGTCCCAGCGGCACCAAGAGCAGTGTATCCGTTGTGAGGACGTCCCGCACGGACCGCCAGCTAACTTCTTCTTTCTTTGATCCGTTAGCTGGCGGTCCGAGTGGGACATACGCTGCTTCTCGATGCCACTTAAAAAAATGCGGTTTCTTGCTTAGTTTCTTCGGTTTTCCGATTCTGGTCAATTCGGCAGGTCGACCACCCTCCTCCTTTCACACCCTGGATTTGACTGGCAGGCTGGCTGTAAGGGGAACCTGTGCTCTTCCCATTGATCAGCATATTTTACCTTATTAAACAACCTCCTAACTTTTCTACACATTTAAGCAAGTCTGTCGCTCTACAAGGATACTTTACGCGACGACTGGGAGTTATAGACACGATTGAGGTCCTGGAAAGAGGAGGGAGTTGTGTGGGTCCCATCTCCTGTTAACACCAGGAGCTCATAAAAACGATGAGCAGGTCTGTTCTCATGGCCACAAGTTCCTGAAATTGAGAGCAATTGGTTGTCTTAGAAGCCAGAGAAGAGGTGCGAGTTTGCAGAAGACCCGCAACTTGGACCACAACACGCCCCTCTCCCTTCTCCCAACCAAACTCTGTAAAAATAAAAAATATTACTAATAAACAACCTTAATTTATCTTCAAAATAAATATTCCCCTTACAAGATGAGTCCATCCCCGATAATAATAAAAAAAGACGAAACGACATCAATCGCTTACGTATTTCTGCCATAAATCAAAAATGTTTCCCTTGAATTTTACTTAAAGCCATCCTTGAACAAAAATTGTATCACAACCACACAAGCCCAACCGCAACACAGTACCCACCCCATTCCTTTCCTCATTCACACATTTCTTCAGCGCCATCTATCCCACATAATTTCAATCACAAGTTCGCACACAAAGGGTGTGTTTCTTTACTCATTCCATAGAAGGAATAGAATAAAAAGAATACTTGATGGAATATTCGGAATAGAATGAATAAAGAAACGCACCGGGAATGACAGTAAACAAACTGAAGAAAAATTGTGATTTATTCAAAAGAGTTGTGTATTTTAAAAATATTGTGGGACCTATATGTAAACTATAATAAGATTAGACTTTTGATGTCTCCTGGGGTCCATTTGAAATTATTATTATCCATATCTGAAATTATTATTATTATTAGAAATACTTTTAAAAATGATAACAAATAAATAAGGGCCATGGCTGCCGCTTTCTTGCCAAATGACACAATTATGACAGTAATATATTTATTAGTAAGGTTAATTCCCTTTATTCTAAAAGTGTTCCACCTCAAGAGGTAGTTTAAAAAGAATACATTCCGAATATTCCGAATGAATAAAGAAACGCTTCATCTAATCTGTCAATTCGAAACTTGGGAATGAATAAAGAAACACATTTTCTGTCTATTCCTTCTACGGAATGAATAAAGAAACACACCCAAAATTCTTAAAGCAACTATTTCGCTTCGTTTAATTGTTTTCCAAGGATCGCGCGCGCGAGAGAGCAGAGCGGGAATGTCTCATATTTCCATATTATCGTTTCCTTCCTCCCCCCGAAAAACACCCACCTATATTAAAGAGACTAATATCGCGTCGCCCACGCAAGGACACACAACGAGGCGAATTCGAGCTATAGGGGCGGGGGTAAGGGCAGAAAAGCGAAACATAAAAGCAAGAAGAAATCCACGGATGCCTTCTAGCACTTTATAAAGTTGCTTTGTAAATTATTCAAAAGTTTCGCTCCACCCCCACCCCAAAAACTTCTCTGCCCAGATGTTGAACTTAAATTCGATATAAAAAAACGGGATTTTTTTGTTATTGTTGTTATTTTCGCCGGAGAAAAGTTTATTTTTTTAGTGTAAGAATGGGTGCACACACAGTATTCTCGGGCACTAAGAAAAGTTGTTCAAGGACGTGACGGATATCATCCTACCCCCCGGACGGCGCACCGCGTCGCCGTGTGTTGTGTGCATGTGATGCCCTAGTGTGTGTGCGGAATGGCCCCGCACAGCTGTGCGGATGTGTACATATCCTTTCGTGTCTTATCTCTGGCTTGAATTCGCCAAAAAAAAAGATAACTTAAAGATCGCTTCAAGTTTAATTCGCATCGGCCTGGCCGCCCCCGTGGGCGGTATGGACTGGAGTGCGCTTTGTTTTCGTTTGGATGTTGTTCAAATCGAGTCAAAACTTCGTCCATTAAGGAAGAAGGACGAGCAGCGACGAGGAAGCTTTGATTACGACAGGACTTTGTTTGTGTTTTAAACCTTGTTTTCTGTGAAAATCTGCCCCTCCCCCGTCTCCGCCCTTGTATCCTCATCCTGTTTTCTTATTATATATATATATTTTTTATTATTGTTGTTGTTTTTGTTTTTTGTGTACTTCTCTGTGTCCTGCCCAGAAAAGAAGAAGCCAAGGAGGGAACGCGGGAACGGGCAGAGCATTTTAACAGTCGCTCCCCAAATAAAAGGACGAAAACCTTGAGTTTTTGAGGAAAACTTTCTCATTTCTCTGGGGCAAGATACAGTTCCATCGTTTTTATTTTGGGGCGGATTTAATGAGTGAAAAACTCTTTTTCTTGCAGCATGAGTGGGGGCAGCTGACACCGCGCCATTGTGGAGTGGGGGTAGCTGACAGCGCGCCATTGTGGAGTGGGATCCGGGTAAACTCTGAAAGGGAAGAGGCTGCGAAAAGTTTCCATCTCCCCCTCCCCCATCATTTCCACACTCAACCCCAAGAAAAGTGGCCAAAGTGAAAATGAAAAGAGTTCATCGCGCGAGCGACATTTTCCTCAAGAGAGGGCAGGGCGGGCGCGTGTTACCGTTCAGGTGGAAGAAGTTCCTTCCGTTATTTTTTGATTGTCTTTCCCGTCAGGACACCTGTTAGAAAAGGGAATTGAGGGCGGGCAGAGACGGCGGCGGTGCGAGAAGCGAGAAACACGAACCGGGGAGGAGGGGATGCAAACTTTTGCGATGGCAAGGAAAACTTTTCTGTTTTGTTTATAATTAATGATAAATTGTCGCCTTTTCTCTTTCTCTCTTCTATTTTTACATTGTTATGAAAAAAAAAAGTTTTGTTGAATTTTTTATTATATTCAGGATTTTCTTATTTACTTTAAAATTAGCTTGAAATGATGGTTGCAAAGTTTTTAATTTTAACAAGGTTGAAAAAAAAGTTTTTACTTTATTTTTTTGTTATTTTTATTTATTTTTTTCCATTTTTTATTTTGTTTTGTTTCATTTTTTTTTTAATTTTTATTTAAAAAAAGAAAACTTTTGACTTTGTTTAACTCAAGTGTAGAGGGCGGCGAAGAAGGTTTGTGGAAAGAGAGACCGTGCTGGAATAATTTAATTGAAAACTTGAAGGAATTTAGCCTTGAATATAATTCTCGTGGGATTTCTTTTTTTTTGGTACAAAAATTTCACTGTGGCACTAATTAAATGTATTTGTTATTTTTTGTTCGGCTGGATAAGGGTGGGGGTGGAGCGGAACTTTTTATTATATTTACTTCCATTGCCTTTGTTGTGTTTTTAGACTCTGTTGTTTTTTTTTCGGTCACAACGGCGACATAATTATCGGGGTAAAGTTTGTTGTAAAGTATTAATTTGATTTTTCTTATTTTTTTGGTGGGCGCAATAAATGAATAATTGAAATTTTAATTTAATAATAGGGGAGTTTGTTTGGGTTATTTTAAAAGAGTGGTGGCTGGGATCTAGTAGAAAAACAAAATAAAATATTTTTTGGTAATTTAAATTTTCAATATATTCCAGATTTATGGACGCTACATCAAAAGTAACCGGAATGCATTTGGGCTATATTAGTGAAGCGTTAAACGTTATACATACTACTGGTCGCCTCCTCATGTCAACTTGGCTAATTGGTTTTGTCTGAAACTGTCAAATATTGTGTATCTGACAGTTCAACAAAAAGAAACCGACTTAAAATCGCTGCAAGAGCATGTCATTCTATTTTGACATTTATTTAAAGGTTAATAATGGGCAAATTGCGTGGATCTGCTAAATCATCTGGAGCATCCTTCAGTCTGGTGTAACGGCTGTTACTAAACAGAAGCCTTCCTGTTCTATCTGCTTCACCAATAGCTTTGAGCTACTTGAGAAGAAACTTGAACGGAGCATTTCTAATGTACTTTTGGAGAAATTCGCTGAATTTCAGGAGCACTTTATGTAAAGGTTTGATCAGGCGGTAAACTCGATAAATGCTGAAATTTGTAAAATGAAGGGCGAAATCGAACACCTAAAGCTGAGGCTGCGTGCCAGACTATGAAGTACTACGGTAGTCCAATGATATGCTCCAACTGAAGACGCAAAAGATGACATCAAAGACGAGTTCTATATGCGACTGAATGAGGTGTTTCGCTCTATTCCCAGTGGAGACATCATTGTATTAATGGGTGACTTAAACGCACCGTGACAACACCGGCCTTGAACAAACAATTGCAAATCAAACTCTAAGCCAAGTTACCAATAACAATGGCTAGCTTTGTTAGCTTTTCGTTGACTTTTGTAGTCCCACCAACTTAAGCTAGGTGGAACTTGCTTTTGTCACAAGAAGATACACAGAGAGACCTGGGTATCGCCCGATGGTAGAGCGAGAAATCAGATGGAGAACTATTCTGGAGGATGTCAGGAGCTTCAGGGGAGCGGACACTGGAAGCGACCACCATTTGTAAAAGCAACTATTCGCCTTAAAATCACCGCAATCAGAAACGTCCAACGCGATGCCATAAACCGTAGATGGTTTAACGTAGATCATCTGCAGGAGAGCATTAAAATGCGAGAATTTGTTGGGAGCCTGCAACAAATATTAAACCAGCAAACCGTTTCTGACGACACAAATATTGAAGAGCAGTGGAGTACGACAAAGGGCGCTATATTGACGGCTGCGGAAACGAGCATCGGTTATGTCCAAAGAAACCTATGATGGGTAAAATCGGGTACGTTATATTATACTTAGACAGCAGGCTGGATTCAGAAGGGGCCGCTCCTGCATAGACCATATTGACACCTTGCGAATCATAGTGGAGTAGTCACTGAATTCCGATCCCCCCTTTACCTTGCTTTCGTAGACTATGAGAAAGCGTTCGACTCGGTTAATAGGATACAACAATTCCAAATGCTCCATAATGGAAAATTATCCGACAGCTTTGAGGCGAGTTCAGGAGTACAACAAGGATGCCTACTTTCACCTTTACTATTTTTTATAGTAATAAATGACATCCTTGTCGGCGCTCTAGATAGTAGAACAGGCCGCATACAATGGGGTTTGCTAGACCGCCTTCAGGATCTCGACTACGCGGATGATATCTGTTTGTTGGCCCACATACATCAGGACCTGAAAAACATGTTGAGCAATTTGACAACAGAAAGTAGTCCAGCAGGCTTAAGACTAAATCCGACTAAAACTAAAGAAATGCGGATAAACGCCTGTTCCATATATGGAGCTCAGCGGAGATCTCAGTTTGCACCAAATTGCGGCTGTTCAACTCCGACGTTAAGGCAGTTCATTTTTACGGTTGCGAAACATGGAAAGTCACCCAATTCATCACAGGGCGCCTACAAGTCTTCATCAACAGATGCCTGCGTCGTCGTATCCTAAAAATTCGCTGGCAAGATAGAATTTCAAATAAAGAGCTATGGCGCCATGCCAGCCAAGAAAGGATAGTCGATTAAATCAGGCGACAGAAATGGAATTAGATTCGTCATACCTTGCGACGCGAAAACAAAAATCTAGCGAATCAGGCCCTTGACTGGAATCCGCAAGATTTCCGTCGAATCGGAAGACCTAGAACAACGTGGAGGAGAATAATACTAGCAGAGGCCGCAACAACTCGAAGAACCTCTAAGAGTTGACGCGCAAAACGCGGTTTCCGCTGGAGGGCAACTGTTTCCGCCCTTTGTCCCATTTTGGCACTATCTGATTTTAAATGCGAGTTCAGTGACAAAAGGGGCTTATGGATCGGCAATAGCACTATACCTTACGAGCAATCCATTATTACATGTCTGTAGATGGAACAGTAAAGTAAACGCAATCACCCCTGGATGACAGAAGAATCGAAGAAGTTTCAGAATCGGGATCAGTAGTTCTTAAGGCCAGAACCCGAACCCGAAATTTTTAAACAAAAATATAAAATCCAAATTTCTCAGTCAAATATATAATATTATATTTAAATAAATTTATCGACAGCATTACTATCTAACTATTTCCAAATTGTAAGAGAACCCAAAATGTAATTTTCACACTTCTAAATTTTATCAACGTACGATCCAACTTCATTCAACTTAGTTTCAATTGCGCTACAAGTCGAGATCCTTCTCCTCTGCAAAATTCAAAAAATTTTCAGATATATCCAAAATTTAACGAAATAGTCAGAGTAACTTACTGTATCCACCTAGTTCTGTTATTGGAAGCGTGTTTTAAGTGATCATAGAAATTTTTAAATTGCCTCGGAGAAAGGCGATTTATAGTGGTCCCATCAATCATACTTTTCTCTGTTGCAGTAGTGTAGTTTTGGCGACCCGCGACGACTCTGCCAATTTTCCGGTTGCTAACTAGCATTCTGGACCTCCTCTGCCGACCAATGACGTCCAATATATATGTACATAGGCACAAAACTGCTCAGACGACTTCGTGTTCCTGTAAAAGTCACAATGATTCACTAAATTTCACACTTTTTTTTTGGTAACTTACTTCTGTATTTGAACATTTCTGATTATGGGAAATTTTTGGAAATTAAACACAATTTTTTTACAGATAAATACTTAAAAATAAAAACAAACGCGTGCGAAAATTATATTGCAGTGACTTTTGCCGCACTGCCTGCTATGCAATGTTTCGTTAAGTTTATTGAATCGTTTCGTTTATAAATACGTTTTATACTGAGTACACGAAGAAAATAATGCTTGGATGAAATTGCTAATGCAGCACTCTTGATACTACTTCCGCAGCGAAAACGGAAATTTTGGGTACCATTTTGGTTCCCTTCCAAACCTTGTCTAACGATATTCGGATGCATAACATACTCGTCGAAAATCCTTCTCTGCTCTGAGCACACACCTTCACATCCAACTATTTATTTGTGCCAGATTCGTTGTTTCTTACCTTTTCTTTTCTATTGAAGGTATTGGGTTCAATGGCCCAATCTACATTATTATACCTTACCAGCAGCAGAATCGGTTTTTTACGGAAGAGAGATATAGAAAGGACAAGACGGTAGTTTAGTAACATGTTCACCAGAAAATTTCGGCGTTAAATCTTAACCAGACGCCAGACGCCTTTCTCTCTAGGCTACCGAGGCCCCCAAATTTTTAGAATAATTCACTTTCTCCTTGAACTCCGTAGAGCAGCGTTTTCCAAACTGGAGGGCGCTTACAGCTCAAAGAGGGGGCGCAGATGATTTTATCATTTCGACTTACTTGTCTATTGTAAAAAATATTGGAGAAACTTGAAGCGATAATAGAGAGTGTTGCCGATAGTCCAAATGTGTTGCATTGCCGCCGATCTCAGGAGTGTAACGTAAGTGGAACGACTCTAAGGAGGATTGTGAAGCCCAATCTTCATCTTTTCGCATACAAAGTGCAACTTACTCAATGATTGTTGCCAATGGACAAGCTACGTCGCTTGCAATTTGTCAATGCCGTCGCAAGAATGATCGATGCCGAACCAGATTTTTTGGACACAATTTTGATGACGGACGAAGCTTATTTTTTTAGGGAACAGAAAACCCACACGTTAATAACGAAACACCACTACACGACGAGAAAGTAACTTTAGGGGTCGAACTGTGCCAAAAACGGACCATTTTTCTTCAAAATTCGAGAAACCCTCGTCGACGCACGCTATCGTTGGATGTTGGTGCATTTCGTGAGTCCAACAGGGGGCCGCAGTATCATAAAGTTTGGAAATCACTGCCGTAGAGGGTGGTGAGTGCGTGAGTCATAAGGTATGTGAGCAGAAACAAACCATGCTCCTGCTTCTCTCATTAATTGATCTCAATCTTTACCGCTGCCATATCTATAGATGTTTTGTCTATAAGAGGATACAAAACAGGGTGCTTTCAGTAATACAGTTTGCGCATATTTCCTTTTGCATAAATTTCATTAAAGCAAGCATGCATTTGCACAGAGTTCAAAAAATCCAAACATGCGAAGCAAGTGTGCCCAAGCATTGCAAGTATATTTCGATAGACCTGCGAAGAAGTTTCAAAGCAAAAGAGATGTCAACTGTCAAAGTATTGGTTGACAACATAAAATCTTCCTTTACTTTCTGGATTTTTGACAAAATTATCCCCACCACTCAAGTAAGTTTTTGTCCAACAAATTTTTGCATGAAAAATACTGGAACAGACCTATTGATAGCGTGCGGTAAATATAATAAAGAACATCAAAAATGACAATTAATCTGTGTTATATGTAGCTATGGCGAAACAAGTTCACTAATGCATACTTGCATGCATGCGCAAATGCGGATGCGTATCCAATTTGCGCATTTTGCGCATGCAAGTATGCATTACATTTCGGGGCTCGTCACCTATAGCACGACGGAGTATGCCGTAGCCGGTCACCTGCAGTTCCTCTATATTATCGCTACCTACGCATGGTTCTTGTACAAAATCCACGCCAAAAACTAGCGTCTAGCGCCCTGTATAGCACCGCTAATAGGGACTTTACTATATTGCAAGTTCAGGTTTTTTCGATAGAACTGTTTGAAAAACACCTTTGGAAATTGTATAATTTTAATCTAGAAAGCCTTAGAGAATTTATTGTGGAATATACGCAATTTTTTTAATTCAGCCTGGAAATATCGACTAGAATTTAGCATTTTTTTGATAATAGTAGTTGAATTGTTTTATATCAAGCCAGTGTGGTGTGCCAGAAATAAAATTAGTTCCATAATTAGTTTTGAATTTAAATGTTTTTTTTAAAATCCCGAAATATTGCTCATCATCATCATTGCGCTCCTTTAATCCCTCATGGGACATAGGGCGGAAACAGTTGCCCTCCAGCGGACTCTGTTTTGCGCGACAGCTCTCAGCTCCGACTAGCATCTCCCAGTTGCGGCTTCTGCTAGTAGGGTTCTCCTCCACGTTGTTCTAGGTCTTCCGACTCGGCGTGATCCTTGCGGATTCCAGTCAAGGGCCTGTACAAAAGTACTGCCTTAACGTTGGAGTTGAACAGCCGCAATTTCGTGTAAGTTGAGAGCAGAGGTCGTCGTCGTGTTGTCCATCCGGTTCCGAGGCATTGTTTGCCGATTCGTAGCAATGGTATTTTTTATGGGAGCGGATTGCTAACCCTCAGCCCAACCGACTTAAAACTCTGTTTTGTGGCGCAGAGAGCTCGCCATTCGCCCGTCTCCCGTTAGCTCTTTCCGAAGAAGTGCCCCAGGGGCACCGCGGGGAGGTGGGATTAGGACTTGCTAACAGGTCTGCTAGGTGTTTGTCTGCAGTGACTTTTCTCGGGTTTTGGCAGCGGTGACAAATCGGGTGCCACCACCTTCCGAGGTCTTTGTTAGCCGTTTGCCCCCCCGAAATATTGTTAATCGATGCAAATTATACATGTTCACCCCTTTAAAACCAAAACACAGTTTTATTATTGGACTGAACCGACTGACAGAGAAAATTAACAGGAGCTGAGAAAAAGAAGACCTAGCGATTTTTATTTTGGATCTATATGCACTAGAAGATCCCCCTGATTTTTCAATATCACTCTTACTCAAAACCGCTCTAGTTTGAAGATTAGAACTGCTCTTGTAGCTGCTTGAACGATTTGTTTCCAAGCCTTAGGGCTTCATTGTTGTAGATAATGGCTCCTAATCCCAAATCCGGCATATCTGACATTCCCGTCGAACTTGAGCAATTAAATAGAACCCAAAAGATAATTACCATTAGATCTGCCGTTCACTCTCACTGCGAGTGTTTTCGATAATCACAAACTATCTCAAATTCGCATTCACTTTCCCGCCAGCATTTAATTTCACATAATTTTTCAAGACCCGAGCAGAATAAAAACTTAACCATCCGTCAACCACAAATCAGAAACGTCTTTTTTGATCACCACGCACTAATCCATATTTCATACCACCGACTCCTAGATGTCTCTGCCTCTAGACTCAAAAACCCGCCATTCTCAACCCCACACACAAAAGAAAACCGATAAATGTCAAGAATAAAGCAGAAGCGAAGTTTTGTTGTCTGCTTTGCTTGCTGTCAACTGGTTGGACTTTGGGCGACTGAGCGACTGATAAGGGCGTATTCCCCTTAATTTCAAAATATAAATAAAAGGTCCTCACCGGTCGGCAATGAGGACCTTAACATAAGATCCGCCGACTCCAATTGCACTAGCAAAATTTTTTTGTTAATTTTAGTAAGTCAAGTAAGTTTGCTCCACCGAGGAGGATCCGCCAGGGAAAGGAAAAAGTAAACAGCCGGCAAAAATGGCACGGATTTTAATTGTTGAACCGTTTTACGGCGGGAGCCACAAGCAGCTTTTGGACACAATTCTTGAAGGTATAAAAGGGTTTGTTTGGATTTGGTTTTTAGGTTGACGGGAAATGGTTGAGGATGGAGGAAAGATGTTCGCCAGATGTTTTTGGTGGTGATCAAATTTCTAACCTAAATCTAAGCTTCTTTGGTGGAATCGATTTTGGGTTTTTGTTTAATGTTTTTTTTTTGTTGTTAATTTGAAGGAATCAACCCGATCGACTATGAAGTCTTCAGCTTACCAGCGAAAAAGTGGCACTGGAGGGCCCGCACTAGCGCCCTTTACTTCTCACAAACAATTCCCATGGAGCATCAATACAGCATCCTGCTTACTAGCTCCATTCTCAATCTAGCCGAGCTGCTGGGGGTTAGATCAGATCTAGCTAAGTGTAAAAAAATTGTTTATTTCCACGAGAATCAGCTTGTTTACCCAGTGCGGGAGGTTAAGGAACGAGACTGCCAATATGGACTCAATCAGATTATGACTTGGTGGGTTGAAATATTCCTTTACTACAGCTATCCTTGATTACACTCTCTTTACAGCCTATCAGCCGATGAACTAATCTTCAATTCCAACTTCAATAAGACTTCCTTCCTCAACAATATTGTCCCATTCCTAAATATTCAGTCTGATTTTAAATTGAAGCACATTCGTGATAAGATCGAGCCAAAATGTGAAGTGTTATATTTTCCAATTAAATTTCATCGTATGCCAAAGCGAATTCACGATGAGGCACTGCCATTAACAACACTCCATCTAATCTGGCCACATAGATGGGAGCATGACAAGAATCCTCAGCTATTAACTGAGGTTCTACTAGAATTAAATAAAAGACAAGTAGACTTCAAGGCAACAATATGCGGTGAGAATTTTCAAGCTGTTCCGGAATGTTTTGAAGGTATTCGAGAGAAATTGGGACCAAAACTTGTTAATTATGGTTACTTGTCGCGTGAGGATTATATTAAAGCGCTAGTAACTGGCGATATTGTGATTTCTACAGCTGGCCATGAATTTTATGGAGTATCAATGTAAGGCACATCACAAATCCCATTCATAACAAACAAAAACTAAACTCTATCATTTTCATTCTCCAGGCTCGAAGCAGCTTACTGTGGCTGCATGCCAATTGCCCCTAACAAACTAGTCTATCCAGAAATATATCCATCTGAGAATCTCTATAATACATCAAATCAATTAATTAAGATGCTATACAATTGGTGCCGTAATCCTGCACTGTTCCGAAAGCATCGGGACAAGTTTTTTGAGTATTTCTCTTTTGAAAAATATTCAGCTCAGCATTTGGTACCGAAATATTTGGAGAAATTTAAGATTTAGATTAATTATTGATGATGATGATGAATGATGATATTGACAAGGATTTTATCTATTTATCTTTATATATATAGAAATTATTATTGTATAAGACTCGATTTTGTTTTTACATTTTATGCGCAATATTTTGTTTTCATTTTTTATTTTGTAATTTTTTTTTTAGTCAGATTTTTACTTTTTAAAAGTGAAAACAGAAATTTTTTATTATTAATTAAAATTTTTTTTATATATATATTTGTTGTCTTAGAAAATAAATAAGAAGAAAACGCATTATTATTGTGATGGGGATGTTTATATTTATTTAACTAACTGGAAGCAACGGGTCACTCCGAAGACCTACAAGTTATCAGTACCCAGTTAACTGATAACACACGTCATGTGGAACATGCATGGAACGAAACCAGAGGCTTAGTGACGTCATTATTCGTGCAGGAGTGAGGATTTAATTACGTTCGCACTATGAAGGAGTATTTTGTGAACAGTGGCGGGCATACACTACCACGAATAGAGATAAACGTATCTAAAGTTGTTGGGTTTCTTGAGCTAATTTTTCAATCCCCGCCAACAATCGGCGAAACGATGACGCTTTACTATTCCGGTGGAGAGAGACGAGTCCGGCGTCGAGTTTATGCTCGATCGACGGGCTGGCAGCAGCGTTATCGCATTCCAACCGATATCCGAGCGTTTGGCGGTTTAAACCATCGGTGGAACGATCAAAACCCATGTGGAATCTGTTTATGCGCCAACCGAGACCAGCACAAACGCCACCACAAGCCAAGAAGAATTGGGCGTGCCTACGGGACCCGGCCATCGGACGCGAGTTTCGGCGAACCGGACCGAACGGACGATTTCGATATAGAAGAAAGGCAATTGTCGGAGTCTATTGTGAAGGATGTAATGGAGTTGTGTCCACCCCTCCGTAAACGGACACAGCCATGGATCTCGGACAGCTGCCTGGGCCTCGTCGATCAGCGGAAGCGAATGAAACAGGTCGACTTTGAGCAATACCGATGATTGAACGACATAAAATGAAATCGGAACGAGAAGCGTACCAGAATAACGCTGCGACCGACAAGGAAGAAGCGGCGTTGAGGCACGAGTACCGGACGCTGTACTAGACAATCAGGCGGTAAGGCAGCAAAACAACATCAACAAATGACAAAATCAAAAAATCGTGACTTCCACGATCCGCCACAAAGCCCAGCACCCGAACTACCGATTATCGAACAGCCGCCGAATCAATTTCTCGATACCGAACCGACAATTATCAAGGTGAATACGGCAATAAAATCGCTGAAAAATGGAAAAGCGCCGGAAATAGATCAAGTAAAAAAGGAGATTATCAAAGCCGGAGGTGATGTCTTATCACAAGACTTTATGTTCTCATAACAAACATATGGCATTTGAATTGTGTCCCGTCTGGGTGAAGGAGAGCGATCGTTGTCTCCATTTTGAAGAAGGGCGACAGTTAGGAATGCAAGAATTATCTCCTTTCAATCGTCAGCAAAGTATTTACGAAAATCATACAATCGAGGCTACAGAAACATCGAGAGCAAACGAGCCGGACAGAGCAAGCGGGATTTAGACCACATCGAGGATGCATTGATCAAATATTCGCTCTCGAGCAGCTAATGGAAGAAGGAATTCGTTGCGGCAAATGAATTGTTGTCGTTTTCATCGATTTCAATCCGCTTTCGATTGCATCGATTGGAACAGCTTGTGGAGAACTTTGGAAACCGAACATGAGCCATTGGGTGCCGAAGCAACGGACATCTTATACTACATTTCCCGCATCGCCCAGTCATACGGGTTAAAAATCAATGTGGAAAAGACCAAAGTGCTCACAACGGACGGCCAGTGTCCACCTCGTGGAACCCAAATCGAACAGGTTTTGATGCTCAAATATTTGGGATCTTTGGATGATGAAACGAAAGTAGCATCGGCCAGGCAACAACAACATTCGCCTCGCTCAAGTGGTGCATTTCGAAACGAACAAATATTTCCATCAAAACAAAAGTACGCCTTTACCGATCGTTGATCCTTTTGATTCTTCTTTATGGATGTCAAACGTGGACACTGCTCAAACCGGACGTTAAGAAGCCCGAGGTCTTCCAAATGCGATGCTTGGGGCAGGTCTTCGGTGCTCACTCCGCGATCGCAGATCGTCGGAACGAAACAGTCAGACAAAGGAGCGATCAGCAGACACTGATCGAAAAAGAAATGCAAAAAACGTCGACTACGATGTTTGCCGAATGGATCATGGCGGCTTGCCACGTAAATTTCTCCTTGGAGACCGTTCCGCAGGTTGTAGAATCCAGCGATCGGTATCGAAGAAAACCTGGCTAAAGAATATCGAGGAATATGTTTAGGAAACATCGGTCCCAGTTAACCGTTTTAAAAAAAATTGATAAGCCAAAAAAGTACCCGAGAAGTCATAGGACGACTGGACTCCAAGATAAAGTTTTTGGTGATCCTACTAGAATAATCTCCGATAATAGATCATGTGAGAGAGAGGCGAGAATTTCAAGACTACTGTGAGTCTAGAGGCATTGTGCACTCGACAATTACGACTGGTATTCCAAGAGGAAACGGGTAGATCAAGCGGTTGAACGAAGTGGTAATCGAAGTTTTGAGTAAGCTATCCATTGAAGATCATTAAAAATGGTACCGTCACGTCGACTCAGTGGTTCGCAGTATAAACGCCACTTACCAAAAGACCATTGGAAGCAGTCCATTTCAAGTAATGATAGGCCTACAGATGCGCAATAAGTGCGATGATGATTTCTGCAGTTAATCCAACTAGAGTATATCCGACAGTTTGATGCTACCAGAAGCGAATTGCGAAAAATTTGATAAAGATACAAGAACAGCAAAGGGGGTCCTACGAACGAAAGCGGAAGCCTGCACAGCGGTATCAAGGGGAGATATTGTTGCACTACAACGAACCCAATTTAGAACAGGCATGAAGTTACGACCCAAGTTCTTAGGTCGCTATAGGGTCAAAGGTAAAGGGACACGACCGATACGAGATGGAGAAAATTGGAAAAGGAGAGGAGGGGCCGAGTACAACCTCAAGTTCGGCGGACCAGATGAAGCTGTGGTGTTTTGAATCTTCGGGGGCCGAAGATTATTAGGATGGCCGTGCAATAATAAGGAAAGACTTGCATATAGTAATGATACAAACAATTGATTTAATAAGAAAAAAAACTGTAATTCAACATTTACTATGATTGATACAAAATGCAATAAAAATAATTACTTTTATATTAATTAATACTAAAAAAAACAAACCTGAATCAAATACTCCTTTACGAGCACTGAATGATGAATGATTTATTACGTAGACGTCAACTCTTTTAAATAATGCAATAAAGTTTTAATCAAGTAAAAATAACTCTGATAAATAATGTTAATATCTTAAAATCTAACAACAATCAGTCGAAAATATATTTACAATATCGAAAATAGAAAATAAAGAAGAACTTAAAAGGAGGCACTAATCAACTTTATATACTTCTGAGCACAGGTAGCGCTGCAAATGGCGCAGTCCATATAAATAACGCGATCTCGGCTAAAAACGAAATTCCTAACTTTGCCTAACTGCAGCATATTAAATCGCTCAGCGATGTTTTCTGAAAAGCATAACTTTCCGCAAATGCATGTTGGTGCTTCCAAGAGGGTATCGACTAGAGTGTGTGGTATTGTTGCAGGTGAGAAGGGCAATCTGTGTGTTGTTTGGATTGAATTTATTTAATTTATTCTACTCTCTGGATTTCAAAAGTATAATTGAAATTGTTCAAACCTTTTTGTTGTCACAATCCTGGCAGCCAGAAGCCAAAGCGGGGGAATGTCTGTCTTGAAGGATATCGTCGGTAGAGGCTCTTTCCTTGGTAAGAAATTATTTTGCCAAATATCAAAAGTGTCCAAATTTAGCTTCACAATTGTTTGTGGCAAGGATTCAAGTTCATTTGATGAGAGATTTAGGAATCTGAAAGAAAATTTTTATCGTAAAAGGAAAATATATAAGGTTTTAGCATAGACTTCATTTGAATCAACGATTTTTTACTAAGAAATTTTGGCAGTGTATTTCATACTATTTATGCTGTTTTATTTATCTTCACTGCTCTTCTCTTTCATGTCGTCGATATTTTCCTATTTCTTGTTGCAAGCAGATCTAACTCGTTAAATTTAAAATCATTTCGTGCAGCTCTTCGTCCTCGAAAGAGCTATCAAATCCAAAAGTGCCGCCATTTTCGATCAATTGTACTGCAACCGCTATAGCTCAGATTTGTACGTAAAACCCCTCTGAACCGATTCAGCAGTTCGCAGTTTGAGAAGCAAACTCAACCATTTCTAGGCGCAACTAGGATTCTCTGCCCTTGTGACCGTCCATCGATGGTTATTTACTGCCAAGTGTCTAATAATCAAGCGAACCAGTTTCCTGACATTACTTCTATGGCCTCATTTCAAGACGGCCCAGGAATAACCAGCTTAGACTTGTCCAAAATAGGCGTCGACCTCCAGTCGGTATGTTTAACCAGAATCCTAGACCAAGCAGGTTAGCACCCAATATCGACCTCTGGACCGATAATTTCAATGGTGGGGTCCGGAGTCAAAGGCTACAGCCAGAGTCGACTGTTTTTTCTTGAGTGCAATTTGGAACGTCAAACTCTAGTTGGAAAGATAGGGCATAGAAAAATGAAAACAACTATGCTTTGCATAATTCGACTGAAACGTCACTTTCGTCAGCTCAAACGTTTAAGGACGTTGGAAGGAAATAGTACCGAGAGAAGACAAAAAAGAATGAATATTTTCGGGGTGGGAAAAGGGAAAGACGAAGAACCACGACACTGCATGGAACCCGGCGATGTACCTTTGTTATGGTCCTGAAGTCTCGCAACCAATACCGAGACAGGCCAGTCCGTGATACCAAAACAGGCCCTGGCAAGCTTCTCTCGTCTTTGCACCCTGGCAAGCTTGATGCTAGCATCCTTTTGTTTGGTCTTGACCCACCATGCGATGGATGCATACGGGACCATGGGCCTTACGACCGCCGTATATAGCCAAAACATTAACCTAGGTTTGAGGCCCCAGGGTTTTCCTACAAATTGGCGACAAATAGAGAGATGTAATTGCCTTGGCAGTTAGTTTCTCAATTTGGGGTTCCCAGGAGAGCTTTTGATCCAGGATTACCGTAATCGATTCACCACTCATCTCAGCAGTTATCAATCTGCTGCTGAGAAGGGACGTGATCCATCTCGCAGTGTGGGATGAATGCCTTTTTTTGACGTTGTCAAAGGCACTCTCAATATCTGCAGTGAAAATCTTATTTGCCAGGCCTTTGCTCCTATTGTAGGACCGGTACGCAAGAACTACCTCCGATTCAATGTTATGTTCCAAGACCAATCCAGGGTCAGTTACTGAGAACCCGAGAAATGAGTGCTCACTAATAGCTCCATGGTATCCCTGGTGTTCTCCATAAAGGACCCTTCAGGAGTCTTGAGAGAGACAATGCCATTGGAGTGATCCTTAGACAGAACTTTGTGTAACCACGTGGAGGCTGGTTATTTCTTCGTAGAAGGCTTTCCATGACCTTCGTTTGGATCTTCTCAGATCTTTGTTATAGTTGGTGAGGGCTTTTTTGTAGAGGTCCCAGTTGCCCGAGACCTTAGCCATATTAAATAGTTTTCTGACTTCTCTCCTTTGCCTACAGATATCATTGTTCCACCACGAAACCTTTCGGTTGGTGCTTCGAGGTTTCGCAGGGCAGCTACCTCGGCCTCAGTAATGGGATTATTATCAACATAGCTGACTCCTAACCTGAGGTCTGTACGATTAGCCTCCGAGTCGCTACTCGTTTCTGGGTTTATCAACTGAATTGTAGAATAATGCCAGATCAACAATGACTCAGTCCATGTAATCCGGACAATGTATGATACCACGCAAGAATGGCTCTTCGCGCTGGCCAATCTTGGAATTGTTACCGATTGATAGGCTCCACTATTGCTACATCCAACCATCTGGACCTCGTACAATTCCTCTTTTTCCTCATCCGATCTGTTTTGTGTTGGAATGTTTTTGAGACTAATGCTATGTAATCTTGTTGTGATGCGAAGCATTCATATTCTGCTTGCTACTGGCTTGAGCTCCAGAATCAGTGATTTCATTTTCTTTTCCACGTAAATGCTAATCCGAATTGTTGCTAGGGTTTCGTGCTTTGAGCACTGTTCTTTCCAGCTTGAGGAATTGATTGTGTAGGACCATCTCATTGGATCTCCCCGCCTGGTAGGCGCGCTGAGAAGATAGCAGTTGTAGCGCATGAAACTACTTTTCATAGGTACAATATGGTTGCGGGCTGCCTTCTGTTTACATGGTTTTTAACACCCAGATACTACATCATCCCGACAAATATTCCAATAAGAAAAGAAAATAGTTCTTACCTCAAGCTGTTCATTCTGCCAATCGCAAAAGGAATCTTCTTCATCTTATTATGAGACAATTTAAGCTCCACAAGATTGTTAAGCTTCGCCAGCTTGTAGGGGAAGAATGTTAACTAAAAATAGAATAATATAGCAACAATTTAGAATATCCTAATTAGTTACTTTGTTGTTAGAAAAATCTACAGCATTTAACGATGTTCTAAGCGGTAGTCCATCAAGCCAGTCCCAATCAGAAGATTTGGTGCATTGCCCCAAAGAATTGCCAGACAAATCCAGATCCTTGAGGCGTAGCTCCCCCAACTGCTTTGGAATTATACTTAAATGATTATCACTTAAATTTAAAGTCATCAAATTCTTCAAAGTAGGTATTCGACTGTCCATTTTATGAAATCCAATATTCGTAATCTGAAAAATATTTTTTTTATTACAAAGACGACATTCAAAAATATTTTTTTTACACGCACCGTCAATGTTTTTAAGCCCCTAGGCAATTCTTTAGCTGGATATGCATCTCTTCGGTTAATAACTAAACTAGTTACAGGATGTGACTTTTGGGGTATCGCTGTAACAGCGAGACTTGAGAGGCCGATTTTGTTCATTTGGGATTTTCCTTCTAGGCCCAGCTTCATTGTTTGAAAGAAGCACTTCAGCTGTAGAGGGTCGCATTTTAAAAACAAATCATGCTCTGGAACCTTGAAGGAAATTGTCGCTTTTCCATCTTTTAGGAATTTCGTAAAAACTTTCGCGATATTATCTTTGACTTTATAACGAAATCCGGTCTTATTTTGTGGCGTAAAATGGATTATAAAAAGTTCGGAATTTTCCTTTCCTGGAGGATGATATCCTATAGCTAATGTGGCTTTTATTGCCCGTTGCTTTGATTGTGGCGCAAGTCGGTTAACAATTTGCGTTTCACATAATAATTTCATGTTTTTATTTGTTTATGTGAAAATCCAAGTTGAAGAGTGGAGCAAGTTTTATGGAGACAAACTTTTTGATGTGTTTTTCTCTTTTCTTTATTAATGTAGTGTCATTTATATATAGAATTAATATTACATTCATTAACTAGCATAAAATAGTACACATTTTACTTAAAGTAACCTCAAGGAAAGGCGGTAATGTTAAGAATTTGAGTGGCGCACTTTGATAATAGAGAAATGGATTTGACGGTAATGGACATTTGTAAACACAAAAACAGAAATTTGACATATTTTTTTTATAAAGTTGTTGGACATGACTTTTCATACATCTGAAATGTACACTGCTGGTCAAAACCTTGAGACCACAGTCTATTCATTAAGGGAAAAATGAAAAACACAAATTAAATAAAAAACTTGCTTTTGCTTGATAAAAAAGAGAACTGGGTTTAATTAGGGCTTCTATCACCTCATTGGTGATAGCCAGATAATCTTTAAGCCAAAGTTGAATGTAAATATTGACATATTGTAAATTTGACATTTCCATAAACTTTCCATAAGACGAATGGAGCGATAGCCACACTGACATATAGAATGGACTGCTTAGCCCCCTTTTAGACGGGCGGACACCGAACAGACAAAACGAACGAACGAACTGGGTGTATAGGGAAGAGGGTGAGAGAGGACGATGGGGAGGGCAGACAATTTTCATGGACACTTTCAGCGAACTGTGAACGGACAATTTGACAGTTCCTGCGTTGTTGTTGTTGCTAGGATGAGAGGGCAAAAGCAAATTTCAAAAAGCAAGAACAGCAAGCCATGAAGTTTTTATAAAAGCAAGCCACTAAGGCTCCGTTACGTTTCGGCGTCATGTAGCAGACATTATAGCCGATTATTCTATGTATTAGTAAACTTGTATATAAGTATTGATCGAATGAACTAAGGTTCTCCGTAGCATTTTACTTTGATGTAGTAGCTCAGACATAGTGTTAAGTCAGCAATAAGAAATATGTAAAGATATATGTGTTAACCTGTTATGAAGCTCAATAAATTTTTTTTTTATAAATTCTAAAAAAAATTCTAATTTTTATAAAAGCAACAACAAAACCCAATCATTTTTGGCATTTTGTCCGTTCGTTGGTGTCCGCCCGTGTAAATGCCCAGCCGACACTCCACCGGGCTTCAAAGAAGAATTTGCGATTACAGTTAAGTTTTGTCTGTTCGGTGTCCGCCCGTCTAAAAAGGGCCTTATGAGAAATTTTTCATGGCACCAATTTGTTCCATAGGCTAAAAACCTTTTTTCACTCCATGTAAACACCGGAATCACTTTTGAAATTTACATTTTTTTAAATACGTACTTAAAACATTAAAACAACACAAATATTTTGTTTAAAAAAATTAATAAACACTATTTTCACTTTTTCACCTTTTAAAATGCCTTTTTTTCATTAATTTGCAAATTTTATGTGTATCTGATTTAAGTTCTTAACGCCTGTTTTAGCAACTGACATTCTGTATGTCAAAATCCGGGGGCTTATGGGGAAAAGAACAAAAGATATAAACATCACTATACCCGTCTATTTTTTTCTCATTGATTTAACGCAAAAGATATAAACATCACTATACCCGTCTATTTTTTTCTAATTGATTTTATTTCTGAGTGCTTCTGTCAGTTTGGGGCACTGACATATAGTAATGGACTGCTGATTGACGATGCTGAATGGCACCATTTTTCTCCAGATATAGAAAACCTTTTTTACGTATACAAAAAAAAATCTTCGAATTTAAGAGGAAATAAGTGATAAAATGTCTGTAATAATTAATAGAAATATATTTCCATCACTCATTTTTATTTACCAGCAGTTTTTCCATTAAATAAATGTATTTATCTCAAAACTGTGACGGTTATTTCCCCTGTTTAACGAAGTTTTCAAAATAGCTCAAGAGTGAGACAGAAAAACGAAAACTATACCTGTCTATTTTTCTCTAATTATGTTTACATCGCTGACATGCGCTGACGATTACAGTTCATAGGAATTTAACGTGGGAGTGAGGCAGCAATAGTTTTTGGTGCCACTTTTTTGCATGGGATTTTGTTCATTTAGCAGTCCATTACTATATGTCAGTGGTTTGGGGGCTTATGGATGAGCGAGCGACTATACCTTTTTGGTGCCATCGGTTTGTATGGGAATAATTGCTGATGAGCAGTCCATTATTATATGTCAGTGGATAGCCACAATCAATCGGACGGAACGTCAAAAATAACAACAACAAAAACGTGCGGAGCGGACAGAACGGATTGGTTCTGTTTGAGCCTTTAAACCTACAGCAGGGACCCTCACCGTATTAAAAGGTAGTGAAATTCTTTTTGGATGAGTGCCTAAGCTTTGTTAGTTGTTTGACTACTACAACGGGAAAAGCGAGTGGAATAGAGGAGGGACAAGAGAGAATTAAAATTATGAGTTATCTTAAAAAAGATCTTGACCCCAGAAGTGAACTTTTTACACGCCGTGACTCCGAAATGCAATCAGCTGATCCCTTTGAATTTTGCGTTGGCCCATGTTAATGTAAACAAAGTAATCTAAGCAAAACAAAATTTATATTTTTTTTGTACTTAGCGCGGTAATTCACATTTTTATTAATGTAAATATGTAATATATGCGTTTTGGAAGTAATTTATTTAGCACAATTACCTGAAGAACCATTTTCCTCGCCGAATTTCGAATTTATTATTCCTACATACACAAACTGCACACCTCATTACTCTTTTTTTTACAGAAAACTCACTCGTAAGAACTTTAATTACACTAAAAACAATTCTTTAAAATTTCTTTCTTTTCTTAAAGGGAGAACAACCCAATTTGACAGTTGTCTGACCCACAGAATTCACTACGCAAAACACATGTTTTCTTATAGTTTTGGTTTTCTATTCTAAGGTTTTGGTGCATTATTTTCTCATCGAAATCCTAGTTTTTTATTTAAAGCCAAATGTGAATAATTCAATTAATAAATACAAATTTCGTTAGAATCAAAATTTAAAAAAACCTGCCATTACCAAAAACGTCTTCCACAACTGGAATATGTTTCAAAACAAGTTCCACTTCTTATCTATCTGTCTTTTTCCAACATCGGTCATTTTGTTATAAAAATTTTCACTTTTCGAGAAGTGTCAAAAGTTGTGCGTCTTTTTGGTACTTTGTGTCGTGATTTTTTGATTAAAATATTTAAAAAAAAATACATTTGAAAGCAATAAATATGCAAATATTCGTATACAAAACCCCACAATTCAGCAGAATGAAGGTAAGTCCACTAATTATATGCAGAAACAGCATATTTACAAGGCACATGCCTGGCGTTTTGTAAATATACGAATTGAAATTTTTTGCGAAAAGAAAAAGATTAAAGTAAAAAGATTTTGCTCGATTTTCTATAATAATTATTAATGTAAACACAAAAGTTAATAATACTCGTCATGTGATTGCAGAATATCTGATTTTATTATTAGTGTGATAAGTGTAGAAGTTTTTATGGTGATTTTGGTGAGCGTTGATATATTGTTCAGGTAAAAATGCTCTGCAACCAACACACCTGTTTATCTCTGATAAGATTGTGCCACAGCAAGCACAACTGAAAGGCGAAGTGCATGTTAGGGCAGAAGATAATTAGAGCACGTATCATTATTCGTGATTATGCGGTAGTTGCACAGTATTGCAGCCCCAGTTGCATTTGTTGTGACGCATTTAGGGTCCTCTACACAAGTTTCTGCATTTGAAAGTTTTATATGCAAACAAAATAATTTCTTATTTAATTTTATTACTAAGCAGAAATGTTTTTTAAGCTTGGTTGTCCGACAATCACAAAAGTTTAATTTTATTTATATAAATGCATTAAAATCTAGATCATAAAAACTTTCTTGATTATTCCCCGCGCCCCTTGGCGACCGTGAACTCCTGCTGTCTTGAATCGAATGTTCTTTTCATGTGAGTTGATTTTTTTTTATTATTCTTATCTTAAAATTTATTTGGTAAACAACATCGCGAGCGCCTAAAATTGGCTCACACTTGCTGTTATTAAATTTCTTCAGAAACTCCACACACAACATCTAGACAGATTTCATCGGAATTCATTAATGTTAATGAGATGAAAACGTTTTCAGCAACAGAATAAAAAAAAAGAGTTTAATGCTCATATTTTTATCATTGTAAATAAACTATTATAGCATCATCACTAATATAGTATCGTCATCGCATCTGTTTACAATCTTCCAGCAAGGAAAACACTTTTATGCGATCGTAAAATGTGTGGGGGTTTTCATGTTTCCGAAGAATCTCCAGTCACACGACACAAAGCATCAATTGATCACAAAGCCTGAAAAATTCATTTTTTAATCAGTTAGAGGTTAATAAATAATAAATGAATCTGTCTTCTGGTAATAAAACAATGCTGCTGTTAGGAAATCACTTGGATACTCTAGAATGTACAGAAATAGGAATGCTCTAATCTTATATAGCTGCATTTGCCCGAGCTGCCATTACCCTCTTTGGTAATGCAAAATAATCAGCTTGGTGGTTTCTGTTAATCATTATGTAGTATCGAACAGTTAATGATGACTGGTGGAGAATGCAAGCACAAATTGCTGGTTCTAGAAGTGATTTTTTTAATGACACAGCGGAAACCTGCTCTAGCTGCTAACTGAAGGCCGCGAAAACAACTTTATAAAAACATCTGGGTTGATTGGACGACTTTGATATAATGAAATTTTCTAGTTGGTTTACTGTAGATTTACTTTCACCGTATATTAAATTAGATTCTGATCGATTTATTGAATAATTCTTTGCGTGGGTTGAAGACGTTTGTGATTTTGAAAGGTAAATGACGGTATATAACCCGGTAGTAGTTATTTAAAGCACTTGTGGGGAACAATCTATTCTGTATTGGATGATTTATTAAGGTTTGTAAAAGTTTGTTGTGGCTTGAAGCTGAAGAAGATAACGTTGAACCTTGTGTTTGAACTAGGGAAGTTACGAATGTCAATTTAATCAAATAGAAGACCTCATTTTTTTATTACTTACAATAGTATATGAAAAAATATTAAAACAATAGGCCAGTAATGGTATTCTTTCTTTTCATATTTAATAGTCAAAGTTCAACACAAGGGATAGTATGTATATTTCAGAACAAGCAATTGTGCGCCTTTTCGCGATTTCTAAAGGCTTCATTCACATACAGGCCGCCGGCAGGCCATGGCCTGAAGCTTTCTCGCCTTGAGGCCAAGTATAACCACAGACTCACCGATCTGGATGGGGCCTGTAGTTCAAGAAAATTTACAAAAAGCTTTACGTGTATGGGTATTTATCGTCAGTCCGTGCCTGAAGATATCTAGTCTTCTATTTAGTCTGAAAATTGCGTTGAAGCCATGAATTCGCGTTTGACAACCTGCTACCCTCTGTCGTCTTCGCCTGGGTATATGTAGGGAATCGAGATCACCTGCGCTCAGGCGGTTGCCTTAAGTCGCCATCGCTCAGTCAGTCTGAATAATGTGTGGCCTTCATCGGGCCAGTGGCCTGTGTGTGAATGGGAGCCTTAATGTATGGTTTTCATCGAACGGTATCTGCCGACCTGACCTAATAAGCCGCGGCCTGCCGTCGGCATGTATGTCAATGGAGGCCCTAAGGGGCTCAAACATAAGAACGTAACTTTCCTAGTTTGAACTGTTGGTTTTTGTGCAGAATTACAGATTGGGTTGGAAGGCGTTAGAATATCCTAGACAAAATGATGAGGACAAAGGATGTGTGGAAGGAGGTAATATTGAAAACCAGTCAATGTGGGGGTACAATTTCCTATGAAAAATGTCTGGACAATTTTTATGCTGCGGCCTTTACTTTTGAAGCTATAAGCAATTTTAATACACATGAAATGACTAAAACCAGCTACGGTCAAGCGTTGGAACTCGCGCTCAATAGGGAAGAGTAAGTGCTGAAGACAAGATGCCAGGCGTCGACGCCAGTTGGACAGGCCTCAAAAACACTGTCATTGGTACTGCTGATTCCATCTTAGGCAGAAGTCGTAGAGATCGACACGATTGGTACCGAGCAATGCAGCAGTCTGAGAAAGTATGGGCATGCGAAGAGAAATACAAAGAGCTCAGAAAGGAAAGCGGAGGAAAGATCTTGTTTGTGAACTGGCGTTAGAGAAATTAGTCCGAGAATCTGTAGAAAAAGCTTAAACCCAAATTGAGCGGCGGCACGAAAGCTACGAAGACAAAATAAAAGATCAACGAAGACAAAATAAAATACATGGTATCGTTTGGAAGAACACCTAATTTTTGCTCCTACATTCAAGACCTAACCGCCTCTTTAAGAACGGCGTAGACTAAGACGCCCAGAGCTTAGGAAAGCTAAAATGGGTGACATCGGCTAAGAATTTGGCCCGGTGGATAAAACAGTTTGGAGAGGCCAGAACCGAATCCCTCCCCGTAGTCTCACAATCGTACAAGTTCTCCGCTCTTTCTGGAACTGCAGAACCCACAGCTACAAGAAACTAGTAGCCGTATTCTGCTTAAATCTGGTGGTCTCTGTAGATTTGTCCGGCCGCAAGGTATATTGCAAGCAGGGGACTACGTTCGCTATAAGACCCTCGCTAACTTTTTCAGGCTGGATTGAAAGAAAGAGAGGCTGATGGGTTGATAAGATTTTGTTTCCTTCGGGAAAAAAGACCGCCTCTCTCTCCAGCACCTCCGAATATGATTCAAAATTGATCCCACGAGCTGGCGAGAAAGGATGGTCACTCCTGGCCGAGCTCCGCATTACCATGGGGAGGCTAAGTTAACTCGGTCGTCACCTGGTATCCGGATTCCAATGTTGTTACCATTCACCCCTTTATCACGATTGTTTACACCGAATTTAATCGAATATGACTTCTAGATTCGCATCAAAACGAGATAACGATGCACCTTATGTTTAAACTCATGGAATTTGTTTGAGTTCAGAATTACTTATTTGAAGACAAAAGGTTGCTCCGTAGTCGAGTTCTATTGATGAACGAATTTCTTGATTCTGATCTTCATGCTGCAGTGTCTAGAAGCAAGCTTACTTCGAGAGTTTGATTTGGATCGAGGTTATGGGAAGTCAGGGAGAGGGAGAAGATGGCGATAAACCCGGCTCTGAACTCTGTTGATGTTTTAGGAATACTGATTGCAAAATATTGTTCCATGGTCGAGTTGTTCTGTTTAGGAACCAATTGATTGTGTGTAGTCTGCGCGAAAAGAAAGGCTGTAGGCAGAGGGAAGGAGCCGTGCGGGCTAATCTGGTGTTGTGAGTAAAAGATTGCCGTGGAGGCAGGAGAACGTTTATTTCGATGGAACAATCGCTATTTTAGTAGCGATAAGATTTTGTCAAGGCTGCTACATTCCTACAGTGGCTCAAACGGTCGGTGCTGGCATGTGTGTAGGGGGAATTTGCATTTCTTTCCCAGGCACTGAGGAGATTTGGAATAAGTGGTAATTCCGAAATCATAATTCTATCCCCAAAGCTGGATACATAAAGAAGCTCGGTGTAAAGATTTCGCATAAGTTGAACACGAAAATCATGATAGATCAAATTAAGATTTGCGATGGGCTCCTGCTGTGTGGCGGGACTGGAAGGAAAATGCCTAGCCCCTTTTCATAATTGCATCGATCATATGCATGTTATTCAAAAAAGTCTGAGAGTAAAAAGATGTTAGTTCGTCAATACCCATGATCAGTTCAATACATCTCCAATCGTCTTCGGGACAGTATTGCGGGGTGGGGCTTGAAGGTCGAGGGTGGTAAGGATGGGGGGACTAGAGGGTAGTGGGGAGTTTTGTTCTACATGAGGGTGAAGTGTCATTGGATATTCAGTGATCGAAAAATCCATAGGGTAGGTCGTGGTGGTGGTAGGGGGACCTGGTAGCAGAGGGGTTGGATGGTCAGTGTTTGAAGGGTCAAAGGGGTGGCTGTATAGGGTAGCCATTGGATGGACTACGAGAATAAATTGTTTTACATTCAGAAACCAGGTCCCTCAGCCTAGGGTTCAAGGCGTCTGGCTAACTTCCCAGAGGTCCCGGGTTCGAATCCCGGCAGCGCCACGGTCCTTCGCCTTTTCCACTTGCCCACCTACATAACTTTCCTTCTTCTCTCTTTACATTCCTGTTCCTCCTGTCACAGCCTTCCTTAGTTCTTCCCCACCCCACTCCACAAAAGCGCATGTCATGGGTTAGTTGATTAGATTCAACTCGTTTCAGGAGGCATACACTCCAGCGAGTTGTTTCTTGATGCCCCGATATCAGGGTCGCGATAGTAATGGTTGGGAGTAGGTGGAATAAAAATATCGCGGCTAGGTTGCGGCAGTTCCTTCCTACCTGATTAGGGTTGCTGTTCGACATTACACTCTATACGAAGAAAATAGATTGTCGACAGTATAAGGGCTTTTTCTGACCTGGTCTCCCACATACAAAAAAAATCCCCATAGTCCCTTGGAGTGGTTTTTGGAGTGAAGGAAGGTTGACGGGGCTTTGTGGCCATTGAGACTTTTGATCTACATGTTGAGAGCTATCAACCTGCAAAATTTCAAGAAAGCCATTTTCCATACAAAAAATGCGGGGTCCTTTACAATCTGAGGTGGTATTCTCGTCGGCGAGTTATGTGACTACGAGGGACGCGGTGGAATGGAACTATTGATACATATCGAGAAAATGTCACTTCACACGCCACCCTGCAACAATTAATTACGAATTTTGTCGATTTGCTCGCCAGAAATCTGTTAGATTGACAATGAGAATACCAACTTAAGGTCGAAGTGACACATCTGTCACGTCACTCGACAGCGAGAATTATTTTTATTTATTTTAAGTATGCATGAAATTTATAAAAAAAATATTAAATTAAATATTAATTTTTTACTTCATTTGTTCAGGATATATAAATCAAGTATATTTTCATATGAGTTGATCAGACAACTTTACACAGTTTTCTACCTGTTTATTACACACTCAGGTAAATTGCACGTTGAACGCAATTCGTAAATATCATTGTTTACATTTTGTACACCGTGCTTTACACAAACTTTATATAAAAAAATGTGAAAAATGCATCCTTCATACTGAATGTGTTGTCGAATCATACAAAAATCATTGGTAACGAAAAAAATCAATGTTTTACCCAAAAACTTCAACTGCTCATCATTTGTCGCTAATCATTATAAAATTCATTGGTGACATTTGTGTTGTATATTACTTTATAATATTTATATTTTATCTAATAATTGTTATTTTCTTTTTTTCAGATATTTGGGAAGAATAAATCATCAAATTCTTAGAAATACTTTCCGTAACATAAAGTCGTCGAAACGTTGAAGACATTTTAACACCCTAAATGTATTTTGTTTTCATCAATTCGCACTATAATCTTTCGCACAGATTATTGTATATAGTATTTTGTACATAAGTCTAACGTTAAGTCCTAAAAGTAATAATTTTTTTTTGTTCTGCTTACGAATTACTTAACAATAACGCAGCGGGTTTTTTTAGGTAAATAATCTTTACGTATATTTATAATAAAACTAACAACCAGTTTCCAGTTTCTTTGAATATTATAAATCTGCTTAGAACATGAGAATCGTTACTATTTTAAATAAATTCATTTTATGTTGTTAATTTCTTGAAAAATATAATTTTAATCGTGATTTATCGTAAATTGCAAATACTCGTGAATTTTCAGTAAACGGGTTTTTACTTATTTTTGCAACACTTTTTGATATTAGATATATTTGAATAATACGAAATAAATAAATAAAAAAAAGACTTTTGTAATCATGTCTTCCGATCCGGAGAGTATTTCTTCTGGATTAACACTTCCACAGTGGATGCGATCAAGGACTGAAAGGTGATTTTTTTTTAAATTTTATCATGTTTAAAATATTTTATAATATTGCATTGTATTTTAATTGTAGGTAAGCTAAATTATAAAATAATCAGTGGGAGTTCAAAGTTTGTATAAACTGACAGTTACTACTTCTGCGGTGAGAACTCTTTAAGTAACAAATAAAAAGGAACATTTTTGAAGCACAAGATCTTATCCTAAAATGTTTTGTGATTTAATATAATATATTATAAGTCGCGCACACAACTAGGCATAAACAAACTACAAAAGGCATATCTCTATGTATGTATACTAATGACAAATATATTCAAATCCAGAGTGGAACCACCCTTACCCTAAGCTTACCTAAATTTAAATGTATTTCTAGGTAAAAACTAGAACTAGATCCTATTTAAGCCCTAAGCTAATCATTAAATCTAAATTTCAAACTAAACTAACCTATGTGGGAGTTTTTATGGCGAATACGCAATAATCTAGAAAGCTGATGCAATATTTAGAATCTAACCAAATCATACACGACAGGCAGTACGGCTTTAGACCGAAAAGATCTACTGGTGACCTTCTTCTGTGTTTGTCCGAGCATCTACACCGAAGCATCCATAGTTCCGGTAAGACCGGTCTGGTTGCTCTAGATATTTCCAAGGCTTTTGACAGAGTATGGCATCCCGCTCTGCGATCTAAACTCCAAGCTATTGGTATCTACTCAGTTCTTATGAACTGGATTGAGAGCTTTCTTTCTGGCCGTTCAATCAAGATAGTATTGGATGGCGTCGAATCCAACCCACACTCCATCTCGGCCGGCGTTCCCCAAGGATCGATCCTCTCATCTGCTCTCTTTCTAATATTTATTAACGATCTGCTCTCAATCCCCTCCAACCCACTCCACAGTTTCGCCGGCGACAATACTCTGCGTTACTTTTACGTCAACGTTAGACAAGCAAGTGCCAGACCTTGCCTCTTAGACCGCGAACTCATGTCCAGCTCTCTTAACGCGGACATCGAGCTCATTCTTGACTGGCGCCGCAAGAGTCGGGTCGAATTTAACGCATCAAAAACAAAGAACTGCCTTATCTCCACCAAAACCTGTACCGACCCTCTATTTTAGTGGACAAGGATAACCTAACACCTGACCCATCTCTTAACATCCTGTGAATGACTCTATCCAATGATATGCAATGGAATGGTCACATATTCCAAATCGCCAAAGAAGCGTATCAATGCCTCGGATTCCTTAAGAGATGCAAGTTCCTCCTTCCGCCAGCTGCTCTAGCCACAATCTACAAGTCCTATATTCGACCCCACTTTGAATACAACTCGTATATCTGGGCGGGCGTTCCTAAAACCACCTTGGCTTGGCTGGTCAAGGTGCAAAATCGCGCCATCAAACACATTGGTGATAGCACTCTTTGCTCCTCCATCGACCCTTTAAGCCACCGTAGGAATGTAGCTGCACTCAGCAAGTTTTATCGCTATTATTACAGCGACTGCTCCACTGAAATAAAGAACCTCCTACCTACACGGCAACTTTTTTCCCGCAACTAGGCAATTCGGCTCACCTCCCCACACTACAGCCCTCCTCTTCGCGCGCTTACGATTTAGTAGTTCGTTTGTAAATAGAACAGCGACTGTGGAACTGTCTTCCGCAGTCGGTCTTTCCGAGCTCATATAACATCTCTGAGTTCAAACGCAAGGTTCATCGACACCTACTCATGCGCCATCCAGACCCCTAACCTATCCTTTCTATTCTATCCTTCAGATCAAGCTTACTACTATACATTGCACCATGACTCGAACAACATGACGGACTAGTAGTACCCTCTCGCTCCTGACGGACTAGTAGTACCCTCTTCGCTTCGCTAAAAATGTATCGCTTGTCGCATGCCCTGCAAAATATGTGGTAGAAGAGAGGCACTCCCGATCCATTATGGACCAATCTTTTTGAATCCAGATAAACAAATGCCTCTGGTGGAATGAAGTCGTGTTCATAAGCTGTTTTGTGGTATCTCGCGTTCGGATAGAACGCTCCCTGAATGAGAGAATTGTCTTCATCGCTCTAGCAATATGTCTTCGAATCAACTTGATTATGAAGTTGCCGATCCTATTAACAAATGCCTTGTCATAGAAAACATTGTTGGAGTGAAACTTAGGGAAACCTGATTCGGGTGTTCGATACAACCTTAAGCACGTCCTTAAGCATTGTTTTTCTAAAACCCGAAGCATATAAAAAGGGGTATGTTGAACCATACTGAGCAACTATATGTTAACCTCGGTCTGACCAAGGATTGATAGCAGATCACTTTAACCAACTTTTGAGCATGGTACGCTTTTAAAATCCACTTTTTTGACTTGTACATAATAGTACAATCTTTGAAGAAAATTTTAAGCTCTCGAACGTTGATCCAGAGAAATCCATGAACCAAGAGGAACGTTTTTACAAGAATGCCTTTTTTTACAAAGAGTTAAATTTCAAGGAAACTGTTCAATATTTCGCAACAAAAATAACACCATTATTTTAGCCATTAAGAAGCAGTATTTGTACCAAATAACAAATATGTAAGTGGCGTTAAACAAAAGTTATTAACAAATTAAAAAAACCTGATTTTCGACAGTTTTTCCCATTTTTCTCTATGCTTTGTGCCCTAACCTCAATATACATCAATCGAAATATAATTTGAATAGCTACAACTTTATAATTTGATTTTTTTCGATCCGAGGTCACGTTTTTCTTTTATTGGCTAAAAAGCGTTTTTACACCTTCCGCGATTTTTTAGGTTAGGTTCGCCATTCCAAAATCAAAAAAAGAAAGCGCTATCTTTTTTAGATTTTTTTTCCTATATTTTTTTTTTTTTTTTTTATATGAAAAAACCAAGCTTAGGTGTAACCCTTTGTACTACCAGTCCGTCATGTCTTCAGTTCATGGTGCAATGTCTAGTAGTAAGCTTGGTTTGAAGAATAGAGGAGAATAGGAAAGGTTAGAGGGGGTCTGGAGGGTGTAGAAGAAAATGACGATGAACGTATTTTTTTTCCTGATGGCAATTATTAGATGGATTTGCGTAGATTGATTGGACTAGTATGTTTGATACCAATTTCGAAACAGCATGAATAGTGTCGGCCTGTCCGAAATCCGAATTGGTTATCGGAAATTATCTTTTTTCCTCAACCCATTTGGGTAATGATCTATTAATCACTATTTCAAATACATTATTGATATTCGAATAGATTCCCTGATAATAGGCCCCTACGAAACCCACCTTCTCCTGCTCGTCCTCTATACAATAACTGTCGTCTATGCAGATCTCAGTAGCTCCACTTTTGGCCGAGTCCGAGAAATGCGTAACTTGTCTAATCGGTTATGTGTTTTACTCCTAAAGATTTTATTTATCTGTAACTTTTTGTTTTAGGAGCCCCTGTCAATACGCTTCAATATTCTCGTCAATCTACCTATCAATAGGGCGACTACGCACTTTTGTCGTTCCGCGTCGGAATTTTCTTCCTGACATTTTGGCTGTACGACGTTCGAGTAGAAATATTGATCAATAAAGCTTGTAAACGTCAATCAATATAGCTCGCGTCAATGGGTTTCAAACAAAATTTTTATCAATTCGCTTCAATAAATTGACAATGCGTTTGATGTATTACTTTTGGGCTGCATTTTCCAGATAATTCTCTCTTTTTTGGTTATATTGCGTGAATTTACTTGTGTGCAATTTATAATATATTAAATAGCAGAACACTTTAGTATAGAATTTATTATTTAATTATTATGCTTAGTGTACTACATACTATAAAATTTACTTGTGCTTCAAAATATTTCTTTTATTATTTGTTACTTAAGGAGTTAAAGTCCGAAGTATACAGCCTTTTGACTCGGTTTCAGTTATTAAATAAGATTAATTATTCCTAAATATTGCTACTACAGTCCTTGTAGGACTCTGCCCTTTTGAAGTTACTTCTTCCAGCCATCTCTCTGGGTATTGCCATCTATGTTAGGGATGACGTGGTTTACCATAAAATATATAATAGCACATTTTCAGATTTTAACTACCTCTGGATTAAAATCATCTTCAGCAACCACGCTATATTCATCTGCTTGCTATACAGAAATCCTAACTGATATTTCCGGACAATTCTAGGGGTTTTTGTCGTCCAATCCTGCGTGTGAGATCATAGTTGCACGTTATTTCAATGTTCACAATGAAAACTGGCTGACAAAGACGTCGTGCTCTTTGCAGACACCAGTAATTTATATCAAATTGTGGATCATCCGCCGCTACCAGATCTCTGGATACGGACTGCGAAAGAAGAAGGCATAGAACAATATGGCAACATTAGTACCGAGGCCACATATTATTTCTCGGTACATCGATGGCTTTTGGATTAGAGCCACATCTACATTGCCCGAGATAAGCCTTTTTTAAAGTATTGCAGACGCAGCCTCGTCGGGGGAAGGTTCATGAGGACAATTTTCATATTGGAAACAGTACTCAATTCCTGAAGGGATTATTTCCCCTCCTCTTTTTGAGGGGTTTTTTGGGCTGTAGAAGTTTCCTCCTTGAGGATTCGCAGGTCATGGCTAGCCCCCTGGGCGTGCAGCAACACCTAGGAATCTCGGCTGTTCGCAGCCTTGTTCCAACTGGGATTATAGTCTTCAGAAGACTCCCGTGCACGGTAGTTAATTGTTCCGTGGTCAAGAAAGTCTCCGGATAGTTAGTCGCCAGCACATTCATTCTGACACTCTCTGCCATTTGGTAGAAGGTCGGCTTTGGAGCCGTTTTGGCTTCATTGTGGGTGCGTCGGCCTGCTTTAGTGAAGACTTTTCAGTCGGCTTTTCAAACCGCCTGGAACCTTCGACCTTTTCGCCGGAGAGGATCCTCTTAACCTCTTCTTATTACAAAAAAGGTTATCCTTCTCTTCCTTGGGACCATGCAAGGCCTAGCGGCATTGTCCTGGGAGTAGCCAGCTTCAAGAAATCGCCTAAAAGGGTTTCGGACTGCGCCGTTTTCTTGAAGCGGTCGCTTCCGCAGGTGACCGCTAAGGGGATCTTCCAATGAAGGAGTGATCTCAGCGTGCTCCACGGCGGTTTGCGGGCTCAGAGTGCCCTCATTGAAACGGGATCCCGTAAATTCCCTTGCCTCATTGGTTCAGAAATGTCCAACCGGCCTTCTAGGTCGACGAGGGGGGGGGCTATGGAAGCGCCAGAAGGGGTTGGAGAGTTCAGAGGTGCTCTATCCTCCTTATTTTTATGCTGAATATCTATAGTGATCCCACGGGAAGGCTAACTTAAGCAGAAGGTCGCCTGATATCTGTAGTTCATCGTTAGTAGTACACTCACTCAGTACCATTCATCCGTTCAACACGTTTGTTTACACCTAGGGATCTATCTTAGTCAGGGCGCCCTCACGGGGCCACGCAAGCGTCTCCACCACGATAAGGGGTAGGTAGATACCTCGATTAAGATGAAGATGAGATAATTTTCAGCTTATTTTTATGGAGTTTGTGAATATTTTATATCCTAGAGTGATATCCTTCTATAGTTCTCATAGTGTAGCTTATCTCCTTTCTTATGGGCAAACTATGACTTCCTTCCAGTCGTTCGGCCGTTCAGTCGTTCCATCCATTTCTCTGATCACGAAGAAATGGATGAAGGAACCCCTCATGCAATATCTCTAGTTATTAAATAAAATAAATCAATAAATAATTATTAATTAGAATTATCCACGAAAATAACTTGTGTAGCTGCGGTGAATTGATAATTTCAATTTTATTATGTTTTTTTCGACATGATCTTAACATTTTATAAATAGCTTGTTTTCGTATGAAGAATTGGGCAGTTATTGTCAATACTATGCCCCTAGATACTGTTTTGAAAACAAATTTTATGGTGATTGTGGATCTACCCTCCAATATCCTTCAGCTTTCCGTTTACATTTCTCTCATCTCTAATGTCACTTTCAAAAACCATTTAATAATTTTTATGTATCAAAATATGGTATTGAACCCATGTTTTTTATATTTTTGACTTATTGGTGTTGGTAATTAAATGTTAAAACAACAATTTTTTCTCATCTCTATAAAATTTGACAATTAATCAAAAATCAACTTCCTTAATTAAATTATAACATATGACATGCAAATAATAATTTGAATCACAAATAAAGTAATAAAAACGTTTTTTTTTTTCGGAATAATAAAAAAACCGAACGATCACCATATTTACCAAATATTTAAAATAACTTTTTTTTTTGAAAGATAAACAACATCTGAAAAATTTAAGTATTTTTCTAATCCTCACGTTTTACTGCTTAGTACCCCAACTAAAGATTCCCACGAGCTTAAAACTGCTAATCAGATCAGTAAATCTCACCTGTATTTATTGACCCCGTCCGTATTAACACAAATCAGCGACAATTTTTATATTTACCTTGAATTTTTCATAATTTTATTATTGAAATTTCTCCCCGAGAAAGTCATTGTTGTGTTGCTAAGTGTGGAAAAAAATCAAAATATTTTTACATGAAAATTTTAGTATCGCAACAAGAACTTGAATCCATGGCGTGATACAGAAGGAGGTGTGTCTCCTTGTTGTTATGCAGAAAGCTTATCGACAAACAGCGCCACACCAGATCGTAAAGATTCTATAAAAAAAATGTCGTAAAAATGCTATTTTAAATTTTTATTACAACTTTCTTTTAAAGCACATCTTATCAGAAAAAACAAAACTGATTTTTAGAATGACGATATTCCCTGGGAAAAAATTTGATTCGATCGTGCGTCCATTGACATACATGCGTTTGCAAATGGCGTCACTAACGATTTTATTGCATTTTACAACAAATGACGCGTGAATTAAATAAACAAACAAGATGTTTTTCTCAGATAGCATTAAGAAATAGTGTAAACACGTTTTTACTTGATCTTGATTATGAAATTTTTTAAAATGAAAATTTTCAACTGATAAACTGTGTTTTTCCCTTTTTCAGAACTGATATTGATGGGATAGCGTTTTCGCCACCGTCGCACGATGAGTCCTTCTTTTATATAAGATATCCAGTTAAATCTAAGGAAAACACTGCCAAAACTGGTATTAATCAGTTTTCTGATATTTTACAAGTTGCACAAACAGCACAAGCCAAAAATGCACAAGTTGATTTTTCTAAACATACAGAACCATGTAAAAAATATATGCAAGGTAAGGAGTGTAGTATTGTTAATGGATTTTGTATGTAGTGGAGATGATAGCGAGATTGAATGTTTGGAAAAATTTGAAATTTTGTTGATGAAATTAGTTCGGTTACTACTTCTGAAACCTTTATTAAATATCGTTGCTATATACATATATGATTTTTTCAGGTAATTTTTTCAGGTTTTAAAGTCGTTATTTTACAAAATGTTCCGATTGAAACTGTTTTTCTCAACACTTTTTAGGTTCTTGAAAGAAATATACTTGGGAGTACTGGTAAGATCATCTCCTCCCTGTAAAAAAAAATCGTGACTCGACTAAGGAGCGAATAATAGGATATTCTTAACTTGCAATGTAAACTAATGCAACTGATCCTAAGAATGCGATAGAGGAGCATATTCTCTGGGCATCTAGTAAAAAAACAATAAATTATAAAGTAATAAAGAGTCGCTAGGAATTCTCAATCTTTTTGAACCCACGTACCCCTTTTTGTGTATCATTAACTATGGCGAGAAACACAATTGGTGCTTTTCTGCCAGCTTTTCGGCTGGCTTGTAATGTTCGCGCTACCTAAAAAGTCGGCAAAGGCACAATTGGGGCTTGACAATTAACAGCTCGGAATTGTCAAACAAAGTACATATTAAAGTTTATTCATAGTATTAGCAATTTCTTTAGGCGTAAGGACTTCTCTTTCACGAGTTCTATTAGCTTTTTTTCTATTTTAAATGACAACACTTTCTTTCTTCTTTGTGCCCCTTTAATCCCTCATGGGACATAGGGCGGAAAAATGACAACACAATCCTACAAAATTAACTTTTGCAGACAAAACTCGACTCGAAGCATAGATCAAGAAGAAGATAATGACAGCAGTCAGCTCAAAATTTTAAATTTCGTAAAGCTCGCGCTGGCATTTCGGCTGACCGAAAATCTGAAGCTGTTATTGTGAGCAGATGCCTGGTGCTCCATATGCGAAAAGCTCAAGCTAGCAGAAAAGCTCCAATTGTGTTTCTCGCCTATGCCTACCCCAAGTTTGCCGATAGCCCAGCGCTGCTTTCCCTATCTGCGACTCAGTATTCCATATTTCGACACTGGCGTTCCAAAATACTACAGCCACAAATGCAGTAGTAACGAACGTCGTTTCATTATTCAAGAACTTTTGTGACAATGATATTCTAGCATGTATCTAGCATACCCATTATATATTTTCGCGTACCCTCAAGGGGTACGAGTACCACCACTTGAGAAACACTGGGTTAGGGCATCGTTTCTCAACCTTTTGAGTTTCGCAACCCCCTGAAAGAGTTTTGGAAGTGGATTAGTAGTTTTCTGAATAACCAAGAATGTTTCCTTATGGGCTTCGAAATTTGACCCTTGTAACTGCATCGTGGTTTGACTATAGCCGCTATAGTCGTGCTGAAACCGGTGATTGATAAAAATATGGGTGAACAACTAGCTCCTTATCTTTGGCACGCAGCATGAGTTATACACGAGGACTGTGCTGCTGTCTCTATAAGAGACCGTAAGACATGTCTTTCTCCGCGTAGACTTCTAGTTAAAACCAAAGAAGTAGATAGAAGGTCGTGTACATTGCGATTAGTGATAGAGGCTTGTGGCCAGGTCCTTCGTCGGTGGCTTTTCTAGAGCAGGATTGAACGTCACTTGCTGGTAAAGTCAATATCCTTGAATTAATGGCTGTTGATTCGAGTATCGTCGTACAGTGATGTATAGTGTTTTCGCTTGCATTTAAAGCAGTTGAATTTGCTCGTATAGTCGGTATGGGAGTGGTTGTTGGAAAAACAATTATGAAAGACGACCTGCCGACTTGATGGTGTTGAGCTTTGTTTGCGGACTCATCTGCCTGTAGACAGGACACCTTTCATCACAATGCTTTATTTCTCAGGCAGGACATCAGTCTCTCCTCATAATGTGGTATGATGTGGATTTTCCTTGGCAGTCGTAGGTCTAGCTGATACATTTATTGGGGTGATTGTGTCTGCAAAGGATTTTAAAACTTTCAGCCGATTATTTAGAAATAGCATGAATTGTGTGAGTTTCGATAGCTCCCTTTGTGGGCCAAGCTCCTCCCCCTATTATCTAAGGGTCACGAAGGAGAGCCCTTGAATCAACATGTGGATAGGTTACACATCCTACGACTTAGTTGTTATATATGAAACACTTTATTAAATTTTTTTTGACAGATTTCGACCCGCCTTATATCTAATCCCGACCCCCTTGAGGGTACCGTGGCATGGTCTTGATCGTCTTTTTATTCCTTCCAATTAAATAATTTTCCTTATTTTTTGTCTTCTGTCTTACAAGGAATTCTTTGCTCTTTTCAAAGTCAATAAGTATATTAAGTTTTGTTCGATTACCGAAATCAGCTTTCTGTCGCGGCAGTATTGAATGGGCGTCAATGGTATAGAATCGGGTATTGGCGTTGACACTTCTTGCCCTCATCTCCACTATATTTCCACGCAGTTCAACATTGCATTTAATGATAGAATCGTTGACAGTACAAAGTGGTTTTACATTTCAGCGCTAGTCTTTCACATAAAATAACGACTGTCATCTGTAAAGTTCTAGGCTCGAATATTGGTGTGTTATTCCCTACTTTTCGTTCCAAACGAACTTTACAAGCATTTTTACGTTCAATGCAAACTGCGGAGGTGCCAATGTTAAAATAAATTATAGCTCTCTTGCTGGTTATGTAGCAGCACTTTGGACAGTCAGCCTCTTTCCTTCTTGGTGACAAATGCCAAAGTGAGAAAAAAATTTTATTGTGACATTTGTCGATTTAAGATAGTTTTGGCAAATTACGGCTGTCACTTTATATCGACAAACAGCGAATTTTGTGACAAATTTTCACGCTTGATTTTTGGCTGACAGCGAACGTTATTAATTCGTCAACCACAATAATAATAATTTTGGCAGGGCTGAAATTTCTATCCTCCCTGAAATCGCCGTCCACAATATGAAAAATGACAATGAGTTTGAAATTTCTCACTATGCTGAGTAGAATTAAATGGATTTACACGACCAGACACAGATTAGCTCTTTTCACATTTCTTAAGCCGGTTATACACGATTCGGTGAACGTTTCATTCGAATGTTGTCTTTCAAAAGATTGAGTCAATACCGACATCAACCCGAACGTGTCCAAATACGAACGTGGGACGCTTGACATTGGACACTCGAAGTTTGAGCACACGCGATGCGTCCTACCATCAATCGTCAACGTTGGAGGGTGTTCATAGCATCGTGTAGAGCCGGCTTTACAAAATGTGCAACATAGCTTTCCCCTTCTGCTCTTTTACATATGAATTTTTTTTTAATTTTAACTGTTTTTTTTTAAATTGCTACCTTTTTTATTTTTTCTTGCGTTCATTCAAAAGCTTGCATTCATCATCACTCGAAGCAGAGTTAGCGTTACTAATGATAGTATATTTTAAGTTGAGCCTAACTCTCGTGTCGATGTCCGCCAGCTCTTCTCCAGGCCTTCTTCTGTCGCTGCGGTGAAGCCTTTTATTTATGCGGCATCAATTCATCAATTTTTTTAGATCTGCCGTTTTTAACAACATTGTTTGATTGGTACACACAAATTTGTTGTTCTGTTGATATTTGCATGGTTACTACAGAACACAAAACATCCGATCTGTGATTGAACCATGAAATCGTTTCTGTGCTATAAAGTTGCATCCCTCAAGTCTTTTAACAGATAATTGTGTTTTTAATAATTCATTTTTAAATATAATTAATATATTACTTATCATCTTTTGTAGGCGTCTGATTCCTGCCTTTCCTTTTTCCATAAAAAAATTCGGCAGATAAAATCATTTCTACTTAATCTAAAAATTTTATTATATTTATAATTCAATTTTAAAAACCAATTTCATCATATTTCATATCAAAACGATGATGAAATAAAAAATCATTATAAGTATATCTTTTAAAAAAAGTCAGTCATTCGTTTTTAATAGATTTAGCAAAAAAAACACACACTTTCGCGATAAGAAGTTCGCAACGAAACGACACTCTTCAGGGGGTCGCCGCGCACTGATAACAAAGTCTTAATTAACTTTTGCGGATTGTAACTTTTGACCAATTTTCCCCATTAAATGTGAGACTTGCATCTTATCAGGAGGCACAAATTAAGGCCAAAGATCACATTATAAAATAAAGTCATCAACGTTTGGTGTGAGAGTATATGATAATGATACTTTGACCGACACATGTCAGGGTTTTTGTACGAAAGGATTTATTTATTTAAGAAATATTTAAAATTAATATTTTATTTATTATTGCTTTTTTAAATATTTCTATTTTATTACATTTTTACTGACATATGCGACCCCAGGTAAAACAGTACTTAAAACGTGACTATTGACGCAATTTGCTTCTATTGACGTAAAAACTTCACGGGTTTTATCCGAATGTAAAGTAAAATTATGAATGAATGCAATACTTTTTATCTAGAAAATGTCTGCCGCTGTTATTTGACGCAAAATAACAACACAAAACTAATCTTTGTTTATGATGTCAGAGGATATTTGCATGGATTTTGTATATGGATTTATGAATATTGATTTCAGATTCATTATAAACATGGAATTAGCGCGTCTATAGTTAAGGGATATTTTTAGATATACAATTATTCACGTGGTGGTTAATCCAAACAGTAGTGGCCAAGAGAGTCAAAGTTATATTTTTTCGTTGAAATGAAAATAAACTGACGGGTTGTTGATAGATTAATCAGTTTCATGATAATTTTGGATAATTTTTCTTATGTCTATATTGCTATCGTGTTTATGGGGAAATTTTGATATATGAGTTATATTTTCGTGCGCGGTTAAATATGGCGAATTAGGTCAATATACTCTCTATGTTTTTGGTTATTTGTTGATGAATTTCACGTGGTAAAAGTGTATTCAATTCCTTGCACCATATACTTCATATTTCTATATTTTACTTTTCGGCACTTTCGGCACTGCACGGCACTTTCATACACCGTATTCCAAAAGTGCATGTAGGAAATTTTGAACAGTTCATGTTCATGTAAAGGTATACATACATACACGGTCAAATTGGATGTACATCCAGATTTTCATCAAACCCATGCTCGCCACCGGTTTTGATTGGCCGACCGGCTCACAATCGATAGTTTTGGTTGTACATCCGCACTTCGATGTACATCCAATTTGACCGTATATGAGGGTCTTAAGTATCCCTTGTTCTCTCTCCATACTCCAACCTTGGCTTTGTCGCACTCCGATATCAGTGTATCGAGTACTAATCGTCTCACGGTGAAGAAATACTTACAACTAATTGATCAGCGTGTTTCACACCTCCCACGATGAAACAGGTATCTGAAACGGGTCAAGACCCCCTCGGAGTCCGACTTCGTTTCTTCAACGATTCAGTTGGGGCTCCTTTCCTCGATGGTCATATCATGGTTCCGTTCCTCGGCGCTGCGATTTCCAGCCACTCAGTGGCGGCTCCCCGATTACGACTGACAGTGTAAACAAAATCAAAAGAAGCCCTCAGTAGCAGGAGAAGGGGGTCCTGACAAGCCAGGCCAACAATAAAAACCGCACAGAAGAAGCATATATGCTTCCGTAACTAGCACGCATAGTGAACAAATGCGCTTGGTTTATTATGACACGCTCCAGCTATGGATACAAAAATTGAAAAATACACAGCGGTACAAATCTAAAAATACCTCCACAATTAGAAGTATGCACGCTTCTGTTACAGATGTATTCGTTATCAATCATTCCAAACCCGAGTGTCGTTTTACCAAGCGGTCTCCCAACTAAATACTAATCATGTCTAATGCTGCTTGAGCTATGTAGTCGAATCAAACCAAATATTACACGTCAAGTAGTACGGCTTTAGTCCGAAAGATGTACAGGCAACTTTTGTTCATGCCTAACAGAGCACCACAACCAATATGTACATCGCTTTGGTGAGTCTGGCCTGGTTGCTCTAGAAATCTTCCAAGTTTTTGATAGAGTATGGCATCCTGCTTTGCTGACTAAAAAACTTCAAGCTGTTGATATTAACTCTTCACAGCTTTATTGATGACGGTACTCTGGACGTGCCACACCTTTTTTTTTTGGCAAGATGAAGCTTAGGAGTCACCCTTTGTACTACTAGTCCGTCATGTCTTACAAGTCATGGTGAAATGTACATATAGTAGTAAGCTTGATCTGAAGGAAAGATGAGATAGGATAGGTTAGGAGTCTGGAGGGTGCATGAGTAGATGTCGATGAACCTTGCGTTTGAACTCTGAGATGTTATATGAGCTCGGAAACACCGACTGCGGAAGACAGTTCCACAATCGAGTTGTTCTATTTATAAACGAACTGCTAAAACGTAATGTGCGTGAAGGGGAGGGCTGAAGGGTGAAGGGGTGAGCCGAGTTGGCTAGTCTTGTGTTGCGGGGAAAAAATTGCCGTGTAGGCAGGAGGTTTTTGATTTCAGTGGAGCAGTCGCTATGAAAATAGCGGTAAAACTTGCTGAGCGCTGCTACATTCCTACGGTGGCTTAAAGGATCAATGCAAAGGGTGCTATCGCCAATGAGTTTGATGGCGCGATTTTGCACCTTGTCTAGCCAAGCCAAGGTGGTTTTAGGGGCGCCCGCCCAGATATACGAGTTGTATTCAAGGCGTGGCCGAATGTAGGACTTGTAGATTGTAGCCAAGGCAGTTGGATGAAGGAGAAACTTGCATCTCTTAAGGAAGCCGAGGCATTGGTACGCTTGTTTGGTGACTTGAAGTATGTGATTATTCCATCGCAAATCGTTGGATAGAGTCACGCCGAGGATGTTAAGATATGGATCAGCTGTTATATTATCCTCGCCCACTGAAATGGAGGGAAGGTTGGTGCAGGTTTTGGTGGAGAATAGACAGTACTTGGTTTTAGTTTCATTGAACTCGACACGATTCTTGCGGCCCCAATCAAGAATGAGTTTAATGTCCGCGTTAAGAGACGCGGACATGAGTTCACGTTCTAAGAGACAAGGTCTGGCACTTGCTTGTCCTGTGTTGTCGGAGGGGTATGAGTAACGCAAGGTACCGTCATCGGCAAAACTATGAAGTGGATTGGAGGGGATTGAGAGCAGATCATTAATGAATATAAGAAAGAGAGTAGGTGAGAGAATCGCCCCTTGGGGAACGCCGGCCGAAATGGAATGAGGGTTGGATTCGACGCCATCGCCATTGAACGGCCAGAAAGAAAGAAAGAAAGCGTGTCTATTTCAATCAACAGGGTCATCGAACTTATTCTTGATTGGGGCCGCAAGAAATGTGCAACGGATTCAACGTTCTAACGAAGTACTGTCTTATTTTTAATAAAACCTGCACCACCCTTCCCCCGTTTCAGTGGACCAGCGACAGTACCAAACAGCTGTTGTTAAGGAATTGTCTTTTCTTCTTCCTCCACATGTTTTTGCTGTTCTTCTCGTTTGTATTTCAGTTTCATGAATGCTCATGAAGGTCTCTCTATGTATATTTTTCTATTTTTATTACTGGTCTCTATAGTATGTTGAACTGAAGATCATATTTTTGCTCATTGCAAAGTCAATAACACGTTGTTCGTTATTGTTGTATGTTTCATGGGGACTTTCCTTTCCAAATGGTGGGTCTGTAGCAGTTCTCTCTTCGAATTTTAGCATTCAGGTCTCCTATTACCTTCTTGATGTCATTGGTAGGAGTCGGAGCACATGCGCGCTGAAGGTTATAATAAGAAGTGTTCTTGGTCGAACCCCTTTCTCGTTCTTAACAAAATTTTCCATAGAAAAAGTCCATCAGCTTTGCCAAACTTTCAAAATAAACACATACTGCAAAAAGAAACAGATGGCCAACACATTAAAATTATTGTCTTAAAACCATCATCTAAAATAAAAAACAAAATCTGTTTTGAAAAATTATTTTGTTTTTCAAGCTTGCAGCTGGTTACGTGAGTTAACTAGTATCATAAGCCAGCTGCAAGCTGCAAGAACTTGCCACTTGCAACTAGAGATTAACTCTTTTACTTGTTATTTATTTTATGGCTTTATTATAGTTGATTATTATTCCAAAAAAAAATCAATCCACCACTGAGATAATTTTATTTACCAATGGAATAAAAAAAAAAAGAAGAAATATTGATTTTATTGTGAACGGAATTAGTTTATGCAATATGATTTTATTATTAAATCATTGAATTTATTTATTTTTTTCGAGGTGGCAGAACGTTCGATGACAGAGATAAGAGGTTAACGACAAGGGTTAACCTTGAATTGTTAGAATTAATTGGAATTCTGTTTAATATGTTAGATAATGCAATTTGTTAGGTGATGTTATAATATAATCTTGTAATCTTTTTAATGATTCTAGAATAAAAAAAAGTCATTCGTGTGCACATCACGAGGGCACCCCAAAAAAGCACAATTTCTCCCTGATATATGACTTCGAACTCGACTAGCATTCGCTTTTCAATCACAGTTCACGTCAAAAGCACGAGTACCGTCAAAATGTCTAGACTTGCAGAGATAACATAAACTGCGCCGTTCCAAATTAGACAAATAATCAATAGACTAATCTTTGTCGAGTTAACCAAGAATTCCGAGTTAAATTTTCGATTCCAGGAATTTTTGCTGTGAACCCAACCACCACGATCGCGACATGATGGGACTTTAAACCTTCGTCGAAATCATGGAAAAATAATGTTTTTAATGAATAAATAATAATATGGCGATTACCACACTGGTAGTAGCAAAACAAAACATTGCGCTATCAATTTTCCTTTACAATGTTGATCTCGTCCCTGATGCTCGTCGCCGCAATCAACAACAACCTTCCTGGTCAACAGCATTTTGCTGATCTGTGCCTTGTTTTTGCATCGGCATTCTTTCGCGCCATATGACGACACTCTCTCTTGATGGATCATAATATTTACATAAATCATTTGCGAATTTGTTTATTTATTTAGAGAAATCTAAGCTTAGCTTTTCACAGCAAAATCAGCACACTTTTTCCGTGTTTGCGCATATTACGAAAAAGATTAATCTGCGTGCGCATAGCCCCCAGTGCTGCTGATCTGGCCTGCCACACTCTTTCAGTCGTTATCACCTCATTAATATTGCTTATCATTTTGCGCCATATGCACAAACAAGTGTCAATGTGGACGGCAAGTGTGGTTAATATATTAAGTAGACAGCCCCAGATTGTGATCAGAGAATCTTATGAGAATTTTCCATTGATCAAAAAAATGTAGTCTATTTTTTTTATTTCATGTTTCGTTTTCGAGTCTCGTGATTATTTCCGTCCGTGATAGCGGGGGTGACCATTTCGCTGAAATTTTCAAAGTTTATTTCAGAAAATAGGACTTTTCGCCGCCACCACCGAAATTTTTATTCAGAACGCGACTAAATTGGTTGGGTTTGAAGCAAAAAAAAAATTCAGCGAGATATCAGCTTTTCGGCGTATAAATCTTTCATGAAGAATAAATCGTATTTAAAAAAAAAATAGACAATATTTTTTCTTCATAAAAGTGTCCTTTAACTCTTTCATATCTGCAAGGTAAAATGTTAACCTATAATTTTTTCTTTTATAATTTTATTTTTAAAATTGCTTTATCTCTAGAAAATATACATATGTATGTGTTTTGCTTAACTGTGTTTTGTTTAACACTGTATTTAGTTTATTTAGCTGTTTTGTTCTTTCTTCTTCTATATTTTAGCGGGAGATAAAACACACTAAATTTTTATACTTAAATATTTATTTTACCTTAATTTAACAGTTTTTTTATTTTTGTAAACACTTTTATGAACACTTGTATAAACACTTGTACAAACACTTCGCTAGACTTTAAAAAACAGAAAGGATGTTTTAGTTTTCTAATCTTGAACTTTACTGGGAAAATATTGTCTTTATTGCTTTATTAGATCGTTAGGTTGTATCATTATTAAATATACTATTAGTTTTGTTTGGGGTACGATGATTTGTTTTGTTGTTTTATGGGTTTTGCAGGTCAAGGTAGGCTTTGGCGTCCTGTATAAGGTAATTTCACACAGAAAATAAAAGCCACAAAAATTACAGTCTCTGTAACGGAGCTGATTGGTTATTGACGGACACAAGTCATAGGTCATTATAACGAATTCAACATAGTCCGTTTTCTGTTACACCGTTGTTCTCAGCAAGAGTGGAGCGAATTCATAATTTCCTGTAGGCTGGGGGACTTTAAGGGTATGAGATGATTGAACTAGGCAGAAACAGGTCTGACCAATTCAAACGCAGACCAATTCTAGCTTCTACTAGTACGTACTACTAGTGTTGGGTAGGACCAGGGTACGAAAAAGCTCGCTCCGGAGCGGCTCATTATGTGGCTCTTGGCTCTTAAATGGCTCCCGGAGCAGAGCCATTTATTTTTAAGTGGCTCGCGCTCCGGAGCTGGAGCTAAAACAACGGCTCGGGCTCAGGAGCTGGAGCCGGAGCTTTATTTCATATTGGCTCTTTCAAATATCAATATTTCAAATGAAGAGATATTTTCGGATTAATTATTTATTTTATTTTTATAAACATTTAGTTTTAAAATTATTAATTGAAATAAACTTTTTAATTTTCTTAAAAAGTGTTATTTCTTTTACATAGTCGCATGTAGAAAAACGGAGACATACATATGTATACATATGTCGCTCAACATTGCAATCATGAATTTTCTACAAGATTCGAAACAATACATCCAAACCAGGAGTCTCCAAACTGTCAACAGATTCCAGATTAATTGCTTCGATTCTTACCTGACTTGACCAGACATAAAACAAACTTTTATATACCTCTCAAATAGTTTTGGTTTTGACCTTTTTCAGTAATAGAATGCAGAGCCGGAGCCTAAAAAATGGCTCCGGCTCCAAACTCAGAGCCAAAATTACGGCTCCGGCTCAGGAGCGATAGCTTCTACGAAAAGTTTTTTCGGTTCCGGCTCCGGAGCCAGAGCGATTTTAAAAAGAGCTTTACAGAGCGGCTCTTTTATGAGCCGCTCCGGAGCGAGCTTTTTCGTACCCTGGGTAGGACACGATTATAAAATGAGTTTGTAAGAGGAGCCTCTTTTTCCTTTTGAACCAGTACAATATCTCACTTCAAATGAGGCGAGGTGCCATTGTATTGTTAGCACGTCACGTCGTGAATGGCTCAAATGTTGCGATGCGGGTAGATCTACTGCCTTTGCGAAAGAGGGGATACGATAAATGATGAATGAATAAATGGGAATATTAATTATCGTGCCTATGAATGTTGATTACAAAAATATTCTTCAAAATTTTTGTTAACTGTATAAGGAAAAACATATTTATAGATTTAAAATGAATCTCCATAAAATTGAAAATAACACGAAAATATTTTAATTGTTGTTAGATAGAGATTTAAAAATTAAAATAAAAATTTACGTCCCTCGAAAAATGTAAGAAATATCTCTCGAGTACAAAACTTCACTCCCTCAAAAAATGTAAGAGATTTCTCTCCAGTTCGTTTTTTCAATGTCACAACGGCTCGGTTTAAATTGGATATTTTACTGCGGCAAAAGCAGTAAGAAAATGTCTGCAGTTCGTGTTTACAATCTCACCTCGCCGCAATTCGAATTGGATATTTGTCACAAAAGAAATAAAAAAATGCTGTTCCAGTTCGTGTTTACAATCCCACCTTGGCGCAGTTCAAATTGGATATTCTACTGCCGTAAAAGAAATGTCTCTCCACTTCATAATTTACAATCGCACGATACTCCCTCATATCCCACTAGTACATTATTTTTGAACCGGGACATTTCAAAAAGTTGAGGTTTCAGTACAATTTACTACCGTGTACGGGACAAATGAACTGCCTCTTGTAAGTCCGGCTCAACTCTATTACTTACAGCAAGCAGAGTCAATGCATTTAACGCTCTGTATGAATTTAAAAACCATACTTAGTATTATTTAAACGTTTGCTATAAAATTACCTTAAACTACCATTAGGTTTTTTAAGTAAAACTTTTTACGCGCCAAAAAAAATTTACTTGGGGGTAAATTGCTTTCATTCGCGTTAGATCGTCCGATTTTATAAGCTTTATACAGGGTGTATGGCTGAAAGTAGTAGACGAACAAAAAATCGTATGGGTGGGGGATGAAATTGTAACGGTTTGGCCGCTAGGGCGTTTTGAAATTTTGTTGGTAAAGGTTTACAATATCACCCTGTATTTTTTGTAACTATGAGATATTTTCTTGAATTTTCTTAAATTAGCAATATACGGAGAATACTTCCACCTATATAAAACCAGGAAATTTTTTGTTCGTCTATCCACAGCCGGCCGCTTTGTTACTTTATGTACTACACCCTGTATGTCTTCCGCCAATTTGTGGTGACCACCATATTAGATTTAAAATGACGTCACACAGCTTACTGTACTATACTCGTCATACACTCTCATTTGATACTAGGGAATCCAATCCTGCATCAAAATCTCAATCCCGCAAGCTTGCGGGATCGAGGTCAACAATCTCGCGAACTCGCGGAATTTTGCGAGGCTGCAAAAAAATCATAGATTTTGTCCTAAGTAGTTATGTTCATGAATTTGAAATTACTCTTTGTTACAACAGAGTTTATGTTACCGATGTAAAAAAAATTCCAGCGGAATCCATTCCAGCGTAGTTTAGGATTGGCCTGAGCACTTTGTTTGACTGACTCAGTAGTTCGTCTGACATACAATAAAATTAGCCGCTAGGGTAACCCCGTACACTCATACGTGCTTGATCAACCCCCGCCTGACATTTACTGTGTTTCAATGAACCGGAGTAGAGTATTCGTTGAATTTACAGAAGACTTTTCCCTTGAAGTTAACTCGATGCTGTTTCCATGATGGTTCTGGGTTGATACATAATTGTACTTCGTGTCTCCGTTGGTATAAGTGCAGTAAACTTAAACTTTAACATCAACTTAAACAAATACATATATCAAACCCGGGTAAATCCCGAAGTGTTTCGTGGAGTTTTCTTGTATTTAACAAACCTTTAGTCAACTCGCGTTTCCGTGGACGCTTACTCTGAGTCAACCCAGGGTAAACTCTGCATGGAAACTCAGTAACTCATCGCGTTCGGATACACGCACATAAATATACTTAGATTGTTTTGTGTTATTGCTGAATTGCTTGTAAACAGATAATTTTAACGAACGAATTTAAATATCTCGGGAGTGTAAGGCCCTCCGTACACGAGTCGACTGATTTGCAATCTCAATTTCAAACTGGTTTCACCAAAATCTCGCGTCAAATCAGTTTACAATCACAATGGACCTTTGTTCACCCGCGAGCACAACTGATATTGGATTAAATGGGTGTTCTGTTCCCACACAGTTTTTAGGCCCGTCGATTTTGGCAAAATATCAAGTAGTTCATATGAAGGGCAATAACGCTACTGCAATCGCTTCCGACCGGCAAGAACAGTGGCACGAACAATAGAATATGGAAAGTTATGCTCTTTTCTAAAAATGGTTTTGATTCTTTCACGTGGAAACGCTTTCTTCGAGGGAGGGTTGTTAATAAATAAAGAGCTGCTTGGCGAACTGAATTTTAAAATAACCTCAGCTCGCATACAATTTCCACATATTCAACTGAGGATAAAACAAACCAACTGGACTCGAACTGAAGTTGAACGTTAAAGCTCGCTCAAAAGAGAGTAATCAACTGGAACAGAGGAACGGCATTCCAGTGGAGTTTTGCATTTCTGACATTTTGACGAAAAAGCAACAACAATTTCAAGCACGAACTGCACTTTAACTGGGCTTTAGTCGTTGAACCCAGTTATGTGGATTGAACTGAGGTCGGTGAAGCCGAATCATTATAAACTTTTTCCTGTTGGCATTTTCAAAAATTTTATTTTAAAATCACTAGACTAAATTTACAGGGAGTACAACTTGTGTTAACTGTACAAAACCTTCACACAGATAGGCAAAAGCTTTAAGTCAGCTTCGAGTTCGAGGAAGAGAAACGTATGCTGGTGCTCCCTCTCAACTATTGCCCAGTGGTGGCCTATGTATAAGCACAAAACATAGTATGAGCTCTTGAAACACTGTTTTGATGGCCTTGATTGAATAAACTCTTGACATGTATTGTTCATTTCTTGCTGAGTACATATTGATGGCTCTCCGTTCGAGTAGACTTCAAGCAAAGGGTTAACGATGTCTTCCTTAGCCTGTAAATTTCGTAAGGAGAAACTGAGTACAATAGACGGAAAGTGCAAGTGGAAATATTTCTTAATACCATTCTATAAGAAAGTTCCTAAATTGCTTAAAACAAAGGCCATCTGCGGAGATACGATGTTTGAACTGAAAGTAATAATTGGAAATGTAGTTTGTTATTAACTAACGTTTAACTTCGAATAAAACCACTTGCGACGCTACCTAGGAGTAAATGGGCCTAATTTATATCATCACGTTTATTTCTACTTTCGTACATAGTCGTAAATACCCTAAAAATACATTAACTTACAAAAAATCCATAAAATATGTCTGAACACATTTCCCCCACTCCAAAATAAAGGGAACAGAAAAAAAGAGTGTCAAAACCCCAGACAGACGAGCAGACGCTGGAAGTTCAATGACACTTCAGACAATGACCAATGCCCAGAAACGGGGTAAAAAAACGTATACCCCCACCATAACTCTTACAGCGAAGTGCCAAAATAGTGACAAAGCGAGACTCGTGCCTCGTGTGGTGATTTTAATGGGGTTAAAGGAGACTGTCAAGGGTTAATGTCTCACCATTCAAAATAACTCTTGGCTAACATCCTTGCCAAAACGTGTGTTTTTATATAGCAATGTGGTATTTCTAATGACGAATGCGGATTTGTAATAATGACGATTTTACTTACAATTGTGCAACGATGAATTTTTCCGTCCACTAAATCTCGACCTACACGCGCCTAATGCGACCTGAAAGCACCCATCCAATTAGAACAAGAAAGATATCCATCGTACATCTGATGGAATCTCTTAAGACCACTGTTCAACACCCGCACACCATTGTGGATGATCCTCCCCTCCACTTGTTGAATGACCTACAAAATCTTCGTTTATTTTTGTACTCCGAGGCATTTCCTTCCTTTCCGCTTTTGTTTTGTTCAGTGTTCCTGCTTCTCTCTCTGAAACTCTTCACAAAGGAAACCCATTTCAAATAAAAATTAGATCCTACCTAAGTGGGGGTGGTTGTGGAAGTGGTGGTGGGGGTAATTCTTTACAAAAGAGGAGAGGATGTAATTTTTCACATTTCTACAGAAAATAGTTTTCTAAAATTGAGCTGCAAAAAAGATGGAGATTGTGTTGCTGTGAAGCCATTGAAAAACTGTGAGTTTCCTTTCAATGTCAGGGAAAAAGCAACTTAAATTTAGTGGCGAAGCTTTTCCCTTCGTTTCTAGATGCTTTAAGAGGAAAGGTGGAAAGGTGGCAGGGTGGCTGGTTGGAAAAATTGCGCATGACTTGTGTTTTGTGTGAACAACTGCTGCCTGCTGCCTCCTCGTTGTCTGAGTTTGTTTTGAGGAACTGTTGCCAGCTTTTGAGTATTTTTTCGGGAGTAGATTTGCTACTTTTTATTGAAGTAGAACTTGTTTATCAAAATTAGAGATGAATTAACCAATCTTGCCCCCTTGAAAAATCTCAACAAGTATTAACACAACCCTTAATATGAAGACGTTTTCAAACTAAGCTTATGAGCCTTATGTCTATTTTCCAAATCACCGCACCGGAGTGAACGTTTTGTTTTGTTGTGGTGAGATTTTATATCAGTTAGTGGGTTAATTCTTCTCTGTACTATATGCCTGTTCCCGTACTTGCAGGGAGATGGACGAGAGGAAAATTTGTGTTCACTTCTTGTATAAATGACCTTCACACTAGATAGTTAAGTACGTTCTAGAAAATTTGATGGAGATCTTTAAACTAGAAGTTACTGGTCACTGATAATCTTCCTAAACTCCACAGGATGGCTTTAGACATTCTCTACAGTTGATTTAACAACCAGCTAACTTTAGAAAAACCAAGTTGTTGGCATGAAAACGGCCCACCAATCACTCCGGTCGCACTAGTGGTAGCCCTACAACTAACTGGCAAGTTAATCACCAATCACCTTTTTCATAACACAAAACTAATGCCTCTAGTTACCTTTTATTAATCAATAAACCTAGCCACTAACAATCTAAATTCGAACATATAATCTGGGTTTTGATGGGGTGTACTAGTACAAAAAAGCGCTAAAAGCGCTGCTTGAAGCAGCTTGTCACTTTTTTTTTACAAAATCAAGACTGTATCAATAGGTGTGTTTTTTAATGAACTATATAGTTCTTTGGGAGCATCCATTAATTACGTGAGGTGATTTTGGCGATGTTTCGAATCCCACCTCTTCCTCCTTGGTGATGTGATGAGATTTGTCTCGACCCCTTGAAAATTTCAAAAATATGTTCCTGTACTTTCTGAACTTCATCCCCACCTCTCAATAAGCAAGTTGCAGTAAGTGACAGAATTCAAAAAGTACGGGAACATACCTTTTATCGCATCACCATATTACTATTCCACTAAAATTCAGAAACTCCTTCCCTGCCGTGTAGGCAATATTTTCCCCGCAGTACAAAACTAGCCCGCTCGTCCCACCCCCATTTCCTGTAGCCAATTGTTTATGTCTCCAGATTTTATACATAAACGACTGGATATTTAACTGATAAATGATATCAACTTTCAAAACCAAATCTCTCCGATTTTCGACCTATCAGTATTCTTCCATTTCTGGTTAAGTTTCTTGAAAAGCTTATAGCAACTCAAATCTTTGAGTATTGTGCTTGACTTCGTAGTCCAGTCAAAATAGACGAAAAAACGCCATAATTGGAAGATAATTCGGAAGTTGCTGAAAATTGGAACAGCCCTTAAAAACATTATTAAGCTGTAGAGACTGCCACGCGATTGGACGACTGCAAACTTTTTTATTCAAGGTCAAAGGGTCAAAATATCAGTTTTTTGCAAATATATGCTAAACCAGGGATTCTCAACCTTTTTGAGCCCACGTACCCCTTTTCGTGTATCATTAACTATGCGTACCCCAACAAAGTTGAGAATTGTTTAATAGTATTTTTTCTGGTTTGAAGATCTTCTAAAAGTCTTTCAAAATACTTTACATCTTTTTTTATGAGGTGTTGGTATTTCGTTTCAAAATTACGTTTTAAAAGAGACGGTTTCAAGGAATGCTTTGACAAAATTTCTGAGCATACTATGCACTGTGAAACAAGGTCGCCTGCCCTTCCGGTATAAGTAAATCCTAACCGTAAATATGACTCATCTTACTTTCTTTTCTTGGCTTCACAGCGCTGCTCTCCCTGTCTGTGACTCAGTGTTCCATATTTGGACACTAGTGTTCCAATATACTACGGCCACAAATGCAATAGTAACACGAGCATCGTGTTTTCTGGCTGCAAATTTTAAATCATTATTCAAGAACTTGGTAACAATTTGTAACTTCTAGCATGTATCTAGCGTACCCCCTATAAATTTTCACGTACCCCCAAGGGGTACGCGTACCACCAGTTGAGAAACACTGGCCTAATCTACAAACGTTGTAAACACAATTTTCTGATAAGACGTACGGTTTAGCATATATTTGCAAAAAACTGATATTTTGACCCTTTGACCTTGAATAAAAAAGTTTGCAGTCGTCCAATCGCGTGGCAGTCTCTACAGCTTATGTATAGTAATGTTTTTAAGGGCTGTTCCAATTTTCAGCAACTTCCGAATTATCTTCCAATTATGGCGTTTTTTCGTCTATTTTGACTGGACTATTTGCCCTATCAGCCAGGCAACAGATGACACAGTTTTGTGTGAATGGCCAAGCGCCGTGCGCAGGATGATGTTTTTTTAATTTCCATTGTGGCAGGTCATGATTTTGTTTTTTTTTTCTTGTTTTCAGGCATACGTATGTACAATTTCTCGGAAGAAATGAAATATTCTTTTTAGGCAACTTTTCGTGTTCAAGGCTATTTCGCTACATTTCAGGTGCGCGGAAAATAATCGATTTGAATTGTATTTGATTAGCCAAGGGGTCAGGCGCAGTGCACCGCAGGATGGAGTTTTTTTAAATTCCTATTTTTTATATGGGGAACTTTTGAATTGTGGCAGGTCATGACTTTGTTTTTTTCTTGTTTACAGGCATATATTTCTCCAATGAAATATTCGTATTTCCTGGCCATTGATAGTTGTTCCCGGCCGAATATTTCAGGTGCGCGGGACGCGATCTGCTATTGGGTGAACTTAATTTGTGTACCGGTCGGTGGAAGTCGATCGCTCGGTTTTCAGATATTCGCATTTTCTTCCGTAAACAAGGATGAGAATTCAATTACCACATATTGTTTCTTACAAATTTTTAATGTCATAAAAAATGCAGACATTCACTAATTGTTATTCATAAATGTCAATTTTGGTACATATGTACATGTTAAGAACTGACTGAAACATTCTTTCGTCTATGTCAATTTTATAGGGTAATAATAGGTAATTTAAGGTGGGCGAAGGGGTTTTTAAGAAAATAACTGAAGATTTTAATTTTTTATTTTACTCATACTCGATGTGTTTTGAAGTGTGGAGTTACACTGCTTTTGCAGTGAGCGACATATTTGTTACAAAAGGTCAGGAGCGGAACGCGTTGGATTGATTGAGAGAGGGCGGGTGGAACTTACTATACAGCCACCTCCTCGGGATGAGTTCTGGGTTGTTTTGCGTTGGTTTTGAACGCAAAATAAGCTGAGAGCTGTATAAATACACTCACTCAGAAATGTCATTGTTTTTGGGTCAGTTTTTACTAAAAACTACATTATCCCAGTCATTCCACTCCCAATCTTTGTGTGATAAGTTAAGGACAAACAATTCAATTTCCAAAATATTGCAAAACATTTTTGAGTGAGTGCATACAAGTAACAATGAAATAAACTTCAACAGAATATTCATAAATAAAATATATTGATTCTTATCCTCCTGTATTAAGATTGATTTGGAAATATAGACTAGCCATAGAAGTTAACACTACTTAAGTGTGGTCCTACGCACACTATTTTTTTATGTGGTAAAGTCAAGCTTAGGAATTACTACTAGTACAACTAGTCTGTCATGTCGTTCAAACTCATGGTCAGTGTCTAGTAGTAATCTTGATTTGAAGGATAGAAGAGAAAGGATAGGTTAGGAGTCTGGAGGGTGCGTGAGTAGATGTCGATGAACCTTGCATTTGAACTCTGAGATGTTATATGAGTTCGGAAACACCGACTGTGGAAGACAGTTCCACAATCCAGTTGTTCTATTTATAGACGAACTGTTAAAACGTAATTGTTCGTGAAGAGAAGGGCTGTAGCCTGTGGAGGTGAGCCGAGTTGGCTAGTCTTGTGTTGCGGGAAAAAAGTTGCCGTGTAGGCAGGAGGTTTCTATGTTCAGTGGAACAGTTGCTATGGTAATAGCGGTAAAACTTGCTGAGTGCAGCTACATTCCTTCGGTGGCTTAAAGGGTCGAAGGAAGAGCAAAGGGTGCAATCGCCAATGAGTTTGATGGCGCGATTTTGTACCTAGTCCAGCCAAGCCAAGGTGGTTTTGGTTGGGTGCACTTCGTGGATGTTTGCGCGAATGTTGGCAATCTAGTTGAAGTGTCTGTATATTTCATGATGCCAACTTGGTTGTCAACCAAGTTTGTCGTGTGTATGTTGTCAACCAAGTTTGTCGTATGTATGATCTACGCCTACGCTGGACGAACATGAAATGAGAATTGCTGAAGCAGCGCCCCCAAAAATCCAGTTCAGCCCAACGCCAAAGGGAAGAAAGGCACTAGGACAACCTATGAAGAGATCTAAAGACGAAATAGAAATGGACTTACGTGCCTTACTACGTGGATTACTAAAGCCTGAACTAAATATGACGTGCCGTACCACAACCGTACGTGCCCTAGCGTACGAACTAGGGAATCCAATCCCGCATCAAAATCTCAATCCCGAAATCCCGCGGGATCGAGGTCAACAATCCCGCGGATTCGCGGGATTTGCGGGACTACAAAATAATTCGTAGATTTTGTTCTAAAAGGTTATGTTCATTAATTCATGAAGTATTATATGAAATAAAAGCGTAACAAACTACAGTCAACCAAGACCAATTCTAAACTACGCTGGAATTTTCTTACATAGCAGCATAAATTTTAATTTCGAACTTGCTCTCCATTTTAACAGAGCTTATGCTAGTTTACAAATGGCCTGAATACTTTGTTTGACAGACTCAGTTATTCGTTTGAAATACATTTGCCGCGAGGATAATCCCCTTACTACTAAGTTTCCATATAGAGTTTACGATGGGTTTTCTCAAAGTAGAAACGGAGGTTGAGTAAAGTTTCTTTAACCAGTCCGGTTCAGCCGAGTTTTGCATATGTGTGCGATTGAGTCTCCGTTATTGCATATATACCAAAGGCGACGCAATGTTATATTACTTATCTGACACTTTCGCCCAGAGCCGTCATGGAAATGCCATGTATGCATTTTTTATGACATTAAAAATTTGTAAGAAACAATATGTGGTAATTGAATTCTCATCCTTGTTTACGGAAGAAAATGCGAATATCTGAAAACCGAGCGATCGACTTCCACCGACCGGTACACAAATTAAGTTCACCCAATAGCAGATCGCGTCCCGCGCACCTGAAATATTCGGCCGGGAACAACTATCAATGGCCAGGAAATACGAATATTTCATTGGAGAAATATACATATGCCTGTAAACAAGAAAAAAACAAAGTCATGACCTGCCACAATTCAAAAGTTCCCCATATAAAAAATTGGAATTTAAAAAAACTCCATCCTGCGGTGCACTGCGCCTGACCCCTTGGCTAATCAAATACAATTCAAATCGATTATTTTCCGCGCACCTGAAATGTAGCGAAATAGCCTTGAACACGAAAAGTTGCCTAAAAAGAATACATATTTCATTTCTTCCGAGAAATTGTACATACGTATGCCTGAAAACAAGAAAAAAAACAAAATCATGACCTGCCACAATGGAAATTAAAAAAACATCATCCTGCGCACGGCGCTTGGCCATTCACACAAAATTGTGTCATCTGTTGCCTGGCTGATAGGGCAAAGTAAGTGAGGGGTGGAGAAGGCGAAAAAGTACATTTCGTCCGTGTGGAATGAAGTTCCCAAGCCACTCTGCCCTTCGCCTCTTCCTTTGTCCTTTCAACAGAGAACTTGGGGAAATGCGCGGAGAGCTTATGTGGAATGTGTAGACTAAAGCTTCACGATGGGAATATTAACAGATCCCCCTAGAAAATTTTCTGGTGACAAAATTTTGTATGAAGCGGAACATCTGTATTACAGATATTTAAGTCTGTGGTAGAACTCTCCGTATGTACTTAGTGAAAGCACTCATTTTACCTCTTATGATGCGTTTTCCGGAAAATTTTTGGGACCTATCGAGTTAGAGCTTGGAATTACTCTTAAAATGTAGCTCTTACGGAGTAAATAAAAATATATGATGGCCTGCCTGATCAAGTCTGGTACTACTGGCTTGGCAAACCACTTTTTTTGTTGTAGTTTTGAGATCGCAACTGACCTATCGAATAAGAGTTTCAAACTATAACCAAATTGAAGTTTGAATATTTTTATACTGGAAAAACAGGTCTGCCGGATCTGTGCCGGTGCCAAGTGCCTGAAGTGCCTTTTTATTCGGCTGGGCTTGTTTTACTGATCATGTATTGCACGGGATGCAACTGTTGATCGTCAATTTCCCGTTGTAACGCAATGCATAGCTTCGAATTCGTGTGCTGTTCGGTTTCTAATTTAAATATGGCGTTATTTTTAAGCAATTCCCTAAACGGATTTGCTATGACTGCATAGTCTGTTATTAATTTCCTGAAGTAGGTCGTTAACCCCAGAAATCTTTGTAAAGTTTTCCTATCCAAATGTATACTACTACTTTTGGCCTCTCCTCTGATGGTCGTCGCTCCCGCTAGACATCCCGTAACTTTTTTTCAAAAAGAGGGGCGGTTTATTTTTAGTAGTCCACGCGCGACGAAAATCTTAGGACGGCCCTGTTAACCGTAAGTCCGAGGTATTTCACTTCCGATATATTTTCTAATTGTTATCCAGAATTATTTGAAATTCGGAAGGTTTTCCAGTTCCACTGCACATCGCGAAGAACTCGGTAAAGTATCGACTCACATTTGCTAAAATTGTTCTTCAATTTTCCCAATCATCACTAAAACGTTCGATTATTTCAAGTCAAAGTGAAAGAAGTAACAGGCGGTATAACTGGTGGGTAACTTCCATCTTCGGCTCTGTTCTATAAACACAGCATCCGTTTAGAGGCTGCGGTCAAGTTACACAGCTGACTGCAGCAGCTGATTATCATCTGCATTCGAATACCGAGTATTGATGTATTTTTGCAGCTTTTATCATATTTTGAACGCATAAATGCAATATTTTGCAGTCAGCTGCGTAATTTGAACGCAGCCAGAAGATGGTATTCTTATTGGCGAAACTGTCGATGCCTTCATACGTATGGAGGAAAATGTCACTTTACACGCCACCTTGCGACAATTACATACGAATTTAGTCGATTTGGTTGCCAGAAATTTGTTATATTGACAATGAGAATACCAATTTAAGGTCGAAGTGACACATCTTTCACGTCACTCGACAACGAGAATAAAAGGCTGAGATTTAACATCACCTATTGAATTGGAAGTTTGAGGTGAGAGGCGCCATAACTGAGAATTTATCATTAGGTTGTACATCATTCCTCATAACACGCCAATGCTTATAGACTTAAGAAACTTAAAAACCTAAAGACACCACAAACCTCTTATCTTGACCACATAACGATTGTTTATAACACACAATGACTATTCCAATTGTATTTGCCTAGGTTATCATCACGTACAATTTTTTCGTCTTGGCAAAAATAAAAAAACGAAGTAGATAACAACAAACCACACCAAGTTCAAACTATTTTCTTTCCGGAATTTACTACGAAGTAGATTTTTACTACTATAAATTTCGAATGGCAACGCTGGTCGCCTTCGCTCGCTTTATGAATGATGAGAAAATTATTTTAGCTGGGAAGAAAACCATCAGTTTGTGATAGAAAATCGCAATATAAAGGCATAATACAAAAAACGTCGCTTTTCTTTGTGGTCTAGGACATAGAGATCTGTTTTTTATAATATAAAAATAAATTAATAAAAAAAAACCCGGCAAACATTGTTGTGAAAAGAAATTAGTGTGAAATAATAATAAATATAAAAATCGTAATAAGAAGAGAGAGAGAAAAATACTAAAAAGATTATGTAAAGCACTATAGTTATACAAGAAGTGAATATATGTATATATATATAAAATTTTTTTATTTATTATAAAAAAAAAAGATAAAACAATTTGTTTATTTTTTTTTGTAATAAATTGATCTCTAGATATCGTGAAAACTAATCTGAATTGGCTTTCTCAATTATATTTCGGTAATTATTTGATATCCAGCTTTAGTTTGTCTCGTTTTGTTTATAAACGTTCGATTTTGTTTTAGTTTTTTTCTTTAAATTTTAAATTTTGTTTATATAAAAGCCTTGAATATTTTGTTTTGCATTTTGTTGTTGTTTTTTTTTTGTGGTGAAAGAACAACTATTATATTTTTATTTTGAAAAATAATACAAAATAAAAATGTCGGGAAAAGATTTATCCGCAATTTGCGGTGTTAATATTGAAACATTTACTGGTAAGAGAAAAATGAAAACAAAAAAAAAAGAAGAAAATTCACTAATTTAGAGAATTCACTAAGTTAGAGAAGAAAAATTCACTTTTCTTGTATTTTGTTGGCACGAAAGGAAATATGTACATAAAAACAAAATAGAAATGTTTTTCTCTTTAATGCTTCACCATTATTATTAATTAATTCATTTTCAACACGATTCTCAATCGAATTATAAAATAAAATTAATTAGTGCCACTTTATTTCATTGTTATTTTTATATACAGTCTATATTTCATGATAAAAACGAGCACTTCACTTCATGAGATAATCACATGCTCTCCTAGAACGCATTTCATTCTTCTTTAAGTAGTTTTTTTATTTATTTTTAAAAGTAAATTTTAAAATGATTAATCCAAAAAGGGTTGAAAACGTTTTCTCCTAATGTATATTTTTATATGTATGTGTATATGTTGTTTCAGAATTAAGATAAGAGAAACGTGCCCCGTGAAAAAGAAAATTTTACAAAAAAAAAAATACTCAGATATTTGAGTTTTGGACGTGTGCCAATATTTATTTTCATTTCGGTTTAATTCAAATGTCTCGAGAGAGAGAGAGAGAGTAAAAATATTAAAAGATTTTTTGTTTAAATGAATTTTCTTCATCCAGATTTTACTGGTTTATTTTTACAACTACAATAAAAAATCACAATTATATCATTTCCCATTTGAAATCGTTTTGGGTGTGTTTTAGTACGTGTACCTACCAAGAAATAGCTGCTTGCTGCAATAATTTCAGAGAGAAAAACACACACAAAACTCTTAATTTGATTTTTTTATATTCGTTTGGCAAGCATGAATTGAATTGATTTTTTGTTTGTTTAAAAATAAACTTTTACTTTGTTTTTTTGTTTTGTTTTAAAAAATTTCTATATCACGTGCATTTACGACTTTATTTCATAGTATTAGTTAGTAAAAAGCTTTTATTTTATTTTTATTTTCGTTTTAACTATGTATATATTTTATTTTTAAATACACTAGGTATATATTAAAAAATTGTACGTATCCCAATTTTTTTTATATTATAATTGTCATTTTCAATTACAAAGTAAATTATATGGTATTCTCAATTTAAAAATAATAACAAAAAAATATTTCTCCATTTCACAGAAACATAGTTAAAAAATTCTACGTACATCAAAAATTTGCCCGTACAACATATATAATAGAGCAAGGGCGGGCAACCTTTTTATATCATAGGCCTGGGCTTAGATAAAACACAAGCGCACGTGCATAGTAATTTCCTCTTGGAAATTCGTTTACGGGTAACAAAACTCCCAACATCTGACCACGACAAGAGTGGCTGTGAGACCGTTGAATCATGATTGGGAATATAAATGAGCGGGTGATTTGGGGTTTTAAACGAGTGACACTTTTCTTTTCGAATGTACTTTAGTTATGTGATTTGGGACTTTCACAGCCAATTAAAAAGCGATTCAGAGATTCCCAATTGTTTTGGCGCACGCCATTCTATTGGCTTATGGATGCAGCGAGGTGTACTGGATTCCAACTAGTAATATATAATGTAGAAGTACTTAATTTTCAAACGGGTGAATTTGATTTGTAAAAAGGTGAATTTGATTTGCGAAAGGATGAATTGTGAAAAAACTGTACAATATGGTAAATTGTACTTAAGGGTCACTTTTAAATATTTCGGTTCACAAATAGTGTCCTACTGCTACTGGTCTACCGAGGAAAATGAGGCGAGCTGTGTGATTGTAATTACATAGTGGAGAGACAAGGGTTTTTTCTTTTTTACTTAATTTGCGGCAGTAAAATATGTCGCCTCCTGTTTTGCGAGGGTGGTTAGCTTAATCCAGCTTTACGCAGTGTCAGTAAAGGGCAGCAGTAAGAGAGCGGACTAACAGCAGAAAATGAAGGGCCGCATACAGACTAACGCTGGAAACAGATACGTGCGTTGCTTCAGTGCCTGCATCGAATTTTCGCTGACAGCCAGATGTGTGTTTGGGTTTCCTTCTAGTCTTTTACAAATAACCAAAAAACCTAAGCGGCAAGTGCATGTGTCTGTTGTGTGGCTTGTGTTTGGGTATTTGGGTGGTGGAGGGTATTGGAGAGGTGAATGCGGCAATGAGAAGTTGGAAGTAGACCAACTTTTGCGATGCGTGCTTTCCGTTTACGTAACTATATGCCAGTTTGCATTTTAATGTAAGCACTTCTATTATATCGATCACGCCACCAATGTTATCATGTATCTGTCTCCAGCTTAAGCGTCCTTCGCGCGTGCTGCGCATACAGAGCCTTATCTAACGATGCGGCGAGCGTGATAGCGCGAATTATACCAATAGACATACTGGCGAGAGCAGGCATGCGTCTCCAGAATGTTAGAGGGGAGACAAAGTCAGTGCGACGTCAGATGATGCCCTGCGTGCCTGTAACGAAACAGCAAGGAGAGTGGGACAAGTACAGTAGAAACTTCAGTATAGAAGAAATTTCTCTTCTTCGCTCTGAGAAACCTACACAACCCACGCGACTCTTTCAACTTACCGCCCTACACGGACAGACTCAAGAAGTTAGAACTCACGCCGCTGTCACATAGGAGGAAAGTGCTTATGTTTTGCTTATGTCCTAAACGATAGCGTTAAGATACAGTTCCTGTCCGCTAGAATCAACCGTATGGCATCCCGCTCTGCTGTCTAAACTCCAAGCTATTAGTATCGACTCAGTTCTAAGGAACTGGATTGAGAGCTTTCTTTCTAGCCGTTCAATCACGGTAGTATTGGATGGCGTTGAATTCAACCCTTACTCCATCTCGGCCGGTGTTCCCCAAGGGTCGATCCTCTCTCCTATTCTCTTTCTTATATTCATTAATGATTTGCTCTCAATCCCCACCATCCCACTACATAGTTTCGCCGATGACGGTACTCTTACCCCTTAGACAGCATAAGACAAACAAACGCCAGACCTTGTCTCTCAGACCGAGAGCTTATGTCCAACTCTCTTAACATGGACAACATTGAACTCATTATTGATTGGGGCCGCAAGAATTGTGTCGAATTCAATCAATTGAAAATAAAGTACTGACTTATCTTCACCAAAACCTGCACGAACCTTCCCCCTATTTCAGTGGGCAACGATAATGTAACAGCTGACCCATCTCTTAACATCCTGGGCGTGACTTTATCTTCTGATCTGCGATGGAATAATCACATATACCAAGTCGACAAACAAGGGTATCAATGCCTCGGATTCATTTAGAGATGCAAGTCCCTCCTCCAGCCAGCTGCACTGGCTACAATCTACAAATCCTACAATCGGCGCCGCCTCGAATACAACTCGTACATCTGGGCTGAAGCCCCAAAAATCACTTTGGCTTGGCTAGACAAGGTTCAAACCCACGACATCAAACTCATTGGCGATATCAACTTTTGCTCAACGATCGACGTTTTAAGCCACCATAGGAATGTAACAGCCCTCAGCAAGTTTTACCGCTATTACCATAGCGATTGTTCCACTGAAATTAAAAACTTAGCCAACTCGACTCATCCCCACACACTACATTCCTCCTCTTCGCGCACATCACGGTTTAGTAGTTCGTTTATAAATAGAGCAACTCGATTGTGGAACTGTCTTCCGCAGTCGGTGTTTCCGAACACATATAACATCTCAGAGCTCAAATGCAAGGTTCATCGACATCTACTCTACAGAGCCCTAATCTATCCCTTCTCTTCTATCCTTCAGATCAAGCTTACTACTAGACATTGCACCATGACTTCAACGACATGGCGGACTAGTGGTGCAAAGGGTGACTCCTCAGCTTGACCATATAACTTAAAAAAAATAAATAAAGAAGAATTGCCTCTTTACCATATTTGGTTATATCGTACCTAGAATCTTTTGACCATGTTTTATTAGAATTTCTGAGAAATGAGGAAATATTTGTTTGTTAACTTTGTCTTTCTAAACTTAGAATATGATTTGTTAATTTTTTCTAAAAAGTTTAAGAACTAATTACTATTTTACTTTGTAATTGAAAATTGCATATTATATATAGAAAAATTTTGCATTTATATATAGAAAAATTTTGGTGTGCGTAAAATTTTTTGTGTATGTTTACATCATATGAAAAAGAAAACATTTAAAAAATCGTCATAATGAAATCTCAAAGAGTGTAAAACGACAGGAAAAGCCCAGTTATAATAATAATAACAAAAATAAATAAAAATAAAACGAAAATCACCTGAAATCTTCGGATTGTAGTACACAAACAAACAAGAAAAGACACCACCACACCACCGTTGAAGCATGAAAGGTATAGACAACAAATCGATACACTAACAAGCTCTCTACCTTCCCCAATTGTGTGCTTATTACCTTTGTCATGAATATCAATAAAAACCAAGTCAATGAGCCTTTTCAGGAATGTTTCTACGCGATGTTCTCATGTTTAATCCCTTTAATGTTGATGTTGTAATTCGATAGTTGGGTGTTTTTTTATAGGACTTCAAAATATAGGCATCGATTTTTTTTAGGTCTGATTTGTTTCATCAATAAAATGTATTTAAATCCTAAGCAGCAGCACGTGCGGATTTCTAGAATCTAGAATTTTCTTGCCTTTAATTTTTTTACTATGTCAAACTTTATTGTTAGACCATTCTTAATATGCCATACGATTTTTTTTATTACACCACTAATAATCATTAGTTTTGACAGGTCTGTTACTTTGAATATATTATCATGAATAATATCTAAATGGAAAAATTTAGAAAAAAAAACGTGATTTTTTTGTTAATATTATTATACACACATAATCGAAGTTTTGATAATAATTAGCATTGTATTTTAAGATAGACAAAATCACAGCTGAGGCAAAAATTAGTTCGATTTAATATTTTATTCATTTTCGACATTTTTAAAATAAATTTTTATTCAAGTTTTTAACGAATATATCATGTGTATCGAACCGATCGCCGCCCCCTCTGTGTGTCAAACGGTGGTTGTGACGGGTTTCAAAAGTTATGTAATTAATCCATTTAAATGCGAAATATTTTTTTTTTGCTTAGGATTATTATTATTATTATTAAGGAATGTGGGGGCAACCCATATGGTGAACACTGCGGCCAAGTTAGGCCTATTGTGTACGTACCCCACTAGCGGAACAGACTTAGAACCGGCATAGCTCTACTACTACTATCGGCCTTCCGAATGAAGGCAAGAAGGTCTTTAGTTGATGAAGACCGGACTTGGGCAGGGCTCAAGAACTCTCTGATAAACGTTCTTCTTCTAAGCCAGATCAGAGCAGGACATTCACAAAGAATATGTGTGGAAGTTTCATCGCCTTCCAAGCAGAGTCGGCATTCTGTCTCTTGAGACGGTCCTAGGTTGTGGAGGTGGTACCGCAGTCCTACATGGCCAGTGAGATAGCCCACCAGCAGCCTTAGGTCCGCTCTGTTTAGAGTAATAGTGCCCCTTAAGGCAAAGGGTCTTATAAGATCTTTAGCCTGTCTAAGACCTGGGACTGACTCCCAATAGGCTAGGTTTATTTTCTTAATCCACTCTTCTATCAAGGACTTGGAGGTGGACCAAGAGATGCCACAGAAGGGTTCTGGGCCCTGGAACAACGTCTCAGGCCCCTCCCTAGCGAGGCTGTCTGCAGCCTCATTTCCCTCGATACCACAGTGTCCGGGGACCCAGCATAGCGAGACCTCGTTTCTTCTGGTCAGGCTCTGGAGTACGTCAAAACACCCTGCTACTATTTTGGAAGAAAACTTCCACGTTGAGAGTGCCTTGATGGCAGCTTGGCTGTCAGAAAAGATTTTAATGTTGGCGCCTTTCAGACCTTTCTCAAGGTTGAGCCTAGCGCAGGTCGCAATGGCATGTATTTCAGTCTGGAAAACAGAGGGCCACTTACCCATTGCAATCGAGACCTTGGAGTTGGGTCCTGCGACACCAGCCCCTGTACCATGTTCCATCTTTGACCCGTCAGTAAACCAGTGGAGATGGTTTGGATCCCTAGGAAGAATGATTTCCTCCCACTCAGAGCGATCCGGGATAATTGCTTTGAATTTCCTTTGGAATCGTAGTTGACCAACCATATGGTCGGATACGCGGCAGATGGAAATGCTTGGGATATTTTTAAGGATATCCATGTGTCCTTTGACCGTATGGGGCCAGTTGGATGAGATCTGAAGTCTCAAGGCACTTATGGCGGCGGATTTCCATATGAAGAGATGCAAAGGGGTCAATCCAATGATTGCTTCCATTGCAGCTGTGGGGCAGGTCCGCATAGCTCCGGTAATGGAGAGGCAAGCAAGCCGTTGCAGCTTGCTGCACTTGAGGATCGACGTAACCTGTTTAGTCTTGGGCCACCAAACTATAGCAGCATAAGTGACAACAGGTTTAACGATCGTATTGTACATCCAGTACATCATTTGTGGTGTAAGACCCCATGTCCTACCCAGAAGCCTTTTGCAGGCCCATATGGCCCTTGTGGCTTTGCTGATGACGTAGTCAAGTTGAGCGTTCCAGTTCAGTCTCTTGTCTAGCTTTATTCCCAAATATTTGACTGAGTCTGAGTACTCAACTGTGGTATCCCGAATACAGATAGGACCTAGGTCCAATTTGTAACGTTTGGAGAAAGGTACCAGGACAGCTTTATTTGGGTTAATTGCTAGGCCCTCCTTGGTACACCATCTTTGAACTTCTCGTAGTGCTGTTCTCATGACCTCTGTAATGGTCAAATCGAATTTCCCAGACACAATGATGGCAAGATCATCTGCATAGCCGATGACATCGAAACCAGATTCAGATAGTTTAGTCAAAAGTTCATCCACAACTAGTGACCAAAGTAATGGGGATAAAACTCCACCTTGAGGGCACCCCTTAATAGCCTTAACACTAATGGTGGAGACACCTAGGGTAGAAGAAATGTCACGATCTGCAAGCATGGCATTTATCCACTCAATCGTGTGAGGATCCAGATTTCTGAGAGCCAGTGCTCTAGAGATGGAATCATAGCCTGTGTTGTCGAAAGCACCTTCGATGTCAAGGAACGCGCATAAGGCAGTTTCCTTAGCGAGGAAGGCCCTTTCGATTTTACTGACCAGGTGGTGTAAAGCAACCTCTGTTGATTTACCTTTAGAGTAAGCGAACTGGGAGCTATGTAGAGGGAGGGAGAGCTCCAGTTTGCACCTAATATGAAGGTCTAGCAGCCTTTCCATTGTTTTCAAAAGAAAAGAGGTTAAGCTGATAGGTCTGTACGATTTAGGCAGCTCGAGGGGTCTGTTGCCCTGTTTCGGGATAAAAACCACCACGACTTTCCTCCAGATGGTTGGAATGTATCCCCAATTGAAGCTGGCTCTAAAGAGGCAGACCAGGTTGTTGAGGATCAGATCGAGGCCCTTCTGAAGAAGTGCCGGAAAAATTCCATCTCCTCCGGGTGACTTATAGGGTTGAAAAGAGGCCACTGCCCATTTAACCTTGTCACAGTCGAAGATATTCCCTGAAAGACTGCGGGAATAGCGGTCTGGGATGGTCCTATGACTACACCCAGGATCCAATGGATAAACGGTCTGGAGGATTGACCCTGGAAAGTGCTCTCTGAGCAGGCACCTTAAGGTTTCCTCATGGTTAGAGGTGTAGGAGCCATCCTCCTTTTTGAGAAGGCCCACTCCGTTGAAGGAGTCTTTGGAAAGTAGCTTTTGGAGTCTAGTCGCCTCTGGTAGAGTCTGAATGCTCTCACAGTGTTTCCGCCAGGCAATCCTTTTGGAACGTCTCAACTCCTTGTTATAGGCTGTTAGGGTGAACCTATATTCATCCCAATACCCGGTGTGTTTTTGCTTAGGATAGTTTAAATGAAAGAAAAAATGAATTTAACTTAAGTTACTCAATAGACTCTACAAACCGGATTTGCTTTCAGCCTCTCACTACTGCTTCCAACTGATGTTATCTAGTTTGACATCTCTAAACTCTATGTCCTGAAATGTTATCCTTCCAATCTAGCCGGTTTCTCTTGGTTTATAAAATCTAAATGTCCAGCCCATCGACCAATATCATATGTAACACAAGTGGTCTCTCCATCTCATATCCCTGGACTGTCTTCAATGTTAAGGATGTTCTCTACTCAAAAAAATTGACATTTTCATAAAAAATTCAAGTGTTACAAAATTTTGTGTATGAAGAGGTCGATTGAATCAGATCTGCTTTAACGTGTCTCAGCATGTATGGTTATAGTGGATTTGGATAGTATATACGATCGCGTAGACCTGGGTCTACTCTATACCACACTCCTAGAATTTGAGATCCCTCTCACTATATAAATTGGATCTCCAATTATTTTAGTAACAGAAAGATCCGTGTAGGTGGAATATCTCGAGCTGTTTGCGGAGGTATGCCTCAGAGAAGCTCGCTAAGGCCAATTCTGTTTAGTATCTATAGTGATAAACTACATGAGGTAGCGTCTTGAGGAGTCAAAATTTTTCAGTTTGCAGATAATTTCTGCATAATCTCAGGCGAGGATTGCACGGTGCCTATTGAAACTTCAACTCGTGTTACACGAATTGAATAAAATTGCCTCTGAAAAAAAGTAAAATAATATGAAGCCTCACCTGAAAGCACTATTCTTCTCTTCAGGTCGCTTATCACGTGCTATATATCTTAGCAAATGAGATGCCGTCTAATCTTAAGGCGGAATTGATCACTGCAAAGAATGTGGCTAGAGAATTGTGAAAATTGATAATAGCTCACCAAATACATTCAATCTGTCGACTCCTAAAACTTCTTTGGAAAAGGTGATAGGATGTATAGGACCTACTGGAGAATGCAGAATTAATTGCCATAAAACTAGCTCTAGATCATGCAAAATCAATTAATTGCAATAATACCGTAATCATTACTGACAGTCTTAATGATTGTAAGGCTCTTGAAGGCAAAAAAAAAATTCACATTTTAAAAGAGTCTCGGAACTTTGTAAAAGTGAAAATGATATGGGTTCAGTTTCATTGTGCCATCATGAAATCGAAAAAGCTGATAAATTGGCTAAAAATGCATGATAAATCGGAGATCGATTGGTTCACAAACTTAGATATGATGATCTAGTGCTCAACATTAATAGTGTGATAGCTGCACTGATGAGGCCATTTCAACGTCAGCTACGCCTATAAACCGGATATAAAAAGTGAAGTGCAAAGTCATTTCACTCCTCACCAAATTTTTGCAGGGTATTCATTATGTTATTGAAATGATAAAAACAATAATCAGCTGCACTTCCAATGGTAGGAACATCATCAGCTAGCGCACAATTTCAGGGACGAATAATTTAAATATGGAGAAACTATCCAACGCCCATATTACCTTTCACAGGGTGACATCTTGGCAGGTTTTCTCCCACGACAGTGCTGCTTACACTAGAATCTCTGTGCTCCTGTTGGGGGCGGCTTCTTTGCAGCCGAGAAAGTGGTTTTATAGGAGAAGTTCCATTGCTTCAGCTGATGACTGTGTTCATGTGCCGTCTACCCGTTTGATATAGAATGATTTGATTACAGGGTTTCTTAGAGAGAAATTTTCCAAGCTTGGCTGACTAACTAAGACTCTCCATAGCATGACAATGATCCCTCCATGTTGAGTTTTTGCGGCCCTCACCGCTTTTTTATACAGCTTTAGACAGTGCTTGCAGGGCTTCCAAAATTGGTGTCTCTAGCAGATATTGAAAATCTCTCTGGTTAGGTGTCGTTAGATTTGATAACTCTTCGGCCCACAGTCAAGCCGAAGTTGTGAAGGGGTTTAATGAGCTGTTCAAAATGATTAAGGTGTTCTGACTCAGATCTACATATATGTATATCGTCTCAGAGAATATCGTCTAAGCAGACGAGTGACATAGCCTCGCAGTCTGGGTCACCATGTACTTTGTTTGTTTTATATCTTAATCCAATGTCCGTTGTGTCAGGTTCAGTTTTTGTTAAATCTAGAAGGAGCAGCGTCCTATAAAGCCCTTACTACTCTTTCGGTGCTGTCTATGTCGACTGCATAAGCTAGTATTTAGGTGGGCTTGAATAGGATGGTAACTTCTCTCATAAAATTTTCTGCGAGGCCAGCTTTGACACCTTTAAAGACTTATTCAAGTCAAATTGGCGTCAAATTGGTTCGTACTGTCATTAGACCCAAAAATGTCCTCTATAGAAACTACGATATCAAGGTGTTTCCATCTCTATGATCGGTGTTCATTGTTATTAATATTTTCGTGTAATACTGTGGCCTATATACGCGGTATCGATTTCTGTTAACCTTCAAATCTTAAACAGGATATGTACTTAGGGTAACTTTCCTTCAAACTATGCATTTCGAACAATTTAGCTATTTCGTCGTCTGGGAATATTTTTGTAAGCTTGTAAACCTACATAAGAGTTATGTTATAAAATGCCTCTCACCTAAAGGAGGCGTGATATTTCGTTCTGCTTTAAGATCGATTGCATTTTGCTGACCATAAAACTGACCCCAAGCTCAAGCATATGACAACAACCTAGCATGCATATAAAAAACAAGTAATTTTGTTAATGCTTGAAGTCATGAAGGAAGAAGTCATGAAGGAAAAAACGGTGTTTGTTACTAATTCCTCCTAACATAAATATGTGTTAATCGAAATATGAATGCCAACAATGACATATATTCAGAAGTTAATTTTAATTAATAGTTTTCAGAGTTTACACTCCTAGAATAACTTTAGTAGCTGAATATTGAACGTAGAAATTAAAGTGCATGGGTAAGTGCATTTTTATTTTTGCATTACTGCACGTCAGCTTTGTCTATGTACATATGTATCAGCTTTACTTGAATGCAAAATTGCCTATAATGATATTCTTGCCGTCATACTAAATAATTAAATTACTATTGATTTTTTAATAATATATAAATGTTTCTAGACCATTTCTCTACTATCTTTCTATCTTATCTTAAAAGACTAAATTTTTCAATTCGTAACAGGATAAACAATTAGACAAGAAAGCCGTCGACTCGAAGATTGCTCTTTATGCACATCACCAACTCACCAACTCTCTCCTAGTCCAGCTAATATACTAACAAAACCTAGAAAACCAAACCAAAGGTCAGAAGTACAACTGCAATGTAGAGACAACCTATTCTGGTACAGCAAGTACTGGCCCTTTTGCAGTCAAACAGGCTAATTTAGGTCTATCCCATACACATCCGTACCAAAGCGTACCAAAGAATAAAACTTTCGTTTAGAGAAAATTGGCATTTTCAATCCCACAGCTTCAGCGCAGATAAAACGCGGCATAAAAGCTTTGCCGAATCGGAGCTCAATAACGTTTGGACCAATTACTACGTTTCCATGACAGCTTGAGTGTTCGAAAGCTTGTAAATCCCAAAAACTCGAGCGCTTATGTGCTCTGCCTACTTAAAGCGGCATATTAGCTTGAAATGGGCTTGAGTTCTTCAGCGTAAGTGTGATCAGTTTTTTGCGTTTTCTGAACAATTTTTAATACTGGACATGTGCCGTTTTGTTCGACCATTCCTTAGTTGTGGATGAACTTTGCCATCATTGTCTCCGGAAAGTTTGGCTAGACAGCAGGCCGTGGCCTGAGAGTTATCGCCTTGAAGCCAAATACGCCACACACCTTCTCGGCCGCCAACTGGATGGGGTATGCAGTCCAAGAAACCTGACAAAAATCTTTATGTGTGTGTAGCTATTTATCGTCAGTTTGTGCCTGAAGATCGCAACTTATATTCAGTCTCAAGCCGTGAATTTACGGCTAGAATTCACCCCGTATTCAGTCGGACCTGAAGGCCAGGCGCGCACTAGGTGCGAATTCTACCCACACTCGCATTCGCGCTTGTTCGCGGGTGTTCACGGCGTGAATCTGGAGCCGCCTTAAGGCACAAACATATGCCCATAGGGTCGGCAAATATGGATATATATTTTACAGGTTTTTCCAGTCACGAATCTGTTTGTGCGTTTAAAGTTTTCGTTGACCGACCGCAGACCGAGTATTGCGTGGCCTTCATCGGCCGTGCCTGCCGACCTGGCCTGCCGGCGGCCTGTAAGAGGGGTCTTTAATGGAGAAACATTTTTTACTTATTTTCACCAAGTTTTCTACCAAATTTACACTGTTTGTTGAGGAAAAAAATTACGTGTTATTTACCGAGACCCCTCCCCCTCTCCCCACGTGAGATTGGGTGAGAATTACTAAAAAAACGCTAAAACCATCATTTTCGACGAAAATACCGTTGTTGTTCTTCTTTCAGTGATAAGAAATTCAAAATCAACAACAGGTTGTTAGTCGTACTTTTCTAATTGTTTATTCTCCAGCTTTAACCCATTTGGAAGGGGCAAACTCCAAAATTTAGCTTAAATCAACCTTTTGTTTTCTGTGTGTACATATACTGCATTCACCTTGAGTATTTGTACATCTAATTAGAAGCATTTATGGATTAACTGCATTTACCTGCAGCTAATTACTTGCGGCACGTTATTAGCAGCAATTTCAAAGTTTGCCAATCGTTTTCCACCACCTCTAGACTTCAATAGAACCGGAGAAGGCCACCAAGGACACGTTTTATATATAAAAATAAAAGTAGAGAAAACAAAAAGTAGAAATAAAATAGAAATTATTAAACAGAGTATAACGTAAATATACATCAAGGCTGAATTAAAATCTTGATAGCAACGAAGATTCACAAAGAACGACGGAGCTGCAATCTCCGCTATCGTTTATCACCTTTTGCATTAAATGTTCTCACCTTTAAAGCCGGCGCCATATGCAGAAAGCACAGAAATTTGTTTTCCTATTTTCGTTTTAAAGATGTTTGTGCAAGGAGAAAAGCTAGCTCTACACGTGCGGAGAAATATTTCAGAGAAATTGCGCATTTTTCCATAATGCGTAGATTTTGTTTACAAAAAAGTTCAGATTTCACGTGATACAATTTCACATAAAAATTGATGGAAAAATATTATTACAACACGTGTGCGATATGGAAAATAATATTTTTAGATAAAAATTGTTGGTCAAGGTTTGTTCGAATGTTTCGTTTGTTATCGAAGATTTAGTGGTGGGTCCACGCGACAGAGGCTATTGTTCATTCAGACTTTTGTACAGACTTGAAAGGTTCACGCAAAGATATGTCGACGGAAAGTGTGGACTTTTGTTAGTTAGTTATTATCCTTCTTTACCCCTCTTGGAAGCATAGGGCTTCCACAAAGCTTTTCCATCGAACTTTGCTTTGAGCTATTCTCTTGATTTCAGTAGAGCTATGATCAAAGAGCGAACACGGGCCACTGCCTTAGGGCGCCACTACCGCAAAGATCCAGTAATGCGTTCATCTATTTAGTTATAAAATGATGACGCTTCCACAATACAAGATATAATGCCGAATTTGGGGTTGTCCACAAATTGCGTGAGGTAATGTTTGCGATTGTAGGATTTAGCCATATCTTAAGGCGCCCTTTCATACACAGGTCGACAGCAGACCGTGCCCTGAAAGTTTTCGCCTTGAAGCCAAGTATCACCACACACCTCCATTTGACATTTGTCTTCAGTTAAGGTCTGAAGATCTGGAGTGATTGAAACAACTTACGTGCTACCATCCCAGAACTTCCATTCAGTCTCAAGCCGTGAATTTACGCCACGACCTGAGAACAAGGTGCGAAAACCATCCACACTCGCATTCGCGCTTATTCGCGGCGTGAGTGCGGAGCCGTCTTAAGGCAGAAACATCTTGGCGCGGAGGCAGTAACGGCGACTCCCTGCGAGAGAATTTTCCATACTTTTAATTTCTCCACGCCGCCTGCCCATTGTGTCAACAAATGTGGTGGTCCTATCCTGTGATCCTGGTATTTTAACCCTTATTTTACACACTGGGTCAAATTGACCCCACGGTTTGTTCGAGACGATTTTTCTCGAACAAACCGTTAGAATTAGGGCCTGTAGCGTCACTGGCATTTAGGGGAAAAGATATGAATTTTTGAAAAAAAAAAACACTTCTGGTTTTTTTTTTGATAATTTTTTTTGTTAATTAAACAATAACAATTGACGTTAACAACCATGCAGTACTCTTCAGAAAGGTTCAAAATATATGTGTAATTTTTTACAACCCGTTATGTAAACAAATACAAAAGTTACTAACATTTTTCTCGTTGGGGTCAAATTGACCCAGTGTGTAAAGTACGTAATTTTTTGATAGTGTGTAACACAAGGGTTAAAGATTATTCCAGTCACTAATTGGTTGTGCCTTAAGTTTTCGTTGAGGCCATGAACATTTTTGCACTTGAATTGACAACCTGCTATGCTAAATTGTTGTGTTCGCCTGTGTGTTTGTAGGGAATCATGACTTCATCTGCATACCACGGCTTGTCAGGCGGATGCCTGAAATCCTCATCCCTCAGTCAGACTGAGTATTGTATAGCGTTCATCAGGCCGTGCCTGCAGACCTGGCCTGCTGGCGGCCTGTAAATGAATGGGGGTCTTTAGTGGATTTATAGCATAGCGTCACGGTGATGTATCAGTTTTTCTAGCAGCTAATACTCATGATGTTTCTTAATCTTTTCTCTTTTCTTCGGCTTCTTCCACCCTCAATTTCCTGTGTATAGCCTTGATCTTCGTTTCCAATTTCCTCCATCCATCCACATTCTTCATTATGTGTCCTAGAACGTTTTACGGTGTTAATGGCACTTCTACCATTGCCTCTAGTTTCTCTCTAGATTCACTGAATCTCACACCATAGAAGAAGACATGGTCTGCGTTCACTTCCTCACACTCCTTTGTAAATCATCTATCCACATTTGAATAAGTCTGTGGATCCCCCGACCCTTATCAGACTCTTCCGACTGCCCTTGTCAATCCGTTACGCGCTCGCAGTGCATTATCTGTCACCGCATTGCATTTGGGTCGCCTCCAACATAATGCTGCGTTATAGGTAAGCATGCCTCCTCTCGCTAGTATGTTTTTGGAGATCAGCACAGCACGCACGGAGACCGCTTCGTCTATATACGGTCCTCCATGTTCTGCTGTTAACCGTTCTCTTCAACGTTGCTGCCGTAAAGCACGACTGAGATAATCAATTTCCTATTGACCTGCAAGTGTGCAAAATTTAACTTCCGGTCGATCATCACTCCCAGATATCTTGGGCGAGATGTGAGTGAATGATCTGCTCTCATATCTTGATCCTCAGTTTCTTGCTCAGCAAACCTCGGACCAGCGCTTTCAGTCCACGCTTTAATCTCCAAGATCGCTTTGTTTGCGCACAAACTTTTGGGAGGCATAGTCTCAACACATGGTTGTACATTATGATCCACAGGAGAGGACCCAGGAGAGATTCCTTCGTAATTCTTCTTGTTTTCCTGTACACCGTCGACCCATCTTCCGATTCACAATCAAGTGCCCTACCTTCTTTTCTTTTTAGATAAATACATGGGAGGTTGGCTGGCTACCCACCCGGGCCTAACTCGATCTGCCGGCACTGATAACATCTGGTCTGGTGGCCGACTCTGGCTGTCGGTTCTGCGGGGCAGCTCCCGAAACCGCGGAGCACTTGCTGTGCGACTGTGAGGCTACAGCGACGAAGAGACTGAGCCTCCTCCATCGCGACTTCCCTACTCCCAGGGAGATTTGCGGCAGAAACCCTAAATCAGTTTTAGGCTACCTTAGAAGCGTTCATCTTGATGGTTTTTAAAGACGGGGATGGCACAATAGACCAAACAAATAGGTCGCAGTGCCCGCCAAGGCGCCCCTTAACAAGAAATGAAAATCTGGGTATAATATTCCTATTGGAATGAGCTTTCCAACTCATCATACCTGTTAGCTACCTTCCACTGACCCACTGCCATTTCCTGTCTGTCCTGCTGCGCAGACAAGATTCTATATCACAAAAATCTCAACCAACAAAAGTCTGTGTCCAATTCCAAATTACAATACTTTTTAATAAAACGTAATTTGATGACATTAAAACGTAACTAAAAACCTTGAGACAAAATTAACTATGAAATCTCAATCATTGAATCTCAACTATTATTATAATTGATTTATTTAATAAAAAAAAGAAATTGCTAATCGAATCTCGGAACTGGACATTCTCGTTTCTGCATTTCAACAAACGAACGAACGAACACCTTTTATATCTCTAGATAAAAGAGATTATTTAGAAGACGAAACATCAGAAACAAAACAACAAATAATAAAACCAACTGTAAAACAACATTAAAATTTAAAAAGCACAAAAGTATTCTTCCTCAAGGTCGTACAGTCAACAACCTGCTAATATAGAGAGTAGAATACCTGGTCTATATTTTTGTTTTTACCATTCACTAAAGATTAAACTAAAAAAGTAAAAAAAATCAGTTCCGATGTATGCGCCATACTTGTATGTTGCCTTTCTTCTTTTTAGTTTTTTTTATGCAAATATAAAAAAATTAAATAAAAACCTATCATCGAGTAATCCCAAGAGCTTTTTCCGCCAGATTTTTGTTGCTTTTCTTTTAAAGGTCACGCTGTTTTTGTGGTGACGCACGATAGTATGCCGCATCTGATTGGCTACACCAGGGCACACACCTCCTAAATATAAACTTCAAAAAGTTTCTCGCGCGATTCGCGTTCATTGTGTGTAAAAATAATGCGCTACGGTTGCTCACCTTCACCTTTTTGCTGAATCGTACCGCATACATACAGTGAGTTGCAAAACTGTTCATAAAAAACGCAAAAATTTCTTATTATTTAAAAAAATATATAAAATGGGCAGTTCTTGTCGTTGTTTCATTCTGCTTCACTCTGCTTCGTTTGCCCAATATTCATCTAAAACAGCGATGTTTTTCCGTCAATAATCCGCGCGAAAAGGACATATTTTTATATGAACCGTTTTGGCGCCATTGTGGTTTTTGCAAAAAAAAATTACCTTTCAATATTTTGTGTGACCACCTTTCGCATAACGACGTTTATTAGTTTTGGCATGGCATGAGATCTGATTTTTCTCTTAACGATGCAAAACGAAAGCCGTAGGAGTGGCGTTGGCGTAATACTCACCAAAGAAGCAAGGTCCAGCCTCATTATCTGGTCACCAGTTTCTGAGAGGGTTATTACCATCCGCCTGCGTACCAGACTAAGAAGTACTACGGTAGTCCAATGCTATGCTCCAACTGAAGACACAGAAGATGACATCAAAGTCGAGCTCTATATGCGACTGAATGAGGTTTTTCGCTCTATTCCAAGGGGTTAAATCAGTGACGGGTGACTTAAACGCATAGATCGGCCTTGACAACACCATCCTTGAACAAACAATTGGAAATCAAGGCCTAAGCCAAGTTACCAATAACAATGGTGAGATTTTCGTGGACTTTTGTAGTTCCCACCAACTCATGGTAGGTGGAACTTACTTTTCCTACAAGAAGATACACAAAGAGACCTGGATATCGCCCGATGGTAGAACGAGAAATCAGGGGTGGTAGCACGTAACTTGTTTCAATCGACCTCTCCATACAAAAATCTTGAAGTTTTGTATGAAGCGGTCGATTGAAACAACTTACGTGCTACCACCCCAGATCACGGGGCGGTCAGCCGCAGATGGAGAACTATTCTGGAGGATGTCAGGAGCTTCAGCAGACACTGGAAGCGACCAACATTTGGTAGTAGCAACTATTCGCCTTAAAATCGCCGCAATCAAAAACGTTCAACGCGATGCTATAAACCGAAGACGGTTTAACGTAGACCTCCTGCGGGAGAGCGTTAAAAAGCGAGAATTTGCTGGAAACTTGCGACAAATATTAAACCAGCAAATCGTTTCTAACAACACAAATATTGAAGAGCTGTGGAGTACGACAAAGGGCGCTATACTGACGGCTGCGGGCATCGGTTATGTCCAAAGAAATCAGCAACACTGGATCTCGGACACAACCAGCAGGAGGGCCCTCAAAAATAACGTAAACTCTACAAACGGCCCGGAAAGACGTCACCAACTTGAACGGGAACACTCCCAATTACACCGGGAGGTAAAGAGAAGTGTCCGACGTGATAAAAGGCAGCAAATAAACGAGCTCAAAGAAAAAACGGAAAACGCGGCAAACACAGGCAACAGTAAAGTCCTGTACCAAATTACTAAACAGCTCTCGGGAAAGCACTCTACTAAAAAGCATGCCGTTAAGAGTGCGGATGGAAGGCTGCTGGGCAGCGACGAGGAGCAACTCCAAAGATGGAGAGATTACTTCTTCGCCGCCCTGAATGGTTCACTTGCACAGGAACCTCAGGAAAACAGCAACAATGCACAACTCATAAGAATCACCATCTGGGCCCCTGCATAGCAGATGCGCTTCAGCCAATCCTGGAAATAGCATGGGACACCTGTACCTTTCCGGAGGATTGGACGAAAGGTAGTCAAAGTACCACGCTCATTTATAGATCATATTAACACCTTGCGAATCATAGTGGAGCAGTTTACTGAATTACGGTCTCCCCTTTACCTTGTTTTGGTAGACTATGACAAAGCGTTCGACTCGGTTAATAGGAGCTTTATATGACAGGCACTACGGCAACGTGGACTGCCTGATAAACTAATAGAATTGATAAAAGCCCTATACAACAAATCCAAATGCAGAGTTCTCCATAATGAAAAATTATCCGACAGCTTTGAGGTGAGCTCAGGAGTGCGACAAGAATGACTACTTTCGCCTTTGCTGTTTCTTATAGTAATAAATGACATCCTTGTCGGCGCTCTAGGTATACAATGGGGTTTGCTAGACAGCCTTCAGGATCTCGACTACGCGGATGATATCTGTTTGCTGGCCCACAGACACCAGGATTTCAAAAACATGCTAAACAATTTGGCAACAGAAAGTAGTCTTTAGGCTAAATCCGACTAAAGCCAAAGAAATGCGGATTAATGCAAACACCATTAAACGGTCAGCGCTGAAAACCGTGACCTGGAACTGGTAGATAAATTCTGCTACCTCGGTAGTATTATTACCGAAAATGACGGTGCAGAAGAAGACGTCAGTTCTAGAATAAATAAAACATGAGACGCTTATGCATGCCTGTTCCGCATATGGAGATAAACGGAAATCTCTACTAACACCAAATTGCGGCTGTTCAACTCTAATGTTAAGGCAGTTATTTTGTACGGTTGCGAAACATGGAAAGTCACCCAATTCATCACAGGGCGCCTACAAGTCTTCATCAACAGATGCCTAGGTCGTATCCTAAAAATCCGCTGGCAGAATAGAATTTCAAACGAAGAACTATAGCGCCGTGCCGGCCAAGAAAGGATAGACGACCAAATCAGACGAAGGAAATGGAATTGGATTGGCCACACCTTGCGACGCGAAAACGATAATCTAGCCAAACAGGCCCTTGACTGGAATCCGCAAGGATCCCGTCGAGTCGGAAGACCTAGAACAACGTGGAGGAGAACCCTACTAGCAGAAGCCGCAACAACTATGAACTTGGTCAGAGCTGTGTGCTGTCGCGCAAAACAGAGTCCGCTGGAGGGCAACTGTTCCCGCCCTATGTCCCATGAGGGATTAAAGGAGCATTAAGTAAGTAAGCAGTGACTTTTTACTTTGCTCACGAATCCTAGCGATACAAGACATTTTACCACAATATTTTGTAAGGGATGGCGCTCTTCAACGTCGGCCTTTATAGAGTTCTTAAAGTTACCCTTAAAGTTAAAGAACTGGATTATGAGCTTCCTTTCTGGCCGTTCAATCAAGGTAGTATTAGATGGCGTCGAATCCGACCCCCACACCATCCCCTCAGGTGTTCCCCAGGGCTCAATTCTATCACCAGCTCTCTTCCTACTTTTTATTGGGGCCCCAAGAACCGTGTCGAATTTAATGCATTAAAAAGTATTGTCTCATCTCCAATAACAATTTGCACCGACTGTCCGAAACCGGACAGGCGAAACCGGCCTTAAATGTCCTAGGCATACCATTAGCCGAAGATCTGCGCTGGAAAACCCTCATATCCCAAATTGCTAAACAAGCATCACAGTATCCTTAAAAGACGCAAATTCCTCCTTCAGCCGTCGGCCAGGGCTACAATCTACAAGTCCTACATTCGTCCCCGCCTCTCACACCTGTATCTGACAGCTTCGCGTATAGTATGCGTTTTTTATATACAAAAGTTCTCTGAATTGTTATGATCACTTTTGGAACTCACTGTAAACCAACGAATTTGCCCACTGGCTTCTTGATAAACTTTTTTGGACTAACATAATAGAGTCCACATTTCTTAAACAAAAAGAAACACTGTCATGGGGGATTTTATTGTCGATAAAGCGATAAAACAATTTTCGAACAGATTGAACATTAATCGACCCTATCAAAGGTGCTGCCCCCTAACAGATAATCATTGGACTTATCAAAACAACATTTAATCGAATTTTAAGTATTCTTCCATGAAGTAATCATACTCTTCTTATCGCGTTAGTAACCGCCACACGGACTATACTCATATCAGTTAAAGCTCTGCTGATTATATACACACCCGTTGCCAACTTTTTATATACATATGTACGTATCAACATCAATAGTGTTGTGTATACTCTATATTCTTGGCACCCCAGCAAAGCTCTTTTTTCGCGAAACAACAAAACCGGCTGAACGAATTCATCTTGCCGCAGTCGCTTACTAAACTTCGAAGCGTATTTTAGTTCGTTCGTTCGTTCGGTTCAGTCTGAGGAATATACTATATATAACATAAAGAGACTTCTCAGTCGTCAACTTAGTTTTTGTGCAACCTCCATTTAGTTTCTTTTCTTTATTTGTGTGTAAAAATATTTTGCGAGAAAAGTCTAAATTTATAGTGTCTAGATTCAGCCGCTTATATCTAGATAAAGCCCGCTTGTGAAGACACATTTTTTGTTATAAAAATATAAATTGTGAGTTTGTGTGCTTGTTGGTTTTACTTAAGCTTACACCATTTTGTGTTTCTTTAAGACTTTAATTTTCTATTCATTCTGAAAAAACTGAAAAACTATAACAAAAAAATATTTTATATATTTCTTACAGACAGTGTTAACGCATCTGTTGACGGTGTAAAGAATCCACCAAAATCATTTGGTACAGACGATGGTTTTAAAGGTCCAGGAGCTGCATGTGGAAGCTCAATTGTAAAAGTTGCAAAACAAATGGTATCAAGTCGTTCACTTTCGTCCAGAGGATTTAAAGTTGCAAGGTAAATAAAAATACAAATAATATATCATATACAAACTTCATTGACACCATCTGATGCAACTACAATTCAAACGTTGCATCATTTCGTTTCTTTTATAAATAACATTGGTCTCGTGTAAAAACCAAAAACGGTCGATCAACGCAACCTTCAGGTTTTTCGGAATGAGTCAGTTAAAATTCGACGCGTTCACCTGGCGTTATTAAAAAAATGGCTCGTGTAGCTGTCATGTGTGAAATATGTAGATTTTTTCCTTTCTTGTAGAATTGTTGTGCAGAATATTAATTGAAAGTGTGACTTTGTTATTAATTCGTAGAGAATGTTCTACCTACAACAACATATTGGCTTTCGATTGATTGACGGATTATGTTGACGGAAGTCTTTTCTCTCTAAAACTGCACCAATTTAACCTTGATGGCTCCATCTATATCTAAAAATCTAAAACAAATAACTCCCCGCAATCTAGAATGTAAATAAGCATTGTTTTTTCATATCATAAGAACATAGAACAACACTAACCTATTTCCTCTATTGACTTTCACTACAAGATTTGTTTTGTTTTCTATATAGAGCAACGTTTATATTCTTTCTACTTTTTGCTTCTATGTAATTAAGGTCATTGTTTTTTTTTTTAAATTCGATCCGCGAGGAAATGGCGGTGGAAGTACTTAGCTTCACTTCCAGGGGAAATTTTTCTTTATGAGAAAATGACTAATGCTAGGTTTCCACTTGTCGTTTTGAAATTGATAAATGACCTATTATTACGTCATTTTGAACATTCGCAAGTAGAAATAGCGAAAAACTGCCTTTAATTGAAGTAACCAACGGCACCAATCATTTAAATTCTTGGTAAGGCATTGACAAGTGCTGTTGGTCAATTCAATTATAGGCAGTTTTTCGCTATTTCCACTTGCGAATTTTCTAAATGACGTCATAATAGGCCATTTGTCAATTTCAAAACGACAAGTGGAAACCTAGCATAAGACCAACTTTTTGCAGGGTCATTGTAAGAGAATTGGGGGCTGGGTTAACGTGTAATTTATAAATGTTTGATAAATGAGCAATTTTACTTGGAATTCACACGTTTAAACAGATTTGTTGTTCCATTTTTTATTTTATTTTTATAAATCTCTGACGTAGTACTTCCGCGTGATACTTCTTGTGTTTTCTTTTTGATAAATCCGCTGCTTTGTGGATGCAGAGATAAGTTCTGATTCGCATATTTTTTTATATCGTATATTGTAGATTTTTTACTTTTTTTGAGATATGTAAAGAAGTTTCTGATGAAGTCTAGAGTGAGTCAATTTCTTAAAAACAGAAAACTTGTGCCCATTTTTTGTTGAACTTTAAAGACATTGGAAATATGCTGAATGCTCTGCATTTTTTCTTTCTTTTTTATTATCGTGACGCTTATGAAAACTCCCCGAATTAAAAGCTTAGGTTCTTCCAAGTAGAGTAGAGACGTTAAGCTGGTTTTGTATCTATTTCAATAATTAGTATTCATAATGATGATGACAGTCTGCTGGATCACAAGCTGAACGGTTCTAAGAATTTCTCAATATAAGTGAGTAAACCCGGGATCATGATGCCATGGTATTTTTTGCCACTTCACTTCTGGATAGTTTTTACGCTGTGTGTTTATCTTCTGCGTAATCCTACCGGCACACAATGAGATTTGCTTGCTTGGCTCGTTGTTGGCTCCGCAAATGCTTACGAAGTCGATTACAACCAGTCGTAACAAATACATAATTATCCACGTGGCAAAGCCTTTTCATTAGTTAACAGCCAAGTAGAAGCGCGCAAAAAGTTGCTTTGAGTAGATGTCGATGAACCTTACATATGAACTCTAAGATGTTGGTGCCATCATCATGAGCTCAACAGCCTACTGTTAGCCTTGGCTTTCTCTAGCGTTCGCCTACATGATTGTCGATCGCTGGCCCATATATTCCAGTTTCTTATACCTAGCTGCGTCGTTTTCTAAATACATATCTTCTCTTCTTAAATGGCGCTACAACCCTTGCAGGACTCGCGAAATAGGTTTTATTTACTGTTACGATGCGTATATGGATGTCGTCCTTTATCTAATTTTCTGCAGTAAGCATTGTCCCTAAATAGATAAAATTTTCTACGATTTCCGCACTATGATCCTCAAGGCTGATACTTCGCCCTAATCGTTGTCCTCGTTTTACCACGACCATATACTTTGTTTTTGTGTCATTTACTCGTAGATTGAACTCTGCTGAGCTTTCTACAATTTTGCGCCCAATTATGGCTATGTCATCTTATGTCATTAAGCTGTGTTTCTCCTATTATAGTTTCCAGAGCAATGTTAAAAAGCATTGCAAAGCATCGCATCTCCTTGTCGCAGACCTGATTCTTGAGGGAAGTTGATTGAGTTACAACCTCGTATTCTCACTTGCATGTTACAATCTTTGGTCATCATTCCGCAAATTCCATCGGGAGCCCAATTTCATTCATCTTGTTCCACAACTCTCTTTTATTCAGCAGGTCGCAAGCATTTCTATAGTCTACAAAAAGAAGATGTATATCAATGTTTTCTTCCCAGCATTTTTCAAGTATTTGTCTCATTATGAAAATCTGGGGTGGTAGCACATAAGTTGTTTCAATCGGCGGCCTCTTCATACTAAAATCTTGAGTCAAGAAACTGGTCTGTAGATTTTGCATCTCATCTATTCGCCTTTTTTACGGACTGGGACTATTGTGCCTAAAAGTCATCCCTCTGGCATCTTGCTGCTGCTCCATAGTTTTACGATGAGCCTGGCATAGCTTCTTCGTACCATTTTTTAAGATTGCTATGGGTATGCCATCTGGATCTGGAGCCTTATGATTTTTCAGTTTCGCCTGTGTTAGGGAGGTCTGCTGTCAGACCCTGCTACCTTATTATTTTTTAATACTCGCACCGCTGGCGTATTTCTTCTAAGGTCTTCTAAGGTAGGAGTTGCTGTGCTGTCATTCTCATCATTTCACTTCACACATTTTGGGTATCATGTGCCTCTGCGCTGGGTTCATTAATAGAATTTTCTCGAAATGCTCTGCCCATCTTGACAATACTTCGTTCTTATTACTAAGAATATCGCCACTTTTATCCTTGCACATTGTCAATTTAGGCTTAAATTCTTGATTTTATTTTTCTCATTTGTTCTTCCCAATACTGCTTTTTTCGCTTTGTGTATCCTCTTCTCAGCTCGCCTCTTCTCAGAATTTCTTGTTCTGTATCTACTTAGCTTGACTTGGTATGCTCGGGTTTTCTCTACCGTGGCCTGGCCTGCACGAATCCTAGAACATCTTCTACTGTTCCTTTTATTGTTCTTTTTATATCGTTGCATCGTTCAAGTTTTCGTGTGTGTTTTTACCAATTTCATTTATTCTTACGTTCAGTAAATTCTCATAGTTTGCTCTTCCACGTCATATTATCTGTTTACGGCCGTTATCTCGGCCATAAGTTTCCTTCCTGAAGTGGGCAGAGTCTATATTTGCATCTCGGTATGATCTCCCGCCTGGCACCAGGGGCGGCGCTTTCATAGGTGCAAATGGTGCACTTGCACTGGGCGCAATTTCGGAAATTAAGGAACTGTACAGACCGTCTGTGCATTTTGGCAATCCAATTCCATTTCGTTTGTCTGATTTCATCGTATATCCATTCTTGGCCGGCACGGTTCCATAGTTCTTGATTTGTAATTCGTACTAGTCGTACTATTATGAACCCCTGATTCTGCGAAAATACTTGGATCGCCTCTGTTTTAAGTTATTGAAAGCGCCTTGTCTGTCCAGGAAAGCAGTTAAGGTGGACTGTTTTTTTTCTATACTAGACTCAACAGTAAAAACTAATACATTCTCTCTTGAAATATGAAGGCTTGAAAGGAATTTCTATTATGGAGATTCGAGTATATAGTCCTATAGATTTTCTGAGTACAGGATATGCAGGAAATGGTTACAGAAGTGCTGCTAACCATGTAAAACATCCTAGAGTATTAAACAGCATTAGCGGGAGGTTTTGTGAAGCTAAAGCGCAAGCAAACTCAGTACAAAAGCAAGATCTCGAAGCAAATCCAGATTGGATAAAGGCACGAATGGCAATTTCATAGGTGCAACTAGTGCATTTGCACCGGGCACAATTTCAGAAAAAGGTGAAAGTGTTCCCGTGCCTTCATTTTAATATAACTACACAGAGTGTCTCCTTTTTTCCATTATCCTTCACCGCGAACCAAAAATGAACAGCTGATGGGGGCGCAATTTGGCATACTGCACCGGGTGCAAAAATGCCAAACACCGGCGCTGCCTGGCACATTGGATTGGTGGCCGCTACTATGTCCACTCTGTATTTCATCAACTAGTCTAATAGAATCTTTAGTTTACCGTGTTGGTATAGTGTTCTTACATTCCATGAAAATAACTTCAAATCCTTGGCCTTTGTACGTTTGTCAGGTCGTCTCCGTGAAATCTGCCCAGTCCTACGAGGCTGTGCCGTAGATTCCATAACAAAAAGCTAATGCCAGGTTGCTAGCTCTTCCCTGGTAGACGAGAATGTAGCGTCACATCCTAGCTTCTACCGTCGTTAGTTTGTTAGTGGTGCTCCTGATTGGATTTTACTCCCAAATCATTTTACACAATTAAATCACATAAATATTTTTTACTACTTTTACTTGAATTAAATTTTTAACAAAAACTCTTTTTCCTTCTTCAATTTCAGCTTAGAGCAAGAACGTACAGATCTTGATAACGAATATCAAACAAAAACAATTGAAGATCAACAATTGCAAACAAGTAAATTAATCCAGCCACAGACAACACCAATAATACAGCAGTTTACGGCTGCAGTTGACGAACCAGCAGACTCTATGCAGATGTCTCAATCCAGTCGCTTAATGTATAGACGTGGCTCAAAATCTTTACCATCATCACCATCTGGTTCACCAAAATCAATGAGGAAATATCAACCAAATCCATATTTCACAGGAACATTTGCCGTTTCGGCAGCTAGCAATACGGAAGGAAGGTAAGAATCGCACTATTTTATTTTAAAGTATTTATTTTGTTTTAATTTATTTTAATTAAGATGCGCAGTTTCTTTTCTTATTATTTGTCTCTTGCGTAAAATTATAAAGAATGTTTTTTGTGCGTTTTTTCTAATCAACGAAAAAATTTCCTTTACGTCAAAAGATACAAAAATAAATGTTTTTAAACAAGTCGCGCTTTAGTATAATTAATATTAACAAAAATTCATGCAAATTTCGAACTTTGATCGTACGAGTTTCTTAGACCAGTCGCGCGTTATCGCGTTTTTTAAAATTAGGTCATGTACTAATGATTTTGACTAAGTGTATAAATTAAATACTAATTAGTGACTTTGTTTTAAAATAAACTAGTAAAAACCCCTCGTGCGTTGCAACGTCTTTGAATAAAAAAAATTATGTGTATAGTATAGTCAGGGATAAGAATTGCGATATAGTCGGGGAGCACAATTGCGAAATTCGGCAGCCATCTTGGAACCGCCATCTTGATTTTTTTTACAAAATGAGCAGATTGCATTGTCACGCAAACTATACATATGTGTAAAATTTTAAGTTGATCGATTATATGAAAGTGGGTCAAAATCAAGTTGCAAGATTTGTCTACATACATACGTACATACAGATGAAGCTAATCCCACTGGAAGCCTACTTTATGACATGGTGAAGCCATATTTTGAAGCTTAGGAGCCTTTAGTCCTTTTTTTCGAAGTCTTCCTTATCCTTTATTACTCAAAAACGAAGAGTGAAAACTTCTTTCCTGCTTCCAAAGAAGCAAAAATGAAGGCTCTTCTGTTTGTAAATTTTAAAACTTCAAAATAGCTTCCCAGGAAGCTAATTAGAAGAAAATCGAACAAACTGCTTCTTCCTAATGACATGCAATGCTATAAAGATATTAAGAGGGATACGGAAGGAGAGCACTTCCAAGCAGCCTAAGCATTGATTCTTCATTCATCATTGAATGCGTCTATTTCCCACTGGCGAGCATACCGACAAAATTCATCGCAAGTTAGCGTGTGAAGTGACATTTTTCTCGATATGAGTATGGGCATCGACAGTTTCATACCACCCTCGTAGTCACGTCAGTCGCCAACGAGATACAGAATTTCAAAATGGCCACCCAAATATGAATTCGCAAATTGCGTTCCTATTTCAATGATAGTTGGTATATAGAGTTTATATAGATATATAGAGAGAGGTCGCTAATAACAAAACTTATAAATTCAAAATGGCCGCGCCAATATGACGGACAAATTTTCCAATTGTGTTCCGATTCCAATGAAAATCCGGTATCTGGGGTTTTTTGAGGTAGCAAATAACGAATTTATGAGCAGAACTTATAAATTCAAAATGTCCGCTCCTTTATGGCGGACGAATTTTTCCAATTGTATTCCGTTTGCTATGAAAATCGGTATCTGGGGTTTTTTTAGGGTTGCCAACAACGAATTTATGAGCAGAACTTATAAATTCAAGATGGCGGGTCCAATATAACGCACGAATTTTGCCAAACCACATTCTGAAATGTGGTAAATTCCTTAAATTTCCTCTAACCAGTATAGAAACAGTAAATTCGGTAGAAAGGGTCGGAGTTTTTAAATTTGTGCGCCCCTACATTGTCATCACGAGGTTAAGCGATGTTAATTATCGCTTCCAACAAATTTGATCGGTAAGAACGAGTCCTGGATGAAGCTGTGTTCGGGATGAACACTGAGTAAGAAGGGGGCAGTGTAACGGCTACCGAAAAGACAAAGTTAAAATTCCAATTCACCGAGAAGTTACATGTTCAGAGAGGCATCTACTGGAACACATAACGCTGTTCTCAGATCCGGCGCTTGGTTTTTTTGCGCCCGGTGCAGTATGCTCGATTGCGCCCGTTGATCAGTTGATCATATGAAAGACAGATTCTTTCCCCTCGATCGGAACGACAAAAAAGCTGGAAATATACAAGGCACTTCCAACTTGGGGACAATTTGCTTTGTATTTATCAATAAATTTCTGAAATTTTGCTTCTGATCGTAAATCGATGAAAAATCCTTTTGTGGAATTTAAATTATTTCTGGCCGATCGAACTTACGAAACATACTGAACGAATTGGAATTGTTAGGGTGCAGTAGGAATGATGTCAGGACCACTTTTTTTAGCACCGGCGGTTGAGCAACTATGATTGCACTATCAAAATTGCATAAAATTCTATTCGAAAAAAAATGAATTACCTCTAATTAATGGAAATGAAGTCACTATGAAGTTTTATTTTTTTTAAATCTGAAGCTGCGCCCCCATCTAATTGCGCCCGGTGCAAGTGCACTATTTACACCTATGAAAGCGCTGTTCTAATTGAACCACAGATAAGATTGGGAAGAGGGATTTTTTTCCAGATTTATTGTTTTTGTTTTTATTATACTTTTTTCCTACCGCGGACAACGAACACATAATTTTTTTTTCCAACGTGCCCCGAAAGTGCCTTTTTTTGTGCATGTTCTCTTTGCCGAAAGTGGCGTTTTCCAGACCTCCGAGCGAGCGGGAGGTAAAGTACCGAGGCGGGTGGCAAAAATCTTTACCTCCCGCTTCGAGTTACTATGTACTGTCTGCTCCTCATAGTTTTTTAACTTATGAAAAAAACCCAGAGCCTCTCAAATTGCCAGGCCGTCACTAGGCAACCGAGCCATGCATACCAACAAATATAAATAGCGGTATAAACGCGACACTTTACTGCGTGTACTCGGTGTTATTCAAAGTTTTTAACCAATAAATAAATATGGCTGATGAAAATTTACAAGTGGAAGAGGCACTTTCGGGGCACTTGTAAAAAAGGTACGGTACATGTCTCGGGCCGTCGGAGGCTTTACGAACTCGTGCGGTGCCATCTCCGCACTCGTCCGTAAAAGCCTCCTTTCGGCCCTTGATATGTAATGTACTATTGCAAGGCACGCGGGTCTTTTGCTAGTACTTCATAACTTAGAAAATCACAATTATTTTGAAATCACAGACAGACACTCCAATTATATTTACATATATACAGATTAACTACAAATGAATATTTTAATTAAATTTCACTTTTCTTTCTTTTTTCCAGGGGTTGGTTCCTTTCATCACTTCTTGGCATTCAAAGAGAAGCAATATCAACAACATCAATATCACAAATCGAAGAGGAGCCTGAAATCACATACTCGAGCAGCAAGACAACAGATAGCACAAATGATTTAACCCACAAGATTTTAAAAGCAAAGCCATCCGAGCTGAGGGAAATGAACTTTTGGTCGCCGACTTCTATGTAAACAAAAAATCGAAAGATATAGAAAAAAAACATAAGAAAAAGACGTCAGTTATATAAAAAACACAGAAGTATTCCCTTAATTAAGTTATCTAAGCTTTAGCTTAACATTTAAGACTTATAAAAAAAAGAAATCATTCAAAAATAGTGATAAATAACAAAATTTTCTAATTTATTCTTCTAATTACAAAAAAACGCCTATTGTTTAAAAAAAAGCTAAAATAACATTTAAAGCAATCTTTTATAGAATTAGTGTATTTGTTGTCGCCTCTTTGTTAACTTCATAACTCCTTGATTTTTGTTTTAATCTTTCCTCAAAATACTTGAATAAGATCAAAATTAAAATCTAATATTATTTAAACATTTATCTCATTGCTTATAAATATATTATTTGAATGAATATTGTAACAAGTATACAAAAAAGTTTAAAAAAAAATAAAGTTGTGATTGTATTCAGTAGTAATTGACGCGAGTGCCTGGAAATTTATCACTATTATAATTATTATTAATTAATATTATTTTATTTAAGACATTTTGTTTGTTTTTTTTTTCTTTCTATTTAAATTTCTACTTATTATATATTATTAATATTAATATTTGCATAAAGACCAAGTAAATTTTACCAAAAGAAAAGTTGAAATAACAACAGATACAAAGAAAAGCTTTGCAGAGAATTTTTTCAAATGTAAACAAAATCAAAAAAAAAATAAATAACAATTTTTTAATAATAAAAAAAAACAAAATTTTTGAAACAGAAATATATAATATATTATTGTAACGATATATTTCCTGTGAAAGCATATGGTCGCAATTTACAAAATTTATGCGAAAATTCATGACTAAATTGTAATTTAAGTTTTATCTAAATATATATAAATATAAAAAAGAAATGTATTTGCTAAGATTATATTTTTCAAGAAGTAAACATTTATTATGTAATCACAATTTTATGAGTTTTTATTTTTTGTTTTCTTCTTCACTATAGCCCAATTCAAGCCTTGGAATTCTCTGTGGTTGAGCATTGGCTCTGCTTTAGTCGTCACAGAGTCTTAAGTTCTCTATAGCAAACGGTATATATTCGATTTTGCTGCAGGATAGTTGCGACCTAATGCAAAATATTCAGCGCTTCCTTCGCAGGCCAAGGAGCCCACCTTCTTCTTCTTTAACGGCTCTACAACCGGGATCCGGTCCTGGCCTCGCGCAACTGTTCTCTCCACTGGTCCCGATTCTGAGCCGATGTCATCCAGTTTGGCATCCCTAAACTCTGAGCATCCTGGTCCACGCCATCCTTCCAGCGAAGGTTGGGCCTCCCTCGCTGTCGCACCCCATAGGTCTTACCGCAGAGAACTTTCCGAGCAGGCGCATCTTCACTCATACGAGCTAGATGCCCTGCCCACCGGAGCCTACCGAGCTTTATTTTTTTCACAACATCTATGTCGCAATAGCGCTCGTAGATCTCGTCATTGTAGAGTCTCCGGAATCGTCCTTCCTCACATACGGGGCCAACAATCCTCCGAAGTATTTTCCTCTCAAACACGCCCAAGAGGTTTGAGTGCTTTTTGCTAAGCATCCACGTTTCGGATGCATATGCGAGAACGGGTAAGACCATCGTCTTATATAGTAAAAGTTTAGACGTTATGGTTAGATATTTGGATTTGAAGAGCCTTGACAGACTATAGTAGGCTTTGTTGGCTTTTAGCAGTCGTGCGCGTATTTCTGGTTCCATGCTATTGTCGGCTGCTACTATTGACCCAAGGTAGGTAAATGATTTTACCACGTCAAACTCGTGTTCCGCTACCTTGATTGTAGGACCAATGTTAGGTGTTCTTCCAGACGAGGCCACCATGTACTTTATTTTGCTTTCGTTAATGTGCAGTCCCAGATTTCCTGCCGCTTGCTCAATCTGAGTGAAAGCTTCTTGTACAGCTGTTGTTGTTCTTCCAATGATGTCAATGTCGTCTGCGTAAGCCAGTAATTGGGTGGACTTGTGGAGGATTGTACCCCTTGATGTCACGCCCGAATCTCGGATCACTTTCTCCAACGCCAGGTTGAAAAGGAGGCAGGCCAGACCGTCCCCTTGTCGGAGTCCATTATAGACGTTGATTGGTCTGGACAGTGTTCCGGATACCTTTACTTGGCTTGACACATTGATCATGGTCAACCTACATAGTCTTGTCAGTTTGTTGGGGATGCCGAATTCTCCATGGGTTTGTAGAGCTCTACTATGGCTATGCTATCATAGGCGGCTTTAAAGTCTATGAAGAGGTGTTGAATTGAGTTTTGAAACTCTAGACATTTTTCCATAGCCTGCCTCAAGGTGAAAATCTGATCAGTCGTTGATTTTCCTGGGCTGAAGCCACACTGGTAATGGCCTATGATGTTTCTGGCGTATGGGGAAATCCTGTTTTGTAGGATAGCGGAGAATATCTTATACACGGTACTCAACAACGTTATACCGCGATAATTAGTGCACGCTGTGATATCTCCTTTTTTGTGTACCGGGCAGAGGATGTCTTTTCTGGAAGGAGCCCACCTGATTGACCTTTTTCTTACCTCACACCCAAACACGCCTTTAGGCAACTTCGATCACTGTCTAGTCACCGCTTACTTTCCATATCCATCTCCAACCCCAACCACGCCAGCTCCTAGGAGAACTGTTCGCCATTATGGGAAAGCCAACTGGTTGGAGCCGATTCGTTTTTTCCAAGGTGCTGACTGGCATCTGTGTTTTCAGAACCACCCTGTGTATTACCAAAATTATATTGGCCGGAATGCCTTTATTCATCCCTCATTCCTCCAAATCCATAAAGCCTATGCCGCATGGATGGTTTAATCAGGAGTGTGTGCATACAATTGAAATCAAAGAAGGAATACACCGCAGGGTGGGGTCCTATCGCCGCCCCTAAAGGCCCGTGGAGACACTAAAACATGGTACGAGTAAACATGGTACGACCAATGGAATGTAACAGTTAACGAAGTGTTGACAGCCGCACCACGGTGCCCTGATGATATTGTGTTGATGGTGACCGGCAAGTACAGCTCAAGTACGTGATAAAATGCAGCGAGAATTGAGCACTATTGTTCAGTGGGCTACTACATAGGGTCTAGGCGTTAACCCAGCTAAGACTGAAGTTGTGCTCTTTACGAGGAAGCATGGATTTCCCGATTGTACCTATTGGGCCTCTCCCAATATTAGTTTCTATTTTATATCCAGGTTAATTCACAAAAACTCTTGCAGTTATTTAACTTTATTTTGGACACACTTTTATTACAATTTCTATTCTATTTTATTTATTAACAATTTCATTTATTTTATTTACAGTTATTATTATTCTTATTTATCGATCCTTTTGCTTTTATTTATTTTTAATAACACGATGAAAATACCTATGTTTTTACTGCTATTTTAGCTTTTTCACTGACAGCTGACAACTAATTAGATTTTTTATTTTTTTCTCATTACTTAGCCTCAGTCGATTATGTTTTTCGAAACATATCTCCTTAGCTAAGTAAACCCGGAAGTAGTAGGACGATGTCCCTACATACTCCCCTCCCAGCGTAGCGTTACATGAAGTGTACCGAGCGAATTGATGCTGCTTCAACGTCTCGGTCACACTCAAAAGCCGGTTTCAGTCGGTCAATACTTATCGACTTGTTTGTGTCATTTAGCTTGACGACAAAATGTTTACGTAATCTTTTGATTACCTTGAATGGCCCTTCGTATTGTGTTTCAAAAGGCCGCCGAACACGATCGGTACGTATGAAAACGTACTCCGCGTTCTCTAAGGCGTTCGGCACGTACACATCCTTCTGTGCGGTTTGTCGGGGTTGTGTTGCCGCCAGACTTTTCATGTGTGTGCGAAGACTTGTTAGAAATTCTGAGTGCTCTATCGGATTCTCATCCGTTGGGATGGAAATCGAATTGGGGAGTCTCAGATTCTGTCCATAGACAAGCTCTGCTGGTGAGCATTGTAAATCGGTTTTAATTGCCGAGCGAATACCTAATAAAACAAAGGGCAAATCCTCACTCCAATGAGTAGTGTTGTCCCTTGCCATTAAGGCCGCTTTTAGTTGTCTATGGAATCGCTCTACCATCCCATTTGCTTGTGGATGGTATGCGGTGGTACGTATCCTATGCGTACCTAGAAGTCTTGTGACTTCATTGAATAGTTTCGATTCAAATTGCGACCCTTGATCTGTTGTAATTTCAAGTGGTGCGCCAAATCTTGGGACGTACTCGGTGACAAAACGTTTGGCCACCGTAGTAGCAGAGATGTCTCGAATTGGATATGCTTCCGGCCATCTCGTAAATCGGTCTACGATTGTTAGGATGTATGAATATCCTCGAGATGGGGGCAATGGTCCAACATATCCATATGGATATGTTCAAATCTATTATTTGGTGGGTTAAAAGCTTCATGTGGAGATTTGGTATGTCTCGATACTTTAGATTTTTGGCAACCTATGCAGGATCTAGACCAGTTGTTACAGTCTTTATTGATCGCTGGCCAAAAATATTTTTTAGTAATAGCTTGCCTTGTGGCACGTATGCCTGGATGCGACAAGCTATGTTCAGCATTGAATGCTAATTTTCTTAATGATGAAGGTATGTATGGGCGTAATGTACCCGTGCTAATCTCACACCAAACTTCATGAGTTGTGAAAGGAATTGGTGTGAGTATTAGTTTTACCTTCGAGCTACTACTGGGATGCTCTTGGAGTCGTTGTAACTCTTTGTCACCTTCTTGTGCTTTCGCCAGATGTGGCAAATCGAAGGTGATTGTGTCAACGTTGTCGGCCGCTAATGAGCGAGATAAATAATCTGCGACAACGTTTTGTTTCCCAGAGACATGTCTGATGTCTGTTGTGTACTGGGAAATTAGGCTCAGGTGTCTTGTTTGGCGGGGAGATCTTTCGGTTTTTGTGTGAAGGGCATGTATTAAAGGTTTGTGGTCAGTGTAGACCACGAAATTTCTTCCTTCAACAAAGTACCGAAAATGTTTTATTGCTGCGAAGATTGCGAGTAGTTCGCGATCAAATGCAGAATAATTTCGTTCAGCAGATGATAGCTTCTTGGAAAAGAAAGCTAATGGTTGCCATCTGTGACCGTTAAATTGTTCCAGCACAGCTCCGATAGCAAAATCGGAAGCGTCAGTTGTGACGCTATATTTAGCATCCTCTAGTGGGTGTATCAGCATCACTGCTGCAGCTATTGCGGCTTTCACGTCGAGGAATGCTTGTTGGCATTCTGCGGGCCAAGGAAGTTGTTCCTTATTTTTTGTTGTTGATGAACAATTGAGGAGTTCCCTCAAGTGTTCATTGATCGGTACTAGCAGTTGTGCTAGTTTAGGAATAAATCGGTGATAAAAGTTCACCATTCCTATAAATTTTTGTATTTGTTTGACTGTTGTTGGAGTTGTGAGGTCATTAATTGCTTGGACACGTTCGGGTGATGGAAGAATTCCATCCTTGCCGATACTATGTCCCAAAAAGTTGATCTCACTGACCCCAAAAACGCATTTTGATAATTTTATTGTTAAACCAAAATTATCAAGGCGTTTAAACAGTAATTCGAGGTGAGTGAGATGCTCATCCTCGGATTTACTAGCGATAAGTATATCGTCTAGATAGACATAAACGAAGTCTAAGTCTCTTGTGACTTCGTTCATAAATCTTTGAAATGACTGGGCTGCATTTCTTAACCCAAATGGCATGCGAGTAAACTCAAACAGACCAAAAGGTGTTATTATGGCAGTCTTATGCACGTCTTCTTGTGCAATGGGGATGTTATGATACGCACGTACCAAATCCACCTTCGAAAAAATCGTGCATCCGTGAAGGTTCACAGAAAAATTGTGAATGTGCGGGATTGGATATCTATCCGGCACTGTGACTGCATTAAGCCGACGGTACTCACCGCATGGCCTCCAATCATTTGTATCCCGTTTAGGGACCAGATGAAGTGGAGATGCTGCGGGAGACGACGATGGTCGACAAATCCCTAGTTGAACCATATGTTCAAACTCCAATTTCGCCACCTTGAGCTTCTCAGGATGAAGTCTACGAGCGGTAACGAAAGGTAATTGCCCATTAGTAACAATGTGGTGTTGCACATTGTGTTTAACCGGTAGGTTAAAATTTGGTGGTTGTGTTAATGAAGCGTACTTCATTAACAATATTTTATATTTGCCAAGATGTTGGCATTCAAAGCTCTCGAGTATATACTCACTAGTAGTACAGACATCAGTCCGCAGACTGGTCTGTGAGTCTACTAATTCTCGATGTTTAAAATCGAGAATGAGCTCGAACTTTGTGAGAAAGTCCGCACCGAGTATAGCTTTGTTGGTGTTGGCTATGATGAAGTTGTGGATGAACCGTCGGCGAAGACCTAGGTTCAGTTCCAGCAACTGCGCGCCAAAAGTTTGGATCGTGGATCCATTTGCGGCCCGCAGAAGCAAATTAAGGCATGTTGTTTGTACCCTAAACGTGTGCTTGGGAACTAATGATATGTCCGCGCCAGAGTCGATCAGAAAATCGAGCTGATTGTGCTGGTCGCGGACAAATAATCTACACGAGCGTCTCTGCTGAGAGACGCCCGCGGATGAGGCGACTCCCCGCCAATTTAATTTTTTGGGTGACGGGCCCCCTTCATCTTCCGGTCCTTTTTGGCTGTAGAGCCAGGGCCTTTGAAGGCACACGGTGGGGTGCACCGCTCTGCCTCACTGCCGTAGCGGTAGTGGTAGTAGCAGAGCGTCCCCGGTAGCGCTTGTGCCGATGATGAAGCCTTGGGAACCGCTCCTCGCTTGGTGGGATCCCTGGTCTCTGTCGATGTAGCCTTCGGTTGTTGAACCGGAGATCGGCTCCATCGCCGCCGACCAGAAGACCTACCCGCCTGCTCCTGGCCTTGGCCTTGCCCTCTCCTCAACACTAGTGTCCGCAATTGCTGCACCTCGCGTTGAAGAGAGAGAACGGCCCGCTCCAGGGACGACGAGTTTCCTACTTCTGACACCTGAGCGGGGGCTGAACGGGCAGTGATCTCCCACACTGTATCCGCCAGCTTCGACAGTTGCCCTAGGGACTGGTCAGCGGATGCGGCAAGCACCACCTGGATGTCCCTGGGTAACCTTCGCTCCCAAAGACTCCTGATGAGCTCTTCGCCATCCCCGAGACAGTCCCCTGCCAGACTCTGCAATCCCCTCAGGAAATCTGAGGGCTTGCGGTCTCCGGGCTCATGCGCCGCCAACAGCTGCTCGAGGCGGTTCCTGGTCGATAAACCATATCGTTCCAGCAACCGCCTCTTAGCCTCAGTATAGCTGGCAGAGCTGAGGTCCGGAAACGCATGTAGCAAAATCTTGGCCGCCTCCGTCGGGAGAGCGGACACAATGTGGGACAACTTCGTTTTATCGGAAGTTATCCCGTTCAGCCCAAATTGAGCCTCAGCCTGGTAGAACCAGACTGCCGGGTCGCTCTGATGGAATTCGGGCAGATTGAATCTCGCCGTTGAGGCTATGTCAACTTCTGCCCGAACCCTACGCCGATCCGGCAGCCCCTCCTCCAGGCTGTTCAAGGATTCTTCCATTTCTACTACAAAAGAGTTGTCCAAATAATTTTCCCGTTGCATGTTTAGCTCTTAATGGAAAACGTACTCCAGAAAAAAAAATAATGAATCTATATCACCAGACGAAAACAAAATAGCCAGCAGAAAACAAAACTAAACAGGAAAACCAAAACAAGGTCAACCTCACTTCTTCAATATAACCCACAATTCCAACAAAGACAAGGAGCAAAGAATCAATAAATGTCTATAATTAATCACCAATTTAAATATAATAATTTTTAAATCAATTATATGTATATAGGTATATATATTTAGATAATAATTTTTTTAAATCAATTATATGTACCTATATATATATTTAGTTTTTATTCTCCAAAATTAAAATTTAAATTTAGGACTTATTTTATTTCTTCTTTCTTCTTTCTTCTTTTCTTTCGCTATCTTGTAGCTCTTCGGGTTCTTCTGTTCTTCGGGGTCACCACTTATTGGGCCTCTCCCAATATTAGTTTCTATTTTATATCCAGGTTAATTCACAAAAACTCTTGCAGTTATTTAACTTTATTTTGGACACACTTTTATTACAATTTCTATTCTATTTTATTTATTAACAATTTCATTTATTTTATTTACAGTTATTATTATTCTTATTTATCGATCCTTTTGCTTTTATTTATTTTTAATAACACGATGAAAATACCTATGTTTTTACTGCTATTTTAGTTTTTTCACTGACAACTGACAACTAATTAGATTTTTTATTTTTTTCTCATTACTTAGCCTCAGTCGATTATGTTTTTCGAAACATATCTCCTTAGCTAAGTAAACCCGGAAGTAGTAGGACGATGTCCCTACATACCTTCTCGTTTATTTCGGAGGAACAATCACTATGATAGTAGAAATCCGCAGAAATCGGGTGAGATTCGGATTTGATGCCATCCTTGATTGAACGACCGGAAGAAAACTCTCAATCCAGTTCTGTAGAAGTGAGTCGACTCAAATAATTTTGAGTTTAGCTAACAGGGCTGAGTGCCAAACTTTATCGAAAGCCTTGGAGATATCCAGTGCCACCAGACTAGTCTCACAGACTTGCAGACTAATATGACGTGCATATGGCCGACTTTGGACGCGAAGCAGTTGTTGTTCAGTTGAACAAAAAAGAGATAAGAGCTCCCCACAACGATTTATATGCCTCGAGGAACACATTTCACCTCAGGGAATTAAAAAACCTGATTAGGGATTTTTCAACCTGCAAACCCAATTGCCAAACCAAATTCAACCACTCGATTATCATCACTTTCCCGTTGGATATATAGGACTAATCTTCAAAGCATTAATGATTGAGTTCATCATATGGAAATATCGGCCGAACTGCATGACAAGAATCAAGAAGAAAGACGCTGCAATAAAAACCATACAGGATTCAGAGGATCCAGAAGTGCCAAGGAACATAGAAGTTGGGCCCAGATCATCACTTTCTACCTCTCAATTTGGAATGCACATGCAAGACCAGGAGGATGTTATAATTCTTTAAAACTCGTCCAGTGGGAAGGATGGTAGGACACTTGGCTTGATTACCGGACACTGCGTCCTAAATTACCACTTATGCAGGATAGGATTGGTAAATTGAAGTACGGGCTTATGTGTCTACCTTCTGTAAATCAATTCTTAGTATTTATACAAATTATTTTCCTTCATTTCTTTCATATTATCATTTCACTCTGTTAATACCCAATAACCAACCCAACAAGAAAAGTGCATTTTTATAACCATGAGCAAACTCGACACACGCTAAATTAATCGCATGTGGATGTAAAGCATGAATAATAATCGATGACGGTGGAATAGATTGTATCGTACTTTCATCTTCCATATTCATTTGTTCAAAGTTCAAATATATACAACCCTCTTCCGTTCGAAGGCTGTTCGTCCAAAGTGTAGTTTCCTGCTTTGGGGGACGGAACCACTTTACACAATAATCCAGACTAGCAATTTCCTGTAGATTTTATTAAATCCCACCTAATCGTCATCCTCTTGTTTGATATCACAATTTGTTAGCGGATATCATGTGGAAAGACAAGATTTAAATCTCGTCGAATTGAAAGTATTACGAGTGACTCTTGAGAATTGGATTATCATACACAGAAGTGTGAAGTACACAAATTGAGAATATAAGATATTGAAAATTTAGTAAACAATTGAATGGGGTATTGGACATGTTGATTCCGAATTCTTTTTTTAAAAAAAACCCAAAACCACGTACTTACTAAAGTTATCAAACACCTTGAGGTGAATTTTATTCGCTAAAAGAAAACAAAAACAATATTAGCCGAATACGACAAATGCCTTTCCATTGCCCTCTGTGCTGAAAGTCAACTTAGCACTTCCACTCTAGGCCCTGTGCTGAAAGTCGTAATTCGACTGGAACGTCGCTTTCTTCAAGTCGAACGACTTATCACGATACACGACTCGACTCTCAGCACAGCGGAACAGTTCGAAACGCAGCATCAACTCCAAGTATTTAGTAGAAGTTGAGAAAGCTATGCGAGAATTCAGCATCCTCAATGAACAGGAAAGATTATTAGTTAGAGACCATGACTATTGCGACAAGGCAAGTAAAGATATCCAGAAAAATCAATGTCTATCTAATAATCGACAAGAGGATGGTCTGGCTTGCTTTCTTTTCAACATGGCATTGGCCTTCCATAAGTCCACCCAAGCATTCATAATTTTAACATCACAAAGGAATGTAGGTGAGATTGGGTTAGGTGTAGGGTTGCCTCCAGTGCTACCAGGCCTCCATTGCCCGGCATTTTGATGCTACCTAAAGTTCGTTGGTTATTGGGTCGGCTGTGGCGGATACCTGAAGTCATCCTGTAAAGTTTAGGATGTTTATCAGTGATCTGCCCTCCAATATGGAGATCCATTTTAAATCTTGCACAACGTAACTACCTAGTGTGTGATGGAGCCAGTTATTTACAAAGGAAGGGTACAAGTGTTTGCGTCACATTCTTCTCGGCGCAGCTATGGCAACAGACGTATTCAGACAATTTTCCTTATTTCCTTGTCGAAAATTTGTAAACCTTCTCGGCCGGTTTTCCCCAGGGGTCAATTCTATCACCCGCTCTTCTCCTAACCTTAATAAATGATCACTTCACAGCTTCGCTGATGAGGTATATACTTCGCGTTACTCTTACATCTTCCACAATATACGACAAGCACATGCCAGACCTTGTCTGTGTGATCGGGAACTTATGCCACCTCTATAAACCGAGGCAGTGGATAATACGAATCTAACAGCTGACCCATCGCTTAACACCTTGGGTATAAAGTTCTCTTAGGATTTTCGATAATGCTCACATATTCCAAATCGCCAAAAAAAAAGCATCGCAATGGCACCTTTTGCGTTTCCATAGACCCTTGCAGTCCCCCTTTTCGCGCACAGTATCGTCTATAAGTTTGTTTATAAATAGAACAACTCGACTGCGAAACAATCTCCGCAGTCAGTATTTTCGAGCTCGTATAACATTCTAGCAATCTTCTCGAGCACTCCCCACAGCATTTATTTTTAAATCAGGGGGAGGGAAGAATCTTTAATTGGTCGAGCAGTTGGGAGTTGCCCGCCTGTAAGGCCCATGCTTAAGGCAGGAGACACCGCTGCGGGTGCCAGTAGTAGACAAATTCCTAATTCTAAGTAGTAGACAAATTCCTAAATCCACACACAAGGATTTTCGTCAGTTTCCTTGGACTGCAGGCCCCATAAAGTGGCCGGCCGGTGATTGTGTGTTAATACTTGCATGCTCCGATGTACTGGTCATTTCTGCTATGACACATGTTGCTTTATAGGTCGTAGTCCAATATGCACTGCTGCGGCCTGTCGCGACTGTAGTATGCGCGAGCCTTTAGGCAGCACCCTCGCGAAAAGTTGCGCTGATGGCTATTGGGTTTCCTTACACGGTGCCATATTCATGGCAAGTAAAACCGATTTTATAGATGAGAGAGGAACGGAAACGGAAGAAATTCACGAATAAAACCGGTTTTACTCAACACACTTATGGCATCATGTGAACTTGCTCAATAACCCTTGTTTTTTATGGCAACTCAAAATTATATAAACAAAGTTCTTCTTAATTTCTTTTTATCGTTTCACATTGATTTTAAAAAAGTAATTTCATTCAAAATTCAAATGAACACAAGTACATTACGATACAAAAATATTTCTTAAAATTCCTGCTTCGGAACGTTCCAAGTTCAGCTCATTCCACTTAAACAAACGTCAGAAACGTTCCGCCTTCAAATGTCAAAAAGCCACCAACCAAAAAAAATGTATCGGCTTCTAAAACTATGAGGACGTTGACCACAGATTTAATTAAACTTTTTTATCGCTTAACTTAAAAGAACCAAACTAAAAATGGATTACGATTTTAAAATGAAGACTCAGGTCGAGAGAACGAAAGTGGAAGATTTGTTTAACTACGAAGGCTGTAAGGTTGGTCGAGGCACATACGGTCATGTTTACAAGGCCCGAAGGAAAGAAGGCAACGACACCAAGGAGTTCGCCCTTAAACAAATCGAGGGCACAGGATTATCGATGTCAGCGTGTAGGGAAATTGCAGTAAGTCTAGAGATTCTTTTATAAGTTAATTTAATGTGGAATTTTATTTTTAGTTACTGCGTGAACTGAAGCACCCCAATGTGATCAACCTGATTCGTGTTTTCCTGTCGCACACAGACAGAAAAGTATTTCTTCTTTTTGATTATGCTGAACATGATTTGTGGCATATTATTAAGTTTCATAGAGCCGCGAAGGCTGCTAAGAAAACTGTAGTTGTTCCTAAAGGGATGGTTAAGAGTTTGCTGTATCAAATTTTGGATGGTATTCATTATCTTCACACAAATTGGGTTCTCCACAGGGATTTGGTAAATAGACTGAATTTTATCATTATTTTTAATAAGTTAATAACTGGTAATAAACTAGAAACCTGCAAACATTCTGGTTATGGGTGATGGTAACGAAAGAGGACGAGTAAAAATTGCCGATATGGGATTTGCGAGATTGTTCAATGCTCCACTGAAACCTTTGGCTGATTTAGATCCTGTTGTAGTAACATTTTGGTATCGTGCACCGGAATTACTTCTGGGAGCTCGCCATTATACGAAGGCTATTGATATTTGGGCAATTGGTTGCATATTTGCAGAGTTGCTCACGTCAGAGCCGATTTTTCACTGCCGACAAGAAGATATTAAAACTAGCAATCCGTATCATCATGATCAACTAGATAGGATTTTTAATGTTATGGGCTTTCCACAAGATAAAGACTGGGAAGATATTAAGAAAATGCCCGAACATCATACCTTGATTAAGGATTTTAAAAGGGCGAAGTTAGTATTGTACTATTTTCCAATTAGACATTGCCATAAACTTATATTTTTTACAGTTACGCAAATTGCTCCTTAGCAAAATATATGGAGCGGCATAAAATCAAACCAGACAGTAAAGCGTTTCACCTCTTACAAAAATTATTACTCATGGATCCAAATAAACGGATAACATCCGAACAAGCTATGCAAGATCCATACTTCACAGAAGACCCTTTACCAACGCAAGATGTTTTTGCTGGTTGTCCTATTCCATATCCTAAAAGAGAGTTTTTAACCGATGATGACCAAGAAGATAAGTCAGATAATAAACAAAGGCAAAACCAGCAGCAGCAACAACAACAGAATGTAATTTTAACATTTTTCTATATTTGATGGAAACATTTAAACCATTCTGCTTTACAGATGCCTCAACAAAACCAGCAACAGAATAACCAACATCACGATGGACCTAATAGTAAACGTGTTCGATTGTCTGGTCCAACTGGACATCCGCAGCAGCAGCAAGGACAAATGAATCAATCGCAAGATTTCCACCATCAACAATCTCAACAACAAATGATGTATAATAATGCTCAACAACAGCAGAGCAATTTCCAGCAGCGTTTTTAGCAGTTCTGTTTCTGCAGATAGCTGCCTGCAAACTAGTATTTAATTGGAGTTAATAAAGTTTAAGTCAGACTGATACGAAATTTTCGATTTTGGTGATGTGGAATTAAGGAGTGCATACACTGTGGAACAATCTTTTGCAGTTAGTATTTTCAAATTCCTACAACATCCAAGAGCTAAAACGCAGAATTTATAGCCATTTCCTTCTTCCTCATTACTCTAAACCTATACTATTCCCCATACTAAGCTTACTACTAGACATTGCACCATGACGTGACCGACTACAAAAGGATTACAAACTAGCAAAATCATAATTTATCACCCAAGAGCAAAAATTTCACCAAAAATTAGCAACGGATTCAACTACTGTGACCTGCAAAAGTGCAATGATCTAAATTCATCTGAACTGAGCACAAAAACAAACTGTGAACCAATTTCGACTTGAGCTACAGCTTTACTGCTCAGGTTAATCCGACGAAAACCAAAGAAATGCAGATAAATGCAAAACCACACTTGAACGGACAACGCAGAATAACCGTGACGTGGAACTGGTAGATAAATGCTGCTACCTCGATAGTATTATTACCGAAAATAAGATGGTGCAGAAGACGCCAATTCCAGAATAAATAAAGCACGAAGCGCATGCATGCAAGTACGCATTAGTGAACTTGTTTCGCCATAGTTAAATATGGCGCTGATTGGGGGGTTTCAGACCTGATGTGGTAACAACGTTATAAAACCGATTTTTTAGGAGAGAGAGGTGAAAGGAAGGGAAGGAGGTGTTGTAACCTTTTCCCACAAAAATTTTTGGTTGAAAACTTTTGAACACTAAACACTTGCACATGACCATTTTTATCTTCTTCTTCATTTTTCCCAATGAAATGTCATTCGTTAATTTAAAAAAAAGCGGTTTCTGTTATTACTTTGAAATGCAAATGGCAGACAATTGGACACGACCGCAAACTCATTGTTTAAGACGGTGATTACACTGTTCGTTCCTACGTACGTTCCTCACGAGCTTTTAGATGAACGGGGAAGTGGGGATGAAGCCCCTCATCATCTCCACTTCCCCGTTCATCTAAAAAGCTCGTGAGGAACGTACGTAGGAACGAACAGTCTAATCACCGTCTAATAGATCTAATAGATTAAAATGTCTAAAAGCAGCTCGGAAAATTTAAAATAGTAAAGAAGAAGAATATCGACAGGAATACACACACATCAACAACCCCTTGTAAAGATAGAAAAAATGTTCCCATTGCAACAGGAACCGTGTGAAACGTTGTAACAACAGCTAAATGACTCAACGTCTGAAACCACCCATTAATTGCCATTTTTGATGTTCTTTTCATATATTTACCGCACGCTCTCAATATTCTCCGCAATTTATATTGTCAACCAATATTTTGACATTTGAGATCAAAGTGCCTTTTCTTCTGCTTTGAAAATTGTCCGCAAGGCTATCAAAAAACTTGCAAAGCTGGTGCACATTTGCTTCGCATGCCTGCATTTATGAACTCGGTGCAAACACATACTTGCTTTAATGAAACTATTGCAAAACGAAATATGCGCAAACTGCATTACTGAAAGCACCCACAGTTTACCCTATATTATGCAATTATCAGCTCTGACTTGTCGAGTTCTAGCTGCAGTACTTGGAAATCAGGGGCTTGTTCACGCAATTCGATGCTCGGCGTGGACATAGACGCTCTATGAAAACGGTATTAGTTTTTTAAACTTTGAATTTAGGTTCACGTAAGTCGAGGGGTCGAATGTCGTTTTCACAAAATAACTGCCCCCAAAATGATTGCAGCATGCCATAGAACTGCTATAATGACATATTTTTCTATTGCATTTTGCTCATTGAGAATTGCAAGTTTTGTTTGAAATTATTTCTGCTCTTGCAGTTCTTGAGAATAATTGTGTGCTTCAGGAGATAAGGGCCGATTCAAAATAAAAGCTTCAAAAATTAGGATTATAGAATTTGGGTTGATTCATATTCACAGCTTCAAGTTGCAGGCCCCAAATTGAGTAAAAGTCATTTGAAGCTTGAAGGTTTCATTGTGAACCGGCCCTAAATGTTGAATTTTGTGCTGTTGCCTAATTGAAGCGTTAAGCCTAGTATCCTGTTCGTGCGGAATTCAGACTCCCCTTTAAAATGCATGTAAAAAAAGTGTGCGGAATTCAGGTTAGAGGCCGGTCTGAATTCCGTCCACAAAGTTTAGTATCCTGTTCTTGCGGAATTCAGACCCGTAAATGAGCTTTGTACTCTAGAAAACAGATGGCTTTTTTTCTGAGTGGAGACTTTTCATTTCATTTTCCGCAGGATACTTAGCTTGAAGAAATGTATTTACTATTTTCATGAGCGGAAATTTTGACGTTTACTTTTCGGAGGCATACGAGATTGAAAAATGTAATATAGTACGATAAGTACGAGTATATATGTATGTATAGAACATGCATCTTTGATAAAATTTCCTTTTATTTTTTCCAAATAATGGATTTACCCGATAGGCAAGCAATTTTCTCAATTTCTCATAACGCCGCAGAAGCACTTTCAAATTATCCAACTGTCAGGTCTACATTGTCTACATTACTCTCCCAGCTAAGCGGAATTCAGACTAATTATATGGATTCTCTACAGAGCGGAATTCCGCACGAACAGGATACTAGGCTTTACATACTTTTGCAATAGGCTTAGATGGATTATTTTCGTTTCCCACCCTTAGATGCCACGTTTGTGACTTGGATGAAAAGTTGAAATTTCGACTACCGTAGAGTTGAGTTTACTTTGGGTTGAAATAAAGTTGAACTGGCGTCAAAACATAACCTCAAATTTTTGTGTAAAATTCTCTTTTATAGATACTAACATTATTTTTAAAAACATGGAAGATAATCAGAACGAAATAATTTTATATTCCTGTGCAACACTGAACACTTACTTACGTCGAAGGCGGACTTCACTGATGGTAAACAAACAAAACAAATGCCACTTTAACCTAATTACAACTCAACCCGCGTATATTAGGCAAAATATCAACTCGACCCAGATAGGAGAACTGAGTTGGGTTGAGTGGAACCAGTTTCAACTCGACCCCCGTTTCTGACTGGGTTAAATCTAGGTTGAGCCTAGTCAGCTTCAATCTTATCTGACACAATTTCTTATAAAGATATATTTATCAAGGAAGAACATTTTGCATTACTGCTACTAGGTCCATATTATGCCGCAGGTGGGAGGCTTCCAAACATGCTGTTGATATAACACTTTCTTCTAGTGGCGTTATATGAAAAGCTTCAACCAGTTTTGAAAAATTGAATTCTTATTTGCCACTAATGCTGTTTTGATGTTATATTTAAAACCTCACCGTAACTAAAATATGTTTAATAGCATTATAAATTTTTACTTTATTTCAGATAGTTCTTGCGAGGCATTAGAATTTCTTATCGGCGGTACATTTGAATTTAATATTTCAGTTAATTGGAATCATAACTCGTTTTTAAAATACCAAAAACAGAATTCGATGCCAAGTATGGCATCAAGAAGATTAACGACAAACGTAAAACGTCGACTTGCATGAACCCAAAACGACATTTAACGCTTTCAGTCGCATAGTACGTAGCTGTTTCTTCGCAACATAAAAGCTCTGTTCGCGTACTTTTCTGGCTATCAGTTTTCTGGCTCAAACTTACGCCAAGAGTGGGGGAAATTCCATCAAAAAACTAAAAAGTAAAAAAACGCTTCTCGGGCGATTTCTTACCAATAAGAAGAAGAAGATTAAATGCCATTTGTGGTTTTCTGGCAACGGTTTTGGATTGTCAAATTAATTATATTATTTATGTGTGTCCTCGAATCGCAAAAACGTTGGGCGCTTTCAGTAATGCAGGATGCGTGCGCAATTGACTTATTCAGTCAATTGACTTATTCAGCTTCACACTTTCAATTGCTGAATAAGTCATTTGCGCACGCATCCTGCATTACTGAAAACGCCCGTTGTTGGACTCTTGAAAATGTTCCAGGAGAGAAGCTTAATGTAAAATTTGTCTCTGCCATCTTTTATTTCTTCTATCACGGCTATAAACAACTTTTAAACATGACAACGGAAAACATTGACAACAGCAAGAAAGCGCCCGAAATGGCAAGATTGCTGTTCGTTTACTTTCTCGGGCTAAAAAAAACAAATCGCCCGTAATTGCCCGAGCTAAAACCTCTGGCACTTTCTGGCTGTAGGGGAAGTAAAAATTTCCCCTCTTTTTGAAGCCAGAAAAAGTAAACGAACAGAAATCTGGTGGTTTCGGGCGCTTTCTGGCGTCCGATGGAACCCGCAGGCGAGTACGCGAACACACCTAAAGTATATAATCGCGTTATTTTTATTCTTAGCGAATCCTTGGCCCCTGTGCTGTCCAGTCGTGTGTCGAGACAAGTCATTTGAATTAAAGAAAGTGACGTCTCAGATGAATTTCGACTTTCAGCAAAAGGGCCTTAAAACTCAATTTACCACTTCCACTCTAGGGCCCTGTGCTGAAAGCTGTAATCCGACTGAAACGTCACTTTCTTCAACTCAAACGACTAGTCACGAAACGCGACGCGACTTTCAGCACAGGGGCTCTTATTTCCTTAAAAGGGACAAGACCGAAAAAGTTAAATACTAGGCCATCGCTGAGGAGTTAAGGGGGTCTTCTCATCAAAAATTTTGAAAAAATGGAATTTTTTTCTTTCATTTTTCTATAGTATATGTATCCTAGAATCACCATGCGAAAGAATATGATAGGATTCGTAATAGTTTCCGAGATATTTGGCCGCGAACCGGAACATATACTCACAGAGAAACAGGGTTTCAAAACTTTAAATGCGTTTTTCTCGAAAACACCATTTTGAAATTTTGATGCACGTTTCTGAAAAAACTAGTCGACCAATCGACTTGTTTTTGTTTTTAGATTGTTAAGTATCTTCTTCTGCAGGGCCAGAACTAGGATATTTTTTGTAGATGGCATACTTTCTTTTTTATAACAAATTCAGTGCAAAAAAACACGAAAATTTTTGAAACAAAAATTTAAACCGCTCTCACACCTACAATTTTTATCGTATGGCAATAATCCTAGTTCTCTACCTGCTACGAGCAATACTTTTTGAGAAAATGCTTGTAATATGGGCTTCAGATAGACCTGGAGGCCGAAAACGTGCGGCAAATATGCCAAGGCAGTGCGTGACGGGGTCACTTTCACAAATTACGCAGCGGCCCCAGGTGGACGGAGGAGCTTCAAAATTTTTTAACACATAGTTTAATACGTGATAAAAAATATATATAAAAAAAGTAGTATGATATCAATTATAGTTTCGGAAAAAAAAAATCCAAAAAAACATACAAAAATAGGCTTTTTTGATGAGAAGACCCCCTTAAAAGCACTTCAGGAAGCAAGCACGCAGCAACGACAGTTACTATCGCAAGTCGAGATAGAAGAGATGTGGTATTCTCGTTGGCGAGTGACGTGACTACAAGGCAGTCGTGGTGGAATAAAATTGTCGATCCCTTCAAAAGTGTCGAGGAAAACAGTCACTTTACACGCCACCATGCGACAATTAGAATACCACATTTAACGATCTAGTCGCCTGGAGCCTCTTTGATTGAAACTTAAGATCGAAGTGACATCTGCCACGTCACTCCACAACGACAATTATTCTTCAAGGATATTGAATGTCATTCTAAAGTTGCAATGCAGATAAATTCAAAATAATTAACAACTGTGGCCGGCTTACAGTAAATCTAGTCGTAGGATAAAAGTGCATATGAAAATCAACCAAGTACAGCGACACTTAAATATCGGATATTTTTATAAGATTAACACCACCAGAGTATCACACTAGATAAGATTACGGAATATTCAAATCCAAACAAGTCCCCCATGGACAATACTTTTATCGCAACGACCACCGGGCTACCACCACATTTGCCACTCCGAAATCCTCTTGAAAGAAACCAAAATCAAAACAAAAGTGCGAATCTCAAGTTCGGACGAACCAACACATTCCCAAATTTTCGCATCAAGTAAACGTTCTGCCGTTTGGCAGTGCTCAACTTTCACTCAAGTGGTCGAGTTTTACGAGTATTTTGCTGAGATAAGGCGGGAACGTAAAGATTCGCGTAAGTAAATAATCTTTCTCACATCACTGATCTAAAAGTTTAGCCAGAAGAAGGTCAAATTCTTTACTGTTTTTTGCCATTTTGTAATCTAGAACTACGCTTCGAAATTATAGGGCCGAGAATATTATTTAAGCTAACTCGTTATTATATGAAACTATGAGTGTTTTGAGGATTTTAAGCTGCAGAAACAGGTAATAATTATCACTTTAATTTGTTGTAAATTAAATATTTAATTAATTTTGCGGCGTTTCAGTGCTTTCTGTCGGCAAAATCAGCTGTCAGTTCTTTCATGTGCCGTTAACTTGAGAGGAACAAGAGAAAATGAACAACGTAGGAATGCGCATTCTAGAAACGATGGAACGAGAAATTTGCGAGTTCTGTTGACTGGTGCTGGGGGAATTGGTGGCGTTGCGGCCGGATATGCGCTTTTCAGTTATTTAGGTAAGAATTTGAAATAAATATTTGCGTGTATTTTATACTTTTGTACAGCAGATTTTCGATCGTCTTCATTAGTTTATTTTTTATAATGTAAATGATGAGATTGTAACATTCTCATGCTTTATTATTTTTTATTTGGTCAGTCCCTAAATAATCCAATTTTAGCGAATGGGTGAACTGAATGTCGACGAGGAGCTGTCTGAGCCAACTTGTTATTAATACAAGTAGTAATTTTACCTTGTTTTTATTCTTGCTCATTATTCCATGAGGGATTAAAGGAACGTAAGTGAAGACCCTCGGGGAAAAACCAACTTAGTCCACTTTTTCAAAAATCAGAGAATTCAGTTCCATCTATTAGCTGCTAAGGTGTACTACAATTCAAGGTATTAACTATGGGGAAAAACCAACGTAGTCCTGACAAAAGGAACGGGCAATAATAAAAGGTTCGGGGAAGAACCAACTGAGTCCATGGGAATGAGGGAAAAAACAAACATGTCCACCATTGTTATTTTTTGGACTAAGTTGGTTTTTCCCCGAGGGTCTTCAAGTAAGTTATTCTTAGTGCAAGGTTTGAAGTGTGTAGGGCAGTTCTAATGGTAGTTTTCCACCACCCCATATATTAAAACCTTACATTGGTGATGACTTGCTTTAGCCTGGGCATCTCAGGGGTTTTTCGTCTACCCACTACTTTCTGCGCTTAATATTTTGTACAGAATCCATTTTTCATCGCCAATTCCGTCAAAAAAAGCTCATTCCTGAGACGTGAGAGCAAGCAAGAGCATACTCACTCACTTCAGGGGATAAGACTCTGAAAGTTAGTAAGGAACCCATTCATCTGATGTCACGAACGTGTCGGTAAACGTTATATGACCAATCGATCATGGTTTCGCAGGACCTCCTCGTCAAGCTCCATACTTCTTCCAGGGTGAGGCTCATCTTCGGTGCCGATCGCTGAATTCTCCAATTTGCCGGACAGTCTCGCGAGAGAAGTTTACGTGGCAACCAGTTATTTTCCATTCGGCAAACATGTCCAAACCACAGTAATCAACGTTTTTGTATTTCTTCTTCGATCAGTGTCTGTCGGTTTGTCTAACTGTCTCGTTTCGAAGGCGATCGCGTAGTGAGACACCGAAAATCTGCCTCAAGCATCGCATTTGGAAGACCTCGAGTTTGTTGACGTCTGGCTTGAGCAGTGTCCATGTTTCCGATCCATAAAGAATAATCGAAAGGATCAACGTTCAGTAAGGGCGTACTTTCGTTTTGATGGTAATATTTGTTTGTTTCCATATGCACCACTTGAGTGAGGCGATGTTGGATGATTTTCAACGGCACGTGTTCGGTTTCCAAAGCTGTTTCAATCGATGCAATCGAAAGCGGATTTGAATTCGACGATAGTTCGTTTGCCGCAACGAATTCTTTCTTCCATTAGCTGACGAAGTGCGAATATTTGATCAATGCATCCTCGATATGGTCTGATTCCCGCTTGTTCTTTCCGGCTGGTTTGGTCTTGATGTTTTTGTAGCCTCGATTGTATGATTTTCGTAAAACCTTTGACGACGAAAGAAAGGAGGCTAATACCGCGATGATTGTTGCATTCCCGACTGTCGCCTTTTTTCAAAATTGGCACAACGATCGTCTTCTTCCATGCCGACGGGACACTATCCGAATGCCATATGTGTGTTACGAGGACGTGAAGTTGTTGTGATAAGACATCACCTGCGGCTTTGATTATCTCGGCGATTACTTAATCGATTCCCGGCGCTTTTCCATTTTTTAGCGATTTTATTGCCGTCTTCCCCTCAATAATTGTCGGTTTGGTATCGAGAAATTTATTCGTTGGTTTTTCGATAATCGGCGGTTCGGATGATGGACCTTGTGGCAGATCGTCGTTGTACAGCTGGTGGAAGAATTTTCTCCATCGCTGCTGGCGTCTGTATTGAGAGTTCACGAAAGTTTCATTCGATTTTGTTAATGTTGTGATATTGTTTTGCCGCCTAAACGACGGATTGTCTGATACAGCGTCCGGTACTCGTGCCTCGACGCCGCTTCTTCCATGTCGGCCGCAAAGTTATTCCAGTACGCTTCTCGTTCCGATTTGATTTTCTGTTGATTATTATTATTATTCTTGTTGAGGGGCGCTTTAGCGGGCACTGCGACCTATTTTGTTTGGTCTATTGTGCCATCCCCTTCTTTAAAAACCATCAAGGTTAAGGCTTCTTAGGTAGCCTAAAACTGATTTAGGGTTGCTGTCCCAAATCTCCCTGGGAGTAGGGAAATCACGATGGAGAAGGCTCAGTCTTTTCCTCGCTGTAGACTCACAGTCGCACATCAAGTGCTCCGCGGTTTCGGGAGCTGTCCCGCAGAATCGACAGCCAGAGTCGGCCACCAGTCCTATTTTGTTTAGGTGATAGTTAAGCGAACAGTGGCCCGTCAGGAGCTCTGTTATTATTTTAAGCTCCCACCTCTTGAGATTTAAAAGTTTGCCCGCCTTAGCTTTATCGATTTGGATGAATCTTTTAGCTTGACGAGCACCCTGGGTCCTAGACCAGCTTTGAAGAAACATCTGGTCAACCCAATTCTTTAAGGCCATTTTTACGTGGCAGCTTGCTAAACTACAGAAAGGTTCCGGACCAATAGGTAATGAGTTTGCGCCTGCTCTAGCCAGGCTATCGGCAATCTCATTACCAATGTGACCTTCGTGGCCCGGAATCCACATCAGCGTGACACTATTGTTCCTGCTGAGGAATTTCAGGGATTGAAGACAATCCAGGACAGTCTTTGATGACACTCTGTGCGATTTAATGGCCAGCAGTGCAGCTTGACTGTCCGAGAAAATAACAATGTTAGAGCTATTTGGAGCTCTATTAATACAAGTCTGAGCACACACCTGGATGGCGAGTACCTCAGCCTGAAAAACAGTGGGGGTAGTGCCCAGAGCCATGGATATTTTGCTCCTTGGGCCATAAACACCCAGCCCTACCCCTTTATCGGTTTTGGAACCATCTGTGTGCCAAAAGGCCGTGCTTCCTCTAAAGAGAGGCCTGCCATGTTGCCACTCTGACCGACTTCGAATAATCGTCGTAAACGGTTTGTCAAAGTCAAGAGTAGCAGGAATGGTATCGGACAAAGATATCATTGGCTCCAAGTTCAGCTCCTTGAGGATCGATAAATGATCCAGCAGGTCTCCTGGCTTAAAGGAGAATAGCTCCCGTAGACGCAGTGCCCCTGCCAGAGCCTCTTTTTTCACCACCAGGTGTAGCGGAGGAAGGTTCAGTAGAGCCTCCATAGCCACAGTCGGACAGGTGCTTTTGGCCCCTGTGATACCAAGACAGGCCAGTCTTTGCACCCTGGCCAGCTTAATCATAGCACCCTTTTGTTTGGTCTTAGCCCACCATGCGATGGATGCATATGTGATCATGGGCCTTACGACCGTAGTATATAGCCAAAACATTAACCTAGGTTTAAGACCCCAGGTTTTTCCTACGAATTGGCGACAAACATGGAGAGATGCAGTTGCCTTGGCAGTTACTCTCTCAATTTGAGATTTCCAGGAGAGCTTTTGATCCAGGATTATGCCTAGATATTTAGCCTCCTTTGAGAAACCTATTTCTTTGCCGTCCACAGAGGGAGCTTTTAAATTTAGCTTCCTTCTATTAGTAAACGGTACGATGACAGTTTGAACTTCTTTGTTCAATCTTCGGTATTGCTCGAAATCGACATGTTTCATTCGTTTCCGCTGATTGACGAAATTCAGACAGCTGTCTGAGATCCATGGCTGCGTCCGTTTACGGATAGGTGGAAAAAACTCCATTGGACAATACACAATAGAATCCGACAATTGTCTTTCTTCTACATCGATATCGTCCGGTATTGCTAGCGCCACGAATTTGTTGGATAATGCCATTTAAAACTCTCGTCCGATGGTCGGGTCCCGTACGCACGTCCTTGGCTTGTGGTGGCGCCGTTTTCTTCGCTCTTTGCAGTCACATCGGTAATTTCGTTCGTACCAAGATAATGGTCCGATTCACAATCGGGCCAACGCATCGCATGTACGTCTTTGAACGTCGATCGGAATCTTGTCTTGATCAAAACGTAGTCTAGCATTGCCGAGTCATTGCCGAATGGATTTCGCCAGGTGAGTTGGTGTTTGAGTGGATGGCGGAAAATGCTGTTGCCAGCGATCAAATTGTTTGACGCTGCGAATGAAAGAAGGCGTAAGCCGTTGTCGTTAATTGCTTCGTGTCCGAATTTGCCCATGGTTCCTTCCCAGTCGGTTCGAACTGCGCCTAAATGTGCATTAAAGAGTCCCCCGCGAATATGATTAATTCGGTTCGAGGTATCGTATCTAGCATCTGTTGAAGCTGATCGTAAAATTCGTCCGAGCTGGTCTCGTTTGGTGCATAAACGGATACGATATGGGTCTTGATCGTTCCACCGATGGTTATAACCGCGAGCGTTTGGCTGTTATAACCATTGGTGGAACGATCAAGACCCATATATTTGGTTGGAATGCGATAACGCTGCTGGTAGCCCGTCGATCCGCCTCTCGTTTCTCATCACCAGAATAGTAAAGCGTCACCGTTTCGTTGATCAGCTACCCTGGATGCAGTGGCATTTTTTGGCTTAGTACTGCGATCTAAAAAATTCCTAGATCTATTTTACCCACTCCTATACTATCATTTACCAAATATACAAAACTATTAACATCTTTATTATTTACAGATGACAGGCATGCCAAACAAATTTCAGCAAATTCCGAAGAGCCTCCTAACCCACAATTGGAAGCTTCTGCAAACGCAATTGGCGACTGTCACCGAATTGCACGAAAGGATCTGCCAACCTATCGAATGAGCGATGTTCAAAAGCACAATACAATGTTAGTAGAACCCTGGAAAAATAATGATTTGGTTTGTTCATTCCGTCTTTAACATTCCAGAGAAACCGGAGTCTGGGTAACATACGGCATTGGCGTCTACGACATAACAAAATTCATCCCTCTACATCCGGGATCAAAAAATATCATGCTTGGTGCTGGAGCTGCGATTGATCCCTTCTGGCACATCTACCAACAGCATAACACCGAGCAGATTCTAAAACTTCTAGAAACATTTCGAATTGGTAACTTAAATCCAGCGGATGATGTTGGGACTGATGACTTGGGGTCGCCTTGGGCAAATGAACCAAAGAGGCATCCATTGCTGAAGCCTGCTGCAACGAGGCCGTTCAATGCTGAGCCTCCTATTACGATTCTAACGGATTCTTTCACAACGCCTTCGTAATTTTATAAGCGTATTTAGAGGGTGGAGATTATTTTTGTTTGTTTTAGGGAATTCTTTTACATCCGAAACCATTTACCTGTTCCCAACATTGACGCGGAGGAGTACGAGTTGGAGGTTGAAGTTGAGGGTAGCGAAAAGAAGAAAGTTTTTAAATTGGGTGATGTTAAGAAACTTCCGAAATATACGTTTAAGGCTGCGATAATGTGCGGTGGAAATCGGAGATCTGAGATGCATAAGGTAAAACCTCGTATTTTGAGACCAGTAAAACACTTCAAACACTTTTTAAAACACTTATTTTTTTAAGGTTAAAGAAGTCAAAGGTCTGTATTGGGGTGCAGGTGCAATTGGTAATGCGGAATGGTCTGGTGCACGGCTTCGAGATGTTTTGCAACAATTAGGAGTTAAGTCTGATGAAAATAAGCACGTGATCTTAGAAGGTCATGACTTGGATCCTACAGGGCATGCATATGCAGCGTCAATACCACTCACAAAAGCTATGGATGAGCGTGGTGATGTTCTTCTAGCTTATGAAATGAATGGAGAACCACTAACAAGAGATCATGGCTATCCTGTTCGAGTTGTTGTTCCTGGTGTTGTGGGGGTAAGAAATGTTAAGTGGCTCGCCAGAATAGTTGTTTCCGATCATGAGTCAGATTCACACTGGCAACAAATGGACTATAAGGGATTTAGTCCTAGTGTCGATTGGGATACAGTTGACTTTTCAAAATCTCCTGCTATACAAAACATGCCTGTAACATCAGCGATTTGTTCGCCGATCTCAGGAGATAAGGTAAAGTGTGAAAATGGATTTATAACTGTAAAAGGATACGCTTGGTCGGGAGGTGGGAATAAAATTATTCGTGTGGATTTAACTGCTGATGGTGGAGCTTCTTGGCATGTTGCTGAGCTTGAACAAGACCCTGCGCCAGCTGGACGGCATTGGGCCTGGACTTTATGGACTGCAAAGATACCAGTGTCGAGTGATAAGAAGGAGATTGAAATCTGGGCCAAGGCTGTCGATTCGAACTATAATTGCCAGCCGGAAAGTTTTAAGAATATCTGGAATCTTAGGGGGCTTTTGAGTAATGCATACAACAGGGTTAAGGTAAATTTGGTTTGATTATTTTTTTATACGTGAATTCATTATATTTTTACGATAAATGTTTTTGTAAGGAGATTTGTGAAGGACATAGTCCTGGCTTATGTATATTGAGAGAATAAAACTAGCTTTAATACACATTAAATAACAGATTTCGTTTACTCTCTTCTGCTCCGCATGGTGAATATTTCAGCAGTATGAGGGGCTGATCCTGGAAACTTCTTTAAATTTATCAACTCTAAAAAAAAAGTCGATAACTACCCAAATACTATGCAGCACAAAGTAGTGAGTCTTCCTCGATTTGCAACATGTTTTCTTCATTCTTTCAACAATCTTTCACTCCTTTCCACTTTCAGCCTAATGACAATAATTTTCGTCACATAACTCCACACCGAGGGCTACTAGTTTATCTCTTTCAATTTCCAGTGACGATATCGTGAAACATATTAATGAACTCCCATACGATTTCACTTCCGGCCCTGACGGTATCCCTCCTGCTGTCGTTAAATCCTGTGTGGAGGTTTTCCAGTCTCCACTGAAAACCGTTTTTCAAAAATCCTTGGATAAAGGGTACTTCCTTACTCTTTGGAAGAATTCGTTCATAATTCCTATTTACACAAAAGTGGAAGCAAGAACGAAATATACGAACGATTATTCTGCAATCGTGCCCATCTGCAAGATACTTATTTCAACGAACCAACATGGTTTTCTTCCAGCTCGTTCCACTACCACCAATCTCCTTGAATTCACTTCCCATGCTGTCGAAGGCTTCGTTTCCGGTTGCCAAACTGATTGTGTTTACACTGACTTCAGTAAGGCATTTGACAAGCTTTCCCACTCCATTATACTTTTCAAACTAAAAAAAGTTAGGTTTCCCTGAAGCCCTTCTATTACGGTTCCAGTCCTACTTAGCTGACAGGACCTACCAAGTCCTTTTCCGTGGATCTAAATCCGTGACCATTGAGGCGTCAACCGGTGTCCCTCAAAGTAGTCATCTTGGCCCATCCATCCATCCAATGGCGCTACGGCCCAAATCGAGCCTTGGCCTCCTCTAGGGCATTTCTCCAAGTTTGACGGCCCCTTGTAGCATGTCTCCAGTTCCGGATGTTGAGCATTGCCTCTGCGTCAGCCGTCACAGAGTCTATCCATCTCCTCCTGGGTATACCCGAAATTTCTGAGGCTATAAGCCGTTTTGGGATACGATTGTCCTTCATCCTGATTACGTGGCCGGCTAGTCTCAGTCTGTTAATTTTTATCAAAGTTGAGAGTTGTGGGTCGTCAAAAATTTCATACAATTCGTTGTTGTATCTCCTTCGCCATATTTCATCCTCTCCCGTTGGGCCTATTATGCATCTGAGGACTTTCCTCTCAAACCTGCTGTCTCGTTCCTTTATCTCCTGGGTCATAGTCCAAGTCTCGCTACCTTAACATAGTACTGGTCGATTACTGTTTTGTAGAGCGAGAGTTTCGTTTTCCTGTGCACAATTCTTGCGTACTGGATTTGTTTTTGGGCATAAAAGGCTCTATTAGCCAGTAGTATTCGTCTGGTTATTTCTTCTTTTTCTTCGTTTCTTTTTGTGATAGTAGACCCAAGGTAGACTGTTTTATCGACTACTTCTAGGTTATGTTCGTCGATGGTTATATTTCTTCCCATTCTAAATCTTCCTGCTCTGGATTGTTGCATCACCTTCGTTTTTTCTTCGATTATTTTCAGGCCTATGTCCTTTCCCGTCTCTTTTAATTCGACATAAGCTTCTTTTGCTGCCAAAAAGGACCTTCCCACGATGTTCACGTCATCCGCATATCCAAGTAATTGTACCGACTGTGTAGCTATTGATGCACTTCTCTGGACTGACGTTTCTAGAGCAAGGTTGAAAAGCATGGGGGCCAGTCCATCTGCTTGTCTAAGTCTTTGACGTACTTCGAACTGCTCTGTTATAATTTTTTGGATCCTTACTTTCGCCAGTGAGCTATTTGTGGCGCATTTGATCAGTTGCACCAACTTTGAGGGGACTGCTATTTCCGATAAGATCTTTTATAGCCTCTCTCTGTTTATTGAGTCATATGCCTGTTGAAAGTCGACAAATATCTGGTATACATCTACATTCCTTTCCCAGGTTTTCTCCAGAATTTGCCTTAAGGTCAGCAGTTGGTCCGATGTTGACCTGTTTGTCCTAAAACCAGCTTGATATTCTCCTATAAGGCCTTCCGCTATAGGTTCCAGTTTTTGTTTCACAAGGATTGTGAAGATTTTGTAGCTGGTGCTGAGGAGTGAGATGCCTCTGTAGTTTTTACAGTTTAATTTATCTCCTTTCTTGTATATTGGACATATAATCACTTTCTTCCAGTCCTCTGGTATAACTTCTTCCTCCCAGATGGTGCATATGAGTTCGTGTAAGGTTTGTAATAGTTGGGGTTCTCCTTCCTTTAGCAGCTCAGCTGCTATTCCATCGGCACCTGGCGATTTGTTGGTGTTCTGCCTTTTTACAACTTCCCGCACCTCATCCAGTGTTGGTGGTTCTATTCAGATGTTATATTGGGGAATTCCAAATGCCTGTGTTTGTGCATTCTCGGTTAATATGGAGATAGGATTCAATAGGTTCTGAAAATACTCCCTCTACCTTTCCTTTATCGTATCAGGATCTGCCAACAAGTTCCCATCTATGTCCTTGCAGATGTCCGTTCTTGGCTGAAACTTATTGGTGATCTTGCGAGTTCCTTTGTACGCTTGTCTGATTCTCCCTTCATTGAAGTTTTCCTGTATCTGTAAGATTCTCCTATTTAGATATTCCCTCTTCTTCTTTCTGCAGAGCTTGTCTGCGATTTTTCTTTTTTCCATCCTTGCTCTTGTTGGCCTTGCGATGTACTCTCGGTGGCTCTGGCTTCTTTCTTCAATTGCGGCTCTACAGTTCTGGTCAAACCAATCAAATCTAGTCTACTGCCTCTTCTGCTGCTCCCTTTATGCTACTTTTGACTTGCTCCCCTTGGTCGTTGATGTTGGGCTGTTCATCTACCTCTCTCAAGTTTTGTGCGACAGCATGGCCAGTTACCAAATATATGTTGAAAATATGAGTGATAGGCTCACAAAGGCTGACCGCGCAGTTCTTTAAAATCAGTGCCTTTCTTGACATTTACTAGTCCCGTCAGAGGCAGCCAAAGGTTGAGGTGTTGAAATAGAAGGTATTTCGTAAATACTTTTGAAAAATGATGCAAACAGATCACTGACTTCATCGCCATTACTTGCAGAAACATTTTCCCAGTCCATCGTTGATGGAATATCAACATCATTACGTTTTTTGGTTTTTTATAAACTTCAAAAAATTTTATACATCACTTTTCAGACCATTCTCAACCTTGTCTATATATTTACGGTATTTTTCTAAAGTTTATATAGTTACTATGAGATTTGCGAAGGACATAGTCCTGGGTTATGTATATTGAGAGAATTAAACTAGCTTTAATACACATTAAAAAAATCATATATAATTTTTTATTCTTAATTCAATACTTGAGTACATTATTAAATCTATATTTATATATGTATTATGAAAAAAAGAAGAAGAAATAAATTTTAATATTTTGAATAATTTTTGCCTTTTGGAAACTGGAAGTAATAAAGAGAAGAAACAAAAGAAGAAACAAAAATAATCGCCTGAATCAAAATTCTAAATAAGATTTTATATAAATTTTTTGTTTTACTTTTTTTTTAACTTTATGCGCCTTCATACATAATCTTTGTAGCTTTATTATTATGAATATTTTTCTTTTTTGTAATAAATAAAACAGAAAACAAAAATACAGAGGAAAGAAAAATTTGTGCATATAATTAGAATTGTGAATTTACAGGGAGATTGTGATTGTGGAAAGAATCGATTCTCTATCTATCTATTTATTTGCCACCGAAAGGCCAGTGAGATTTACGTGAATTAATTGACCCGATGCTGCTGGCACTTAAGGTACTACTGCTATGGCTGCTGCTGCGTCCAGATGAATACGCTCGACTTCTAAACTCATTTAGAGTTGGTGAGGTATCACCAGATGCTGGAATTGCAAATATATCATGAACAGTTGGTCTTGTTGATTGGCGATTGTCTATAGATTCTGAAAAATAAGGATTAAAACATTATTATTAGATGAACAACAGGTTACTGGATATAATAGCAGCAAGCTAAGTATTATTAATTATTTTCTACTTTTAGTAATTATTCGATGAGTTAACAAGAGAGATCTTCAATAGTTGCTACAAACAATGCCTAAAATGTAACAGAAAGTCATTGCAAGATCCCAACGGATACTCCAGTCGACGCTTGGACAGATTCGCAGGCGAAGTCTTTTAATGAACACATAATTTCCCGGTTGCAAGGACGAAAATGAGGTCGACACATAAGACAGAGACACTCCTGGGAGGTGATTTCTGTTATAATTGCAAATAACCTGCTCTCAATCCCATTTAAATCACTTCAAAGCTCTGCTGACGACAGTATTCTGTGTTACACGTATAGCTCCCATAATGCAAGACAAGCATGTGCCAGGCCTTGTTTGCTGACCGTGTTGTATTCGCGCTCCACAATTCTCCCGTTTCAGTGGACGGTCTAGAACTGACGGCCGGCCACCAAGCCAAGTGGAGCCACAAGCTACACCCCTCGAAAAAAGGCTTCCTAAACGACCACTAGGAAATCTGCTCTTCTTTGTGGCACCATCGCTGTCCAGCGTGCACCTGCGGGGAGATCAGGGGAGCGAATCGTCTGCGAAAGGGCCAACAACCTAAAAAGACCCGACCCGACAAAGGCAGGTTATCAAGAAGTCCACCTGGCCAGCAGAATCTTTCGCAGCTTGGCCACCAACCCGATCAGGGAAGACCAAGTGTCGAAGGAGAACTACATCAAAGACCAGGATAACTTTACGTTAGAGCGGTTTAGAGGTGTCTGGAGGCCTCTAAACGCCAACAATCCGTGGAGGAACCAAGTACCCACAGTCCAGTTCCAAACAAGTCCAAGACGCACGGAACCAACGCGATATCCTTGGCAGAAATAGCGAAGGATCGCAAAATAATTGGCGTCCTGGACGAGAACGACGGAAATGGGAAGATCCCCAAACAGCACTTCGCTAAAGGGGCTATGAAGGAGCTGAGAGGTAACCTGGGACCTTCCCTCTCATGCCTTGATGCCAGATGGTATTAAGTTAGCATAAACTTAACGGCTTGCGACAGCACAAGATCCGCAGAGTTGTACAAAGCTACCGTAGCTAGAATCGGGGAAGTTTACCCGGCGCCCGACTCAAAGCATTTAATGCCAGTGTTATATCATCACGTCCGCAGGCCAGAGCATGGTTTCCAGTGGTTCCTTTGCAACTTGAGGAGATCTTCACTATGCTCAAAGCCTTCAACCCTCACATTAAACCCGATAACTGGAAGGTTATCAAAACGGAGCAGACTAACAGAACCACAATGCAAGTTCTTCTTCTTCTAAGCTAAAAATGCCTGGATCAGTTGGAAAAAGAAAAAATCGCTGTGAACTACGGCTTCCAAAAGATCGAACTCAAGGTCTATAAAACAGACATGGAAGCCTTAGTGAACCAACCGGCCTACACCAAGGCCTCACGCGAAGAAGCCGAAAACATGGAAACCTACGGGAAAAGCGCAACTCGGAGAGAAGTTGACGCATCGCCAGACTTCGAGCTGGACAGAGCCATCACTAACATGTACACGGAGCGCCAGTTCCTCAACTCGGACATCGACGAGGTCATCACCAGCGATGAAGATGCGGAGGTGACTGTCGTCGAAGCAAACCTTCTGGAAAATGGTGCAGGTGATTTAGATAAACCTACACCAACCTAGTATGTCCTCATTCGGTGAAAGCCTTGCTATGATCGACTTGCACTTTATCATTTGGTGTGTCTACAATATTTGCTCTTAGTCTGATCAATTTGTCAGCCTTTTCGTTACTTCCAATGTTTTTGTGGCACGCTGCTGTCAATATAGCGCCCTTTGTTGTGCTCTAACCCTTCGATATTTAAGTCGTCAGAAACTCTTTGCTATTTTAAAATTTAATGTAGACTCCCAGCATATTTTCGCCTTTTAATGCTCTCCCGCAGAAGAGCCTGATTGCGACGATTTTGAAGCGAGTAGTTGCTACTACCAAATGGTGGTCACTTCCAGTATCCGCTCCCTTAACCTCCTGACATCCTCCAACATAGTTCTCCATCTGCGGCTGACGACCATCCATCTGATTTCTCGTTCTACCATCGGGCGTATGCTCCACCTACTAGTGGGAGCTACAGAAGTCCACGGAAAGCTCACCATTGTTATTGGTAACTTGGCTTAGGCCATGATTTTCAATTGTTTATTCAAGGCCGGTGTTGTCAGGGCCGATCTGTGCATTTAAATCACCCATTAATACAATATCTCTCCTTGGAATAGAACGAAAACCCGCATTCAGTCTATATAGAACCCTTCTTTGAAGCCATCTCTTGCGTCTTCAGTTGGAGCGTAGCATTATACTCCGGTAGTAGTTCTTAGTCTGGTACGCAGGCGCACGGTAATAACCCTCTTAGAAACGGGTGACCAGCTAATGAGACTAGAACTGGCTTCCTTGGTGAGTATTAGGCCAACGCCACTCATACGGCTTTCAGTTTCTTTCTCTCAGAAAATAAGAAAAACTCACCGTTTGGGCAGATATGTTCCCCGCATTGGGCCATCTGGTCTCGCTGATTCCCAAACCTAGGTCTTATACTGGTTCATCTCTTTGAGGACTTCATCCAACTGTCTATCATCAAGCAGTGCTCTTACATTCCATGATCCGATTCGTATCCTGATTCGAAAAGCAAAGATGTCGAAATCAGGCGAAGGAAGTGGAATTGGTCGCGCGAAAATGATAGCCAAGCGCGAGAATACGCAAAGAACCCATCGAGTTGGAAAACCTAGAACAACGTGGGACAGAACCGGGCGCAACAATTGAGAGATCCTGACGGAGCTGAGAGCTGTCGAACAAAACAGAGAACGCTGGAGGGCAACTGTTGCTGCCCTATGCACCACGAAGGATTAAATAAGCAGAACTGAACTGAACTTTAAAGTACTCTCTCTACAGTTGATGCATTTTTGCAAAACTTTTAAATCAAACATTCAATCCAAAACAAAGTCGGTATCTCTTTTAATTCATATGAATCAAATATGTTCGTTTTCTAATCATATTAATTCATAGACGAACTTGAATCTCACAATATCCATAACATGCATATTTCCTTCTATCAATTATTTCACAGTAGCGCCGATGTTTCCTAATATAACGGCTGTTTTCGTCCAACCTACACGCGTAACGTGCACGATTGAATTTAGTGGAATTAGCAATCATGAATATCGATGACGCTACTTTATGCACACATGCATTGCTGTCAAGTGAATCACCTTCGAAAGTAATAAAAAATACTGCACGTACTCAGAGTAAACTATCAAGTTTATGTCTTAGCAAATTACCTTACCAAGAGTAAAAAATTTTACGATGGTAGTGTCAACCCAAACGATTGCCCAATTGCCACAGTTTTTCGACAAACCCGTAGTCGACGTATAGAGACAGTTAGTAAATGGTTTAGATGTTTGATTCGCGGTTTTTATTTTAAATCTGTAAAAAATCTGGGTCGACTACAATTTTTATTTTAAATGATCTTTTCCAGTGGTTCTCTTATTTTTACCTACAGCGCTACTCTAAATTACCTCTACACCAACTCAGAAGCTTCAATACATTTATTGTCCTCTAAAAACAACTTTCAGATCGTAAAATCACACCCAAACTCAAAACTATTTCGGTGAACGAGATCAATTTGTGCGGCGATCACCTTTGGCGTACACAAGGTCTAAACCATTAGCTTAGATACAATCTTGTTTACAATTGCTGCAATAAACGCTTCCTACTTGCTTCTGCTTCAGCTTAAAATTCACCATAAAAATTTCAACTCACCTAATATTGGCACTTGATCATAAAGCGAACCTTGACGCGAATTCCTTAAGAAATAATTCTTAGAATTACCAGGAATCGCTAGCTGCATCGGTTCATTGGACAAAACAACATGTCCCCACTGGATGTGCTCTTTAACAGCTTTCTTCATAGCCGAGTACCATTTCTGAGCTTCAGCGTTTGTTGATGCTCGGAAAACATACTCCTAGAAAGAGAGTTTAAGTAGGTTAAGTAGGTTATAAGGTGGAGATTGTTAAGGGAACTAACTTCTTGTACTCCTTCCTCTAAATTGGTTACAGCTATGTCAGTCTCTCCTTTTAGTTTAAGTTTTGTATCTCTATTAATCTCGACGCTTCTCCTGCACTGATAGTTCGCCTGGAACGCCTTATCGTCATCCCAGAGATCAACTCGGAATGCCTGAAGTCGTGCATATCCTTCGACTGGTCTGGTTGGTCCTTTCTGCAGCATACAAAGACTCCCTGTTAGAGTTGCATGCTCGTAGAAGTCGGGTTGAACTGCTAAACGGCAGCAGAAATGCCCGAATAGTGGCAGCTTATTGTTGACATTCACTGTTGTGTTGTTGGGTGTCAAGCATAGATCGTGGGTGTGGGCTGAATCTGATGCTTCGACCAAGGTCAGGTGTGCTGTTGCAATTAACTCGAATTTTGGACCACTGGAAAATTTGGAAAGAGGTTAGTTATGCGATCGATGCTGTGTTACAAATCGAACTGAAATTGACTTACATTTTTGTATTATTCAATTCATCCTTCAAATTAGCGGCCAGCCTCCGCCCAACGGTTCGGCTGATTGAGGAGTGGATTGTGTTCTTAATTTTACGAGGTGTGGACGCTATTGAAAGGTCTGCCTCCATCATGACGGCGTACACTTCCAGCTTAAGTTCAAAATCAGGTGTGACATTTGTGCTGCAATAAATAAATTTCAAAACAAGGTAAAACTTGTCAATATGTATCTGGTGCGTTCGATATAAGATATCTTAGCACGCATGCGCGCGGCGCACTTACAATAGTATGGCATCAGTGAAGCAAACGTCCGTGAGATTCCTATCAACTGGACACAGAAGTGAGGTGTCATAAATTTCTGTTCCGATTTTTGCTAGGCAAAAGACAGCAAATCTCCTATGGTCTCCCTTGTTCTTAAAGTGGTCTGTGTCGCGCCACATCAGTGGCATTCTGACCTCGCTCAAGGAGACCTTACCCAGTGGCTTCGCCTTCGCTATTGTATCCCTATCACGTTTACGTCGCTGCAATTCTGCCATGTATGCTGTCATTCTTTCGTTGGAGGTCAAGAGGTTCTTTGCTGCCTCCAGCATCTGGGTATTTTGTGCTGCGGTGCCTCCGCCATTTCCACTTATTATGCTGCCGGATGATCCATTTTTTGGATTGTTGCATGCGGCTAGAAGTTTTGCTGATCCTTCGCGCATTTTTATTTCTAGATCGATTTTTTGTTCTAGATCAAGTTCCTGGAATGTAGAAAAAAGGATTGGTTTAGTATATTTGGCTTAAAGGACTTGAATAACAAAATCAAACTCAAATGAAAGCAAGAACTTCATCAGAACCAGAAGTCAACCCCTTCCCACCACTAAAAAAAACCATCCAATTAGGTCAAGTCAATTCTTAAGCTGTCTGTCTGGGTCTGATCCAAAAATTGAAACTGATGCGTCTTTTCACTTGTTTTTGCTGCAAGCAATTTCATCAATTCTTGTTTTGTTTTTCACAGAGACTGTGGGACTCTTCACAACCTCCTTCTACTTGGTCGCTGCAAAACAATTTCCATATGCTACAGACTTGTGTCGTTTCTAATTTCATCTCATCACATCTCTCTCGTAGCTTGAGGGAATATTAATGGACGACTAAAGACCACAGTGTAACAAAGATTGTAAAGAATTTGCCAAAAATAGTGACGGAACCGAAAAATACGCACCCAAAAACGACACGACGATCTTCATTAATTTGGAAGATATTCGGGAAATGCTGTCGCATGTACGGAGTCCAAAATTTTGAACGCAGTTTGTCCAATGTTCATTAATAAGTGCTGAATGCATTCCAGGATTTTTTTTTGTTTTTTTGAAAATATTTTTAGCGCAGACATAAAGGAATTATGTGTATTTTTGGAAGATGTTTAAGGAAAATTTTGGGGTTTGAGTGAAGTGGAAGAGTTCATATGGAATAATAAGAATGGAGGTTTGTTGATCAAGGAATTTTGACCTTTAGTTATTGTCTACTTGTACTTTTGGGCGACTTGCGGTGATACAATTTGTTTAACTCCGACATTTCGTTCTTCAACATATAGAGCCGTTCTCAAGCCCACAAAATAGAATGGAATACGATTACTTTTTGCTTTATCGTAAGTGGCCAAGTCGCCCTAGAGATGGTGCAGGTCTACAGTGCTCTCCGAGAGACAATCCCTGGTGAGCTAGGTAGCTGGCCTTCTCGTTCCCATATACGTTCCTATGACAAGAGACGAGTGAAGTGGAGATGACACCTCCTTGTGGTATACCTCTGTTGGCGTATTTGATTGCCGTCTTGATTCCCAAATCCGTTCGGATTATATCGAGCTTAACATAGTCGCTAGCCATTACCTAAGGCTTGCTACTACGTTTAGGGCTATGAGAGCTTCTCAAATCGATTCAGTACGTACATCGTTCTATAACTCCGCCGTAATCTGGTCCCAAGTACAGCGTGTGAAGGAGTAGAGTGGTCGACCTGCCGAATTGACCAGAATCGGAAAACCGAAGAACTAGGCAAGAAACCGCATGGATACACGAACTAACTTTTACGAAATAATGCTACTGTATCCGGGGAAGCCCAGGGATGCTGGTGAGAAGTGGGCAACTGGCCGAAGACCCAAATTAGTCACAACCAAAATGGCAGCTTGTCGTTCGACCATAAGCCGGCAGCGTTATCGCATTCCAACCAAATATCCGAGCGTTTGGCGGTTATAGCCATCGGTGGAACGATCAAGAACTATATCGTATCTGTTTATGCATCAACGGAGACCAGCCCGGATGCGAACAAGAACAACTTCTACGATCAGCTTCAATAGACGCTGGATACGGTACCTCTAACCGAATTAATCATACTTGCGGGGGACTTTAATGCACATTCAGGTGCAGATCGAACCGGCTGGGCAGGAACGTTGGGCAAATCCGGACACGGAGAAATTAACGACAACGGCTTACGCCTCCTTTCATTCGTAGCGCCAAAGAATTTGATCGTTGGTAACAGCATCTTTCGCTCTCCATTCAAACACCAACTCACCTGGCAAAATCATCCATCCGGCAACGACTCGGCGATGTAAAGCAAGATTTCGATCGACGCTCAAAGACGTACGTGCGATGCATTAGCCCGATTGTGGATCGGACCATTATCTTGTTCGAGCGAAATTATAGATGCGATTATAAAGAGCGAAGAAAACGGCCCACCAGACAAGAAGAATTAGGAGACTGCAGATGGTGAGCCCTCGAAGAGGCCAGTTAAAGCTAGATACATCCTCTTCCTCTTTTTCCTTTTTCCCCCCACTTTTAAGTCAAGGTGTTTACTGTGCCCATGCCTGCGTGGCCAGCCAGTGGTTAAACAGTGATGGTCGAAAACAGTTATGTAGCTCCGATGCCTGGGCAAGGTCGGAGTGTATAAGTGTATTATCCTGGTAAGCGGCTCTGGCAGCGCGGCCCTTTTCGCTTCCAATATGGAGGCTCAGGAAACCAAACCTGCTGTAGCAGTATGGCAGTAAGGTTGGTAAAGGGAAAAACGGAGCTTTAGCCTCTAATCCGAAGCCCCCCAATCCCTCTAAGCCAGTGGCTTCGAAAGAATCCGGCCCTTCAACTACATCCGTGCAGATCCCCAGTGCCTTAAAAGAGGCTAACAAAACCACCATGCCTTCCGCCTCTAAAGGCACTCCACCATAAAAAGTGAAGTCCCAACCGCAACGCAGCGCCCTAAGAATCCTTGCTCGAGTCGAGGGACTTGCGAAGGGTGATATCACCGAGAAGTAACTAGCTTCAATAGGGTGGGCGACGCAGGTTGTCAGCGAGCACACTTCGCAAGCTGACAACCCAACACCAAAGCGTCAGAGGTCCCTTGAGGAACCAAATCAATAAAGTCACAATTTAGTTGCTCCTACTTCTAAGATCTATATCGATATTTGATTTAGATGTCGTCTTGGTACATGAGTTTTGGATTGTCCCGGGCTTCGTATGCGGAATCAGGACCATCCATCCATAAAGACAGGTTGCTGGTTTTATATTGTCTAAATATAACAATGCTGACACTAGGGTGGCTTGCTTGGACAGCAGAAAGGGCGGCTAGGCTACGTGGATTGGTTCTGCCTATATACCATACGAGGGATATATAGACGAAAAGATAAACGACTACTTATCTGGGTAGAAACAAACACACGATCGATTCGAAATTGAAAGCGAAGTAGCTGGCAAGATACTTTATCATGAGGTTACCAGCTGAGGATGTAAGAGATTTTCAAATCTAGACCGCTCCAAAAATGCAACCAAGGTGGTTCTTGTTTAAGTTGTTTAGATCTGCTAATTTCTCTAACTAACAGTAGACCAATTAACTGATTAGATTTCGTTACTTCATCTGGTTTCGATTAGCAACTCAAGCATATCGATGCATGTACGCTTTTTCCTTTCCTTTAAAAGATCGAAATTTAGATTCCACACCATAGAAATAAAATAGTGCAACGCACATAAAAACTACCCAACCATTCCAAAATAAATTTCCACACTAATAGCCGGTAACTTGCCATTAAATTAATTAAACTCCATTAAAACCACAAGTGACAAACTCGAACAAATTCGTGCTAAACGGAAACTACTTAAATCCAAACTTGATGCCTACGACCGCCGAAGAAACCCGCTCGCCGCTTCTGCACCGCCTTTAATCCAATCTTGGCTGCAAATTGCGGTTCAACAGTTCGGCAGAATTTAATGTTTGCGTGCTGAAAATCATAGTGCTGCAACCAAGCGGTGCGGTGCGGTGGTGATGCGCCCAAGTTCCGTTGCCATGCAGTTGGCGATCCAAACTGATCTCCGCAGGCAGGAAAAAGGGTGAAGCAATTACTTCTAGCATGATATGAATATGAAACTAGAATATCTAGCCACGCATATGTGGGAAGATGTCTATGTAATTTATGCTAACTACACCAGCAATAATGATCTCTGTTCTCTGGTGCTTTCGCGTCGGCAGACAAGGCGCACACTATAGGATAAAGTGATTGGTTGGTGACCCATACGCAAGTTCACCTTGCATACTAAGTATGGCGGTGGCGAGGTAACTTATTATTTCTAGCAAGTAAAAAGCATTAACAAAGTTAGAGTGGATTTTCTAAGACTGGTTCTTCTGTTTTATTTTCCACAAAAACACCCTACGGCTACTTTATGTCTGTCAGGTACAACATAAAGCACGACAGAGCACGTCCGGAGGCCTTAGGAATCTGTCAAAATGGTTTTAGAATCTTGTGCCCGGTTTGGTGGGTATAGGTGCACACCGTAATTGAAGAAGGAGTTGGGAATCTATTCGAGTAATCTGGACACGTTAACTTGTTAATTTCATATCAAGAGATCGGTGGCAGTTTTATTAGTTGGGATATTTCAACTTGGGTGATTCTAGTCGAGAGTTTTAGGGTAATGTCCGTTTAATGTTGGCTGTAGACACCCAGAAATTTTAGATCGGTAAAATAATTAAGGTGTGAGAAGGGTACAGAAATATTAATTTAAAACGGTGATCTTGATTAAAGAATGTAATTGGTAGGTAAGGACCCCGTTGGTGATAGTTTATGTAAGTGTATTCTTCCCAAAACCATTCGTCTACCATTTCAAATCAAGTTAAAGTGAGGTATAAATGGCTAGCCAATGATTAAAGAGACTAGCAGCAAACAATTTACGGCTGAGGTCAAAGAGTATAAGTTTCCTTGCGTTAGTGCGCGGCTCTGCAATGGTGGAAACAAGAACAGCAAGTACAAAACTTGGAGATATAGCATGCTCAAAGGAGATATAGCATGCTCGATGCGGAGGTTTGAGAGGTGGCAATAGTTTTTCGAACAGTCAAGCTGCCATCAAAGAACTCTAATTGGCGGTGGAAGTTATCCTCCTAAATAGTTCCAGGGTGATTGACGTACTCAGAGCCTGGCCAGGATAAATAGGATATCGTTCTGAATCCCCGGCCTCTGGAGTATAGAAATAATGACTCTGCGGGCAAGCTCACGGGGAAGGGGTGTTGACGCTGCTCCAGGGCCAGGATTCCTTCGGTGTCATCTCATGGTCCACCTGAAGTCCTTGATGACTCAGCTAAGAGACTGAACCTTATCTATTAGGAATCGGTCCCAGGTCTTCGTTAGGTTTAAGAACTAATAACATTCTTTGCCGTCAGAGCCGACCTCGAAAGGGTAAGGATACATCTACGAGCAACAGCATCTCAGGAAGTCATCGGACTTAGGAAAATTCAGCCCCCAACTTTCGACGGGCAAAGCCCATGGCCTACTTACAAGCTCCTATGTCGGGCTCATCTGGTGTGCTATCTAAACGAGAGCGGTCAGAGAACTCTCAAGGAGAACCAGAACTTCAGAGAAGGGGGAGCCGCAGCAACCCTCATACTAAGCCAACAAGAAAGCCCAAACAGCCGCCATTCTGTCCTAATTTTCTGGATCCACCAGATACCCGGGGTGGAATTGGGGAGCTGCATGGAGCACACCCGAGCTCCGCTTTTTTACAGACCGAAAGCAGGATTGTAGTCAAGAGCCCGGGAAGCCCCAGTTGGCCGGGATCATCATGGGACTGGTATGTTGTTCAACGAGATCCTGCTAGTTAACCCTAAGTGACAAGTCAAAGTACGTTCGTGGCATGTGCCACATAGTTTCTGTGCATCCACAAGTGCCGTGAAGCCTGTTCAGCGTTTTTAGTCGCGGTTCTCCTTCACAAAGCACGAGATAGACACCGTGCTGCTCTGCCTGTATAGCCTGCTCATGAATAAGCACATGAATAAATCAAACTAGGAGCTAATCTCGTAGACAGGCCAGAAAAGATTGTACAGAAGAAACTGTGTACGACGATTGAGAGATATCAACATGCACCTTCTTTCAATTATGAAATACCCATGTCCCAAGATGAGAAAGACTTGGCCTGACTATACTAACTAAACACAAGTTACGCGGCTTTTTGCAGTCAAGATTCAGAGTTCATACAGCATCCACCGTCGTAACTGTGACTAGGAAGCAGTTGTCTGGCTTTAGATAGGATGGAATGGACGAAGACCACACAGGCATGTGTGCTACTACTATAGGCACAAAAATCTAAGGTTGCTTCAGCTATGTACGTCTCTGCTACAGATAGGAATGTTTTCGTAATCAAACATTCCGAACCCGAGTGTCGTTTTATCAAGCGGCCCCCCAACTAAGTACTAACCACATACAATGCTGCTTGACCTTCGAAATCGAACGAGAACCGGTCTATTGAGCATGCTAATGGGACCCTTTATAGAAACCAAGATAATCACCCGTTTTCTTCGTCCGATACAATTTCTTAAAGCTCCAATTTTGCTTCCTTTAGTATAGAAAAAGTGTGAGCTTCCGGTGCTTCGTTTAGACTATCTCGGGCGTGTCTTTTATTGATACGTTCCTGTACTCAGGTGCCTCATTTGGATACCATACTGGCGTTTTGATGCTGGGCGTAGCTATTTTATGATAAGAACGAGAGAGTTTTATTTTTAGTCGGGGTCATATACTTAAGTAAAGAGTTTTCAGGCCACCTGTACCTCCTGCACCTACATACCTATACTACCTCAAGATATTCCGTTTTTGAGAAATTCACATGTATGTTAGCCTGTAGACAAATACACGAAAGTAATCAAACAATAAGATGTTAAAGACCTACACAAATACCTCTTATACAAGGTATGTAATTGATGTGCAAGGATCAGGTTGCTGATAAATTATGTAAATGTACTCTTCTCTTTATAAGAGAGAGCCAAACCAAACTATTTATTACTTCAATGATCACATTACTCTTGTATACAAACAACAGACCAGATTCATGGTATCCCAGCATCAAAACTCACCCTAACCCATCGATCCTTAACCGCCTCAACATCCATTTCTATTTATCTTTCAAGCTCCCATAAAATCTATCGCTTAGCGCATGCGTGTTAACAAATGTTAATTTCCATCCCAAATAAACCCGTCCGTCCGTCTGTCGTCCTCCTCTCAGAAATTGAACACTGATGGACAATCACGCTCATGCGTTTTAAATTAAAACAAATTGGACACAAATCATTATGTTGTGGTCACCAACAGCAGCAGCCTCGAGTTTCAATTATCGCCCCATCATTGGTCGGGAAAGTGAAGAGAGATAATAAAAACATGGCCACTTGGGTGCCATACAGATCGCACTACTTGGTCTGCTGCTGCTGCTTCACAGTGCGCGCAAGATAGTTTATGAAGTGGCTTAAGTAAAAAACATGCTTTGAATTTGACATTGAACTGCAAGTCTTAACTGTCTTGCGCGCTGCATGGTAGCCGCCATTATGGTTGGATGTTCCAACTGAGTGATTTGAGTCTTCGAGCGGGAATGCAGCTGGAGGAGGCTTGAGTGAGTCTCATTCTGTTTGCTGCTACCATTTGTAATAATAATGTACTTTCGCACTAGTTATCTGATTACGTCTATCAAAACTGACATATCTTCTAGCATAACATCATTTGTGTCGTTGTAGCCTAGTAGTCATTATGATTGATGGCGCTGTGCTGCAGAAACATAGAGAGAAGATTTACCCTCCTCCTCCAGTTGTTACTAACCATATTTTTCAAACGACGTTCGCATGGCGACAAACTTGTTTAGGCTCAGAAGTTATATTTGATGTTCGAGTCATTTTGTGGCATATTTAATAACTGCTGTTAATCAACGAACTTAAGACGATTGTTGCCACACTATAGGAACACGATATATAGTCAAAAGCGAGTCTCGACCAACACCTACCTCCTCCAGTCAAGCGCTCGTGCGCGTTCCACGAATGAATGACTGTGTCGCACGACGATTGTTCTTGTAAAGCTGCATATTAGCATTTGCATAAAATATGTTAATGCGAGCGGCGGACCCACTACGGTACTCATGCGGTTGCATAAATATCGATGGAAATTGACTTGGGAGACTCTCGACGATGTGTTACAGTTCGTGTTTAGTGGCTTGTCTTTGGCACAAGGAAATTCATTCGAAATTTTTAAACTGGTTTCATAAATCGGGCATGAAACAATGCTTTTCTACTTATATTGATATGTTAATTGGTCTGAATTTTTAACTAGCGTTTTTAAAATGTTTCAAATGGTTTCATTCAAGGATTGAGAGAGTTGAAGTGATTGAACATAATCGTTTCCTTAATGTGAGACGGCGAATAGAGACGTGTAACTATGGCGGATTGAGTCATTTGGAAGTGAAATACTGGAGTTTTGCCATTGACTGGGGGCAGGAATTCTTGTAACGATTCATGCTATTGTCTCAATTCCGTAAAAATTAATGAATATAAGAAAGAAGCTATGTTGGGAAATATGCTGATATATTCAAAATAGAAGACGGACATTTTTCTAGTTGTAAATATCGTATTGCATGATTACAATTCATGTGTCGTTGAAGTTCTGAGTTATTTGTCATGCCATATATAATCAAAAATACCTTCACGATTTAACCTCTTAAACTCGGAGACATTTCCTAGTTGATCTACTACCTAGTAGAACATATTTTGTCACAAGTTAACAGGTTGCGAAACGTTTTTAAATTGAATTAGGTAACATTTGATGTATTATCCATGTGATCTTTAGATACAACTTTATTTCGTCAGCTAAAAGAACAATATTTTGTCATGCAAGATAACATTCGAAACAGTTACCAGTTTGTATTGCAGTTAGCAACTGGTGATCCATTTCGAAATATGTTTTTCCGTAGGGATTTTCTGACAGATCCAGCGGAAGGTGTGTCAAACTGTCATGGTATTTTTGTTCGGTATTATTTGACATTTCATTATGGAAAGAGTCGACTGAAACAAATAGCTTCATTCTGCTTCGTTCGTTCGTTCCTTTTGTTCTTTCTCTCGCACACCCTGTTAAAAATCAAATTAAGCATAACTGTCATCAAACAAACACTACAAAAGTGTGGTTCATCTTCAAACCAACTACCAAGCTTCAACCCAAGACATAAACTAAAACCCAAGCTTCTAGCTAAGACCACATCCACACGCAAGGATGCAACAGATGGCGTTGTTATTGGCTCAGATCCGGCTTAGTCATACTACTTACCACAACAAATGTTTTTCTTTATATTTTTTGGTTTTCTACAATGAAATTGTTGAAGAATATTCATTTCTTTGCTCCTTTTTCATACCAGCTGACATAACCATCGGGGATAAATGCAAAACCGTCTTGTTGCAGTGTTATGCCTACCTAGTTGTTTCGTCTATGCAGGGACGTGCCTGAATGCCAGGGTATATGGCCGCGTCCAAGGTAACATCATATAAAGTTAAGAATTGAGGCTCCAGGCAAAAACCTTGTCAAACAATTTTTTCAAGTATTTTGAGTGATTTTTGAGTGCTGGCAAATTTAATGTTGATCAATTTTAGTGTGGCGCCCAGGTCGGACGGTAGCGACGGGCGGAGGAGGATTAATCACTCAGAATACCTAGACATTTTTGTGGAGTTATTTTGCCCTGGAAGGATTTTGTCTCCCTCACCTTAAAATTACTACTGAAGCACTCAAAAATCACTTTGGAGCGATCTTGGTTTGAAGCCCCAATTCTAAACATTTGCCATACTCGTACATATAGAGTATATTGTAATGTGGAGCACGATTGAAAGCAGAAAACTTTGCAATATATGGCGGGCTTAAGACTTGACCTTGTAGACGAACAGGTTGTCGTATTATTGCGCAGTCTGAATGTTGTGCACTTATTCTTATTTGATTTAGCCGCTTGCGTGCTGCGCACGTAATGAACTCTGGCCACGCACGGCCCTTCGTCTATCTCCTTTCGTTCCTTCTCTCCCATAAGTAACAATAGCAGGGCTGGTGGAAGCGAGTGTATGCGGTCTGAGTCTCGCGAGTAAATGTCAATTTCACCTACACCACCCGTTTAACGTCAATTTTTCAAAATATCGCCCAAGGCGTATCGCTATCGTGATTTGTTGCAAAAAGTTTCTTGAATCATTTGGGCCTATATCACATGTGGCCCCAAAAGGTCGGTAGCACCGCTTGTGCTACGATGCAAATTGTACATCGGGCTGCAACACGAAACACACTTTGTACTTTTTACTTTGGCAATTGCTCCTCTGATGGCAGAAGGTCTTTCTGGTGAGGAATCCAAGTGATCTTTGCAGAAAATAGATGTACCTTTCATCGATCATCCCAGTGGTGATCTGCTCGCATACTTTCGCGTTTATGGACACGACCTTCACGCGCTAATTAGTACTACAGCTATTTTGTGCGCAGAATGTGTTAGACAGCACTTCCTAACCAACCTTTCACTTCCAAAATTGCTCCGATTATACCATGATCTAGTCACCCTATCCTGTCGGCCATGAATCAGACAGAGACCACGCGTTTTAGGAGCGTAGCGATTCTACATCAATATTCATAACAATCCACAGACGATGCCAGGATAGGCCCTTGGAGGACACAGACCTGAATTGCTGGCTTAAAAAATGTCCTCCTCTCTCGGGGCTTGAGAATCATGGACTGAGTATGAACTAATTTCCAAGAGTCTGGATAAACCAGGTTTAAGATGATGAGGAATCAGGAGGGTATTCAGGAGATGACAATGAGCGTTCCGTTTGAATTCTTGCATATTGAAGGTGTTCGGAAATATTGACTGCGTAAGATTGTTCCGTTCGAGCGGGCTAATCTGGTGTTGGGGTTCTATGATTGTCGTGGAGACAGAAAGCGTTTATTTCAATGCAATGATCACTATGAAAGTAGCTAAATAGTTATGACGGAAGCGGCATATTTCCAAGTTGGCTTTTAGAGTCGACCGTGGAGCAAATAGTTTTGCCTCAGATGAGTACGAGTGCCCTTTTCCGCGTTATTTAACCCCACAAAGGTGAAGTCACGACCCAAATAAGGGAGTTTTATTCAAGGAGAGCCCGCATGTAGTATTTATTTTTATATGATAGCCCGACCCGATGGCTAAAGTAGAAATTTACATCCCTTAAGAAGACTCAAGCATGGAGATGTTTTTTTTGGCGATTTGGTATATGTACTCAATCCATTGCAGATCTCTGTTACGACTAGGAATAGGGTCAGCTTTTAGTTTTACACCGTCCACTGAGACTGGTGGGTAAGTGAGGTTTACTTGAAATATGACAGTTCTTGGTTTTAGAATCATTGATTTCGACACGATTTTTGCGGCGCCAATATTGCATTATCGAAAGAGTAACAGAAAGCAAAATACCGTGGGTTGGAAGATTTGCAATATAACCGAATTGACTCCTGAGGACCCCGACAGTGATCGGTTCGAGTTTGGATTTAACGACAGCCAATATTAAACTCTCGCTCTAATATTGCTGAGTTGAATCATTACCAATAACTTGAGGGTTTAGCTAAGAGAAATGATGGTAGGGCTTACCTATGGTCGCAAAATTAAATTTTGGTAGAGACCTTACAATGCCAATGCCTACCAGAGAGGAATGGTAACTTTTTCAAACTGACAAGGACCACGACATTGTCCGGCACACAGACGGGGATACAAATCAGAGTCGGGTGTGGGGTTGCAGTTTTCTCCATTGCTTAACTTACAGCAATAAACCCGTGCTAAAAGCCGGGAGCTAGCATAATTCTATTATCAAATAGCCAAACAGATAACATATCAACGCATTAGGCTCGGCCCATATAAAAAGCTGGTCAAAACTGCCAGAAGCAGCTTCCTTTCGAGAGAAAGAGTCACTCTTCAGCGTGTACCGGGTTACGGGAACAAAGAGGTTAACGAGAAGCCGGATGAATCGGCCAGACCGGGTATATTGCCAGGTTCAGTGGGTTTGTTAACACCAAGCTCTTTGAGACGCCTATATACCTCACTTTACTTCTCAACCTGTTATTAATTGATGATTTGACATGGTGGTTTTACAGGAATACTTTAGTTTAATGTATCACGGCGCGGCGATGCAATTCACTGTGGGCACGCTTGAACGCTCTTAAGGCGGCTTATTTAGGTATAATTGCACACACTCTAGATTAAACCATTTGTTCAGCCTAGGGGTCCAGGATTTGGCAGAATGTGAAATGAATAAATAAATTCCTGCCTGCATGATGCTGTGGCATGGATAGCGGGAAAGTTGACGTTGTTGCTTCGAAAACACAAATCCCAATCAGAGGATTTAAAAAAAAAACGAATAAGCCCCAGCCAATTGGCCTTACTTGATGCCCAACTATTCTCTTATCTGATTTGGTTGGGGTGAGGAATTGATGAGGGAATTAAGCACTAACTAGGGAGTGCTACAAATGCTTGTGATTCTCTAACAGAGACCTCTTTGACTTAATAGATTTAGTTGAATGGGAATTCAGCCCCAAGATTGGTTTACATAGAATTGATAAACTTCTACCAGAATTCAAAGTGAATTTATAACAAAAAAGAAGTTTTTAATGTGGGTTGTTTCAACATTAGGATAAAGGAGGATTTTTTTTAAGAAACGCGATAACAAATTGATTGATTGCCTAAACATAGTCGAAATTAAAAGTGATTATCGAAGAAAACGTTTCCTCACAACGGGTCTAGTTTTTTATATATTCGTCATAAGGAGACACCTTTTAAACCACAACCGCAAACTGCCAAAAAAAAAACACAATATGAAAAATGATGTCATCTCAATATTTAGCACACAGAAATTAACTAACCACACGCCTGAGCAAGAACTGGACGTGGTTGGTTATCTTATTTACCCTGGGTTGACACGAGAAACACAAAAATAAACGAGGATCTACAATGGCACAGTGCCTCCTCATAAGCGCTGCGAGGGGATTATAGATGAATTTATATTCATGAGTGACTCTTTTCCCTTTAACCGCCAACACTTTGTCATCTCTGGTGACGACTAATTTGAATTCGGAGTGGAATAAAATAAAAAATAAACGGAAAAGATTTTTCATTATCCGGGCCTATCACAAAAACCTTTTGATACTACTAGTTCGGCAACAAGTCCACCACTTTTTGGAGAGTGACTAACACAACAATCGATTTATTGATAACGATCGATCGTTTTTACGATACGACGAACAAAAACGTACTTTCGATGTCGCTTCGATTGTAAAATATGGCGGAAGCTCGAAATTAAAAACTTTGAGGGTGCTCCCAACTTGCAGCCCCCTCCTCGGCTGTAATCAGTACAGCGAAAAAATATTGATATAAAATCATTGTGAAAATAAAACGACGAATGATTTCCTGTGGCGATGGCGATGATGATGATCGTGTCGATGAAAGACGCGAGTAAAAATATAAAAATTCTCTTGACGTCAGCAGAGACACTTCCTTCGGCCGAGGAGAAGATCTTTTATTATTTATTTTTTTTTAATTTCTTAGAATTTTTTAGATTTTAAAAATGGATCTTGATTCTGATGCACAGAATTATTTCGGGGGCCTTTTATCTCACTTCTGCGAAGGGATCGGTTACAGGAAATTCTGTCAAATTTCACAACTTTTAACACGTTTTTTCTAAGTGATCTTCAAGTGATCGATCCACCATATATATACTTTCTGGTGCGTGAATTTGAATTTTATGGAGTTGACATCATTTGCTGTGCGAAAATCCAAAGCAGGATCTCTCATGTGTTCTTTTTTGTAGTGAAGCTAAACGTCAACGACATGCCATGTTACGAATGAATGGAGCCGATACACGATCACTTATTATATTACTTAACCGGTTCTAATGAAATTTTAAATTCGGGGTTTTTTTGTGTTTTTATTGTTAAATTAATTCAATTTTATTGGCCTTGGTTGTTATTCCGCTTTTAACACAATGCGAATGTTATATGAATGGTGATCGAGAGTAGAGTTTTGTATTCTAGGAGCTTTGGAAGAAATATATGTGTGATCGTGTATGTGATCGATAAGAGTTTCAGGAAGGAAATGTGCTTGAACTTGGTTTAAGAGAATTCAATTCCAGCGGCTCAATATGCAAATCAGAAAAAGCTTTGTTCATTAGTATATATAGGTAATGACGTAATAATCCAGGTTGGGCCTACAACTACATGTCCTGGGTCACAGGGAGATCGAGGGCGAAAAAAGATGAGCTGATCAGACTATTAACTGAATGTATAAAATGACAAGACTATACGTTTAAATAGCCGGCTAGAGGGTTTGAAACTCATACGACTAGGCTTCGTTTGATTACAATAAGTAAAGATCACACGAGCTCTTGATGATCACGCAGAAGGACGTCACCAGGATCGTGTCGATCATCGCAATCACGATAGAAATGACAACAGCTGCAGGGAGGAATAAACTAGGGAGACAATCGAAGATTTTGTTCGGCCCTGCCTACGATCAGACGCACCATGGATTTAAGAAAAAAAAATTTAATACATTTTCGAGCCGAAGATTTTAAAATTATGTCGAACCTCGTATTGGCAAAATTAGGAAATTGTAATACCCAGAACTACTGATCAGCACCGGAAATTTAATTTTCTCATATTCAGCACGTTCTGTTGATTCGGAAATTGTCAGTTTGATATTAAAACGCACAATGTAAGCAGAATCGTCTCACGCACCAAAATAATAATAAAAAAATAAAAGAGTCTCGTTGTGCTTATTGCTATTTAAACAAATTCACGCACAGCAAGTTCTAAAATCAAGCTTTTATAGAGGTTTTCAAGTTTAAAAAAGAAGATGCCATCCCGTATCTGAATATGACAGGCTGGATCTAAAGTCACTTCACCTCACCTCAAATTTTACCCCGTCCATGGCCCTTGGGCAGGACGGCTTCTTCTACCTATCTTTTATTTCGGCCACAGCGACTTTTTTCTCGGAACAGAAGACTAGCCCGCTCAGCTGACTAGCACAGTCTATAGCTCTTTATTTTTTATTTCTTTAGAGGGGGAGCCAAGCGGGCTAGTGTTGCGTTTTGGGAAAAAAATGCATCTCTTAAAAAATCCAAGTCATTGGGAGCCTTGTTTGAAGTTTTGGAATATGTGATCTTTCTGTCACAGATCCTCCGTTAGGGGTCCATTAGATGATAGGTCTTGCTGACAGTTACTGTTATGACTGACGGGCCTACTGTGATGATTGATGTAATTATCTGAATATTTTGATTTCCATCAATCTTGATGATCATGATCTTGACTAATGGAATTGATTGACGCTTACATGAAGGTGTAATGGACGCCTTAAAGTTACCCCTAGGATGTTAAGAGTTAAGTCAACTGTTAAGCCGGTTTCAGCCTCACCGTGAAAAACCGTGGGCACCTGTGATGTGTGGATGGTTTTCTCGCCTTGTTTTCTCCCTGTTTTCCGAAAATTGAAAAATTGCAAAAATCACCTCACGTAATTAATGGACGACCACTTATCTAGAAAGCATTTGTCACGATATGACTTCGATGAAGGTTGCTAACGAAAAAATATTCTAGTGCCTTTTTTCTACTATCTTATTCCGACTAAAGACTGCTGTCAGACATTGTACAAAGGAATCCAGTTGTATAGCTATGATGATATCAGACCAGTGAATTCATCGGTTGTTGTCTCGGGAGATGTATCCTAAGATATGAGTGAAAGTGGGAGAACTTCGCTGTGTCTTGGCTGAGCTTTCGCGCCTGGGTTTTGTCTTGGGTGAACCGATGATGTCTCTGGTGTCGTAGTGAATTTGCTATTCTACTGAGTGCATCTCTAAGCTCTACTCTTTCACCTAATAAACATTGATTCAGTGTATCTTCTTACCCAACCCTTTAAGCATTGAATAAACAGTATCAGCCACTCTATTGTACTTAGACTTTGAGACGACGACATAACTTCAGAGCGGTGGACAACTTAACTTCATGCGAAGAATTTTAGTATGGATGAAATAGTAGATAACAGTGATTGCAGCAATCATGAAGTAAAGGGGCTCATAGATGTTACAGTCGTTGAATTTTAAAGTGCTGTAGTAGTGACCATCGACTTTTAAAAAATCTGAAAATAATAAATACAGGTGCAGATGGCGCTCATCGGTCATGATAAATACCAAATTTAGACATGAGTTTTTCTAAACCTTCTCAAGCTCATGCATAACAGCGCCATCTTCTGTTTCTCTACCATAACTTCCCATCCACAATTGTAATTTTCTGGCACCTACTTATTTTTAATTAGTACAATTCCGCGATATTTTTAGACCAAACAATCGCTTCTCACCTTCTATCGAACAGTTGTCGCTCATCTCATGGCAGAATGATGTTGTTTTTTTCGCTAGGTACCGCCGAACTTTGCTACCATTGAAAATTATTAAGGAAACACTAAAACTGAAGTTCTCATCTCTCGCAATTACATCAACATGTCGTCTCTAAATATTATTTCCCTTTCACAAAAATATTTTTCCAATTGGCTTCGCTCCAAAAGCGCCGGCCATAAAGTAAACTCAAGTAGACAACATGTCGTCAGTTACTGTCACACCAGCCCCAGAAACAAAGGAGAAGTTTACTGCAGGAGAGAACTTCACAACGTCCGAAATGATAGCAAGAAACATTGTTGATATTTTTATTTTGTCCATTCTTAAGGAAATTCTCTGGCCATAAACATTTGTGCCCTTCAAGAAATAAAAATGTTCTTTTTTCTTTTAAGTTCTCAACGCGTACTTCTTTAAGAACAACAAAACTATCAGAGAACTTCTTCAGAGAACTTAAAGTGGCGGTGGTGGAAATGTGGGATTTTATTTTTAGTAATCTTCTGAACCAGTGGGGATCTTCTTATAGTAGGAATCGGCAGCGATGCTGGCTTCTCGATGGCTTCACTATAAACAGGGATGAGGATTGCCGATCTAGAAGTTCCTTGTCGACAGCCCCGGGACAGAGTGGGGGGACACGAGCCTCTTGTTTCGAATTTTACGATTATTTCTTGAATTGCTAAATATAGAAAAAGTTTGTGTGCGTTTTTTTTCTCGTTTATTTATAAGCGTGGTCGTCGTTGATAGTAGTTCTCTAGTGGCGATATAAATTCACTTAATGGCTAATCGGTACAAGTAGGTTGCGCGTCCGTAATTGGATGTGGAAAGTTCAGTAGTTGACCTTTGATCTGGATTTAGAAAATTAAATTGATTGTAGTTTTTGTTTTTTTGTAGATATTAGCAGGGCTTTTGTGTATGCCTCATTGTCAGTTCAATTTACAATTTAAATCCATTTTTATCAAGGTTGGAACTAAAAAAAAAATTTCTTATCAGTTTCACGTAATTCGTTACACTGACGTAAAGTTGGTTTTAAGACAGTCGGTCTGCACTGTTTGTCGTCTGGGATTTTTTGAGATATTGTAGCAGATGTCATCAATATCATGGCAATAAACTTTTTTGTTTTTATGAAACTTTTTTAATATATACATAAAAGATGATATGCTTAGTTACAAGCCTAAAGGTGCAATTACAATGAGAGCAAGAAACTTTTGCCAGGCAAGAAACTTGTTTGGAACCTGCAGAAGTAAGGGCTGTTTCACACGAGGCGACGGCCAACCTAAAAAATCTGTTGTCATCGTCCATTCCCTTTTGAAATTTGACGAAGAGTCGTACGGGCTTTCACACGGGCCAATTTTCCCTGATACCATCATAGCTATACTACTGGGCTTCTTTATACTATGTCTGACAGCAAGATTTAGTCGGATGAATGTAGAATAGAAGAAGAAAGACCTTAGGTTAATTTTCTCGTAAGTAATTTCCATTCTTAACGTTTTTAATAGGAGCATATAGTTACTGTTCAAGGAGGAGCAAGCGAAGCTCTCAATGATAAAGTTTGAGGGCTCGGTTTTAGTCCTTATCTAGCGATGACAAGACAATTTTAGTGGCCCCAGCCCAAATCAAGGCTTGAATGTAGAATTATTAGGATACCTATTATTTGATATTTAGATAAACTAGGTCAGGCTCCCGCGGCTATTAAAGGTCGGCAAGAAGTTCGTCGATTACGGTTGACCTTGAGGACTCCTTCAGCAGCCATTATGGTAATCGGTTCACCATTCAAGCGTCATAATCCAACTTCAGTGAGGGATTTAATGCCTTTGCCTTTATTGATCGCGTCAAAGGTAAAGTTGTCAAACGCACTCTGCAATAGCGCAGAGAGATTTTTTGGCCCGGAGCGACCTGTCGCTATCTTTCACTTCATATGCTATGAATGGCAGCCTCTATAGATCTGCCTGGCCAGTAGGTAAATTGCAAGCAGTGTAAGACTCTCTCTAAAACGCCTGTCTAAGACCTTGTCTGTCGTTATCAGGAAAAGAAAAGAAGAGAGGTTGATGAGTCGATAGGATTTTGCTTTCCAATACCTTCTCCCCTATTTAGTGATAAGGTCTGCCTTGGCCTCTCTCAAGCATCTCAGATATAGGCAAGGACAAAGCTACCGCGGAATAGTGGCACCAGGATTGGTAAGATCTCTTCCAAGCTTCTCTGAACGAGTCCCAATGGTCCATTCAACCTTACCCGCAGTGAAAATTCTGTTTGTCAGGCCTTTGTTCCTAATGAAGTTGGGCAAGAACTACCTCTGACTCAATGTAAGGTTCTGAGGCTAATCCCCCATCAGTTACTTGAGAACCCGGGGAATGAGTATTCATTAATAGCTTCATGGTATCCCTGGTGTTCTCTGTAAAGGGCCCTTCAGGAGTCTCGATGGAGACAATGCCATTAGAGTGATCCTTAGAAAAGACTGAGACTGGAAGATTGTTATTTCTTCGCAGAAGGTTTTCTATGATCTGCGTTTGAATCTTATCAAATCTTTGTTATTCTTCGTAAGGGCTTTCTTGTAGAGGCCCCAGTTACTCGAGACCTTAGCCCTATTAAATAATCCTTCGATTGCAACTTCGCAGGACAGCTACTTTCCAAGACTGTCATGATCGTTTTCGAGATCGGCCTCAGTGATGCGGTTATTGCAAACGTGTCTAACTCCTAACGTGAGGGCTGTGCAACAAGCCTTCTCATCAGAACTTACTTCTTATCCTGTCGTCAAGTTAACATTTTACGTTTCTGGAGTTTCGCGAGTTTCTTTAGCTTTAATCGGTTTTTGACATTCCCGATTAATCCATCTACTCGGCCTAGGGTCTAGAGACTTGGTAGAATGAAGAATGGATAAATGCATTTCTCGTCACAAGGCCACGGCACCACCATTAGATACCGTGAGCGGCATATTTGGTCAAGGAGACGTGCTCTTTAGCCTGTAACCTCAGAGACCCTCGTATGAAATGATCGGTGAAAGCTCGACGTCTTGACTAGAAACACCAGGAATCGACCCCTTAATTCCTAGTCTACAGAGTTCATGATTTTAGTCTCAAACTGTATATTACACTGGAAGCTAGGAAGAGGGGACTAACTATCACCTCAACGAAATTGATGAATTTTACGGCATAACTTTAAGTCTTTTTGTCGTTCTGTTGAATAACCTGCCCCAGTTCACAAACTACGTTGTGGCAGAGCACAAATCTACATTTTCCATCTCTTAAACTCCAATCCCAATACTGTAAATCTCGTTATTCCACTTCATTATCCAAAAACTCGTTTTCTAACCATTTTCACATCTATCCAATTGCGTAAATTGTTCCTGAACGCAACAATGAAGATCGCTATTACCTCTGTGTGCCTAAGGCTAAGCGATCTCTTTCTCAAAACAACACAAAAAAATCTAGTTCTGGGCGCATCTCATCTCGCACAGATTTTCATTGCGCAATTTTCCACGTCTGCGCTGTCTGTAATTTCGCCGAAGCGATCTTGCAGGTAAGTTCGGCTCTCAGCTCCACTGATTCGACCGATAATGAATCTTAATAGAAAAGTCGTGGCTGCTCAGTGTGCCGCTCCCCAGTAATTTTAGCGCATCAACCTGGCCGCGGTCGCTATGCTTTGATGAACAGCATAAGAGCGGCCAACAGCAGAGCATAGAAGATCGTCATCACCTCGCCAGACCCTGGTGCACCATATATTTCCATACTTCCTACTTGAGCGATCGTTTTTGATATCTCTGCACACAGAACGCGAACGAGAAATTCGCGCAGACGGACGGACGGACGATCTTAAGCAACCGACGAAGTTTAGGTTATGCCCTGCTGCTGTTGTTGATGTAGCTGTAGCTGCTGTGGCTGTTGATGTTGTTGTTGCTGCATCTTTATGGCGGACTGCACGTGCCCTATAAGAGGCTGCTTCCTCTCGAGTGAATCTGGATCTAGTGCACAACGCACCGTGGTTATGGAAACCTCAAGGCAAAAGGGCAGCTATGAAGTATGCTGGAACTGCACCAGAAGGGGATTCTCAAGTTCGTTCTGGAAATTCGACACTACTTCGCATCCATCGCATCTTGCCAATCTGCACAATGAAATCGGGAAGCTGTTGCGCCACATCGCAAGCAGCGCGCTCTCTCGGGATTTCTGTTGTTTGCACTAAGCTAACATTTGCTGGATTGTTTTACACACTTGAGGAGAGCGGAAACTGCCGGAAGGTGTGCGGACGGGCACCACTCTTGTCGGATGTGCACTTGTTATTTTGATACAAGAACACACACACCAAAAGTGGATTTGGGTTTCCTTCGGTGTTTTTGTTTCATTGCGACTATGTAGGTTTGTGCAGCGCATTGTTTACGTACGCCTCCGTCGCTCTGAGGTGTTTGTATACCTTGTGCCGGCTTTTATCAGTAATTATTGCGGCACTCCGGTGTTTTGTTTAATCAGCTTTAAGCAGTAAATTCGTTTCTTCTGTAGCGGGCAGAAGAGACACGCAAACTGGATTTTTATTAATATTTACAAGTGTTTTTCTTAACGATTTATCGCTATGTTGTTTGTCTGGATTATGCTAAATGAATGCGTAACGTTTTCAAAACAGGGGGTTTTATGCGATAATTGCTCTCTTTCAGTCTATGCCATGTGTATGAAGGGAACCTTCGGCCGGTCTGCGCCGATGTGCGACAGATGAAGATGTTACCTAGCATGTACACAATCCGAACTTGATGTACCTCTCAGTTTGTTGAACTATGTTCTTGCCCAGAGGCTGGATAAGCAAGAAAAACATCGGTTAATATCACAGCAATTGCGACCTCAGTAGGTTAGTGATGATTGGGACCTCAGTAGCTTAGGGAGGAACAGCCTTCACAGCCAATCTGTTTCAAAATGACTGCATAGAAAACGGCATACCAGAGGGGAAATGGTCAAGCAGAAAGAAAATTCGCATCCTAATACTGATCCAAACCAAATTATCAATCGCGAAGCCAAATGCGTGGTACGAGAACGTTGACCGAGTTCAACAAACGACAAATAATAAGAGGGCTCAAGATGACCAAACTTGACTAAAAGATTTATATGGCCAGTACTGAGCGGGCATACGACGGCAAATTTGAGCCAGAATTTGAAAAAAGAATCTGCACCAAATGTATTGTTGAAGGTGCTTTATGGGAACTTGAACATTTTCGTTATGTAATTCGTCTTTTGGATTATCATACTTAAAGACTATCGATGCATAAGTTCGCCAGTCGTCGGTTAAAAACTAAAAAAAAAAAAAAATTGGAACTTTAACAAATTGTATAGAACGAAAAAACTTGACAATTAAAAGTTGCCATTGGCATATTCAGTAGACCGCTTCTAGTTCGATTGCGAAGGTCAAGCAGCATTGGACGTGATTAGTGTTTATTTGGAGGACCAGCTTGGTAAAACGACACTGTAGCGGAAGCATGCATTTCTCTGGCGGGCCCCTTTTTAAAATTGGAGTTTTATGGCCTTAACTCGCTGCAGGCATTGTATCCAATTTGCCTCTTCTTTTCTTTAAACTCCTTTAATCCCTCATGGGACATAGGGCGGAAACAGTTGCCCTCCAGCGGACTCTGTTTTGCGCGACAGCTCTTAGCTCCGACCAGGATCTCCCAGTTGTTGCGGCTTCTTCTAGTAGGGCAATTTGCCTAGGATTGCAAAATTGGTGTTTACTTTGTCATGTGAAGATTCGAGCCTCCTCAACTCGTCCAACAATTGGTCTCATATTGGAGAAAAGGTATTAACTCGCACAGCACTTCTCCCTCACGAAAAGTTTCTTCGTCTTACATGATTGGCAGACTCACATCCCTTAAAGGTGACCAACAAGTGCCCAGAGATCCTTTCACCACACCTTGAAAGAGGGATTTTCCCGAAGATTTCCTTTAAGACCCTCCTATGGCAAATAAGCGGAATGCCGAAAGAGTTCCCGTTCGATTGCGGAGGTCAAGTAGCATTGGACGTGATTAGTACTTAGTGGGGGGACCGCTTGTGGCAGTTTTCGCTTTCGACACCACCGCGGTTAATCCTCGTATAACCACACCGAAATTATCAAATTACCTTACCTTCTGGGCTTTATAGGGCAATCCACATGGGGTCCACAAGAGGCAATGGGGCTTTTTTTTTATGTGGCAGTGCTAAGCTCAGGAGTCACCCTTTGTACTACCAGTCCGTCATGTCATTTGTCACGTCATGGTGCAATGTCTAGCAGTAAGCTTAGTACGGGAGGGAGGGTGGGGGAATAGGTTAAGGATTATAAAGGTACGGGGGGGTATTGAAGAAGGTGAACCCTGCGTTTGAACTCTTGGATGTTGTAGGAGCTCGGAAATACTGACTGCGAGAGATTATTCCACAGTCGAGTTGTTCTATTTACAAACGAATTCATATCTTGTTGAGTGCGTGAAAGGGGGAGTTGCAGGTGCAGGGAATGGGACGAGTGGGCTAATCTGGTGTTGCGGGTATAAGATTGCCGTGGAGGCAGAAGAGAATTTAGCTCGGAGGAACAGTCACTATGAAAGTAGCGATAAAATTTTGTCAGTGCAGTTACATTCCTACGGTGGCTCAAGGGGTCGATGGTGGAGCAAACGGTGTCGCCATTAATTAGTTTAAGGGCCCTTTTTTGGACCTTATCTAACCACATGGGCTCTATCTGCACCACCTACAAATTCTAATCGGGTCTTCACCAAATTACAGTTTCTTCCGGTAGTAAAAGGAAGGTCCATTCTGATTATACTAGGTACGCGTCCGGTGCCCAAAAAAGATCCGTAGTACAGTACAATGTTACCCAGAAAGTTATGTCTCCACAATGTATATTTATGTTTTACAATCTCACCTCGCCTAATTTCAAACGAGAAATTTGCAATTGACCTCGCCTCGTTTAAAGCGGCCCACGCACTTCCAGTTTAACTGCGCAGTTTATCAAGTGTGACGTTATGTCTGAGCGATAAAGTGTGTGAACTGTGTAGTTCTATTTTCATTTAGTCCTCGGACCTGAGCTTCTTGACCCTCTTTTGCTCCGAAAAATTGTGCAGGTCAGATAGTTTATCGTTCAGTTCTTTCAGTTTCGTCCATTTGCCATTATTAAAAAGATGTACTCAAATCAACAAAACTGACGAGACTGAGCAAAAAAAAAGTACAACGAACTGACAAATGCACACACTTTCAATTCAGTTTATTGTACAGTTTTTTTGCACAGTTCAACTGCGCAGTTAAAACTGAGTGCGAAGGCTGCTTAGGTTTTCATGTTAAATTTTACTGCCCCAAGTGAAGTAAGAAAGAAGAAACCCATGTCTCTCCACTGCGTCCGTATTTACAATCATACCTCGGCTCATTTCCTAATGTATGTTAATAACCCCCTCTTTTTTTAAGTCGGTTAAAAATAGAAAATTAAGAATGAATTTGTCGCAATACGCGCTTATACAAATAGTAGTAGCACTTTATTTTTGAACCAGGACATTTCAAAAATTTGAGGTCTCGGTACAATTTGCTATAGTGTATGGGACAAAAATGTACTGGCTCGTGTAAGTCCGGCTCAACTCTACGCAAAAGGTCCCTTTTTCAATTTTTCGGTGCTTTATTGATATCTGGGAATTAGCAATCCAAATTTTTCTAAGGTTTGACTTCCACATTCCAAATTTCCAGGTTTAAACTTGTAGACGAACTGCTGCAAATGTCAACGTCAACGCGTCATATCTCATCAAAAATGGCATACATAAGTTTGCACGAACAATCAAACAGAATACTTCGTATAATGTAAATCACTTCATAAAGTCAGAAATATTAAATTTTTAAACAATAAAAAACAACACAAAACTCACCTTTAAACTTGATGCAATTTGCCTAATATAGTACAAGTCTAAATCCTGCAGAACTTCTAACTTTGGAGAAAATTCCTTATTTGGTGCGATGGTGGTGCCATCAGTGGCGTCTGGCGAACTGCCACCAGTACTGTGGCGGTTCTTTTGTGACTTAGAATTGTTGCTGCCACGTAGTGACAGGGCCGCCAAAGGCGGAAAACACGATTCCATATTTTTTAAATATACTTTTCTTCCTCACTCTCGAAATAAACCACGGTTTGTGTTTACCCAAAACACTATTATTGAACACAGTTGGTGCTTCCTCACATTTCTTCGTAATACTATTTTTTGACACTTGTAGCGGACATGTTTTACTGGATTTTCACTTGTGCAAACATGGAGTGTTTTCTATGTTTGTTTGTTATTCTTTGGTATTTCCAAGGTCAAGAGCACGAAATGAACTTTTTTTGGGAAATAGGATTTTTTTAATTATTTTGTAAATGTGTGAATTTATTTTTTGAAATTAAATTTTCTTTTTTTTCTTCTAAGTGGTAATTATCTTGGAAATTTCAAATACTGTTCCTGTTGTTCCAAATCTTTCCATGTTAATTTCGAATTTTTGACAATTCTTCCAGTGGAAAGGAGCAAAACTGACAAGATCACAAACAACCTGTGAAAGTGAGGGTTTTATGGGCTTTTTGATTTTAATAACAAAAGGAGAATGGCAGCTTCTTATTTCAGTAAAAATAAAGGTTTTAAAACTAAAATTTGGTATATTTGGCATGTAATAACATAAATTCAAAATGACGGCCAACACAAGATGGCGGAAAACATAATAGAATAAAAAGTAGAAAATATAATCTATCAACTTGAAATTTTGCACATATGGATAATTCGCATGCCGTGCAATGGGACCATTTTGTAAAAAATCAAGATGGCGGTTCCAAGATAGCGGTCGAGTTTTGCGTCATTACCTTTTTCGTTACAACGCCCTCAGTATGGGTATCGAATGAAAGTGTATACCGAGTATAGTACAATAAGCTGTGTGTCATTTTAAATCAAATAAGGCGGCCACCACAAAATGGCGGAAGACATATAATAGAGCAAAAATAGAAAATAAAAATATAGTTTAAAACAACTAAAAAACACACTTTTATTTTAAAATGAACTAAAAAGTAAAAAAATAATTTTGAATGTAAAGTTTCATTGCTCCAGCCAGTATTTGGAAACAGCCTACGAAATTCGAAATGTTAAAAGGCGTGGAGCGCTAACGAAAAGTTCCAATGTTAATAAAATAAGATATGTAAAGATTTTTTAAGGGGCTCAAATTGTGCGTTTTTGGGCTGCACGATGAGTGCCAAATTTGTAAAATTGATTACATTTTTGGCGCTTTTTTGGAAAGAACAATTTGGAGGGGAGGAGGGCGCTACGAATGGCTGTTGAAGCCACGACGGGTTTCGTGTCCGCCATTTTTGTAGGACCCACTTTCTTCTCTTGGGCATAGGTTAGGGTTCTTTGTTTTTTCTAGTTTTTTATCCACTAAATTTAGACTAGCCTCGGCATCGTTTTGGGAAGAATATAGAGGACCGCAACAATCAGGGACAACAGGGCCATTAAAACTTGCCCCATGAACGCCCTTAATGTTCGCTGGCACCTGCTTCCTCACCATCTTCAAATCAAACACCTAGCATCATGCAGTGTACTTTCTTAGAAGAGGAAGACCGGGACTGGACATAAAACCTTATGGCCATAGCAGCATTTTGAACTTGCACCTACAGACTACCTCCACTTAGATTTACAGAAAACAGTACTGTGCTGGAAGCAGCCACCGATGTGCAGCTAACACCAAAGAACATCCTGGACCAGATGATGAGGTCGGAGGAGAGAATGATGAAACTTCTCGCTAGAGTGCTGTCCACCTACCGACACATCTACGAGCACCTACGTAGCTAGAAAATTGGGTGGAAGCTTCATCGATGACGCCACGCTGAAGTAATACCTTTACAGTTCACACCGGTCTGGGCTCTAACGTGATGCAAAAGGATCGGTGAATTTACTCAGTAGGAATCTGGCACTACCTTAGACATGGGGTTTAAACAGGCAGCCGCACACATTTCCTGTAGCTAGACCGATGTAAGACTTTCATGACTTCTTCGTTAAAAAAACCTTCCACCTAGATTGAACCTCAGGAAGGACTGTTTAACTCCTGTTGCCGAGCCAAATCTGTGTAGATATAAATGTTAAAAAACAACGTACTGCCGAACTATTAATCCACATAGAAATACATACATTGTAGTTCATAATGTAGATCGAGTAACAACAAGCGCTGCTTAGATCTCGCCTACTAAGATTCCTAGTTAGGAGTTAGGAGTCAAGGGCCTGTTGATCCGCATGTCGGTAAATTTCTACTGTGTCTTCGAGGCCAAAAATGAGAGGGTTATCATCCTGAATGAACTTCAATTAATTGAATATGCATTTTCTTTAACTCGTCAACAGTTCCCACAGAGATTGAGCACGAGTTACAAACGGATTAGCTGACTAATATCTTCTCTAGATCATACTAAATATGGAAGTGCTAAATTTCTGGATGAATTCATGTGGATTTGAAATTTCTCATTGAGTAAACACAACCAGATTAAACACATGTGCTAAACAACTATCGTGACGAAAAATATTTTTTGAATGACTATAGCTCCTACAATATGCGAATTGTACTTTGCTTTGAAAAATTATCTTCTTTGTCATCTGTTCTATTACATATCTAACAAGTTATTCTGGACTTCTGAGACACCAAACAACAATGCACAGTTTAAATCTTTTTATTCATACAGAGCTTTCGTTTTTGTTGTTGCCATGCATTATTTGGGACAATTGTGACCGTAAAGGGTGTAATTTAGCGAGCTCAAAAGATCGATTCTCGTTTGATTACGGAGGTCAAGCAGCATTAGACCTGATTAGTACTCAGTAGGGGGACCGGGCCGCTTGCGTTTCTACATCGCCGTAGTTATAACTCTCATATTTACGAAGAAATACTCAAATTTTAGGCGTTAATTTTCCAATCGGGGTCGGATTGCAATACTTTTTGCTCACGAGGCCCATATTCAGAATTCCTAATGATGACCGAATGAGGTTGGACAGGAATGAGGGTTCAAAGAAAAGAACACCAAAAAAGCCTAAGAAACTCGGGGTAGGGATACATGCCCCAACGCCAGAGGAGGGCACGGACTCCGGCGTTCGGCTGGAAGCTGGCGATAAAAATGCCAGGAGTTAGTCACCATCACTCATCACGGCCAAGTAATGAAGATGAAGAAGAGGCTACGTTTAGAAGATCCGCGAAGCTGACGAGGTCGTGTCCCACAAACCCCACCGAGGGCAGTTCCATGTAAAAGGTATGGTCTAGCAGCACCAGCTTGTTAGGCAGCCCGAGCGAGCCTAAAAAGGGAAGTATGGTAAGTAATGCTCTACTACAGGGAGATGACACTAAGGAAAGAGGAGGACGATTTCTAAAAGCTGGGAGTCCAAATAAAGGAGCTCATGGACGACCTGAATGGACGAAATAGCATCGCCCACACATTTTGGCGATAGTTAGAAAGTTGAGAACAACAGATTTCAAAGCGCAGGAGGAAAGCGGAGCGGAAAAACAGCACAGAAAGTGGCGCAAGTAGCTACAGCTCGCTGACCTCATAGATAAGAAGATTTCGACGATGTGGCGGCTGCAACGCAGTCAAAGCAAGCAGACCACAGGAACTCTGGAAGCCCCAAGCGCCCTAGAGAGCCGGGTGAAGAGGCGCAACTCCGGCAAAGGCCTCCAAAAGAGAGCAAGGAGAAGAAGCCCCGAATGAGAGACGAAAACCTGCCAGAGAGAGCGCCTGGTGAAGGTGGGCCAGGTCCGTCGGTGAGGGAAAAATGCCGGAAAGAAGGGTAGAATGGAAAACTAAAGTTGCAAAAGCGAAAAAAGCAGGAGAAGAAGACAGTGATTCGAATTGGAAGCATTGATTTCAACATGATTCTATAAGTTCTAATCAAGAATGAGTTCCATATCCCTGGTGATTCTGAGTCAGGCCGGGACAGTAGAAATCGCTTGCTTTAGGATCTCCCTTCTACCTTGTCCTCATTGATTAATACCCTTAACATTTCTTCCCGACATTTCTGCCAGACCATTACGCGACTGATCGATCCTTCATAAAAGTTGTGCCCACGATCAATTGTGAAGATCTTGTCAAAGTATAGTCGAAACCGATCATTTAGTGAAATTTCATTACACAATCCCTTCAGCCTCCAGTGATATTGATTATGACACCTTCCTACCAGTCCAGCAAGATCATAAGAATTCATCGATCTGCAATTCCTATTCCGGAAGTGAAGATCAATCAATCATGACATATTCCAATTTAGACACTAAGCCTGTTACGTCGTTCGCTTACCGCTGAAGTACCAAAAAATCTTTGTTCAGCGACCTCTTTCGGTTTGTGCATAGCTCTAGGCATGCACAATCTTGATTACACTTAAGTCTAACTGCCGTTTCGTATTGTTAGTTATAAAATAAGTTAGAAGTACTTCAGCACGCCTACCATAACGTGTTCGCTTATATAATAGCTTCTACTATAAATTTCTTGGAATACATAAAGATCTTTAATGATTCCATTGTCACTGTCCGCTCCGCTCTACTATAAAACCCCCCTGAAGATCTTATCTGATCGATTCCAGCGGCAGAGAGAAACCCTAATCCTATATCATAAGCTACAGTCGAAAGATAGTAGTAAAATATGACGACGAAGATCAGCGAAGAGGATCCCAAAAACTAAGAAGCTGCACTGCCCGTCCGTGGAGGATAATTTATGGCTTATGATTCCCCCCGTTCGAATGAGTCGCGATCACTAATAGAACGGATATTTATGACGGACCCATGGACGAGGCTTGGAAACGGCTTTCCTGTAATCAATTCTACACGCGACGATCGACGGTGGTCCTAGAAGGGGAAAGTTAAGTTTTAATTCATTTTGCCCGTCTCCACTGGTCTGTGGCGGCGCGGTTTTCAGAGGAAAGTATAATTTCCTTTCAGTCCGCAGCCACACAAACAACAACCTTAGATTTTTTTCCCTTATTGCTTCTTAAAAGGCAGAAGAAGGAGTGTTTATGAAAAAGTCCTCAATCTTCACCGGGTGGATCACACAGTTGTATGGTAGTCTTCTGTCTTGTCCCTCGTCTACGCCAAACAGGTTCTGCCCAACAAAGCCCTCTCTCAATTACTCATGGGCCCCATGGGAGATATTTTTTGTGTTGTTGTCGCTAATGGTGAATGAATCGAAATCCGAGGAGGAACGTCGTACACTGGACGCATCCATCTTACTATACGTTCGACTTGTTCTTTCTTTAGAAACCGGACGATCTCCCTGATGGAGATCCTACAGAGTCTCGGACCTTAACATCTTCCATGAAGGGCCGAGGTAAGCTGTTATTGCGCTTCTTTGTTGCTGAATCTTCCTCCTCGGGGAGGGAAGACTTTGTGGAATTATGTCATCGCTAGAAATATGTAAATTGAGCGAATCCAGTTTGTGCGTGTGGTTTTGATGCATGTGAAACTGTGTCTTCAATTAATGCAGCTTCAGCATCGTCATCTGATCGCTGCAGCAGGCTGGGGATTATAATTTAGGGGAAATCTGACAGCGATAACAGATCTAAATGCATAATTATAGAGCGTTGGATGCAGTTTAATCGGTAATATGGTCAATCTTTAATGATTTGTGAAGGGAGTGATCGTGCGGTTTGTTTTTAGTGGGACTGGAGGATTTATGGGATTGAAGTGATTCATGGATGTAAATTTGAGGGTTTATGTCGCGATTTTTATTGCAGGCTGTATTGTTTCTCTTAAGTAGGATTTCTTGTTTTAAAGTATGATCGTGATCTTGAATATTTTATGTTGTGTGATCACTTCTGTCCATCATATATCAGCTGATAGTTCCAATTCATTTTTATTGCTCGCAAGGGAGGGAATTTGCCAAGCTGTCACCTTAGAAACGGTGCGGTAAGCTCTGTAAGCTACGCGCCTCGTCCCTGGAGAAAGGCTAAAGTGATCTTCATTCCGAAAATCAGCATACATGAAGCATGAAGCGGCAAGGGACTATAGGCTAATAAGCTTGTCACTGTTTGTCCTAAAGATCCTACAGCGCATGCTAGATATATACCTTCGTAACCGCATAAAAGAGGCCACTATGTCTACATTTCAGCATGATCATGAATATTGCGAAGGCAGATCGGTGGACACTGATCTTCACGGAGTAATGCATACCGTGGAATACTCCCTAGAATACAAAGTTTGTCCTGGCAGCTTTCCTTGATATAGAATGTGCTTTGAATAAGATCAGCACTGGGGCAATCCCAATGAAATTAGTAAATGGATCTTCCGCACCATGGGAACAAAAATTTAAAAATATGACAGCCGTACGGGCATGACCCTCCCCCCACGCTACCGGCACATAATTCTAAAAATGCATCCGCTATAAAGATATGCATGTCTCTGTTACAGATGTATTTGTAATCGAGCATTCCAAACACGAGTGTCGTTTTACCAAGCGGTCCCCCAACTAAGTACAAACTATTTCCTATGCTGCTTGACATACGCAATCGAACGAGAACTGCTCTACTAAGCATGCTAATTGCAACCTTTATGGTCATCAAGATAATTGGAGTTTTTTCGTCCTATAGAATTTCTTAAAGCTCAAATTTTGTTGCTTTTAGTCTAAGTGTCAGCGAACCGTGCTTCGTTTGGACAATTCCGTGCGTCTGCGGGCTGCATTTGGAATAATCGAAATTTCACTCAGGCGTACGGGGTGTGGATTGAGTCCCTCGCAGGCGTTTAGATCTTAACATATGCGTGACGGGTCCATCAGTTCATCCTGGGCAATACGTTCTTGAGCGTAGCAGACAGTCGTTTTCCCAACCTTTCGTTTCTTTCCTTGTTCTTTGGGTCGGATCAAGGTGTAATGGCTTCCGTGCCGATCATAAACTTGGCTGGGCACCTAGTTTTGTAAAAACAGCTCAATCGTGAACGGCTTGCCTATGAACATGACGGCCTCCGGTTCTAATTAGCCTTACCCGGGTACTACGGATCTCTGCCCGGGTGGACCTCGTTCCTCCACTACTCGTGGGAGTAAATTAAAGTTCCAAAAAAGGGGTCTGGTTCCACTAAAGGAAAAGCGAGAATGAACACAAATCCCGCCGAAAATAGGGCTATGGCCAAACCAAACCATAGGAAGCCACAAGCTCCCCCCACCTTTGAAGAAAGATCCACCAAGCGAGCACTTGCAACCCTGTTCCTCCTCGCGGCACTGTTGCTGCCCAGCGTACAGCTGTGGGCACGGCCGCTGCTGGGATCAGGTAAGCAAATAGTCTGCGGAAGGACCAAAGATCTAAAGAGACCAGAACTTGCAAAGGCAAGATCAAAAACGCCGTCTAGCCAGCAGAATACTCCGCCGCCTGGCCACCAACCTGATCAGGGAAGGTCAAGTTTCGAAGGAGGACTATAACAAAATCGAGGATGACATTCATAATTTCACCCCAGATCACTTCATGGGTAAACCAGCCTCTAAACGCCAACGACCTGTGGAGGACCCAAGCACCCACAGTACAGTTCCTAAAAGTCGAACGCGCAACCAAAGTGATATCTTTCGCAGAAGTTGTGAAGGATCGCAAAATATTCGGCAGCCTAGACGAGAACGCAAAGATCTCCAACCCTCCGAAATGAGTGCAGAAAGGGATTTAATCCAGCTAGACACAGCAAAAGTGCAATCTCTTGGGACTGCTATAAGACGAAACAGAATAGATACAAAATGGCAACAAGGAAAGTCAAATGCAACTCTTGGGATACCTTTTGCAGCAATATATAGCTCACGTCGGAAGCCTCAAGGCTGCATAAAGTATTAATTAAAGCACCAACAATGCTTGGTGATTTACGCAAAGAAAACGGCGGTTGGACAGACTCAAGCAGAGAATCTCTGACACTACTTATGGACACCCACTTCCCACTTCATTACGTCCTAGGTGGTTCAGCGGAAGAAATGACACTTGAACACCAGGTTTAAAGTGGGATAACTATGGCATCACAATGGACTTAATCCTTTGGCCTGAGTGTCTGAGCTGTGCACCAGCAGCTCAGCCATATCTATCCTAACGTAATCTAACACAGCAAACATCGTAAAAATGGCTCAATAAAAGAGATTCTCCAGTTATTATATTGTACCAATACAAATAAGCCAGGTAGAACGGACTAGATGGATCACGCTAAGGCTCACTAAGCCACCTCCGCGAACTTCAACTAATTTCAAACAGGTGGCGCTCACATCCAAAACTCACCACAAAAGAGGCTCAGCTCACAGGTGCTTGTCCCGAATATAGCTCACACTCGAGCCGACAACCGATTAAGTCACTAGCCCAGGACCTCTGTTGCTATGCTACTCATATACGAGGCAGATTCTCACACTGGCCAGAGATAAAAGCCTTAAGGAATATTGTCGCTTTCAACGTTGTAAACGTTTTTTTCAAGTGTGGGTCGATCGCTTGGGCATACCAAGACCTTATGAGTGTTCTTGGATGTTGAAAGCGAGCTTGGCACACAATTTGAGTCGACACTGGTCGCTTTTTTATGGTTAGACACTTGCCAGCCCTCGGAGGTTCTCACAGGACACCACACGCCACACCACACCACACGCCATCGACAAGTTAAGGTTTCATAGAACCCTTCCACAGGCATCTAAAGGCCACAGTAAGAGGACCGTTGGAGAGTTCAGGAAATGGTATAGTTTTTTTTACCATCTAGATGAAGACAATGAAGAAGACTGGACCTGAGCGTGGCTCAGAAGCTCTCTGATAAACTTCTTCTAAGATAGATCAAAGTAGAATATTCACAGGTGTAGATGTCTCGTCGACTTCCATGGAGAGTAAGCATTCTGTCTGTCAACATGGACATTCAAATAGCTTTGGGTCCGTCCTGCGAGCAGAAGATAAGTGATACAACATTTTTTGGGAATCCCAAATTAAATACGCTTCTGTAGATACAACATACCCAGTGTTACAAAAGAAACTCCACCTCTTACCACGGCCATGACTGCATAGTTCTTCCACCACACGACCCTGTTCACTCCCAATACGTATTGTAACTAAAACTAAACTAAGGTCTTCAGTTCGTGCATTATTCATGAAAATAGTTGACAGAATTCAACTCTTCAGAATTGACAGACAGTGTATTTAGTGTTGATCAACAATGATCGACGTGTCTTTCAAATGTCGAACAAAGGCCGGGAAACACACGAACTGCAAACACAATTTTCAAAGAATCTCGGATGCCTTCAAAACTTGAAAACACATGTGAGAATATAATGACTAGCCCTAAGGTCATCAATGGATCGAAGTTATGTTGCGATCGAGTCGAACGTGTACACGATCATAAGTGTAATGTCAAAAAACTCCTCCACCAAGCTGTGATGTTTCTTTGCCGGTTTTTTATATTTAGTAAAATTAAAATTTGTGCCTTTTTTGATCTTGTTTTTTCCGATCAGATCAACTCAAGATCACTCCATGTATACGTCATTAAAGTAACGATCAACTAATGCTGCCGATCGATCACTAATCTAGAACTAATGGAACGCCATCTATAATCATAATTAGGTTTATCAATGCTGCATGTAAACAACCATTTCCTTCTATATATTGATGATAAAGGTTTTCACTACTTTTTCCCTCCAGTCGAACATAGCCACAAAATTAGGTTGAACGAATGAGTTACTATCAAGGGCCAACGCGGGTCAACAAGATCTAATGATCCATGGCGACTCTTTGGCTAATTTAAAGACGCCGCGCAATGGTTTCGATGACTCAATAGACTAAGAAGAAGCTGCATTAAGCGCAGAGGCTGTAGGCGGAAACACAACTATTACCAGAGATATGAATGCGTTTACTTTGTGTTGCTGCAGCAACGCTGGCTATGGCCTGTCCAAATAGAGAAATCTCAGATTTGGTCTATCAAGCAATGAAGATAAAACTAAATCGCTTTCGATTCGTCGGACTGACAAGAAATCCGACGTGGCACGCACACAACACAAATAACCCCGCGAGGAATTTCCAATCATGATCGCGATTGTGAACGACGTAAATTGAAAGTGCATTTACCATCAACGCACGATCAAAAACGAAATTTCTTTCCGCTAATCAACAAGAATCACTTTTCGGCACTTTTCTCAACGAAATCATAATTAACCCAGATTCCCTTTCAGTAATGGGCTTCACACAATAGATCGGGTAAGGTCCACACACACAATAGATCATGACTGAGCCACAAGCAGCCGGACACAGGTACCCAGCACATACTACCTGCGCACAAAGAACGCTCCTCATCTAGCAGCGATAGCCACTTTCTAAGCATTCTTCTTCATCGACCTGCAAGCAGTCCACACTTTCCATTATCATCGAGAGGAGCTCGAAAGCATTTCGGTCCCGACCCAACAATGGCCAGATGTTCTTCGGATGAGATCATTTCGCCGAAGCGCTGCTGGAGTTTATCCGAATGGATCTAGATGTCTAGATCTGCGCGATGCTGCTTGTGGCGAGATTAAGAAAGGGGGAAATGTTGGTTCTATCTTTTCTGCTTGAAGCACAAGCCTTGACCTCGGACAGTTGCAAATGTGATCGTCGCGCACTGATCTCTGCTGGAGAGTTGACATTTCCTCTATGGAGGAGAAGAGATGTGTGAGACTTGAGCAGCTGGAGTCGACGAATTGTCCCTGGATTTGAACTGATCTGAGCAACTACAGGAAAGGGGCTTCGGGTTTATACGCTTCAATGTCGTTGACTCTTTCGGTTTTTAAAATCATTTTTTTTCCATGAAGCGATGAAAACGATGAAGGTTAAAGAACTGAACGATTTCTGAATATTAAAAAAATATTTCTGTGCAAGCTTCAAGATCGTTAACGATCTTTTTTTTTCAATTAAAAATCGCATGACTTTAAACGTGACTTAAGCTAAAACAATAAACCTGTAACGATCTTGTTTTCATCTCTAGTTTGGGTAATGCTCATGCATTTTGGTGTTGCAGGAAGATTCGGCTGTCATTTCAGATGGTTGAGACAGTGAAGCGTGATCGGCTGATCATTTCACGTGCATCTAATCTCTAGTTCTTTTAGGTTTTGGTTATTGAGCCTATTCAAAAACGATCGCCTTCCAGCGTCAATTTGAATCCCTGTCCGCAATTCTTGGACGAAGCTGTCTGTGATAGAAGGAAATGAAATAAAAGACACTCAAAATCATCTCAATACCTAGGATACAAATTTGGTCCTCATCTACCAGCCAGAACCCTAATATACAAATCCTACCTTCGACCGCGCCAAGACTCATTTATCTTGGCTGTCACCTCGAAAACAGCAGCAACGCTATTACGCTATAGCGACGGTTCCACGGAAATTTTCAGTCTCCTGGATGCAAGGCAACATTTTTCCAGCAGTATAAAACTAGCCCTCTCGGCTCATCCTTACACCTTGCAGTTTCCTGTTTTTCGTGTCTAAAAGTTCATTTATAAATAGAACAATCCGTCTGTGGAACAATCTCCCACAATGTGTTTTTCGAACTCGCACACTACCCAAAAGTTCATGCGTAAGGTTCATCTCCATTTGCTCTAATACCCCCAGATATCGCTTGATCTATCCTATTCTCTGATATTCTTCAAACTAAGCTTACTACTACCATGACCTGGACGATATGACACAGACTTGTAAAGAGTGATTCCTAAGTTTGGTGTTTCCACATGTAGAAAACGCTGATGGTGATGCTGAGAACAAATTGTCTCATGGAAGATGTCCTTTAGAGAGGACACTTTATAGGCGGTATTGGAATAAAGAAGATTCCGAAGCCTGAATTGCATTCGGACTACATGCTTGTAAAGACGACGCCACACAAACTGACGTTGAAGAGGAGCTGTATACCTTCGACAACGTACAGCTCACTAAACTGAAGAATGCTCTGGTAGGCCTGAGGTCGACGACATGTATTTGTACAGGAAACTCGGATTTTGAGAAAGAACAGTAGGATATCCAGACGACGCGAGATAGCGATGATAGGCAGCAAGTTAATGACCACTATCACTAGAGACCACGGAGACCAGGTCGCCCTAAGAAAAGATACATAGACAACGTCGAGGAAGACTTAAGACAGTTAAGAATAAGAAACTGGAAAACACGGGCCAGAGATCGACAATCTTGGAGTCGAACGCCCTGTCCTGCGCGTCCTGATTATGATCATTATGAGTCATCATGAAGTATGGTCTCTGAGGGGACTCTGATACTATGGTGCACGAAATAAGGCGAACTGTGAGCAAAATAAGTGTCAGATCTTGACTATCGTCGGACCGGAGATTAAAGTGACCGAAAATGCCTAATATATGGGCATACTAGCAAAAACCCGCGGGCGTTGCAACGCCTTTCAATAAAATAAGATTATGGGGACACAGTCTGCGATAGGAAAAAGCTATAGTGAAAAAAGAACAAATCTGGGAAAATTGATTTTGGGATATGACCGCCATGGACCAAATGATATATTGAGTATACTATATTGCCTATGGTGTTCTACTTATCATACTCTCTCATTTGCTACCCATCTCGAAGGAGTTGGGAAGAAAATGGTAATCCGCCCTCTTGAGATGACCGCCATGTACCAAACGATATATTGAGTATACTATATTGGTTATGGTGTTCTACTTCTCATACTCCTTCATTTGATACCCATGTCGTAGGGGTTGTGAAGAAAATGGTAATCCGCCTTCTCGAGATGGCCGCTATGGACCAAACGATATATTGAGTATACTATATTGCTTATATTGTTCTACTTATCATACTCTTTCATTTGATACCCATCTAGAAAGGGTTGTGAAGAAAATGTTAAACCGCCCTTTTGAGATAGCCGCCATGGACCAAATTATAAATTGAGTATACTATATTGCTTATGGTGTTCTACTTTTCATAGCCTTTCATTGATACCCATGTCTCGGGTGTTGTGAAAAAAATGGTAATCCGCCCTCTTGAGATGGCCGCCATGAATCTAATGACATAGTCTATGGCATTTTTCTTATAATGCCCTTTCATTTGATACCAATGTCGAGGGGGTAGTGAAGAAAATGATCATCCTCCCTCTTGAGATGACCGCCATGGACCAAACGATATATTGAGTATACTATATTGGTTATGGTGTTCTACTTCTCATACTCTTTCATTTGATACCCATGTCGTAGGGGTTGTGAAGAAAATGGTAATCCGCCTTCTCGAGATGGCCGCTATGGACCAAACGATATATTGAGTATACTATATTGCTTATATTGTTCTACTTATCATACTCTTTCATTTGATACCCATCTAGAAGGGGTTGTGAAGAAAATGGCAAACCGCCCTTTTGAGATGGCCGCCATGGACCAAATTATAAATTGAGTATACTATATTGCTTATGGTGTTCTACTTTTCATAGCCTTTCATTTGATACCCATCTCTCGGGTGTTGTAAAAAAAATGGTAATCCTCCCTCTTGAGATGGCCGCCATGAATCTAATGACATAGTCTATGGCATTCTTCTTATAATGCCCTTTCATTTGATACCAATGTCGAGGGGGTAGTGAAGAAAATGATCATCCTCCCTCTTGAGATGACCGCCATGGACCAAACGATATATTGAGTATACATACTATATTGCTTATGGTGTTCTATTATCATACCCTTTCATTTGAAATCCATATCGAGGGGTGTGAAGATAATGGTAATCCAACCTCTGGAGATGACCGCTATGGACCAAACGATATATTGAGTATACTATATTGCTTATGTGTTCTACTTATCACACTCTCTCATTTGATACCCATCTCGAAGGGGTTGTGAAGAAAATGGTAATCCGCCCGCTTGAGATGATCGCCATGGACCAAGTGACATATTGAGTATACTATATTGCTTATATTGTTCTACTTATCATACTCTTTCATTGGATACCCATTTCGAAGGGGTTGTGAAGAAAATGGTCATCTGCTCTCTTGAGATGACTGCCATGGACCAAACGATATATTGAGTATACTATATTGCCTTTGGCGTTCTACTTACCAAACCCTTTCATTTGATATCCAAGTCGAGGGGTTGTAAAGCAGATGGTAGTCCGCCCTCTTGAGATGGCTGCTATGGACCAAACGCCTGCTTTTCCGTTGAAATTTTTTTGCTATAAACCTCACGGAGCCCGAGACCTTTCCAACGAATGCAAAACCGTGGAAATCGGATCGTGCGTTCTGGAATTATAGCGTCAGGAAGGAAAACCCGACTTATTTTTATATTATAGATATATATACATATATCTTCCGTGCTGGGTAGGACACGATTAAAAAATGAGTTTGTAATGAGTCATTGTAATGCCAAAATGACAAAAACAAGTGAATTAAAGAAAGAAAGAAAATAAATACCAATTAAGATCCTTTTGATTCTAACATATGTACATTAAATTGTTTCAGAGCAAGAAAGAAACTATGCCTCCTCACTCATCTAATTTCAAGTCCAAGTTTCAAGAAATTTCACAGCCTCAAAAAAAAAAAAAAATAAGAAAGGTCTCCTCAGTACGTATTTGCAATCACACCTCGCCTCATTTATCTCGATACGCGCTCATATAGATACTAGTAGGACATCATTTTTGAGTCGGGGTAAAAAAACTGAGGCCTCAGTACAATTTACCATCGTGTAAGGGACAAATGTACTGCCTCGTATAAATCCGGCTCCCGGCTGACCTGCTTCGATATTTTAGGAGAGTGTGTGGACTAAGGTCGGGTATATCAACGAGTTCAGCATACTGGACATAAACCTTGATGTTCGGATGGAAAAAGATCGACGAGAACCCAAAATAAGCACATCAAGATCCTGGATCAGGGTATTCATGAGGCCTATAATATGTATTCCAAAACTTAAGGTGAGCCAGATGTATGATAGAGCCCTTCAATAGGGCAGAACAGGCACGAGTGTTTTCTTAGAGAATTTAAACCTAGCTAGCTGAGTAGTTATGGAGAAATTTAACTCAATCTATCAAGCGAAGATGTTGGCATTGCTGCACGCGTACTAAATGAATGTCAGGTAACGAGGTAAGCAAAATAATGTGGAACTAGCCTGTATAACAGGTAAGAACGAGGACGCTGACAGTCGTTGGTTTGGTATTTTACTCTAACATTGGTAGGGGTTCGAACAAACCGCATCGAGAAATGGACTAAGAAAGGTTCGCGAAATTACTGTGACGTTGTGTAGTCGGACGAAGGTCGAACGTCTAGCGGGACCCTCTCAGTTAGCTTATGGCATCAACCACAGAACACGGAAGTTGCAAGTATGTTCTGAATTGAATGAGAATACTTGAAGACGACATATGACGCATATTGTCAATGTCCTCTCTGGGCTGCTATCACTGGACTCCTTTGGTTGTGAGACATATAGTAGGTTTTCTACAAACAGCTCCCTATGATAACCAGGAGAATCCAAGTAAGAAAAGAAGCTTGACGGAAGTACATCTTACCCTCACTATGGTTCGAGGCAGATGGATCACAGAAAGTGGTCCCATTCGACGTTTCTCAAATAATCTCGATATAATGCCCATGGAAGATCTCGAAGTCTAAGCTTCTTTGTATCTCCATACAAGATAGGCTGTATTCGGTATTTGTTAAGGTACCATAGCGTAGACTTGCTCAAAACTTGAGGCTCAACCTGTCTTTTGTAGTACAGAACGAGTGGTTTGGCGTTGGTTTAGGTGTAGGACTGCCACTAGTGTTTTGTTGTGCCATTTTCATGCCACAGCTTATGTACCTAAGTTTTGGTGGTTGTTTCATCGACTGTGGTGATGTGTTCAAAGCAATTCTGTTAATTTAGGAAGCTTATCATTGCACCGACCCTAGCCTGAGGATCTCTTTTAAGGCTTCTAGAACGTAGCCGCCTGTAGCCAATAAATCTAGAGCTCTTATAGAGGCTTGGATTTGGATATCTAAGAAAATTTCAATGATACATCCTTGTGTGTAGGGTCGAGGTCATTGCCTGGCAGATCTTCAAGGTTGGCAGTGTTTCCACTTGAAAGATACTAGCGTACGTAGGAAAGTTCCAAGACAGTGAAATGTTGGTGATCTCAAAATAGCCTTTGTCATAACGCCTTCAGTGAATATCTGTAAATTAAACTTCTTTCCCCCTAGAGGGTATTGCGATGACGAAGACCTTCCTGAAGGTCAATCTAGCGGAAGGTCTATGGTTGTAGCAACCATACCCTCTCATAGCAAACCCAAAATGTTGCTATGATCGTAGGGTTTTGAGGTACACCGCTCGCATTTCTTCAGCCTAAGGCCATTGCGCGAGGCTAGGTGTTTAATGTGAAGATTAGGATAGAGCAGATTGGCGATTACATCAAAAGCTTTCTTCCGTGCACTAGACCCCATCATGGAATTATAGGACCTATTCAGCCCTGGGTCACCACACTAGCGATCTGTGCGTGAGGATCGGACGCACCACGACTGTGTCCATCCACAGGACCATTTTTGGTTGGAGACCCATCTCTATCCGAATTTAACTCTGGAAGAAAAAAGGAAATTACGTCGATCATGATTGAAGGCGAGAATTAATGTGATCAAGCCGTTAAGTGGTTGTGATCTTCGCAATTATTAAAAACCCAAAAAGATCTTCTAGGTTATAGAAATATATTGTTAACTCACACACTTTTAATAGTTTTGTCATTAAGAAGCAATTACTGATTTATTACGGCGATGCACATTTACAAAACACACGATCATCTCAATTCGGAGTCTTTTACGATCATCCAAGATCATTAAGCCCATACGCAACTACATCAATAAAATTTATATCTTCACTCTACTTAACCCTTCCGAGAGTTCATGGAACGATAAAGAAATGTTTTTTTTTTCGTTTTTGTTATTTTGTACTAACACAGCCCCTTTTTGAAAGTATATCAATTCGGAATAATGAAAATTTCCTTGACATAAAACAATGAAACATAACAATTTCGGTTCGGTCTTTTTTCTGCAAACAAACACACACACGATCATTGGTCGCAATATATTGCAATATTTCACAATTAAATCCAATTAAGCTGGAGGAGTGGATGGTGGGGAGGGGTGGACAGTGGCGCGACTCTGCAGGCACCCGGCAACAATAAAAAACCCCATCTCCATACACACAATTTAGCCGAGATCTTCTAATTAAAGAGTTCAGGGGGAACTCTCATGTATCCATTTATAGAGCCAGCCACCAAAACAGATCCATTGGTGGAGCAAGACGAGATCAGATTGTACGCGCGCGATCGTGTTCGCTTTGTGTTCGGTATTGGTGCATGGAAAGGAGAAACAAACAGACAGACAAGCACACAAATAATTGTCCACCAAATGATCGTGCATTGAAACATGACACGAATCCTGAGATTTGTTTACAGTGTAACAAGTCCCAAGATTCAATCAACCGAAAATGTAACAAGCTCCGCAGCCAACCCAACGACGACGACGACGACGTTACAAGTTTCACTTTCAATCCGAGACCTGAGACCAGCTGCAATACAATGAACTCGGCGCGGAGATCGATTAATCGCAAGATCGGATCTGATCGATGGACTTATGGTGGTGATCGCCATTAATCAATTATCGATGTTTTCGTCGTTCTCTCTGCGCGCCTCGATAGTTGAGTTTGATTGAGACATCTCGATGGCTGGTGATCGAGCGTCGATCTCGATGGGCTGGTGATCGAGCGTCGATCAGCGATTGCGGGTGGCACGATCAGCTGGAATAATTACAGGATGTTATTCATATTGGAGAGATAGCTCAATGCGATAGAAGCAGTGAAGAGTACATCCAACGTGGCAATCACCTCTCATGACTAGCTGCTGCCGGGTGCTGGTTCATCCGGGTTAAATTCATGAATCAATAGACGCCTCCAGCGTACAGATGATTTGCAAACATGCCGCAGTGAGTAACTCTGACGTAATTTTAACACTGAACTAGAGAACCGCAACAACAGCTTCTGGGGGTTTTCTGGGGAGTTGTGTACACACACCGAGAGTTTATAGCAAATAAATCTTCCAGAAATAGCGCTTATGGCCAACTAGTTGGAAGCCCCAGAAGTGGGTACTCACTGATCACTTCGCGATCGTGTAAACATTTGTAGAGGAAAGCGCTGCTTGGAGACACGTGGTATTTACACGATCTGTGTGCTACGGGCGAGGAGTAGCACAGAAGTTGTAATGACGTAAATAGATTCATTTATAATTGCAGGAACAAAAAGTGATCAATTTCAGGGAATCGATCGATTTTGTTTTGCTTTCCTCCATTTTCATTATCACGAGAACTATGAGTTGTCGGACGGCATGAATTAAGAGTGAGAAACACTGCAAAAACACAGCACTGATGCTTAGACAAAGAACTCAACTTCTGGGATAATTGAATGAAGAGAAAAGAAACATAAGTGTGACTTACGGGGAATAACAAAGTTCAGACAGCACAAACCTGGTTCTTTTCTAAAGAGTTTAAAATTGGCTTTTTCCGGGTTTCCAGCTGACACACTTCGTCTAATTATGGCGTAGTGTTATCATAACAACCCCGTCGTCGTTAATTAGGTTGGTTAGTGAATTTTCAGAACGATTATTGGAATCTTTAAATGGAATCTGAACTTTGGCGTTTACGGATTTTAATTGGGCATAGCCATGATGGTGTTATGTCAGTTGAAAAGTTCGCGGAATGTGTAAAGGTTGCGCTCGTATTTGTTTGTTTGGTTGAAAGCTTTTGTTTTATGTGACAATCTAAGCTCAGGACCTGCACTTTGTACTACCAGTTCGTCATGTTGTTGGTTACGAAATGACGCAATGTCTAGTAGTACCTACGTTTAGTTAAACGTAAGGATGATAGACTATGGGAAGTCTATAAGGTGCTGAAGCAGATAGCCATGAATCCTGAGATGTTGGGTAGGCTACGATTATAAAATGAATTTGTAAGATGTGCCTCTTTTTTCTTTTGAGCCAGTACAATGTCATACTTGAAATGAGGCGTGGCGCTATTTTGTAATGCCAAAATGACAAAAACAAGCAAATTAAAAAAGAAAGAACAGCCTCAGAGTAGGTTAGAAAGCTTGGCCTCCACAATGTATATACTTTACAATCTCACCTCGCCTAATTTCATGTTGGAAATTTTACTGCCTCAAAAAGAAATAAGAAATGCCTCTTCAGTACAAAATTTCATTACCTCAAAAAATGTCTCTCCAGAACTATTTATCGACACGCTGCTTATTTTTGGACCGGGGCACTTCAAAAATCGAGGCCTCAGTACAATTTACCATTTAGAGGCAAATGTACTGCCTCGTGTAAGTTCGGCTAAACTCTAGTAGCCAGGGTGAAGGAATGTATGAATCAAATATGTGTTCGATGTCCTTGTTGATTGAATTGGGCATGACCCACGATAATAAAGAACAGGGGTGGTAGCACGTAAGTTGTTTCAATCGACTCTGATCCATAAAGAAGAATCGGAAGGGTCAACTGAAACTGTCGTATAAGATGTCAGTTACTTCGGCATTCGTGTTGGCGAACTCCGCATCGTCCATCGACTGCTTAACGCATAATCGCATCGATCACAACGTCGAAGAGAAGTGGTGAAGCGACGTCTACTTGTCGGACACCTATTTGAATCGGGAACTCCTCGGATAAGTCGCTTCGAATACGAACTGGAGCGGTTGCCCAATTTTGCGGATTGATCTAATTGCAAAAAATATGGGACGATCGTTCGATCGCGCTCACCAACGCTGCAGGTGGAGACATCGTTCGACGCTTGGATAACTTGGTTGATTTTTAATGGCACGTGTTCGGTTTCCAAATGCTCTCCACAAGCTGTTCCAATTGATGCAATCGAAAGCCTATTTGAATTCGATGAAAACGAATGAAACAGTTCGTTTGTCGTAACGAATTCTTTCTTCCATTAGCTGTCAGAGTGCGAATATTTGATGAATACATTCTCAATGTGGTATAAATCCAGTTTGTGCTTTCTGGCTCGTTTGTTCTCGCTGTTTCTGAAGCGTCTATTGTATGATTTTCGTAAATACTTTGCCGACAATCGAAGGAAGGCTAATACCGCGATAATTCTTGCATTCCCGAATATCGCCTTTCTTCAAAATTGGCATAACGATCGGTTTCTTCCTATGAGGCGGTGGAGTTGTTGTTATAAGACATCATCTCGGCTTTGATCATCTCGGTGGTTACTTGATTTATTCCCGGCGCTTTTCTCTCCACCCACGGATAGAGGTCACGAAAGTTTCATCCGATTTTTTCATGTTGTCGTTTGTTGATATCGTTTTACCGGCTAACCGCCAGATTGTCTGGAACAGCGTCCGACTCTCGTGCCTCTCGACGCCGCTTTTTCCATGTCGGCCGCAACGTTATTACAGTACGCTTCTCGATCCGATTTCATTATCTATCGAATATCTTTGTTCAATCATCGGTATTTCTCGAAAACGACATGTTTCATTCGTTTCCACTGACAAGGTCCAGGAAGCTGCCCGATAGCCTTGACTGCATCCGTTTACGAATGGGTGGCCACAACTCCATTGCACACCTCACAATGGACTCCGATAATTGCCTTGCGCGTATGCGTGCGTGCGGTGCGTGCGCCAATAGATATTGCAGAAGTGCATGTATTCAAATGTAGTTGCGTGAACGGAACGCAAGCAACGCAAAAGTAACTCTACTTTTAACTTTTTCCGCATTGGCGCGATTGACAAACGAAATACCCAGACACAAGCATCCACACAAAAAATACATGCACTCGTCGCTTAGATTTTTTAGATATATGTAAAAGACAAGACGAAACGTTAGCACGCAATTATCTGTTAGCGAAAACTCACCGCATGTTTCGTATTGGTCGCCCGCACTGCACAGCTCGTATCTGTTTTCAGCTTTAGACAGGCTCTACTCGTAGACCTATGTAAGATTCTCACCACTCTCTTAAAAAGACGTATAGCTGTTTATACCGGACACTGCCCAATAAAAGATCATGCATCGAGAATGAGGATTCGATGTAACGCATCATGCGATAGCTGCAGGGACCCAAATGAAAAAGAAACTGTTGTGCACTTCGTGTACAAATGTCAGTCACTAGGCAGGGCCAGGCATAGTTAATTTGGTAGCCACATGTAGAATGTCCTTGAAGATCTAGCAACAGAGCATTAAACGAACTTGACACATTTATTGAATGCTACAATGTGGATCTAAAACCTGTGGTGGCAGAAAAGAAAGCGTTTCAACTAATTTGTTACCAGTTTTAAATGCAAGAATTTAACGGAAAACTAGAAACAGATGACTTGGAACGACTCCCTTGTGACAAGCTTAGTAGTCATGAGAAGACACGTAACAGAAGACAGCGTCATCGAAGTGTTATGCCACTGAAACAACAATCTCGTCATAGAGCCTGTGACGACGGCGGTAACCAGGCTACCAGATGAACGTATAGGGCTCTGTCGACTAAGTGAACACCCGACCTAAGCGGAACTTTGGTACCCTATTATTAACCGGTATACCGTCAAGATGCCTGATTAGGACATCACGTGAGTGATCTTTGTTTTATGAAAATTTCGTCCGTTTCTACTTATTAAATAATGATCGTTTGTTCGTTCCGTAGACTCGTACCAAAACGTTTAAAAGCTACATGAATTATTATCCTCAAATATAATTTACATGAACATTAAACAAACATAAAAAAAATGTTGAATGGAATATTTAAATTAATAGTTTAATTTGCTCGAAGAATAAAATTACATTTACGAAGGCAAACGTCTGCCATGTTTTATTACAAGTACATAAATTAAGAACGAGCTCGTGCTCATGTAATATAGTGCACCACTGAATAAAATACGACATCACGATGCATTTTACAATCTCCCACAGAACATTCTTCAACTTTGTTTCTAAATCACGTCGTCGTCGTCGATCCACACATGTCCCACAATAAATTTTCCTATTAAAGTCTCTCCATAAAAAAACCCCACAGTTTTCCCCCATTCTCCTCCCAATAAAGATAATTCCGGGGCAATCATTTCATATCCGAGAAATAAACTACTTCCAACCACGGCAGCTCGGTAAAATGTCACTTTTAATTATCGATCAAACTAAAGACACAAAGTTAAGGCCGCCATTAAGTTCCAAACCGCAGGAAGCAAATTGTTTATTTCCACAAATCCACAAAAAGAAACTTTAACGACGACTGTTTGTGTGGCGACAAATTAGTCTACCTTAAACCGTCGCATTTCTTTTTCGTTCGTCAAAATAAAAAAATGGTGGAGCTTTGGCCTGATTTGAGGCTGATTAAGAGTCGAAAAACTCCCGTTTTAGCACTAAAAAAACTTCGAAGATCATCTACCATCAAACCGCCGGCGGCTATAAATAATCGCTAAGTGTTAAACATCATCGGAGGTGAACTAATCGGTTGGGCTCAAATCTTCATAATCCACCATCTTCGCGCAGCCACCGTGCTATCAGCTTGTGGATTTTGTGGAATCGATTATAAGTGTCCACGTCGACATCTAGGGGGCACAAAAACGCAAAAAATGCGTGTGGCATATTTCTCCACCCAATTCCGATGACATTACGCTTAAAGACTTGTCCAACAGGTTCTGCCCCTGCGGGACGCCGCCATGTGGGAGTCGAGGTCTTTAGAATTCCGTCCGATCTATGCCTAACTGTCGATCGTAATTGAGGTCCACTTTGATCAGCCAACATGCCAAGAGCCAATCGCTTACCGAGATGGAAGTGAATTGCATATCAAGTTGCAGCGATTTCAGCTGGTGATTTTGTCAATAAATAAAAGTCCGTCCACCCTGGATAAAACGTCGGTCCTTCCCCACGCCCTGCGTCAATTACCCAAATCGGAACTAATCTCGAGCGCTGGTACTTCGACTCGAACGGCTCAATCCAATCCAGAATCGCCATCTCCGCCGCTTATAGAGTCGTCATCTGTTGTTGAAGTGATGATCTGTAGTAGGTGGCGCCTTGGGCGTTCGTTTCCGCAACACATGAAGTGCACCACCAGCCCAAACTCGAGTGGACTAATCTATTTCCATTTCTTGTGTGTCGTTTTCAATGCTAACCGCTTTTTGTTTTCGAAATTTTTGTTACGAAATCGAAACTAGGTTGAACTAAATTTTATTTTCGAATTTTCTGATAAACATGCAAAATGCATCTCCCCCTCTCCGCCACCACCAGGCAAGAAATAAGCGCCGTAAAAGGTTTTGGCAATTAAGATAAGACAATTCTCGATGGACACCAACCAAATCCCCACAATCGGGTTAAGCTTTGAAGCCCTTACAACAAATTAGGCCAGTATAGATAGGGCATACTCTTTCGGCGACGTCGTTTCGGAGTCGTTAAATCGTTCGGTCGGTCATCGAGTCATAACTACACTCTGGTGCTTTCTAATAATGTTTTGCAACGAGATAATGCAATCTCGGAGGGACTTCGAGGAACACGGTGTGATAATGGCGAAGATAAAGCGACAACGAAGACAACAGATTGGGACATTGTCGTGGTCGTCATCATCATAACCATCAACGTTGTCGTCGTAGTTGTCTATCACTGTTTGGAAACAAATATTTATTGTCGTGTTTGCGGAGAGGGCGATTGGTGTAATGTGCAAATGGGCTGTGGATGTTTGCATGCCGATTTCTATCAGTTTGGCGACTTTGGTCCGGTTAATTAGTGTTTTATGGCGTGGTCATTGGAAAGGTTTTTGCAACGTTTTTGCAGAGATTTGGTAATCTTAGGTCGTTCGTTTGATTTAGTTTTATCTTTGGGTTTTTTCGATGATGGTTTTGAAATGTAAAACGGTAAATCAATCCTGCGAGGTTGGTCAACGTCTTCAGGATGAAGTAAACGCCAGCATCTATCATGAGATTTAGAACATTCTTTGTGGACATTAGGCGGCAGTATTCTAAAACCAGTCACAAGTCACAATGCAATCACAAATGTGTTGTGAGTTTTAACTGAAAATTACTAATTGAAAAGTAACGGAGGGAGTGACGTAGAAGTGAAGCAGACGTAACTTTTGTCAACATTTTGACAAAGTAATCAAAATAAGAAGTATGGGAAGAGAGCGCGAATGGCTAAAGCTTGTGACGTGGTATTCTAGGTAAGACTGGATGTAAATTTCAATTTAAACCCCATCGACATTCACTCACAATCACTCATAAGTATTCACGGTATAGAAAGGATTGATCTGGCAATACTTAGGGGTTACATTAGATGCCAAACTCCATTGGTACCAGCACCCTAGACAATCTGATGCCAACAATTTTCTCTCAGGCTTGCGCAGAGCTAGTGGATTCAAATGACGCTCACAACCAATTAGGAGCATGATAACATATAGGGCATTAGCACATAGCGTGTTGGCACAGAACCAAGCTACAAAATTTAGCAAAATTCCAAGAATGGTCTGACTTTCTGCCATCCAGGAGATATTTTTCGCTGAAGTCAGCACTGGAAACTGCAAAATTTTGTTCCGCTCCATCTAAAGGTAGAGAAAGTAGTCCAAACGAAACATGGTACGCTCACACTTTTTTATACTAAAACAAGCAAAATTCGGACTTTAAAATATAAAGAGTGCCATTAAGTATATACAGTAGACCGGTTATAATTGATTTGCGTAGATGAAGCAGCATAGGAATTTGTTAGTACTTAGTTGGGTGACCGCTTCGCGGTTGGAATTATCAATTACGACTGCATTTATATCTGTAACAGAGGCCTGCATTCCTTTGGCGAGCGCATTTTTAGATTTTCTTTCCCGTAGTGGCAGCATACTTACCCGTTTGGCAGACGCATTTGTTCACAAAGCGTGCTTTTACTGGCGGTGTAAGCTACACAAGTATTTGTAATTTGTTGCAGCCAAAAATCGAGTAATGCCTACCCAACCCTAACCGAATACTTTTAAATGAGTAAAAAGTGCTCACTTAATCGAGTACTCTTCACTGATTCCGTATAACTAGCCCCTACGGCCATACTGGGCCATTAGATCGTCGGCAATAAAGACACGGACACTTTAGTCATACAGGCACATCTTGGTTGTGGCCACCAGTTGATAAGGGCCCTAGCCTCAACAATCCGATTCTCATAAAATACCCACACGCGAACTGGTCAGCTCCATGCGAGGTGTAATATATAGAATGCCAGTGCGGCCCCTGTGCTGAAAGTCGAATCGTGGGACGTGACAAGTCGTCTAAGGTGAAGAATACGACTTTAAGCAAAAGTGGAAGTGGTAAGTTGAGTTTAGGCTTTTGTGTCGAAAGTCGCAATTCGATTGAAACGTCACTTTGTTCAACTCAAATGAATTGTCACATCTCTCGATTCGACTTAAGCACAGGGGCCTGCATCAGTTCGTATGGTCATCGCACACTACGCTTCACAGTACCTCGGGGGCCTTGAGTCTACACTGTCCCAGTGAAGAGTGAATGATCACCATCGCATCAAACATTAAATCTCCTCTACCCTTTTGCCTGCTCAATCAGTCCAGCTTTGGAATCTCACAACTGTTCTCTTCACCGGGTCCCTAAGCTCTGGGCGTACACCGATCCTCCAGCTGTGGTCAGACCTTCCCCGTTGTCGCCCCTTTAGATCTTACGGCAGAGACCTTTCCGAGCAGATTCATCTTCACTCAAACGAGCTAGAGCTCCATCTCTTGATGTTCTTTCAATGATGCCAATGACGTCTGCATAAGCCAGCAATTGGTTGGACTTATGGAGGATATCAAGCCCGAATCTCAGATTACTTGATTAGGTTGAAAAGGAGGCAGGTCAGGAGGCCCTCTTGTTTTCGGAATCAATTATAGAGGTTGATTGGTTTGGACAATGTTCCAGATACCTTTGCTTGGCTTGTCGCATTGGTCATGACCAATCTACATAGTGTATGTAACAGCTTATGCGTTTTTTCCAGTTTTCTGCCATCGATTCCTGCTCCCCAAGACTTGCACAATTAATTCATGAATCTAGCACACACCTCTACTTGGAAAACAGATGCGATACCCAAGCTGAATGGTCTACTAAACCTAGCATTCGGCATATGTCTCGGCATCCTCACCTATATTTTTATTTGGTTTGGAGCTATTCATGTACTATACGAGCCCACCCTGTGGCATCCTAAAGGAAAGCCCAGGATTGCCGCTTTAGTATGTTCACGAAAAAACAGCTTAAACTATGAGCTCTTCGTGAGAATGGAATATGATGGTTATTCCCTCTTCCATAACTATGATTATCGATTTCCTAGTGAATAGTACCAGGAACGTTGTGTTAGGGTTAACCCTGAGTTCTACACTAATGCACTAGATGGAGACCAAGTAAAGTGTTTCACTTTACCGATTACTACGAAGTCACACACCGAGTAGTTCTAGGAGTTCATGCATTACAAAACAAAGCACCATAAGATAGGAGATTGAACATCTTTCTGGGTACATATTTTTTGCTATGATGTCCTCCAGAAACCTCGTGAAATGAGCTATCAGCGAGTTTTCGACATAGAGTCGAACCAGCCACAAAACATCTTCCCCTGTACCCAGTTTTTTTATAGTATCGGCTATAGTGTCAAAGAGTGTATTGTCGAAGTCATTCTGAATACCAAGAAAAGCCGACAGCGCACTATTTTTGTTTAGCCCTATTCTTACCAGTTTGGGGATTGGATCATGAAAGAAATAGGCCATTTGTAAAAATAACAAACAGAGCAGGTGATAAAACTGAACCTTGAGTAACATCGACAGAGATGGTACGAGGTTTAGTTTCGACGCCGTTCAACCAAGGTAATGGCGAACGACGTCGAAACTAAACCCCTAGAAGAGATTATTTTGCAACTACCTCGATTGAATACTGCACTGAATGTGAAGATATGCTAGCTTTAGAACACCGCTCAATACTAGTATAAAGTCAAGTAGGCCTTAATAACTCTTAACTCCATGTTTACATGCAACAAAATGGACCAACGCAGAATAGAAATAAGAGAATGTAAGAATTTTAAACTTATAAAAAACCTTAAAATGTATCGAAAGTATTCTTTACTAAAAAGTAGGTGGCGCTGCTATCGAATTTCGGTCGCCTATTCTAACATTTGGTGCTACCGAACATCTATGGGTCATTTGCATTCAAATCCTAATAATGAAATGATAACAATGTATTTTTAAGCTTTTTTGCAACTAGTCAAAGTTTGGCAGCCCCTCAATGGTCGGAAGACCAAACAATGTCCACAATTCGCATTGAATCTAAACAATTACTCAGCAGTGAAAGAAAAACTCCCAGCAAACGACATATTGTTTGGTCGAACATCGTTGATTAATAACCGGTGTACACCGACTGTTAATGCCTCATAATTAAAAGACAATCCTCCTCTGCTGTGAGTAGATAAACGCACGTCAACATCTGTGAACGACCAAAAAAAGAACACAGCATCCTCAAAAAAAATTAAAGGTAATCGGTCGCCAGTTTTTGCTCCAAAAATAATATTTCCAAGAATAGTTACCACCAAAAAAACAAACCCTAAAATCACACACACAAAAACAGGACACACCCTTGACTGAATGCAGGAAACCGAATCCTCCTCACCCCAGGATGTTTTCCTTCATCCAAGTCAATCCGGGGGTTGTTACCTTTTCACTTTGCTACCCCTGAACCTAAAGCGGCGCGCATAGCGATGGAACTGCAGACTGCACACAGTTGTAATCGTTAACACTCTCGGCAGGGGTGGCGGCGTTACTATGACCACCTTCCTTACCAACGGATCGATATCGGAGCACTGCACAAATTTCGGCACACTTTGGCGCATACAAAATGCAAAAAAAAACTTTTCTTTTATCCACTTCTGCAAATTTTCTTGCTTGAAACTTTTTTGTTATCGCTGCAGGAAACTGGTGTGACTTCACTGCTTATAATCGCACAGAAACAGCACCACGCACCGCGCGTAACACCACAGTCCCCCCGAGAGTTGTAAACACACCACACGGCCGCACTGCGGCTGGGCAATTGCAACGCTCGCGATTGTAAACAAAATGAATAATGCGGATGCAGATTATGGATGCGCTTCAAAGATCGGACAACACACGGTCGGCTCAGCAGCAGCAGCCCTCTAGACGTCAGATTATCGTAATTAAGTTCCGATCGCCGCTAGTATAGTATCCCATACACAGACTTAACACCGCCGAACGATCGATCAGGTGTGATGCGTGACACCGTAATGTGTGATCCCCGATCGCGGAAAAAAGTTCGAGTACACTCGGAGTAGACGAAACAATTTCGAGCAATTCGCTGCGTTATAATCTCGCGTCGACCAATGACGTCCTCGGTCGATTGACTTAACTCTCAGGTGTTTAAGCGGATTCGAATTCAGAGGTAACACACAAACGCGATGCGGAGCAGATACGTACGTCACGTCGCCAGTTCGGATTGCTTTCGACTAGCACGGCGCCGAGTCGAGTTGGTCTGCTTGGGCTCGATGTGAGCGAAACTCAATACGAATCTGGGCGAATATGTAGAAGTCAGCAGGCGCTGAATGTGTGCTCTTTGGAGTTATTCGTGAATCGTGAGGGAGAGAGGCGAGAGAAAAGTTTGTGGATGAACACGCAGAATCCAGGGGTGGTGCAACTTTTGTTTAGAGGGGATTTTATCGAGTTTTGTTTCGGTGGGTGATGTCTTAACAAAATTTGTGATGCTGGAAATGTAAAAGATGCTCCTGATTCGTCTTAAGATAAGACATTAGTAGATTTTTTGAATGAATAGAAAGATGTGGTAAAGTTACGTCCAAAGTGATGTTGACGACGTCATATAAACTGTTGATACCAAAAAACAACTGGTTAGTCCTAAAAGAAGTGTTGGGAGTAATAGCAGTCTAAAAGAAAGAAGTAGTAGTAAGTCAAACAGTAATTCAAGTCGACCAAAAACGCCATAATCAGCACCAGTGGTTGCGCATCCTCCCAGAGATCAAGACGGACCAAGTCTTATGCATACTGGGTTCAAAGGTCGCCTCGAAAATTATTTTAACTTTCAGATGCTTGTGAAGCAGGCATTCCTAATGAAGAAATGGGTGATGTTGTATTTGCTGGTGTAGCCGAGGTATCAACGATGAAGCTATGAAGGCTCAAATACAAATGTAGGTGCCCAGCAGAAAACAGGTAAAATCGTCCTTATCAAGCGCTCTCCTTCTTCGTACCAGTTCTATATCTTTTTCTTAAATTGCACATTCGCAAAGAGAAGTACTACATTTAATGCTCCTTTGGCAGCGTTTTTGAAGCAGTCAATTAATACAGAATTTATGGCGGACTGTGGATATGCAAATAAGCTCCGGTGTTGAACATCTTTTTTACACCTTTTGCAATTGCCTTTTCGTCCTTCCAAACGCGACTGTCGACAGCGGTCTCCCAACTAAGTATTAACTACGTTCTATGCTGCTTGACTTCCGTAATCGAGGGAGAGTCAGTCTATTGAGTTTGAAAGGTCAATGCCAAGATGGCTGCATTGGAATTGGGGAGCTCCACGGACCGAGCCCCGCTTTAGCAAAACTCTTCCACAACGAACCGAAGGCAGGACGGTGGTCAGAAATCCAGCAGGCTTCAAGCAAAAGACGCCATGCTGCTAAAAGTTTCTAGAACCACAAAAAATTTGCCAGAACCAGCTCCTACATCTTCTAGAGGCCACAGTTGTACGTGGGACCGATCTAGTGCACGGCCTAAACGGCAGCAGGCAGAACATTTTTCAGAACAAAAAAGAGGGGGCGCAGCAAAGACTCCTAGAGCTATTCAATGGCCGAAACTATACTGGAATGCACTCATGAGAATTTAAGAAGGGCCAAGCGGAAATCAGAGCGATAAGATCCCGTGGGACTAAGTTTAAATTGGTTTGGGACTGACAACGTGAAGTACTGAGCGTTCTCAATCGAGTTACCCTGGTCTGGGCTTCAAAGGCAATGACAATGGATATATTGGCTAAACAGAGCTTAAACATTGTATTCATCGGTCCGCATATTGAAGCACCCACCAGCTTGCTGAAAAGGGGCCCTTGACGATCGGACTTGGGTGAAATACACCGAACGCTGAAGGTCCGCGCCTGGACTGGCCAGCTCTAAGCAATCTCCTAATGCGGCCAAGGAAATGTTAGGGCTCAGTAGAAATGATCAGTTGGCTTGATTACTAAATTACCACTTACGGAGGATAGGAACGTTGGAAAGCCCCAGTTGCAGGTGTTGCTTTGAGGAGGATGAGTCTGTTCTTCATGTTCATGTTTCATAGCGAGGAACAGGATATTGTAGTTTTATAGACCCTGCTCAGACATTTAAGGCGCTGACTCATTAGGACGCCATGGCGACGTCGCCAGCTACGTATCCAAACAATTTGTATTGAAATGTATGGCCTCTTGGCGACGGTTTGATAACGCAGCCAAATTGGAAGCGAAGCCACGACCAACGGCTCCGTGTACGTAGTCTGGATACTCTCAGATACTCTGCTAGTAAAATGTGTACGAGTTGTACTGCACCTAACTCACTCAGTAGCCAACAATTGCCATCGTGGACGAACGGCTTGGTATTTGTGTTAGAAAATGAGTTTCCTTACAGAAAGATTTATTGTGGAAATTCAAAATCGATACTGTACTAGACAGACAGTAACCACGGCTACTCTATTTGGCGACCTTTGGTTGCCTGAGGTTGCTATACCCAGGTAGCCGGCGACGTCGCCATGGCGTCCTAATGAGTTAGGACCCTATGCGCCAAGCTAATACGCAGACTGCTGAATCTGTTTAGCCTGGGGTGTACTACAATAGGCAAACTAAGTAACCGCAATACCTTTCAACCCAATACCTCACAAAAAATTCAAATATGGGCATTCTGCCATCCGTTTTCGTCTTGAATATTTCTTTAAGTGCAAGCCATATCCAGCCTCACCTAAAGCGCATATTTTAATGTGTCATAAGTGTGGTTTTTCACGATGGATCCATTCTGGGTAGGTACTATAATGGGTAGGTACTGCACGGACCCCACTTTGTGGACGATCCTCCTTCGATGTCGCCTCACTCCACAGTGACCTCATCTACACTTCACATCATCTGGTTAGCACAGAAAATTGGGTGAAGGGCCGTTTTAACATGTTGCATGCGTGATCTAGGACCTGCATGATCGTTGACATCAAGTAGTTTGTCCTCTGCCGCGCACGGATTATAGTGAGGGTTTGTGTGGATATGTCGCTTACATGATCGTAGATTTGCATGATCATTGACATCGATTACTTTATCCTCTACCGCGCACAGAGGATCGTGATGCCTCGACGAATCTTCAACAGCTATTTCATTGCGCCTTCTTTGAACTGTTTGTGCGCCTCCTGTTCGATCACCGAAGTCAGGATTAAGTTACGGTAGAATTGGATCAGAACTGGTGAAATGAACTGTGTGCTGAACTTGACAGTTTTTGCACTCTCCTCTCTCCTCTCTCTGTTTGCGACCTTTTCTACCAGAATTTGACGTCCGACATTGCACTTAATGATAGATCCGTCGATAATATATATGGGCTTACCTCTGAGGTATAGACGCTATAGCTTAAAACGTTCTAAAAACGACGTATTTTAGAATGATTGTGGCCATTGGGTGTATACGAACTGATCTCACCCATTTTCAAGCCTGTTAAATGGACACTAAACAAAAATTAAATACCTTACTGAAGCTTTACGTCAATGGAATTGAAAGGAGGAAAAGGAAGTCTCTAACGATTGGTTTGATATACTATACTATTGAATTTGCAAACATCGTAAGAGCGAGTAAAGAGTGCGGTGATCGATTGATCGTGACTAAAATATTTTTCGAGACACAAATATATGAAAGCAGATATAATAAACAGAAATTGATTAAACATCGTCTCATCACACCTTAAACAAAATTAACGCAAACGTATCAAATTTAGCATTCAGATCAGCACATCAACATTTGCCATCCACATGCGTTCCACACTAAGAACAATGACCTAAAAAAATCCATACTTAATAAATGGCATATCAACAATCGCACATCCTAAAGTATTCTATCAATTACTCCTCACTGTTCTTAAGTTAATTAGAATCGATCGAATAAAAACTTTAACACAAAAATTCCCTCCGCTTCATTACGGCCAATTTCCAATCTAACCAAAGTCCGTCGCCGCCATTCAATGAGCGATTTCTGTCCGAAAAGTGACCTCATAATAAACTTGCAACAATAAATTTTGTAGCAAAGAAATTCACGCCTTTTATTTCCCGGCGATTGATTCACGCTCATTCAGTGAAGGTTTAATTAATTAAAATTTATTTATTCCGGGAGCGCAGTGCCGCCGCGGTACAACAGACCCCGAGCAGAAGACTTTTTGTGGTGCGATTGTGGTGATAAAAGCGAATATGCATTTTTTTTTTTGGTTTTAATATTCATCGAGTGACGGGATGGATACAAATTTAAATTAATAAAACTTAAGACAATTTTATAAAATTTAAATTTATAAGGAAAGAAACGGTTTTTTTAGTATAGTTGAAAAAATTGGTTGCGACCTACATATTCAAAAAAAGTCCGCAGCTAAAAAAAGCTCTATAAAGCTTAACTCTATAAAATTTAAGGATCTCACTATTTTCTTAAATAATTTTTACATATAAACATAAGAAAAATATTTAATACTAGCATAAAACCCGCGTGCCTTGCAACGCCTTTAAAAACAGTTTATTATGTGCAATGTTTTCCTTAAAAAAAACCAACAAAAAAGTCAGCTGTTATTATCCCTAAAAAGGGTTTATTATAGTGCATTTTTTTAATAAATATGGTAAACAAATTGCTGCGAATATCACCTCTCCTCAACAAATCTGCAAGTTTTAAAGTAGATTGGCATGTATATGTCATCAAGAAAAGTGACATTTTAGGGTTTGACGAACGTTCGTTAAGTCTAGCCTATTTACGTGGATGTAAGAAATTATGAAGCAATCACAAATGAATATTAAATAAAGTGAATTTCGAGTCATTCATTTCTACGTGATTATAGGGATGCACTGTCAAAATTTCAGCTTCAGAGTTTGGGTTAACCCCATTTCATCCCCTTAGGGGATGAATTTCGAGTAATCGCCTCTTAGTGGATGTCCATGTCATTATAGGGATGCACTGTCCAAATTTCAACCCTGTAGCTCCAGTAGTTGGTAAACCAAATTTTACCCCTTTAGGGGATGAATTGCGAAAAATCGCTTCTTAGTAAATGTCCACGTCATTATAGAGATGCACTGTCAAAATTTCAGCCGTTTAGCTCCAGCGGTTTGGCTTAACCCCATTTAACCCCCTTAGGGGATAAATTTCAATCGCCCCTAAGTGGATGCCCACGTCATTATAGTGATGCACGGCCCTCCAGCTTCAGCGGTGTGGGTTAACCCCATTTCACCCCATTAGGGGATGAATTTCGAAAAATCGCTTCTTAGTGGATGTCCACGTCATGCACTGTCAAAATTTCAGCCCTATAGCTCCAGCGGTTTGTGTAAACCCCATTACACCCCCTTAGGGGCTAAATTTCGAAAAATCGCCTTATAGTGGATGTCCACGCCATTATAGGGATGCACTGTTAAAATTTCAGCCCTATAACTTTAGCGGTTTGGATAAACCCGGTTTCACCCCCTAGGGTATGCATTTTGAAAAATCGCTTCTTAGTGGATGTCCTCGCCATTATAGGGATGCACTATCAAAATTTCAGCCCTATAGCTCCAGCGGTTTGGGTATACCCATTTCACCCCCTTAGGGGATGAATTTCGAAAAATCGCTTCTTAGTGGATGTCCACGCCATTATAGGGATGCACTGTCAAAATTTCAGCCCTATAGCTCCAACGGTTTGGATAAACCCCATTTCACTCCCTTAGGGGATGAATTTCGAAAAATCGCTTTATAGTGGATGTCCACTCCATTATAGGGATGCACTGTCCGAATTTCAGCCCTATAGCTTTAGCGGTTTGTAAAAACCCCATTTCACACCCTTAGGGGATGAATTTCGAAAAATCGCTCTTTACTGGATGTAAACGTCATTATAGGGATGCACTGTCAAAATTTCAGCCCTAAAGCTTTAGGGGTTTGTAAAAACCCCATTTCACACCCTTAGGGTATGAATTTCGAAAAATCGCTCTTTAGTGGATGTCCACGTCATTATAGGGATGCACTGTTAAAATTTCAACCCTATATAGCTCCAGCGGTTTGGATAAACCCCATTTCACCCCCTTAAGGGATGAATTTCGAAAAATTGCTTTATAGTGGATGTCCACGCCATTATAGGGATGCACTGTTAAAATTTCAGCCCTATAACTTTAGCGGTTTGGATAAACCCGGTTTCACCCCCTAGGGTATGCATTTTGAAAAATCGCTTCTTAGTGGATGTCCTCGCCATTATAGGGATGCACTATCAAAATTTCAGCCCTATAGCTCCAGCGGTTTGGGTATACCCATTTCACCCCCTTAGGGGATGAATTTCGAAAAATCGCTTCTTAGTGGATGTCCACGCCATTATAGGGATGCACTGTCAAAATTTCAGCCCTATAGCTCCAACGGTTTGGATAAACCCCATTTCACTCCCTTAGGGGATGAATTTCGAAAAATCGCTTTATAGTGGATGTCCACTCCATTATAGGGATGCACTGTCCGAATTTCAGCCCTATAGCTTTAGCGGTTTGTAAAAACCCCATTTCACACCCTTAGGGGATGAATTTCGAAAAATCGCTCTTTACTGGATGTAAACGTCATTATAGGGATGCACTGTCAAAATTTCAGCCCTAAAGCTTTAGGGGTTTGTAAAAACCCCTTTTCACACCCTTAGGGGATGAATTTCGAAAAATCGCTCTTTAGTGGATGTCCACGTCATTATAGGGATGCACTGTTAAAATTTCAACCCTATAGCTCCAGCGGTTTGGATACACCCCATTTCACCCCCTTAAGGGATGAATTTCGAAAAATTGCTTTATAGTGGATGTCCACGCCATTATAGGGATGCACTGTCAAAATTTCAGCCATAGCTCCAACGGTTTCGATAAACCCCATTTCACCCCCTTAGGGGATGAATTTCGAAAAATCGCTTTTTAGTGGATGTAAACGTCATTATAGGGATGTACTGTCAAAATTTCAGCCCTATAGCTCCAGCGGTTTGGATAAACCCCATTTCACCCCCTTAAGGGATGAATTTCGAAAAATTGCTTTATAGTGGATGTCCACGCCATTATAGGGATGCACTGTCAAAATTTCAGCCCTATAGCTCCAACGGTTTGGATAAACCCCATTTCACCCCCTTAGGGGATAAATTTCGAAAAATCGCTTTTTAGTGGAAGTAAACGTCATTATAGGGATGCACTGTCAAAATTTCAGCCCTATAGCTCCAGCGGTTTGGGTAAACGCCATTTCACCCCCTTAGGGGAAGAATTTCGAAAAATCGCTTCTTAGTGGATGTAAACGCCATTATAGGGATGCACTGTCAAAATTGCAGCCCTATAGCTCCAACGGTTTGGATAAACCCCATTTCACCCCCTTAGGGGATGAATTTCGAAAAATCGCTTTATAGCGGATGTCCACGCCGTTATAGGGGTGCACTGTCAAAATTTCAGCCCTATAGCTCCAGCGGTTTGGATAAACCCCATTTCACCCCCTTAGGGGATGAATTTCGAAAAATCGCTTTATAGTGGATGTCCACGCCATTATAGGGATGCAGCGTCCAAATTTCAACCCTAAAGCTCCAGCGGTTTGGGTAAACCCCAATTCACCCCCATTATAGGGATGCACTGTTAAAATTTCAACCCTATAACTCCAGCGGTTTGGATAAACCCCATTTCACCCCCTTAGGGGATGAATTTCGAAAAATCGCTTTATAGTGGATGTCCACGCCATTATAGGGATGCACTGTCCAAATTTCAGCCCTATAGCTCCAGCGGTTTGGATAAACCCCATTTCACCCCCTTAGGGGATGAATTTCGAAAAATCGCTTTTTAGTGGATGTCCACGCCATTATAGGGATGTACTGTCAAAATTTCAGCCCTATAGCTCCAGCGGTTTGGATAAACCCCATTTCACCCCCTTAAGGGATGAATTTCGAAAAATTGCTTTATAGTGGATGTCCACGCCATTATAGGGATGCACTGTCAAAATTTCAGCCCTATAGCTCCAACGGTTTGGATAAACCCCATTTCACCCCCTTAGGGGATAAATTTCGAAAAATCGCTTTTTAGTGGATGTAAACGTCATTATAGGGATGCACTGTCAAAATTTCAGCCCTATAGCTCCAACGGTTTGGATAAACCCCATTTCACCCCCTTAGGGGATGAATTTCGAAAAATCGCTTTATAGTGGATGTCCACGCCATTATAGGGATGCACTGTCCAAATTTCAGCCCTATAGCTCCAGCGGTTTGGATAAACCCCATTTCACCCCCTTAGGGGATGAATTTCGAAAAATCGCTTTTTAGTGGATGTCCACGCCATTATAGGGATGCACAGTCAAAATTTCAGCCCTTTAGCTCTAGCGGTTTAGGTTGTGCGTTGTCTGTCAGTCAGTTACTTTTTATACAATAGAAAAAAATCCCCTTACAACTTATTGAACCCCATTTCACCCCTTTCAACCCTTTTGCTCTCCATAAAAAGTAGCCTATGTCCGTCTCCAAGGTCTAAACTATGTCTGTTGCAAATTTCATCAAAATCGGTTAAGTGGTTTAGGCGTGAAAGCGTAACAGACAGACAGACAGACAGACAGACAGACAGACAGACAGACAGAGTTACTTTCGCATTTATAATATAAGTAAGGATTCTCCATTTTTTCAAACAAACAAAATTCGCGCCCAAAACTTTCAATTTACAAAAAAATTAAACTCGCCTAAAAAAAGTTTCAAGCTGAGTTCCACACTTTTCTTGCAGTTGACAACAAGATCGTCCCACAATTTCTGTACGAAAAGGATTGTGTTTTGGCTAACACAAAATACCCAAGACACGATCCGATCATTAAGCTTTTTTAGTAAATACTCACAGAGCTTTTCGCGCTGATTTCGGTTGAACTGAAAATTTGACGTTAACTCACCTGGAAAATAAAAAAAAATATTTTAGTGATATTGTGATTAAATGTAATATTAGAGGTGGATTGATTGGAAATTTGCTGTTATTTATTTATGAATAATATAGACAAAATATGCACGATCTTATAAATGTAATGTGGCTCGTCTAGTATAGTTCCTTGGCAAGATATAATTAGCATATAGAAGGATTATTTATTATTTTACGCTTAGCAGCTGGAAAAGCCAAAAATCGCCGCCTTCAAACCTACTTAGGTTGGATGTATACCTAGCCTCACTCTATCCTCTACGGTGAAATTTGTGGCTCTAATCCTGGAAGCAGTGCTAATGAGTAAGTGGAGCAAGAAGAGGACCACAGCGGTAAAATTAGGTGATCAGGTCATCTCCTCGGTATTTTAGCTATTTCGGAGTGATGATTGACCGAAGTCTCAACTTCGAGGTGCACTTAGCGGACGCGGCGACAAAAGCTTCCACTATCAACGCTGCACTCCGAGGACGATGCCTAAGACAGGAGAAGCCAAGGCTAAGCTGACGATCAAAACAGTGGTTACTTCTGCCTCATTGTATGCAGCGGCAGTGTGGGCAATGGCTTTGGACAGAACGGTTAACAGGAGGAAACTGCCTCTGCCTATCGGCTAAGTGCCCTTCGGGAATACGGTACATACCGTACTACGTCTGATGATGAAGCATGCGTGATAGCTCGAATGTTCACCATTAATAATCTTGCAATGGAGATCAAGAGATTGTACCACCCACTACACTATACATAAGGGGAGTCCAAGGAAGTGCGGCGGACTCTGGCGCGCAGCCTGTCCATCGCTATCTGGCAGAGGACCTGGGACGAGCCTACTAAGGGCAGATGGACCCATAAACGCATACCAAATGTGGAGAAGTGGGTTATAAGGGAACATGGGGAAGTGAGTTATTACCTTATGCAGATCCTGAGTGGGCATGGAAGTTATTGGGCATACCTTCACCGTTTCAGGTTTGACGATTCACAGTTCAGCCCGAACGATAAAGAGGATGCGGAGCCCTTGACTGGGATTCACAAATATCCCGTCGAGTCAGAATACCTAGAACAACGTGGAGGAGAACCCTACTAGCAGAGGCCGCAACAACTGGGAGATCCTGGCTGAGAGCTGGCGCGCAAAACAGAGTCCGCTGGAGGGCAACTGTTTCCGCCCTATGTCCCATGAGGGATTAAAGGAGCATAAAGTAAGTAAAAGTAAAGGAGCATGATAAGGTCAGAGGATGTGTGGAGAATGATGGAAGTGGCTCTAAAGGCCATCCACGGGTTAAGCATTATGAAACCCAAAGAAACAGAGAAAGATATGAAATGGAAGGAGAGGTAGCAGTTAGACGGTTCGACTGTTTCGGCTCCTTTGAGCAGCTTTGCGGGATCCCTTGCTGATGAGGTCAGACTGAAGTAATACCTTTCTGTAATTGAAGGTCATGATTGCGGTTGATGCATTATTAATCAGTAGAAATCTGACACTGCCGTCATGGAAGCCTTAGACAGGCCAGTCGCACATATTTCCCTCGTGCACTGATGTAAGATTTCTAACCACTACCTTATTAAAAAAGCCTTGAACAGACTGAATATGGCGGATCTAGAGAGGATATTCTCAATAAAACTCGCAATCCTAAGGTGTAAACAATCCTGCTGAAAGGATGAATGGTACTGCGTGAATGTACTACCAATGATGGACCCCGTATACCAGGCAACATCTCGTTTAACTTAGCTTTCCATGGTGCTCTGCAATAGATGGCCCTCCTTTCTCCAGCAATTTTTGGCGCTGGAGAGAGGCTAGGGTGATCTTTATGTCAAAGCGGGGAGAAGATCAAATAAGGAAGCAAAATCCTATCGGCCCATCAGCCGCTCTTTCTTTCTTCTGAAAGCGATGGAGAATATTACAGTGCATCCATCGCGTGCCTACCCGCCCACCAAATCTACAAAGACTGGTATATTTAAGCGGAATAAGGCTTGTAGTTAATTATTAGTGCAGGTTTTGCAGAGTAGCTACCGAACTATAGCGAGGAGGAGATTCAGTCTCCTCTATTGCGCCTTCCTTGTTTCCAAGCCCACGTCATAGTGCAATGTCTAGTAGCCAGCTTAGGACAGGTGAAGAATAGATAGGATAGGATAAGGAGAGTCTGGAGGTATACATTAGAAGTTGACGTTGAACTCTGCTTTTGGAGTCTAGGATGATGTACAAGTTCAGAGACGCTGACTGCGGAAGATTGTTCTAAAGTCGAGTTACTTTATTAAAGAACAACTTCCTTATCTGTAACGTGCCCAAAACAAGAGGGGGGGGGGGGGGGGGGGGGATATACAAAGGAAAGGAGTGCTGCGGACTAATCTCGAGCTGCGTGTATAAGATTACCGTAGAGGCAGGAGAGCGTGTCATAGTAACGTTCGAATTTTGTCAGGATTGCTACAGTTCTACGATAGCTAAGGATTTAGGAAACGATATTGTCTCCCTTCAGTTTGAGGATCATTTTTGCACTATACCTAGCCACGGATGTTTCAAAGCCCCGCCCTAAATAAGGCAGTTATATTCTAGCAGAGGCCAAGTTTTTACGCGGCAAAGGCTGGATTAGGAACTTGCAACTCTCATAAGGAGCACTGGAATTCTTGTTTGGTGATTTGGAACATCTGTTTTCGCATTGTCACGATTAAGGTGTTAGGAGATGAGTCAGCCATTCGTGTTATAGCATTAACTATGAACAGAGAGGCTCTGCGCGTTTTATTGGAAATAAGAATTCAGAGCCATTGAATTCGACATAATTCTGGTGGCCCCTATCGGAGATTTGATTTGGCGTCATCCAATACTATTTTTGGCGTCATCCAATACTTTTGAACGGCCGGAAAGAAGACCCTTCATCCAGTTCTTCAGCACAGAATCAATACCAATTGCTTGAAGTTTAACCCAACAGAGCAGAGGGATATATGTGCTCTATAAAAGCCTTGGAGCTATCTAAGGCGAACAACCTGGACGTAATCGACGTATTCTTTAGTGGACGTATTCTGGCAGATACCCTAAAAGGTCGCTGGTGAACCAATATATGTAAAGGCTTATTGTTTATGATTTAGGATTTGGTTGGACTCTAGATACTGTAACGAACCACGATCCGTTACTAGAATCCCTCTCCAAGTCCAAGAACTTTAGAAAACAAATATTAAAGCATCAGAACAAAGAGAGATATTCTCTCTTTGAAAGCTTCTCTTGGAAACTTTAAAGCTTTCTACCCAGCAGAGCTTTCCAGGTATAAAGGAAATCGATCCACCAGGCCAAATTCAGTCTTTTAACGGACTCGTTCCGGAGAGGTCATCTCCGCTCCTAGCCGTGTCGAGATGTTCCTGGCAATGTTTCCTACCGGTGTCGAAGCATGTGGTTCTGCTCGCTTTAGGTTAAGCGAAATTCTGCCTCCAGTGCGACTGGTGGGACTGTTTTAATACTATAAACTACCTAAGGTTTGGTTTCTGTTTTAAGTCTTTCATAAAGCAACGGTGTTTTGTGCGCTGGCTTAAGCTAAACCCGGGCATTTCCACAGAAAGTGAACAATTGTTTCTATTTCGTTCTCTTTCTCTTCGGAACTACCGACCTGACATTATGACGAACTTCAATGACCAAATTGATCAAGGCCTTCGTGTGGACCACATTTTTAAATATGGTGAACTATTTCTTAAATATTGACGCTCATTTCAAAATTGCCTATATTCGCCTATTCGGGCTCACTCTGAACCAAAGAGATGCCTACAAAATAAATTTTGGTTTGAAAATTTGTTGCTGCACATTAAATCGTCAAATAAGTTTGGTTTGGTGTGAAAAGCTGAATTGCAAAGTTTATATAGGTTTGGTAAAGTTTGTGCAATATAACATCCGATAAATGTGGTCACAAACTTGCTAATGGAGTGATGAATCGCTTACAAAGCCATCAATCTCTGGCTGTTGCCCAAACTTACGTGACAGTTCCATCTAGCCAGCTGGCGATAGGTTCCTGCAGTTCAATGCCTCGACACTTGCCAAACACCTTTTCTAACGGAGCAATATTTTCCCATCCTCCATATTTTCCTATCCCAAAAAGAGCGCAATCGAGCAAAAAAACATTTGTGTGATTTCAAAATAATTCAAGTGCTTCAAGTACACACCGTTACCCCAAAAGAGCAGTTAAGAACCGAAAACCTAGTGTCCACCGTCCAGCCAAGACTAGTTACGTCCCGACAGCATTTAATGTCTGAACGTGCCCGGATGATAAGCGCGGCGCGCGGCGATTTTCAAGCAAGTTTCTTTACCGCTCGATGTGTGGCTGGGCCGAGGCGGTTTGGGGAATGCCATACCAGTAACCTAGTTCCACAAGCTGCGATTCCAGTGAATGATATTCTCAACCTGTCCGCGGGGACTAATTACTCTCGTTTACGTGCAGTAAGCCTCTACCTTTGCACCACCGGCGGCAGCGCAGCAGTAGTTAAAATGCCACTCACGTTGCTGCGAGGCTAACCTTTTGCGCCGCCGTTGCTGCTGTTGCTGCTGCTGTTGTCGTTGCTGCTTTCCCGAGTTTCCCTCGTCTGGACATGTTTTATGAGTAGTCCTGTGGGCATGCGCATTAAAAAAATACAGTTAAGAACAAAATGCAAATTCGCTGCACTCGTCGTCGTCCGCGGCTACCTTGCACTTTTGCATCGCGTTGCGCAACACGCCAATTGTTCCAGATTAACCTGCTGCTCCTGCGCCGGCCATCGATATCGAATCCACAATCGATTTTTCATATCTTTTCATTATTAACAGATTTCGTTTATTCTAATCCCACTGGCGAAGAGATTTCTAAACTCGTTACAGGAGGCGACTAGAGTTTCCCTGGTGCCGGTGTCGCCGAAGAAAGTTGCACCTTTACAGAGGAGAGATTAACGAGATTTGACGTAACGTGCTTAGCGATCGGCCTTTGTCGCTCGTTCCCGCAGTTTTTAGGGGAACATCGTTAACGTTTATTACGGCTTTCCACTGCCAGTAGCGCCCGCAGCCGTAGACGCGGCGGCAATAGACAATAAACACCTGAGTAAAAAGCTATAAACAATTTTGCTTCAAGTAATTTCCGTTTGCATTGTTTGCTGGCGGCACGGCAGTAGTAGTAGGCAGTAGGGCTGATTTATTGGGGATACTGGAGGTCCGAAAGTTGATGTGATACCTGTTTGTATTTCTTAATGCTGTCTAGACCAATTTGTAGTGATTTGTCACTTGTTGAGCAGGCTTCAGAAGCGGAGGATGAGACTTGCTGCATAGAAGGCATATTACTGAGATGAGCCCGAACTAGCTCTATGGAACTGCAGATACCAAACAAGAGACAAAGCTGACTCCGAACCTGAACTAATCGAACTTTCCTAATTTATCGCTTATTTTATATGAATTTAAGCAGCAAATGTGAAGTGTTATGGGCGTTATAAGAGTTATATGTTCAATCTTCAATGTGTACTGGACAGATCTCACGGGGAGGACCCGGCAATGTACAAAGGCTAATGAATATTGGGAGAAAAATCACATAACATCTTTTATAGCTGCAAAGAAAGAGATTACATTATTAGGTACACCATTCAGACACAAACAGATCGGTGCGGCGGGCGTGACGTCGGCCGCCTGCGAGAGTTTCTTATACATTTAATTTCTCCGCGCCTATATGTTCGTGCCTTTCAATGTACGGAAGGACCTTGTCATAGGGTGCGAAGCCATAGATGAAATAATTCGCAGGATACATCAATGCGTCAAGAAGCAAATTCTTCAATGATTCAGTAATAAACGCATACGCTCCAACAAAGGAGAGATTGGAAGAAGAGAAGGAGTTGTTTTATGACTCTTTAGAGAAAGTACAGAAACTGACTTCGTCATAACATAAAGATAGTAATTGGAGATGCCAATGCAGGAATAGAACAGGAAACAGCGTTTCAGTCTACAATCGGAAAGTTTAGCTGGCAAGAACTTCACAATGATAATACATTAAGACGAAAGGATATGAAATGCTGAAGAGGAGTATAGATAAAAGAGACGAAGTGAGGAGATATACACAAAAAGGGAAAAATAGTAAGTGCCACTACCCATCCACTCATGACAAATATCAATTAAAATATAGCGACGAATTTTATTGATAACGACGAATTTTTCCATGTTATAACAGCAGGCCTATTCCCTTCGCTCAAAGGCAGCCATTGGCTTGTACGGCCTAATTGAATTCCGCTGTTAATTAATTTTGGACTAGCAGCTTATAAAAACTCGAAGAAGGATCGCGCAATAAAGTCACCCTTTAGATTATCCCCCATTTTGCCCACTGTAGAATACCTTGATTCCGGGAATTACATTTTTTTGGAAGCCACAGGACGAAAAAAATCGGGAGTTAGTTTTTGGGATATTTTTACGAATACAGGGTGTAAATTTGAGTTTGGCGAGGTCCTGGTTTTCTTTGGTCTCCAAACGGAAGAGTTGTAGTTTTTTAATATTGCCGTACCCAGAGGGAGAAGTTGCATCTTGGGCTGGATTCTTTCGGTTTTACCCGGAACAAATTCGCTGGCTGTGACCAGATGGGAGAAGGCGCAGGCCTAGACCCGGTGTTCCCAGTTCCCCGGGAGGACGTGTTTTCGGGTGAGCTTATCCCGTTGTGAAGACCCCTGAAGTAGCTACCGGGAGGTGAGAAGAACGACCCAAAGTGCTGTGAGTTCGAGTACGGAGAGCCTCCCCCGGTGAAAGAAGAGCGAAGTAAACGTGACCCCGGACGTCCAAACCCACGCAAGGCTGCATAACAGATACCCAAAAGACTTTTATCTTGCTATATAGGGTGCTTTGGGCTGCCCTCCGGTGATAAAAACGACAGCCTGGCATGGCGCAGCTAGGGAGCTTGAGGACCCCGAAGCCGACCGGAACAATAACGACGACGACTTCGACGCCAGACGAAGGCCCTGACGATATCCTGTTGGAAACATTCCTTTTTGGTTGTGTTTGTTCTATTTAAGTTCTGTGTTGTATTTATGTTGATTACATTTAGAGATTCTCTATGTGGTTTTTGGTATCGCCAATGTACTTCCTCTTGAAAGACACCAGAATGCACCAGAGGGTTCTAGGACATTGGACTCTTAGTGGTCTCTAAAGTGACCCCTGCCCTGATGTTTTCGAGCCGTTGGTGCATATTCGTAGATCAAAGTTATTCAGGAAGTTTCTGCTTCTCCACTCTTCTCCTTAAGAGTATTTCAACGTCCACGTTCCTGAAGGTCAATCTAGGGTAAGGTAGTCTGTGGCTGTGGCAAGCATACCCTTTGGTAGCAAGCCTAAGAACTTGCTATGACCATAGGGTTTTGAGGTCCAGTCTTCGGATTTTTTCAGTCTAAGGGGAGTGCATAAAGCTTGGTGTTTGGTATGAAGGTCGCAAAAAGGAAGAGCAAGAGCACATCCTGGCAATTAATTCTTATAGTGCCTGTTGCTCCAATTGTTGCCGTCCTCTGGACATTAATAACTCTATGACGTTATATGTCCTACGTACATCCAGAAGTTCATCTTTGGGTTCGCTCAAGTATTCACAGCGTCCCTGAGTGAAGTAGTGTTCCCTGAGTAATAGCAGCATAAAAATCTTAGGCTTATCCCGAAGACGGGTAAACCCGTGGATACGCCGGCCGATATGTCTTTTAAACACTATGGGCAAGCTTTTCGAAAGGCAACACAACAGATTATTCCCAGAGAGGAAACGCATCTTGTCAAAATTCGGCAAATCAGCTTCAGGAAGGATAGGTCGACAACGGATGCTGTCGGTGTGGTGACTAGCTTAGCAAGGACAGCCCGAGGTTGTGGAAGATCGTCGAGGCGTTGATAAAGCAGAATAGACGGAAGTATCTAGTGAGTTAGTCAGACGACGGAGTAAGGGAGTACAGGAGAAATGGCACTACACTTCCCGCGAATTGTTGCTATTGGGTTCGCCAATGGCATCGGGGTCGCTTTAGTAGAAAAGCGACTCGATGAAATCAAGATATTCGAGAACGAAGGGATATAGGAGATATAAATGTGGCTCCAGAACGCTGATCTAATACTAGCTGAGCACAAAATCGACCTTTATTATAAGCGTTCTTCTGGTATGTAAGATAACAGCAGTTCTCTGTGAATGTCTAGCTCTGATCTGGCTTAAACGAAGAAAGTATATTTGAGCTTTTGCGCCCCACGGTGTTCACCACTCGATACTCAATTAAAAACTGTATTTATAATGTCGATTTGTGTAAATAGATAAATAAGGACTAGTTCTAATTATTATGCATACTAAAAAGACCAAATCATGTTCGATCATCTAAGTCAAGCAGCATCGGCGCCGTTAGTGCTTAGATAGGGGACCGACGACAGATCAGAGAGTCAAAATGATTTAATGATTGGAAATATGAAGGAAAGTAAAAAACTTTAGCCTCTCTAAAAGAAATTTACGCGATAGCACTAAACTCGTAGTTGTTTCGACGCTTCTGTTACGATACTTGTAGGAAGGCGGTTTAATGATTTTGTTCTTCAATTTTTGATTCTACTTAACACATGGTGAATGTTTCCATGCTTCCTCATGTCTCACTTGCAGATATTATCTAAAAAAATCTCTTTTATAAAGTCCATAGTCACTAAAGTCTTCCTTAACCCAGAAAAAAGTTGCTCATAACCAATTAGCACACTGCAGTTGCTCAATATGTGACAGTTAAAACACATTCCATCTGTCATCAGTGGCTCACTTCTCTTGTCCTTCCCCTCTCCACCACCTCTTCCCCTTAGCCGGTAATTACTCTTAAGACAAAACCTCTCTCAAACTCGCATCCAACTTTTGATTAAGCAATTGCCCAACCGGCGGATAGAATGTCACGTTTGTCACATGATTTTATAACATCATCAGTTTCGTACTTTATTATTTCCCACCGAACAAACGAACGAACGAGAGCCCACAGTCGGCGGGGCCATTTCTTCACGGCATATCGTCGTCGTCGGCGCGGTTAATTACGCACAGAACAGTACTGCGCATGCCTTAATGTCTTTTCCTACCTTGCGCAATCGAGCACTGACTCTGGCGCGGCAAGTTGATAACAATACAGAAAAAAAAACGAAACACTTTCGGTTCGCTACAGTTACGTCACCGAGCAGAACAAGATTCGGTCGCACGAAATCTGATTTTCAATATTTTTTTTGCATTTTCTAAAATCGTGGAACGCGTCAAATTTTTGGGGTTTTGTTGTTGTTGTAGCTGTGTTTCTGGCGGCGTCGTCGTCGTCGGGCAGCCAAGCGAGAAGTCGTTGTAATGAAATTTTTGGATCAATTACGAGGGAGCGATGATCGTCATTTGTTGACGAGAGAGTTCAGAGACAAGACAAAACACGCCGCGCACTCTGAAGCAACAGACTTAATTATAGCGTTGCTGATCGGTGAAGAAGATCCATAGAAGATCACCTGGAGGAATTTTGCTGCAACAGTAGAGACGTCGATTGACGCAAGTATAACCGTTAACGGGGAGGGAAATTAATTAAATCTTGCGTTTATTCGATGTTGGATTAATGTGGCGATCAGCAAGATCGCACACACATGCAGCGAATTACGGCAGTTAATAATCGACGCCCGATCGGCAGGTAGCCATTTGCACCTGTTGTGTGGACTTACGGCCACCTTTTGAAAGACTTGCGGGGCGAATTCAGTCAAGACCGCTCAAGTGGCGATTATTTATGATCCACATCAGATACAGGTACATAGGGACACAATCGTGGAAAATAGTGCGCGCGCAGATACGACTCGGGTTTGGATTGGTCCAAATGCAAGATTTTCCGACGTTGTTGCAGCAACGAAACAGGTTCTGCGAGCGAAAAACTGAATACAAAAGCGAACAGCCTTTGAAATTTTCTTCGTACTCGAAGAACCCCCTCTCCACCCCTGCGACCACATCTACCTTGCGATTAAGAAGAAACAATTTTAAGGTTGGTGAATGTTATTAAACGATAGAAAATCAAAAATTGCTACATTCGACGGCGGCGGTTTTGGAAAATTGTTTTGTGCTTGCCACAATCGATGAGGAATGGAATGCCGCCGTCGCCGCCGCTGCAAGCTCGGTTGTTACCTACGTACAAAATACCTGTGCAGCACCTGGCGGATAGAAAGAAATATAGAACGCGACGACTTGTGTTATGCCACTATAAACGCTAGCCACTAGTTATAGCGCTAGAGAGACATGCACCGACCAAGGCGCACCACAGGCAGTCATCTGGAGAAAAATTTCGATATACTCGTATGTAAAAAAAGGAATTCGCGTTTCCCTCAAGGTTTTCTGTTCTGTTACGTTAGCGAATCTCTCCCGCCCCCGCCGGTAATTAAAATAATTTGCAAACACGATAAACAATCAAATTTTAGAGCCTCTGCACAAGAAATGATATAACAATCGGACTTTCACTTTTTTCGTGCAAATACCGAGATTTATTGGAGATTTTTAAGGGAAAAAGGCGGCCCGGAGTCTCGGCGGAGCACGTTAATCAGGTAATTGCTGGCCGAAGATCTTGGCCGACGCCGCCAGATCGTTGTGGGCACTTTTAATGGTTTATTGCTCGTTCAAGTGAAGGTGCAAGACCTTGAGGAAATCTAAGTGAAATTAGTTTACATATATGAACGAAGCACTTTTTTTGGTAATTAAGCCTTAAAGCATTGAAGAAATTGCAGTGTAGTAGCGACTTACATAAAGTATCAAATAGGATCTGGCGAATATTGGAATGGCTTAGAAAGCGAAATCAATTTTTTTTATTTCATTGTAGGTCTTCACAATGGACGATCTGAACAAGATCCAAGTACTGATCGAGACTGATCGGAAAGACACACCAAAATTTGTTGGTCCAGTATAGAAGCAGTCTTCATTTTACGCCAAGTGCTTTACAGATATGAACCACAATCCACCTGAAGCTTCCTCTTTAAGTTTAAAAAATAATGAATATTACAGTTTTTATCACTAATCATAATTTCACTTCACGTAATTAAAATCTTCAGTCGAACTCATGTTGTGGAGCGATTTGATTGATTTCACTTCTTAACATTGAAAATTATAATTGGACTTAATTTTACTAAATTTCAGAAACAGTTGTAATCGATTTTATATCGGTTTTTACTTCTTAACTAACTGATCAGACGGTCGTTGTGCTGTCAATTAATACAAAAATAGATGTAGATAGAAGATAGATTATTTTAATTATGATTTAGGCCCTCCGCACACGAGTAGACCGATTTGCAATCCCAGTTTCAAACCAGGGGCGGAAGCACGTAAGTTGTTTCAATCGACTTCTTCATACAAATATTCAAGATTTTTGTATGAAAAGGTCGTTTGAAACAACTTACGTGCTACCACCCCAGTTTCACAATAATCACGCGAACAACCAGTTGCAACCAAAATTAAAACTTTGTTCAAGTAACTGATTTTGGATCAATTGGTGTTCTGTACCCACATGATTTTAATCACGCACGTCAAAAGTTAGCCGGACTACAAAACACGTACAAGCCCAACCAGGCAACTGAAATCGCTTGCGACCGGAAAGAACAGTTGCACGCGGCCAATTGCAAACTAGTTTCAAATCGGTCACGTTTCGATCGACCCGTGTGGGGATTCGCACTTCCGTACACGGGCAAGATCACGAGACAGTTGCCCAACTGGGATTGTTGCAGATTATTCAGATTGGAATATTACAAACATTTACAAAAATTAAGTAAATATTTGGTCGATTGTGCCAACCCCGTCGTTGAAAACCTTCCAATACCTGGAATATATTAATATGTCGCAATGGAGGAGACTGAAGGTGAATTTACATATCCGACGTTTTTCTGTCGCGCCGGTCGTTTTTAAGATTTCAACCAATCAGAAGCAATTTCTGCGACATCTTACCGTCACGGCGGAAAGTTAAATAAACTTTAACTTTTCTGTCACAGAATGGTAAAAACAGCTGACAACTTGACGTTTGATATAAATTCCACCTTGCCAGTGAATTTCAAGGAAGTATTATAAAGAAGAAGAAGAAGTCGCCTTTCGTTCGCGTCCGTTGTGAAATAATATTAAATCAGTGAGATTTTCCATTGCAATAATGTTTTACTTAGATATATTTTATAAAATAGTATCGCCAGCTTTGTCAATATAAATTTCTATGCTTAAATGATTTAATGAACGGTGCCAATTAACTCGAACCATCATTAACGGGCCTGTTTGCCAAAGAAAAAGAAGCCGCCTTCGGGTGGTTCTGAAATAATATTAAACCAATATAAGTAAATCAAGAATTAATGAATAATATTAGATCAAATAAATATAAAAAGTAAACATACCACATTCGCGTTTGTGATATTATATTACATGGAAATGCAAATAATTTGAGAATAATAAAAACAGTGTGATTTTCCATTGCAATAATGTTTTACTTTGATCTATTGTATAAAATAGTATCACCAGCTTTAGCTTTGTCCATATAAATTTATATGCTCAAATGTTTGTTTTAATCAGCGGTGACCATCATTAACGGGCCTGTTTGCCACCCAGGCTTGTGTTTCGGCGAAATTTTCGTTCAAGTCCCGATAACTATAAATAAGTATAATGCTTGACGAATTATTAATCAGTGAAATTCAGAAACGGCCTGTGTTATACAACACAAAACTAAAACAATACAAAAACAATGCTCATCGAAAGCATCTCTGGAATGAGGTAGCAAATGCTACAGGGAGTTCAAGTAAGTTTTAATGTTTTTTCTACATCATTCCTAACATAAAAATTTGTTAAACCTTTTTCATAGGTGTTCTTTGCCAAACAAGATGGAAAAGGCTGAGGGAGCAGTATGTGAAATGGAAAGCAAATAAGCCGAAAAGCGGTAGTGCCGGCATAAAAAAAGAAACTCCAGCAATCCTGAAAACTATGGAGTTTCTTTCGCCATATATAATTGATGATAATAGGTAAAAATTAAATTAATTGTATAGTCATTTAATTTTTTTATAACTTTTCAGTTTGCTAGCAAGCAGTATAAATATAGTTGATAGCGTTGTAACTGAAGATTGCGAAGCCTTCCCTACATCGCTAAGTAGTTTCCTTTCGGACTATACACCATACACAGAAAATGCTTCCACTGAACAATCCGAAAATGTCTTGCGTGAAACTGGGAACATTCAAAAAATACCAAAGACGGCCAGAAACATTGGAGGGAAATGTAAGTGTATATATACATATGTTACTTTACAAAATATTATTATAAACTCTATTTATTAGCGGGATCTTCCGATATTGAAAAAATTATAGAAGCCATAAATACGCCTATCGAAGAACATGGAGGCGTTGAACACTATTGTCTTTCGATAGCTGAAGATATGAGGAACATGGAACCAGCAGAGCAAAGGCGAGTAAAAATGGAAATTGGTATTATACTCGCCAATGCCAAGTATAAAAATTAACTAGGGCCGAGTTAATGCGTTTAATTTAATTTCTGTGATATGAAATCACTTATTTTTTATAATGTAAAATCTAAGTATTAATTCCGGTAGAAATTCTGTTTATTTTTAATTAATTTCTGTGATATGAAATCACTTATTTTTTATAATGAAGTATCTAAGTATTAATTCCCTTAGAAATTCTGTTTATTTTTAATTAATTTCTGTGATATGAAATCACTTATTTTTTATAATGAAGTATCTAAGTATTAATTCCGGTAGAAATTCTGTTTATTTTAAATAAATTTCTGTGATATGAAATCATTTATTTTTTGTTATGTAATATTTTTTGTTGTGTAAAATAAATAGTAACGAATGCTTTAAAATGTTTTCTTTTATTGTAATAAAATCAATATTTTATTTATGAGGATAATGACAAGGATATTCCATCTCGTTATAATTTTGATTCGTTCATTTAACCAAACATATTTTCCTGCCAAGGCAGTTTATAAATTTCAGAAAAAAAATATTTAAATTTGTTTCTAATATTAATCGGGTCCTGTGTGGAATTGTTAGCTCCAACCCTTCTGACGTTTCGTAGTGCTCCTTCTACAGGAAAATCCCTTCGCCATCGCCCTTCAACAATAACTCCATCGGTGCCGTCATGATCGACATATCCTGATGGGCAATATGAAGAACTCCTGGATTTAATCCAATTGTGTAAGCACACCGTGGCCTTGACTATCCTAACAACCGTTGTTCTCTTCGCAAGTATGGGCCGCCGATATATTCTCCAGCGGGCTGAAAGAATGCCAAAGGTATTTTCGATTACCCTCCGAGCACGAGATAAACGATAATTAAATATGCTTTCTGCAACGGGCAATCCGGACTCTCTGTTTCGCCCAGGAAATGGGCGCAACAAATGCTTCAAAAGGGGAAACGCTTCATCAGCGACCACCACAAAAGGAGCACTAACATCCGTCCCCGGTAAGCATTTGTCTCCAGGAATGTTCAATACAGGATCACACTCCTTTAGGGCCCTTCCGAAGTGGGTTGAGTTGAAGACACCGCCATCGGAACGTTTCCCGCTAGCACCGATGTCTACAATTAAAAAATTATAGTCCGCATCGCATAGAGCCATGAGGACTATACTATGACTGTTTTTATAATTATAGCACATGCTTCCACTATTTGAAAAGGCCTGTAATTGCAAGATTGTTTCAAAGATTATTTTCATGAGAACTGTCTTACCTGAACAATGCAGTGCTTTCCATCAAGCGCTCCAATGCAGTTCGGAAAATTCCATTGGTTTTTAAAACCTTTTTCCACTTGCTTCCACTTTTCTTCTGTCAATTTTGGAAAGGCTGTGGGTAATAAAGAAGTCCATATAACTTCACAGGTCTCCCTAATAATGTTAGAAGTAGATGCTTCCGATAGGCGATAGTCGTAACTTAACGATATCATGGAATCACCACTTGCAAGGTATCTGTTATACAAAACATTTAGTAACTTAATTGTAACATGTATGTACATTTATGTTTACCGTAATGTTAATGATAATCGTGTACCGGGACAAATAGGCTCTCTAGAAAGATGCTGCTTTTGTATACCAGGTTTCACTTTTTCTAATAACTCGTCAAATAAGTCAACACTCATTCTATGGTAATTGTAAAATTTTTGACTTTCGTAAAGTCGCATTTCCCTAATTAAATTATTATAATGTCCTCGCGAAGTTCTATTTTCCAGAAGAGTGTTAATCCAACATCTTCTCTTATTTTTAATTTTTTTTTTAATAACTGTCCATAATAATAACATTTTGAGATTTCGCAACCTTTTTATTTTATAATTTTTGCTAGCTCTCATTTTTGCACCGTTCACGTCAGTTTTCAAACGTCAAAACTGTTTTTGGCTGCGACAGAATTCGCCGCAAACGTAAAACGCGACATTGAAAATCTGTGACAGAATGATCAGCTGTGGTGCGGCGCGGCAGAAAAACGTCGCATATGTAAATTCACCTTAAACCTCTTCCTTGTTGTAGCCTCATAGTCGTACAGAACCGACAGCTACAATGAACTACCAGCCCTATTCTGCTTATGCCCTGGCTGCATCGATCTCAGTTCAATAATGTTCAGTTCAATCCACATAAGTGGCTTCACCGGCTGAAATTCAGTTAGTGCTTGAAATTGCCGACAGGAATGGCATTCCACCATTCCAGTTGATTACTCTTTTTTGAGTGAGCTTTCACATTCAACTTCAGTTCGAGTTCAGTTGGATGAACTGAGGGTTGTTTTAACCTTAGTTGAATATGTGGAAATTGCATACGAACTGAGGTTATTTTAAAATTCAGGTCACCAATTTGCTCGAACATGCGCAGTATAGTAGATGAACAGTGACCCGTCAGCAGCTCTGTTTTTATTTTTAGCTCTCACCTCTTGAAATTTAAAACTTTGTCCGCCTTAGTTTTTTCGATTTGAATGAATTTTTTAGTTTGACAGGGTGCTAAACAGCTAGTCGACCCAATTCTTGATGGAGGTTCTTACGTGGCAGCCTGCTTAGCTGCAGAAAGATTCCGGACCGGCGAATTGAGAGTTTGCGACTACTTTAGCCAGGCTGTCGGCAAGTTCATTACCAATGTGATCTTCGTGGCCCGGAATCCACATCGGCGTAACATTGTTGTTCTTGCTGAGGGATTTTGGAGATAGGAGACAGTCTAGAATGACACTTTGTGAGATATAATGGCATCTTGACTGTCCGAGAAAATAACAATGTTAGAGCTATTTGGAGCTCTATTAATACAAGTCGGAGCGCACACCTGGATGGCGAGCACCTCAACCTGAAAAACAGTGGGGGTAGTATCCAGACCCATAGATATTTTGCTCCTTCAGCCTAGGGATACTGAATCGGCACTCGATTCTTTACTCATAGAAGTATTTGGCTTTCGATTCTACTCATATCAGTACTAGATACTTTTGACCGAATACTTTTACTCATATCAGTACTTAGAATCGGTAGGGTTAGGGTAGAATCGAAGACCGATTACATCTTGCATATGAATCGGAATTCAAGTTTACGGCAAGTTTATCTCAGGCTTAAATATTTTCCATTGAGGGCCTTAAACATCCCCAAACTCTTCTTAATTGAAGCAGAAAAATACATCCCAAACGCAAAATTTGAGATCTGAAATTTGTATGCTTTTCTAGCATGAACGTGGATTCCCGACAGATAAGAGAGCTGCAATTTGCGTTTGGAATGTAAACGGGCTTTTATAGATTTGAATTTATACCCCATCACTAGTAAATATCAGACTCGCCCAGTTTTAGCTTGAAACAGGAACGCACACGTACAGAATGGAAATACCTGCATAACACCCGCAACAAATACGATACGCTTGAGTAAAAACTCTACTTCTCTATAGGCATGAACGGAATAGTCCAAACGAAGCACGGAATGCTCACATTCTTTTGACACTAAAGATACTATTAAGCATGTTCAGTAGATCGGCTCTCGTTCGATTACGTAGGTCAAGCAACATTGGATGTGGTTAGTACTTAGTTGAGGGACCGCTTGATAAAACGACATCGCCTTTGGACTGGTCGATTACGAATACATTCATATCTGTAACAGAGGCATGCGTTGCGGGCGCAATTGTTCATTATACGTGCTTTTACTGGGGATGTGAACTACATAAGTCTTTATAATCTGTCGCGGCCGAAAATCGGGTAATACCTACGCTAAAGCACCAATTATACTGGACGCAACAAAACGGACAGTCAACGGAATGGAATTTTGTCGAGGTTTTATTCGAAGGTCGATGGGAGAGGGGGGGGGGGAATTAAATCCACATAGGGAGATGTAAGAGTCGACTACCCTTTTCACCGTCTTCAGCACGACGGATGTAAGGCTAAGAGGCCTATAGTCCTTCACGGATTCATGGTCTCTTCCTTCCTGTCTTTGGAATGAAGACGGCTCTTGCCCGCCTAAAACTCCTGGAAACGTAATTAAACCATGCGCAGCTCTTGAACGCAACCACCAGCTATGATCTTACTAACTCGAGTAAGTTCATCAGCATGACTGGTGGTATGCCGCTCGTCTGGGTACTTGAAGCTATTAATCGGCCAGAAGACCTCTACCTTGGTAATAATAGCGGAAATCTCCTCCCAGGAGTGTTTCTACAGATTGTCCCTGGTCAGTCCACTTCAATTTCGTCCTTGCATCGGGGAAATAGTGGGCTCATTAGTTTCTATATGGTTTGGGAGCTTCAACCTCAAGGGTTACACTTGATCTGATACTCTCCAGTTTTTTTTCTTTCAGTGTACGAAGATCACGTTTCGCCCAAAGATTCCAAACCCTGGAAATTCTCTGAGTTTGGGAATACGAAGGTTTTAGTGTTGCCCAGGTTACATGTTTGAATGGTGACTCTTCCCACTCGTTTTTCTCCGTGTTTCCCCAAAGCCGACCTCGCACCCTACAAGCTTGCCCCCTTTAAAGTTGAAGGTTGTTGTGATCTGCATGAAATCCGCCGCGGATGCAGGCAGGTTATGATCCATGTAGAGAGTAAGTAAAAGTCCTTCCCTCCTTTGAACTTCAATTTTCCTACAGTTGAGTTCGTTGAACTCAAGTTAGGGTAGGCTTTAAGGTACCTCTTAACCTACAGAAACTTCCTGAGCTGCCGCCCGCCTACAGCTTAAGCCCCCACCAGGGTTGAAAAAATTTGTAGTCTTTAGGCGGCTTTCATTCGTCTTCAATATTTCGTGGAACTCCTCGTTGATAAGGAAAAATACTGAAATGTAAATCTTGATTACTCCCAACTCACCCATTGAAACGATATTCGCAGCTGGGATGAGCTTGAGGATCTTGCCTTCTAAATAAATAATAAATCTTTTTATTAAATAAAACTCTACCATAATACTGACAACAATGGAATGCAATGATTGCGTAACTACAATCAATATTTTCAGATATGAAGCAGTACATGCCAGGTACAGAAATTGCATGATCATATCGATCTTGTACCAAAATACTTCAACCTTAATTTTTACGTCAAACCCTTTTGGTTGATCCAGAGTTTACCCAATCGATTACTGCAGCAAATTAAAACACAAAATCACCTTAACCCAAGACAATGACTTGCCATCTTCGGGTTATCACACACACTGAAGGAAGCCGATGTTATCAACGCGAACATTAGTCTCATTACCTTGAAAATTTAATGAAACAACGAACATAACTCGACTGACCATTCTCAACTCAAGCCGAAAGTATTAAAGTATTCCACGAGGTCACAAACAGACGAAAATTCAATTCCAATTTCGTTGCAGTCGAGTCGAAAAAAAAAGAAAGGAAATCATAAAAATAGCCCCACCGGACCAGCAAAATACCTGTGAAACAACGGAATAGAAACTAATAACTAATTAAGAATGAAAAGGTCGGTCTATTCGTCTAGAGTCGTTCATAAATTTCGTTTCGGCAATATTTTTGTTTTCTTAAAACTTAAAAATTACAATTTTCCATATTCTCTCTCTTACCTTGCGACTGGTTCTTAGTGTTCTCTGTGACCGGAAACCGTATCCCAAACTGATATTCGCTCGCCATGTTGGATCGACATAGTCATCCAATTCGCTCTTCAGCAGCTCCAAATCGATCTTGTTGACGCTGCCGCTTTTCTTTATGCCGAATTTGCTGTCTTCGAAGCTGTCGCTCAACAAATTCCGATACAAATTATTGTCACGGACAATTGCCGCATTCAATGATCGCCGCTTCTGATGCGTGTTGATCAAATTGTTGCGCGTTATAAATATTGTGTCCAAATTTGGTGGTGGTTTTGGTGGTCTGTTCTGGTCTGTTATGATGATGTTATCGGTATTTTTGTTGTTGTTGCTGTTGTTGTTATTATTAATCCGCTTGTCCGCCATGTTCTTCTCACGATAGCCACCACCATTTCGTACATTGTTCGCCTCGACCTGTACATGATTCGATGAAATCGTTTCATCATCATTATTCAATTGAATTTGGACATCACCATTATTATTATGATTATTACTGCTACGGCCAAACATTTCAATCAGCTGCCGTGCCTTATGCTTTACACGGGCGCAATCATCGCAACCAGTACCAATACCATTACTACCGCCAACAACTTCGTATGTGTCGTTCGTTTCATTGCGGTGTAAGTAGAATGAATGGCGGGTAATGATGCGCTTTGGCGAATTGTTGTTGTTGTTGTTGTTATTTACATTCACTGATTTTTCTCGCATGCTTAAGCGCTTCTCTAAATCGTTTGCGGCAAATTCGCATTTCTTAAATGGCGTTGGATTACGTCTTGAACAACCAGATGGCGGTTTGGAATTTGTCGTAGTTGTTGTTGTCGTTGCTGTTTGTGTCACTGTCATTCCGCCATTTTCTTCCTTATTCGCCACGCAATTATTTTCGAAATTCTTTCGCAACTCCTTAACAATATTTTTTCGATTTTGTGAAAATAAATACTTCTTGTCGAACTCGTCCAAATTGAACGACTGCCGTTGATTGTATTGATTCTCACTCAGACTTTCACTATTCTTGCAAAGATCCTTCGAGCTTTTGCACCGCTTCAACAACGTCCCACGAAAGAACGACTTATTGTTACTTTTATCACTCACCTTTTCACTACTACTAACATTATTACAATTCTCATTCAAATTGGTGTTACTGTTCCAATTGATCGAATTGTGATACAGATTAGTAAAAAACAAATTTCTTTCGCTGCTAAACTTCTTAATTGTACTTGAAAGTTTCTTGTCGAAATCATTTTGTTCCGAAACGATCAGCAGCCTTAACTTGTTCATTATGGCGTTTTTGGAGTTTGTCCTGTTTTTCTTGTTTTTTTTTCAGTTCGTTAATGTTTATTTTATGGTAAAACCTACAAAACACAGCGCACCTCTCTTAATTTTATTTTTGTTGATGTTGATGATGATGATGATGGTGTAATTAGGAAGAGCTGAACCGAGTCTTTATTTACTTGTAGCACGCGCTAAACATAAAACATAATGAAAACCAGCAAAAATACAGATTGAAACGAAAAATCAAGTTTATCAAAGCGTGAATGAAGTTCGTCGCCGCGTCAGTTGTGAAGGAAAGTGTGAAATTTTATGCAAATTTCGGGGTGATTTTTCCGATCAATCAATTTTTATACTTTGGTACGTTTGTAGTAGTGAGGTAAATATTTGAAATGGTCTGATTCGTTTGTGGTAGACTTTAATTTGTAGATGAGGATGAAAAAGTACAGAGTCTCGCGTTTCTAATGTAAAGAGTAAAAAGTTCGTCTTGATGGTGATTATAGTTGGTCTAGTTGGGTATGCATATTTTCTGTGCGAATTTTAAATAGGGTATTTTTATGGTGAAAAATGTAGGAAGATCAGAAAAACTATTTGGAAGTGAGGTAAGTTTTTTTGTCATGTAAAAAAAGCAGGCAAATAGTGTTAGTAGGTCCCAACGGCTAACAAAGACCTCGGAAAGTGGTGGTACCCGATTTGCCACCTCTGCCAAAACCCGAGAAAAGTCACTGCAGACGAACACCTAGCAGACCTGTTAGCAAGTCCTAATCCCACCTCCCCGCGGTGCCCCCTGGGGTACTTCTTCGGAAGGAGCTAACGGGAGACGGGCGAATGGCGAGCTCTCTGCGCCACAAAACAGAGCTTTAAGTCGGTTGGGCTGAGGGTTAGCAGCCCGCTCCCATAAAAAACACTATTGCTACGAATCGGCAAACAATGCCTCGGAACCGGATGGACAACACGACGACGACCTTTGCTTTTCGAACAAGGACACGAATCGGATCATGGAATGTGAGAACACTGCTGGCTGAGGGACGGCTGGATGAAGTCCTCAACGAGATGAATCGATATAAAATCAAGATCATGGGACTTAGCGAGACCAGATGGCCCGATGCGGGGGAACATATCTGCCCAAATGGTGAGTCCTTTTTGTATTCTGGGAGAAACGAAACTGAAAGCCGTAGGAGTGGCGTTGGTGTAATACTCACCAAAGAAGCCAGGTCCGGCCTCATTAGCTGGTCACCAGTTTCTGAGAGGATTATTACCGTGCGTCTGCGTACCAGACTAAGAAGTACTACGGTAGTTCAATGCTATGCTCCAACTGAAGACGCTGAAGATGACATCAAAGACGAGTTCTATTTGCGGCTGAATGAGGTTTTTCGCTCTATTCCAAGGGGAGACATCATTGTATTAATGGGTGACTTAAACGCACAGATCGGCCATGACAACACCGGCCTTGAACAAACAATTGGAAATCAAGGTCTAAGCCAAGTTACCAATAACAATGGTGAGCTTTTCGTTGACTTCTGTAGCTCCCACCAACTCATGGTAGGTGGAACTTACTTTTGTCACAAGAAGATACACAAAGAGACCTGGGTATCGCCCGATGGTAGAACGAGAAATCAGATAGATCATGTGGCCGTCAGCCGCAGATGGAGAACTATCCTTGAGGATGTCAGGAGTTTCAGGGGAGCAGACACTGGAAGCGACCACCATTTGGTAGTAGCAACTATTCGCCTTAAAATCGCCGCAATCAGAAACGTACAACGCGATGCTATAAACCGTAGACGGTTCAACGTCGACCTTCTGCGGGAGAGCGGTAAAAAGCGGGAATTTGCTGGAAACCTACAACAAATATTAAACCAGCACAACGTTTCTGACGACACAAATATTGAAGAGCTGTGGAGTAGGACAAAGGGCGCAATATTGACGGCTGCGGAAATGAGCATCGGTTATGTCCCAAGAAACCAGCAACACTGGATCTCGGACACAACCTGGCAAAAAATAGAACGCAGGAGAGCCCTAAAAAATAACGTAAACTCTACAAGCGACCCCGAAAGACGTTACCAACTGGAACGGGAGTACTCCCAATTACACCGGGAGGTAAAGAGAAGTGTCCGGCGTGATAAAAGGCAGCAGATAAATGAGCTCGCAGAAAAAGCGGAAAACGCGGCAAACACAGGCAACAGTAAGATGCTGTACCAAATCACTAAACAACTCACGGGAAAGCACTCTACTAAAAAGCATGCCGTTAAGAGTGCGGATGGAAGGCTGCTGTGCAGCGACGAGGAGCAGCTCCAAAGATGGAGAGATTACTTCTTCGCCGCCCTGAATGGTTCATTTACACAGGAACCTCAGGAAACCAGCAACAATGCACAGTCTATAAGAATCACCACCCGAGCCCCATCCAAGACGGAAATAGTAACCGCAATTCATGCGATGGCCAATGGTAAAGCAGCTGGGAAAGATGGCATCCCGCCAGAATTGTTGAAAGCCGATTCAAGCCTCATAGCAGATGCGCTTCAGCCAATCCTGGAAATAGCATGGAACACCTGTACCTTTCCGGAGGATTGGACGGAAGGTATCATAGTCAAAATACCAAAAAAGGGGGACCTAACAATATGCGACAATTGGAGAGGCATCTGTTTACTATCTACAGTGGGAAAAATTTTGTCCCATATATTACTATCTAGGATAAGTGAGGCAGTAGACCGAACGCTTAGGAGGCAGCATGCCGGATTCAGGAAAGGCCGCTCATGTATTGATCATATCAACACCTTACGAATAATAGTGGAGCAGTCTACTGAATTCCGATCCCCCCTTTACCTTGCTTTCGTAGATTATGAGAAAGCGTTCGACTCGGTCAATAGGAGCTTTATATGGCAGGCACTACGGCGACGGGGACTGCCTGATAAAATAATAGAATTGATAAAAGCCCTATACAACAATTCCAAATGCAGAGTTCTCCATAATGGAAAATTATCCGACAGCTTCGAGGTGAGCTCAGGAGTACGACAAGGATGCCTACTCTCGCCTTTACTATTTCTTATAGTAATAAATGACATCCTTGTCGGCGCTCTAGATAATAGAACAGGCGGCATACAATGGGGTTTGTTAGACCGCCTTAAGGATCTCGACTACGCAGATGATATCTGTTTGCTGGCCCACAGACACCAGGACCTCAAAAACATGATTAACAATTTGGCAACAGAAAGTAGTCCAGCAGGCTTAAGGCTAAATCCAACTAAAACTAAAGAAATGCGGATAAATGCAAACACCATTGAACGGACTGCGCTGAATAACCGTGACGTGGAACTGGTCGATAAATTCTGCTACCTCGGTAGTATTATTATCGAAAATGGCGGTGCAGAAGAAGATGTCAGTTCTAGAATAAATAAAGCACGAGGCGCATATGCATGCCTGTTCCGCATATGGAGATCAACGGAGATCTCAACTAACACCAAATTGCGGCTGTTCAACTCCAACGTGAAGGCAGTACTTTTGTACGGTTGCGAAACATGGAAAGTCACCCAACTCATCACAGGGCGCCTACAAGTCTTCGTCAACAGATGCTTGCGTCGTATCCTAAAAATCCGCTGGCAGGATAGAATTTCAAACGAAGAACTATGGCGCCGTGCCGGCCAAGAAAGGATAGACGACCAAATCAGACGAAGGAAATGGAATTGGGTTGGCCACACCTTGCGACGCGAAAATGAAAATCTAGCCAAACAGGCCCTCGACTGGAATCCGCAAGGATCCCGTCGAGTCGGAAGACCTAGGACAACATGGAGGAGAACCCTATTAGCAGAAGCCGCAACAACTGGGAGATCCTGGTCGGAGCTGAGAGCTGTCGCGCAAAACAGAGTCCGCTGGAGGGCGACTGTTTCCGCCCTATGTCCCATGAGGGATTAAAGGAGCACAATGATGATGAATGATAAAAAACTTTGTACCAAAACCGATTTGCACGTCTCCCACTCGTTGTGTGGAAACTAAACTTTGTCAAGGTGGTGGAGCTTGCGTACCTCAAGGTGGCATTGGGCTATGTCGACGGTGGTAGGCTGGTGAACTAGTGAAGCGCCGAAAGAGCTAATCTGAAGGGGCCTTTCCCTCCTTTCCAATTTCCGACGCATCCTGCCAGCCTGTTTTGTATGTGTCGAGCAAACCAAGTGCAAGAAGAGGAAGTCGGTTGGTACACTCATGCAGAATTAGTGGCGGAGAGCCGTATTTATGGTTGGCACGATCATCAGAAATGAGACGGCCTGTATCGGGGGGGGGAGGGGGCGGATAAAATACCAGACGATTGCTGAGGAATAGAACAAATGGCTGGCACAAAATTAAGCCAACCCTTCTACGTCGCAGGAAGGATAGAAAAGATCGCGATCGTCTCCTAAAGAGGAGATCGAGCGAAAAGTCAAAAGGTTTAAAATTTTACAGGATCCCCTCAAAAAAAAACAGCCGGGTTCAGAAAGGCTGCTTAGCGAGGAAGTGAGAGATTACTTGCAAGTGACCTTGATGGCCACGAGAGCTTTAGGGAACGTATTTGACCGGGACTTGAATCTCTCAGGCAAGGGAGGATCAATGCGCTGTTAACACTTCTTGGTGATCAGATGTGAGTACCAGGGGTCAGAGAATTCTTAGGCGAACGCGTCACTAAGATCAGTGACGCAATGGAAGGCAAAAGCCTGAATCTTATTGCAGCTGCGGATATCCCAAAGAGACACAGAGCGCTCATCTGGTTGCTGTGAGTAGCCACGATGTTTCAAAATTTTTGGGATCAAAACTCGAGGAGACGCAAGGCCGAAACCTGACTGCCGAAGATATAGCTGGACATTAGGAAGTTCATTCAGTGGCTTCAGGTTCCAAACCCTACAATTCCGATAAAATATTGGATGGTCATTAAAGCAGAGGCGACAAGAAGAATATCACTTTGGGGAGAGAGAGGGCTGAAAAACGCCTATGTTTTTGCATATGGTATGTCTCGTTCTAGACTCGCTTTGTCTCGTTCTAGCCTGGTCATAAGGAATGCCCCTTTTTGCCCCCTTGCTTCCCTAACACAAAAGAGGCCGAAAGATTTGGGAATTTCGGCGTGGATATATGAGTTATAGCTGCGCTGGTGTCGAAAGATCTATAGTAGTTTTACCAATACGGTCCCCCAACTGAGTACTAATCACGTCTAATGCTGCTTGACATCTGTAATCGAACCAGAACCGGTTTATTGAGTGTTCTAAATGAAGGGTCACCATCATAATTGCCTCAAACTAAAGCTTCGGAGTATTACTTTAAAGCCTTTTAGAAAATACGTAAGGCAGATTTTGGGATTGATGCATTCCATTTGTAATAAGGTTTGCCTCATAGGGCCCTTATAAGAAACTGATAAGGCATACCTTACTTCAGCAAGACTGATTTTTTTTTGTGTGGTGTTCGTGAGGGATCTAAGGGAAAGCCGCTTTCAGGATGCCCTAGTTTGCCATACGGGATACTCATGAAGAATCTAAACGGTAAATCCCGGTGGGGTTTAAAAATCTTAGGGTATACAGTTATAAGTTCTTAATAGCTCTAAGATAATATATTTTGTTTTCGTATGAAAAACCTTAATGGTGTCAACCACGATTCTTCGTCGCGAACGACCAAGGCGGCCTTCCAACGTCCTGGGTTGTTAGGTGTACATGAAATATTTTGGGTGTGGATTTCCTCACCCAAAGCGAGAGTGTGGATTTCCATTACCACGCTCTCCGCCGTCCTCGTCTAACACTATAAGACAGACACAGATTTCCTTCAGATCCTCCTAAAGGAGGAAGGTTGCGTTAATTCAAGACACCTGAGTACAAGGACGGAGCATTAAAGGGCTCTTGGGCTGGATGATACAGAGCACGATAGCCCTAAAATCAAATCAGATCAGATATTCATATTCTCTAATACGGAAAATTTTCAGGGTGTGTTCTTCTCGGATCACCAGTGAATACACTTAAGGGTAAACTTCCTCAGGCTCAAGATCCTCAAACGTATAGGAACGTAAGAAGAGTTGAGTGGAAGAAGCTCGGCCAGGTCCTAAAATCGGAACTCTAGAAAGCGCCCACATGCAAAAAGAGATTTAATAGAGACAATAGATGATAGGGTCAACACTTTCAAAAACGATATCACATTGCGTATAAAGTATTCTGCCCAGTGGAGTGAAGATCTCTCGAAACTCAGTAAGTTAACAAGGAAGATCTTCAATAAGTGATTTAAACAAGCCGCTATAAGGCCTAAAGCTGTACAGGAAATGCATTGGCTCAACAGGGGTGCTGCCAATCAATCGAGAGCTTAGCATACTTTGCCAGACTATGCAGGATACACTTTAAAGAGCACTCAAGTTCTTTATAAAAAAGGGGATCGAGCTTGGACAGAATTGCAAGGCAAAATCGCTAGAGCTACTAGTGAACACACTCTGGATGTAAGGGCGAAGACTTCTCTAGAGCAAGGACGAAAATGAAGTCCACGAATCTGCATAAGACTGTAGGCCGATTATCTTATCATTGTCCGTGTTTAAGACACTAGAAACAGCTAAACCAACATTTTGAATCTGCTACCCGAGGGTATGGTTACGACACGGGCTAACTTCCGCAGGCCTGCCAGACAATGGACCTCGAGCCTGCACAAGGATTTATCATTGGAATTTTCATCGACAGCCAAACCTATATAAAAGCGGCGGATACAGTAATGATGCTCTCCAACTTAAAGGAGATCTCCAGATTAGAGGTTCACAGGATGGTTTTAAACATCCGCCACTGGCGATCAAATTGCCACCTAACTTTTGGAAGTTGCCCTGTACCTCCATAGTTTGATCCATTGCCGTCAAGGCGAATAAAAGAGGCTTACCGACCTGAACGATATAGCCAGAGTATAAGCAGAGCGTTCTGGCTTGGGTAGAAATTGAATGTTGACACTCCACAAAAAAATGGAAGTTATATGCGAACGAGCCTCTGGATATATTGCAGAGGAGGTGTGTGATTAGGTTGCAGCCCTCCTGCTTCGCCATGGGATGAATACCGCCCGATCCAACACAAACGACATAGTTTAGAGGACATCAAAAATACCACACGATATACGATATGCTCCCGATATGCTGACTATCGTTATCTTGATTGTTGTTTGCCTGCACTGTCGTGTTGCTACTGACAAGTACAAAGGGTGTGCCTTGAACTTTGCCGCAAAGCTCCACTATCTAAAAACTGACTGGTTCGATCGTTTCAATATGTTACAACAACTCACGACGACATCCTCCTGTTGGATCAGATCGAAGTAAAAAAGACAAACATCTTCACTCTTCCCCTGGGACAAACAAAAACAATATTTTCCCCGCTGGTACCATTGATACACACCTAACATACTCCAATCCCAGCAATTAATCTCCAAAGTGAAGACTGGAATTCTTTCAAGGAAATCAAGAAAATTCCAACTTTTGCCATTCGAGCGCGATCGCGAGGCACTTCATTTCCATTACCGCCGATCTCACCTCAAGACGTATGCGCCGGAGTCTAGTTAAAAATTCTTGTTATAACTTTCGATACCTATGAACAGAGCGCCGCCGCATATCATACCATGGCTCTGGTGCTGGTACACCTATCGAGATGAGCGAACAAGAAATTATCTTCTATTAGATATCAGCTTCGTCAGTCAGTCATCATTCGGGCCATTGGGAGCGACTTTAATTACGTGTCTTCGATTCAGGGAAACTACTTTCATGTCCATATGACTTTAATGATAGGTTCCTAAGCCACGGCATGACTCTCGAGGTTGCGGTACAAAACACCAGCGGAAAAGGCCCCTGCGCCGAGGAATTTACTTACAACTTCTGCGCCAGCGTGTTAAAGCATCGTCGTAGTATAGTCGGGCGTTGACGTTCCTCGGTTGGCTTTAAGACGTTCCCAATTTCTGGTTATGAGGACTGCACGAACCTTCATGTCAGTTGGCGCAGGGCTTTCGGTGTTCGAAGCTTGAATTGCAAATTAAAGGCGGTGGGCATGACACTTAGACTCACTCTCTCCCGAAGGCGCAATTAATCCAAAATTTGAGATTATGTGGCCAGCAAAATCGACACAGATTCTGCGCAAGGTGGATTGGTTTCGGCGATTCGCGCTTCGAGCTTGTTATTAAGCGAGAATTAATAAATACGCGTGCGCAGATTAGTGCAGAATTTGGTATGGTTGCATAAGCGAGCACTTTCCTCACACGGATTGCATAAAGCCATCAACGTGCCGTCGTGCTGCGACATCATCTTCGCATTTTATGAACAGAATCCCGATACCAAGTCCCGTTTAGAAGGCAATTATTGATCGGCTATTAGCGATCGACGATCAGAGAAGGACCAGTTATTGCCGATCGTACAGAAGTCTCTCGCAGATCTCAAGGCAGAATTTTAGCGTAATCTAGGTTCTGATCTGCGTAGTCGCGACTTCGAACTAGACAAATTTCTGCTAGAGGCTAGTTTTTATTAAGGAAGTAAACTTCGGCAGCCAATCAAATACTTCGGCATCGCATCGCCCATTGGTCAGTTTAATGGACTTTCTATTTAAATTGGCCTTTAATGGTGCTGGGATGGTACCCACGTGGTCGTAACTATTGTGCCATGGGCGCCGACATATTCTGGGAAAGATCAGTTTATTAAACTTATCGAGGCTTGATGAGACGCGAGAGTGTGAACGGCCAATGGAGGAGGGAATTTATTGTTTGTTTGGGTTGTAATTCATGCGCAGATCAAGTAAGAGGAAAAGTTTAATTATAATCAGAGTTTATGCAATAATTGTAATGGGATTTGTGTTTGGATGGAGTGTGTGAATGCATAACAGTACCACTCCTTTGAATTAATTGTAAAACTACTTGTTAGCTGATGTGGCGATCAGTCGCGATCGGGAATTCTTTTATGGTGATCGTACTTAGTTCTTTGAAGCATTATTTGGATACTTTCAAATTTTTCTTTCGACAAGATTTTGTTAGCGCAGAGATTTGATCTTCTTTCTTTTTGTCATCACCTTTTTTGGTAAGTACTCTCGATGGACACGATCGCCCACTAGCTTAGACATATCACAAACGATATTCAATGGTTTTTGTTAGAGTCGTCCCAAATTTATATTCATCGAGTTCTTTGATAAGACTGATCAACAACTTCACCGACGGCTAGATTGTCTAAAAGGAAACAACAAAAGTTTAGAAGATGAGAAAAGAAGTGATCCTCGACTAAATTTTGACAGTCAAGCTCTTTTTTAAAGTTTGGCAATACTGATTGCAAGTAAACAATTCCACGTCGACCAAACGATCTACAAGTGTTAGTCGACACAAAATTTTAGGAGTATAAAAATTATTTGGATGAAACCCATATAGATTCCATGCATAACAAGACCACACGCTCAATAGTGTATCTTCAACAAATTTCTTGAACAGTGCAGAGGCCAGCCCCACTACCTCATGCAGACCACGCGTGGATTGCCCTATAAGACCCACAAAGGGCTTGAAACGCCTTGCCTCACCCCGGCGATATCGAAAGCTTTACATTTTTAAACGTTAGTGTCATTTTGCCAAGCGGTCCCCCAACTAAGTACCAAACACATCTAATGCTGCTTGACCTCTGCAATCGAACAAGACCTGGTTTATTAAGTATGCTAAATGACTCCCTTCACGGACACTATTGTCTAAAATATGAACCATGGCAAAAACTAAAGCTTTATATGAGTTAAACCACAGCTTAAGGGTTTCCGAATACGTAAACAGATGTTGGGATTGTCCCATTTCCTTTGTAATGAGGTTTGTCTCAATGGAACATTATGAGGTACTCATGTTAAGGCATACTTCAACTCAGCATCTCTGATAACTCTCTCGGCATGTCCCTCATTTGACACATGGAGCACATACGATTTATGAGGCATGCCCTTTAAATGCTATTCCGGACGTGTTCCTTCTGCAACTTTCCAGGTCTAGTCGTCGGGGAAGGGACCTGGTTACGGCAAAAGCTATAGGTGTACCCAGTAGGAATACGCCACCTCGGGACCTGATCTACTCCGAGCATGATCGACCTAGAGCAGCACTAGGCACGAGGAAAACACTAGCCTCCCTTTCTCTTTGGCAGTTCGTCGCCATCACCCGTTAGGAGACTTGTGGAAGGCTGCGTAAGAAAAACATTCTTCTCAGAATCTTGAATCTTCTCAGTTTCGGGATCCCAACCTTCGAAACTTCCGCAAACGTGCTTAGAAATGGTTCACCAAATGTGGTTAGTCTCGTTCTGCTTAAGGCTGGGCAGAAATAGAGGAGATGGTGTACACTTTTCTCCTCGTCCGGCGTTTTACAGCTTCTACAAAAATCGTAAAACTATACGAGGAGGGTGCTGAACTGCTGAGGCATCTCGTTATGGAATCTGCGACATTCAAAGATAGTTCTAGACCTGTTAGTGTATGAACGCAGGGTCTTCAGAACCGCCTGACTTTCCAGAACCTGGTTGATTGATCTGTAGAACACTTTCATGTATGGCTAGAACCTCCGCTTGATACACACTGCAGTGATCGGGTAGTTAGAAGGCGACTTCAATGCCAAGCTCCGATGAAAAGACTCGTCCTCCTACTCGACTTTCGAGCTTAGAGCCGGCAGTAAAGAAGTATATGGTATCCTTAATACTGCGTGGTCTATTTCTCCATTCACGACGTGAAGAGATGTGGACTTCATAGTTCGTCGTGAAGGAAACCTCGGATATGCAAAAGTCGTTTTGTGTGGGAATGATAGAGTTCAGCACCTTCGTGTGGCTTCCCCTGATTTCAGTCCAAAACCTAGACAATTTTATTCTAAGGTGTTTGTTTTATACCTCCTTGTGAAGAAGACTAATTCCGTTTTAACAGGGTTAACGCGGAGTCCGTGGAAAATGTCCACAATGCTGTCGAGTTGTTCCCGGTTTTTGGGAATACAGGGTGGCCTAGGGGCAAGGTTCTTTGCGATTAGCCTAGTATAGTAACTCAATTTGTCTTTTTGAGGTTTTTTATTTTAGAAGGAGTAGTTGGGCTGGAAAATTGCAGTTGGAACTCTATGGAAATCTATGATCTGAAAAGGAGAGCTTCTTCAAGACCTTCCAGACCACTATTCGTTCGGAGCGGCAGTCTGAGACAAGGGTGATGTCCAGCACTTCTTCTTTGTTTTTGGTAATAAAGGTGGAATCATTACCTTTGTTACAAATAGCAAGCTTGGTGTATAGTAGATAGTTAAAAATAACCACACCTCGATCATTGGTGCCCGTGCTGCCCCATTATGTATGGTGTGCATTTGCACCAGCTTCCATAGCCCATAGCCAGAACCGTGGTAGCATCGGTGTATCTTACTAGGTCCTGAAAAGCCATGGGAGGTAGAGGACTCTCGTTGTCGTTGGCTAAATAGAAAGAGGCCATCCTGAGTTTCTTCTATTTTAACTCTAGGTCGACCACAGTAAGGTCTCCGTCACTAAATATAGGGAGAAGAAAGGTGCTTCTATTATTTTTGACCAGAATACCTGCTCTGGGTTTTCCCTTATCTTTGATATCAAAGAGATTAAACTTAGGCGTCCTTAAGCCACAGATCCTGTCATCCATGGGTCTTGGACTAGGGCAACATTGACTTCTCCTGATGCGTGCGTGCGTCAACTTCGCTCCGAGCTGCACTTTCACCATCAGTTTCCATGTTTTCGCATCTTCGCCTTAAGCGTTGGTGCAGACCAGTTGGTTCACTAAAGCTTCCATGTCTGTTTTATAGACCTTCAACTCGAGTTTTTGGAAGACGTAGTTCACGTTCCTTTACGATCGCCCATGCATCGACTTTGAAGGCCAGGCCAAATATTCTTTCATCGAAGCACCTGCCGGTGCGATCAGCTCTGCATGGTATATTATGAGTTACAGAGCACAACTAATACGTTTGAGCCGAGGATTGAGTAAAAAAGAGCCACAATTCGAACAAAGACATGACAAAGTGATTTTGAAAACCCTGAATTGGGACGTCCTACCCGGCGCTGTAGTCTCTAGACATCACCCTTTCCGACTACCACCTGTTCCGTTCGATGACGCATAGCCTAGCTGAGCAGCACTTCCTTTCTTACGAAGAGACTAAAAATTGCTATCGCAGTGCTAATTTCAAGTCTTAGGAGAGATAAGACAGAGATATGGCTCTTCTAGTAGCCATATGTATGGGCAAAAAGCTGAAGAATGCATAAAACACAAAAACATCTCCTTTCACTGCAGAAATCTGAAACATTGTCACATGAAAAACTTCACACAAAAAACAAACAGCAAAGAAAATGAACAAGATCGCTGCCTATAATTTCTCTTTTCAATAATTCATAAAAAACTGCGATAACACGGAAACACACACAAAAACGTTACCGGTTGCAGTGAACTAGATCAGTTCCATATCCGATCATCACCAATGATCGAGCACTGCACCAGCGTCACTGCAGGTTCTTATCTCAGCGCAGCTAAATGCGAGCCACTTGCAACAGGTTCCATTCGAGTGGAATCTGTGTCGCACCGCAAAAGCCCAGTGCGCATGCACCATATTCTTTGTTGTTGTTGCTTCTTTCAACACTGGGACAAGAAGAAGATTTGTTTGCAAATTCACGCATGTCAAATTTATCGCAATGCACCGGACCGGAGCCGATCTACGACGACCGATTGCTGCAACCAGCAAAACGGTGCATCGCGTGGATAGAACTGTCCGGCTGTTTCCTGCTTGTCCACAACCTGTGTACGTCGCCCATATATCGTTGAGTACCGCCCGTAGATGCATAGTCCGAAGAACATCCGGACCTTGAAGAAGGTGCCGGCTGCAGCCAAGCTGTATTTGGGTGAAATACACCTTCTTCGGCTGAAGTCGCGCTGCACACGGCGTCGGGTTCAGGTGAAGGAGGCTCAAAATAGAAACGACCACATTTGAAATATGGAAAAGAACTTCCCGAACGGCGAATGTAGGTTACTGGTGTGGTGTCTTCCTCTATAGGCAACTGGTTGTGTCGCGGGGCTGAGAGATGCCGCATCAGTCAGTCGCCATTGCTCAGTTAGTTCGATTCTAATTGGGTCAGTAAGGCTAAATTAGATTTATTAGAAGTTCGGACGGTGCGCGGCTTGTTCTTAAAAGTAGTCAGTAACGGATTTGCTGCCTTGTGGAAGAACGCTTCAGGTTGCATCATTTTAGAAGGAGATCTGCGGTGACCCAGAATTTTTTAGACTGTTATGAGAGCAGGATTTGAGACTGGATAAGTAGCTGATTAACAGAAACGGTGGATAGATTAATGCAGACAGCGTAACAGACTGCTCTAGATTATGACGGTCGGGTTGGGTATTTTTAGAAATATGTATAAGAAGTCTTATAAGGAACTGATGTTAGAAGTTGCAGAAGGAGAAGTCCTTTTAGATAAAAAGAATATTGTGAAGCCTTACCAGTCAAAAAAATCAGGTTTAAGAGTGCTGCCCCAAAAAAAATTGTCACCAATTTCGGGAGTTGATTGCATTCCCTAGAATATCTCTTGCACTTTATAAGTTCGCTAAAACGTTATATGAAGCCAAATTTAGAAATTGAGCCGATATTCGTATATCTTCATGTAAGAAGAATGGGTACTTATTGGAAAGAACGACAGAATAAAGGCAGTCACCTATGCAGACGATAGATTGACCCACCATGATCAGCAATCTCTTGGAGATGACTCTTCGAAAAGTTAGCGAGTGGGTCAAGCGTTGTAGACTATCCGTTAGTACGGAAAAGACAGAGCTGATGTTTTTTGACAAAAGAACAAAAATTCATGATTTCAATTTACATACGATTAATGATCGCATACTGAGCGCTTGGGTTTCAGATCAGCTTAGCACTTGGGCCTTAGGTCACAGCAGAATTAGAGACTCAACATCGATGTATAGGCAAGGAAGACCAGTTTTCCATGTCAGTAAGCGGACCTTCGGCAAAGGATGGGGCTGGTTTGATTGTGTGGTGGGCCACCCTTGCAATAGAATATACCAAATCCAGACTAGGACAAATCCAAAGAATGGAGTAGGTTGGAGGGCATTGAGAGCAGATTGTTTATAAAATTAGAAAAAGTGCGGTCGATAGAATTGACCCCTGTGGAACACCGGCCGAAATGTCCTAAGGCATGCCCGCCAGAACGGAGTGACAACTGGGACAAACTGGGGCCCAAAAATAGACTGAAAGCTAAAAAGTTAAAACCCTTGTATCCGTACTAGATATCAAGCAAGCAGTAACCTAAAGGTGAACGCTTTATGCTTTGCTTTGACATATCAAATAAATCATTGCTTTGTTATGAGGCCTCTATCTCTCAAGAAGATCGTATGTTGTCGGCTGGATAATGGAACGTGATGGCGAGAAATGTTGCTTATTGCAGTTCCGCATCCTTTTCAACCAATTGAGACTGAAAGATTAAATTGGATTCTTTCAGCCAGATCTATAGCGAAGGAGTGACGAATATATCTACCTGAAGAACGCCATGGCAAGATCTGATGATGTTATCAGCGCTGGGCAAGATGGTGGTGTTTTCGTTATCTTTCTTAGGACGTCCCCGCTACATGCATAACCGAACTCAAGATGCGATGACCTATATACGCCATTTTGTACGACCAGTTCTGTTTATACCTGCAATCCGAAATGACAAGAAATGATAGAGCTCTTCACTCAAAGCCAAAAATCTCATGATAAACAAGAGCGTAGGGTTTTCTCCCTGAAAGTACACATAATGAAGTTGCTTAAGGCACCTTTACATTATATGACTTGTCATATGACTTTATTGTCAATAAAGTCAAAGCTAACATAAAATGTCAAATGACATTTGTTTTTGACATGTCATACGACTATCTGTCAAAATTTGCTTTGAATATTTCTGTTATGACTTGTCAAAATTAACTGTGAACACAATGCGAAGCAAGATAGATTATCAACTTGTAATTTTGATAGAAAAATCATATGATAAATCAAGTCAAAACAGAGAATATTCAAAACAAAATTTGATAGAATGTCGTATGTCATGTCAAAAACAAATGTCATTGTTAGGTTTGACTTCATTGACAGTAAAGTCATATGACAAGTCATATAATGTAAAGGTACCTTTAGTAAATTTTGCATCCTTGGTCTTACAAGGTGCCATTTGTACTCCGTGGAATGGCAGAAATTTCAGACTTCCTTACGTTGATATTCTTCTCTGGCTAGAAGAGAAGATAAGAGCAGAATCCATCGATCCAGTCGGATGGACGAGCAGTCAACCCAGTCCTCTATGACATTATCAAGATCTGGACTCCTCAACGCTCACCATGCATGTTGGATGGGCCTTGCTCTAAGCAATACCCCCCGACAATTTTTTTAAAGAAACTCAAACAGGAGATGTATTGAAAGGCAATCAGTTCTGTAGAAGGAGACAAGGGAAGCATGTGCCAGGTTATCTGTGGTTGAAAATAGATCGGGTTGTGGTTAGAGCGTACGATGTAGGAGGAAACTATTCTTCCTGGGGATCCAAAACATCTCCACTGGTTTACTGACGGGTCAAAGATGGAACATGGCACAGGGGCTGGTGTCGCAGGACCCAACTCCAAGGTCTCGATTGCGATGGGTAAGTGGCCCTCTGTTTTCCAGACTGAAATACATGCCATTGCGACCTGCGCTAGGCTCAACCTTGAGAAAGGTCTGAAAGGCGCCAACATTAAGATCTTTTCTGACAGCCAAGCTGCCATCAAGGCACTCTCAACGTGGAAGTTTTCTTCCAAAATAGTAGCAGGGTGTTTTGACGTACTCCAGAGCCTGACCAGAAGAAACGAGGTCTCGCTCTGCTGGGTCCCCGGACACTGGGGTATCGAGGGAAATGAGGCTGCTGACAGGCTCGCGAGGGAAGGGTCTGAGACTTTGTTCCAGGGTCCAGAACCCTTCTGTGGCATCTCTTGGTCCACCTCCAAGTCCTTGATAGAAGAGTGGATTAATAGAATAAACCTAGCCTATTGGGAGTCAGTCCCCGGTCTTAGACAGGCTAAAGATCTTATAAGACCCTTTGCCTTAAGAGGCACTATTACTCTAAACAGAGCGGATCTAAGGCTGCTGGTGGGATATCTCACTGGCCATGTAGGACTGCGGTACCACCTCCACAACCTAGGTCTGTCTCAAGAGACAGAATGCCGACTCTGCTTGGAAGGCGACGAGACTTCCACACACATTCTTTGTGAATGTCCTGCTCTGATCTGGCTTAGAAGAAGAACGTTTATCAGAGAGTTCTTGAGCCCTGCCCAAGTCCGGTCTTCATCAATTAAAGACCTTCTTGCCTTCATTCGGAAGGCCGATAGTCTGTTCCGCTAGTGGGGTACGTACACAATAGGCCTAACTTGGCCGCAGTGTTCACCACATGGGTTGCCCCCTCACTCCTTATAATAAAATAATAATAGAGCGTACGATATCCGGTGGTCAGCCATCAGCGGAATATGGGGAATAACCCCATATTGCATATTGTAGCATTTTGGATTGCTGGAAGTGCGATCATAACCTCCTCGTGGTGTCCACTGGAAGCTGTCCTTTGTATTGCCGTTTAACAATCTCCTCTGGGTATCGGGCGCACTCGGTTATATGATGCCTTATTCTGATATGGAGGCTCTTTCAGGATGGACCTTCACCTTCCTACCATACTCATGGGACTTTTTTGGACCAATTAAGCTGGAGAGGTCCAAGGCAAGGGGAGCCGGAGTTGGATGAAGGAGCCCCATGCAGCACTCTCGAGCTCCGCTTTCGTGAATTCCTTTCTACAGATCAAAGGCAGGACGATGGCTTGGAACCCGAGTAGCCAAGAAGCAGACCAGTACAGCCGCCGCTACACCTCAAGTTTCTGCACCCGCCAGAAAATTGGCAGCTCCCATATAATCAGAGAACATTCCCATCATCCAGGGGAGCATGGGTTACATTAAGTTAAATATGTTTTTCCACTAAAGACCCCCATTCATATACAGGCCGTGGCCTTTCACGCCAGGTCGGCTGGCATGGCCCGAAAAAGGCCATACATCACTCAGTCTGACTGAGGCTTGCTGGCAGTTGGCATACATCTTCATTATATTTAAACTACCCTCGTTTTGGGTGTTTAAATGACACTTGAGTAAATACCCAATTTATATTAACCTCCCAACTGGGTATTTACCCGGTCCACATCACTCCGCCCGAGCACGCTTTCGTGAACTCCTTTCGAACACACCGAAGGCAAAACTGCGGTGGAGAGAGGCTTCAACAGTCAAGTGTAACCGACAAGCCACTAGGCGGGTTGCTGAACTTGTTCCGGCGGTCTAACCCAATATTATGTATAGGGGTGTAGTACAATAGGCCGCTGTACTTTTGAGCCCAATATCTCAACACAAAAATAACCTTTGCGATGTTGTGGGAAATCTGATTAGCTTGACTGACAAAGTATACCGTAATATACATCAGGCTGGACTAGATTGTACGTCATGGCTGAGAGAACGAGCTATTCTCACTCCAACACAATCAGCAACTTTTTGCTGGAGAAGCTGCCGACTGAGCATAATCTGTGGATTTGGTAATGTAGGTTGAGAATGCTGAACATTACCCTGTGGAGGTCTTACCCACTCTTAACCCACAAGAAATACCACCTCATGTCCTCTACTACAAGGGTTGCGCTCCAATCATGGTGTTGCACAATTGAAACCCTACAAAACCATGCAATGATACCAGGATTCAGGTGGAAATTCTGTACAAACACTTAATCGAAGCCAAGATTTTCACAGGCGTCAATCAGTCTTCATCCTTCAAATTCCTCTGGTCTCATCAGTCTGAAATTTTCCGTTAAAGTTTGCTACACCATGATCATCAATATGGCATAGGGACGGAGTTTGAAAGTGGCTGGTGTGGACAAGACTAAGACCATGACCCAGGACATAGAGGAACGAATCAACAGGTTTGAGAGAAAAGTTCTCAGGTGCATAATAGGCCCAACGAAAGGGGATGAAATATGGCGAAGGAGATACAACAGTGAGTTATATAAAATTTTAAACGACCCAGAACTCTCAACGTTTATAAGATAGACGATAACCTTATTCCAAAACGGCTCATGGTGGCAGAAATTTCGGGAAATATACCAGTAGAAAGACCCAGGAGATGGATGGACTCTGTGACGGCTAACGCAGAGACAATGTTCAAGAAACCGTCAAACTTGGAGTAATTTCCTAGAGGAGGCCAAGGCTCGATTTGGGCCGTAGCGCCATTGGAAGGATGGTATTAGATTGGAGTACATTTCAGTAGGGCTAAGTCATTTTTATGGGCTTCTCCGAGAGTTACCTCCACTACCGCTACTTTTAAACCCATTGCTAACTTGAAAATCGTCCCGAAAACGCGCTTGATCGTGTACTGATCTTCACTTAGATTATGGAGTTTTTAAAAACTCCTTATGGAACTATAATCAGCCTAAATATCAAAACACCCTTTTCAAAAAGTTACGCACTTTACGATTGGTAGATATTAAATGAAAATCACAACAACTTTCTTCTCTTTTGTACAATTTTGAAACAATCCGCGCGAAGGTAACAATATATTGAGACATAAATCACACCCCAAAACTCCATTAAATTTTACACCTGTATCAGTGTATCAAAATACAATTAATTTTGTAATTTATCTACACGAAAAACCTAGACAAAACAATCCACCCACCCACGAAAGGAAGTCGTAAATCTACCACACATTATCCTACAGCCACTACTGAAACAAGTTTTTAATAAGCCTCAAAAAATGTTCATCTAATTAAACGGACGAACAAAAACCATCGGAATGCAAACAGTCCAAAAAAATACAGCGTGAGACTTGATTGTTCAAAAAAAAACATAGAGAGAGAAGATAGTTTATCGTATCTAATATTTACTCTGCGATTATTAATAATATCATATGCAAATTTTCTAATACTAGACCAATACAAAAAACCCCCCGAAGCCTTTCTTTCTTCCACTACAAAAACACTAAGGTCAGATTGTGTTCGGCAAAAAACAAAAGTAGCCAGAGGCAAATCGCCGAGTGGTTAAGTCATTCAACAAAAATATTAGAGCGCGCAGACATGCAATTAACGTTATAGAAAACATTTAATCGCACACATGTATTAAGCAAAAACTGCTGCTCCTCCTGCACCACCACCCGCAGTTGGTATCGTCTAACTTTATCCTTCTACAGTAAAATATTTAACAGCGGCGATAACGAGCACGATTTGAAATGAAACTTCAAACGCAAGAATTGATTGATCGAGTTTTTGGTCTGGGTTCAATTAAAAACGCCAAACGAACTGTTGCACAAAACTTCACACTTTGACGCATAACGAAGCAAAAACAAAAAAAAAATACAAACCGCATGCAATGTCCATAGGTGTTGGCACGTTCGTTAATACGATATAATCCCAACATGCAAAAAAAACAGAAAAAAACAAATTGCAACAACGATCGGTTCACACTTCACACTGATCATGCACCAACGATGATGATGTTGTAGCTGGCCCCAGTTTTGAAGATCGAAGTCGATGCAGAAAGGAGACCACAGATCGAAGGCTAAAGACGATGGTATTCATATTTTTTAAAGGTTCGTCAAAAGGTCTTCAACACGAACGAAACGATCATCAAGAGGACTTCGCCACGATTTCTCACTTCACATTTAATAGTTGGTCCAGGCGAAGCGCCCCAGCCGGCCTGCATTTGATCTTGTGGTAATTCACGACTTTTAACGATCACTGATCACAAAACACAACCCGTAGAGTCCGCGCTGCTGTGCAGTTCGAGTTGCCTTAGCCCCGAAACAAATCTCTAGCAGAAAAGATCAAACCGTTCACAAGCGTTTCAACAACTTCAAATTTCATATATAGAGCCTCGACGAACGACGACGACGGCGTTAGGCTGTTGTGTTATGCGCACCAAGTGAATATGGTCGATGCTGGGAACAGACTGCTGACACCGTGTTTCTGTGCCATTTGAATAGCGAAAATGTACTCTGCCTACCGAACGAACGTCGCTTGACTGGGTTCAGCTATTGCCGGAGGTACACTTCAACCAACCCAACCCGGTAACCACCGTCGTTGCCGCTGCCGCCGCCGTCGCTGCCATTGCGATGGTAGATGGAGCGATGGATACACGGCAGTAGCACGACTCGTTGGACGAACAAGAAGCCCATAACCATCTGCAAGCCATTGAAGCACGGACCTGGCTCTTTATTTTAGGCGATGCTCTTCTATACAACAAGCGCCTAGGCTACGGTTCTTCACGTCCACGGCAATCATAATAAAATCCAGCGACAGTTGAAGTGATAAGAATTGATTCAGCTGCGTTGAAGGTCTACATTAACTAATGGTCGACATCGAAATTGTACACTGCCGCGCGGCGTTATGATGATTGCTGCTGCAATTTGAAAGACGATTACTGTAACTGGATTGAGCTATTTGGAGAGGAGCGTTCTAAGACACACGCACAGTAGGAAGAAGGATTAATGAGGATTTACATCTCTATCGGTTTTATTGGTGAAAGGATTGTAAATGCGTTGACGTTCGTCTTTGATGACTTGATCCGAATGATCTGTTTGTGCGGACTTTAGTAAATTGTATGTAGTTAAAAACAATGTTAGCGATTTAAGATGCTAACTACGAAATTAACAAGTCGTAGAAGTATGGATTTTGTTTAATTGGGTGCTTTCGGAAGAATGTGGAAGAAGTTGAACGATTTGTTATACAGCTGTTGGTCCATCTTGAGATTCATGTGACAAGAAACGTGTTTATAACAAGGTGTCGACACAAGTTTAGATTGAAAGAAATAAAAAAATCTTGCTATAAATGTCAAGTTTATTGGTTGATTTGCAGTTTGGTAGATCATTGAATCGATCACTGATCACAAAACCATGACCAAAAAGAAGATCGAGTATGTCCTGAAAAGAAGACTTCTGCTAAAACCTTAAAATAGTTGAGTGTCAGCTAGGATACTCAACAATCACAGAAGCAATCGGTCGGATTCGTTCTAAAAAGGAATTCAACGTTCGAAGATCAGTGATCGACGATGTCAATTTTGGCACTGCGAGTTGGAACAACAGATTAGAGGTGACAATCTGGATCGTCCCCATAATATATACTGTGAAGATCACTACTAGAGAATCTGATGAAGTACCAGAGGGATGTTGAACAAATTTCGATGTTCCCCTGGCTTCGGTCCCAGGCTCTCTTCTTTGGATTTTGATGTTTGACGACGTCGTACTGAAGTTACTTCCTGTTATTTTTCTGGTGGATTGGGCTTCACGAGCGACGTCGAAGTGGCTTTCTTTGGAAGTCGTCACAACGAAATCGAACATGCAAACGAGAAAAATTTATAGTATAGAGCACGGAGCTACCCTTGTGGAAAATAAAACGAGTATGGTTTCGCGAGTAAGCGGCGCTAATGTAGCTAAGGGTAACGATCGACAGAACGATCAATTTTAAGCCATATCTGAAGAGTACAGCCGGTAAGGTCTCTAATGTTATTATGTTGATCGTGAAGATGCTGCTTAACATAGGAGGCTCCAAGCAAAGTCGCCTTTCTTTCATTGCATTCCTGTACACTTGTGACTCTCCTGTACAAGACTCAACTATCTTCCTTGCATGGTTGCGAGATCACCCACCCAAATGGAAGGTGCTTGTTGCAAATCGTGTGTCCCTCATCTACAAAAGAGTACATTCTCCATCTGGCGACAATTAAGCTGACTGAAAATAGGAGGAGGAATGTCAGCTTCAGATCTGAAACCACATACTTGTGGTGGTAGGGATCTCAGTGGTTAACACAAGATTCTACATCATGGCCACAACCTTCAGCACGTCCAAATAGCAACGACCCTTTTAAAGAAGGCAAATGACAACAAGAACGAGACATATACTATGTATATCCAGTCAGATAAACGAGTTCTCACCTCAATTAATATAGAGATGAAACTTATCAGAGTGGCAGAGTGTAGCTCGGCAATTTATACGATTTTGTGTAGTGTGGCTATCGCTACAGAGCCATCACCAGCAATAAATTCATGGGAGATCTACCAGCTAATCGTTCAGTCCAACAACATCATTTTTTCTTAACGAGGTAGACTATACAGGACCGTTCGTCGCTCGGTTGCTGAAAGGGCGAGGACATAAAATGACAAGAACCTATGTAGCTGTCTTTGTTTGGTTCACTATTTGTACTATACGTCTATTATAGACCTGAGTTTGGCTGCATTAATGACGGCATTTCGATGTTTTGTGAGTCGCCGTGGACGATTCGCAAAATTATATAGCGATAACGGACGAAACTTTGCTGCTGCCGACAAGGAACTACCACACCATTTATGTCAGCTTAACTAATCGCAAGTGCGCGAGATCTCCATTACAGAGTGGCATTTCATTCCTGCATCCTCACCTAATTTCGGAGGCAGGCACATATGGGAGGCAGGCGTCAAAGCCTTTAAGCACCACTTCAGACGCGTTGTTGGAGCGCACACTCTTGCGTTTTAAGAAATGTTCACCTTGCTGGTTCAGATAGCAGGATGTCTGAACTTATGGCCCTTGAACGTCTTCACAGACAATCCTGATGATCTAACCGCCCTTACTTCAGGTCACTTCCTAATCTGCGAATCCCTTATAAGTGTGCCTATTTCGAGTACTTTAGAAACCTCCCTTAACGGGCTGAATTGTTAGCAACTGGTCCAAAATATGCATGAGCAGTTGTGGCATCGTTGGAGCACGGAACACATGCACAATTTACAATTGGGCGATAAATGGCAGCAAAAACAAGGTCCAATCAGTCTTCATGATCTTGTTTTATAAAGATGGACAAAATGCAACCGTAGCGTATTGAACAACTCCATTCAAGTGGCGATGGTCATACGCGTGTCATACGTCACAAGAATAGGTACGCTAAACGTGCAATCACCGAAATCTGTGTCCTCACGTAGACAGACCTGTGTTCCTCTCATATATAATGTGGGGTTTCCAAATGCATGAATTGAAGGTCGGCGGGACAGATGAAACTAAACTCTTACGCCTTTGACACTATATGACAAGCACGTATCAGACCTTTTCCTGATGACATAAACTGATGTTCAAATAAATCAACCGATTTATCGAATTTCTTCTTGATTGGAGTCGCAAAAATCGTGTCAAATTTAACACATCCAAAACGAAGTATTATATTAAAAAAAAGCTTGCGCCGACATTCATCCTGACATCAACATCTGCAGAATTGATGTGTCTCCATTGTTCCAGTCTGGTTTCGTCTTAAATAAACACTACTCAGTGGGCCACAAATCTTTGAACGGGTAACTTAGTTCGCAGCCAACTCAGAACGATTTGTGAATATATCCAATAAATAGTTTCGTTCACTTCGATAGGGAGTGCGCTTCAAACACAATTTTTGTCAGCTCAACCATAAGTTTAGCAGCACCAAGCTCGGAAGGTATTGTTATCTTTTTTGGCGAAAAATTGGATTGCGTCGTTCTCATGCGTCAGCAAAGCCGTGGAGCTGTATGTTTGTAGCGAAGCTGATGCTCATATGTAAAGGAATGCGTAGCACATTAAGTGTCTGCAATTTGAACCGGAGCCTCAGCCTTTTGGAATGAAGATCAACGGCAAGAGATGCGGCCAACGATCGCCACTGGATCAAAAATCTAAGCGGCGCCACTTAAGTATAGTCCTTTTAGAAGCGCTTGTAGGATCGGTGCAGGTGATCTTGATCATGAGTCGGATAACAAGATCCACGTTAAAACTACGGGTTTTTATGTGACCTTCTATTCTGTCGCTGATCTCTGGTAGTCTCTTTTGCACAATCTTCCTTTGGAATCCCAGCAAGCAATTGTGAAACGTTTGCGGATCGTTTGTGCATCATCCTCTATTCGTCAGTATATCTCAAGATATGGAACAAATCTGGTAGCACACGTTACTATACTTAACTGAGCTCTAAGTACCTCACTTATCTAAGTTCTAGATCTTTCCACCACAGTCTGGAGGCCCCGGAACGTTCGTTTAAAATCTAACTAACAGATGGCGCGAGGTTAACTAATTGCATAAATCGTTACAAATTGTTCGTTCAAATTCTACGTAAATCGTTACAAATAATAGTTTGTTCAAACTTGTAATAGATGGCGCATAAATCATCACAACAATTTCCCAAGATTTGAACTGCAGTTCAAGAAGTTTTGTTAGTTGAATTATTCCTGAAGATAAAATTTTGTATCTTCATAATCCATCGATTTAACTGTAAAAATACATAGTCGCTTCTGATGGTAAATAATTTTGTAAGAATGTTTTTTTTTTTGATTTCTTAACTTAGGAATTTGTTTAACTTTCGTCATATTTACTTGTCACATATTTTCGATTTACGTTCGTTACGTTTTTATTATTGCTTTAGCTAAATATTATGAATTCATAGGAAAATATCAATAATAAGTAAGAAACTGCAAAAAACTAACTAACTGAAAAATTCTTACAACTAAACAAACTCACCTCACGCAAGTTACACCGAGCAAAAAAACCCCTCGATTCAATCTCCTGTTTGTAACAGCACAACTTCCTGCTTAATTATCAATAATCCCACATATTATCGACCACATCGAATTCACCAAGATTTAAAGCAGAAAACTCCGAAAAATAATTCCATCCAACAAAAAACCACGCGACCTTGAATCACAAGACCACAAAAATTCTTCATTGTGCGAATATTGACGGTACGATGGCGCTGTTACACCCAACCGTAGAGTGTACTAATTGCTCAATGCTACAATTCAATACTTTTAACACACAGAAAAGAGTGAACCAAATCAATGTAGGTGAAACAATAATCGCCAAATAAATAATGCTTATTAATAAGGTGAGAGATTAGCCTACCGTAAGCTCTTAGTGCGTCCAGTTGTTTCCTTGGATATTAACGCAGACTTTTATTACTTTCTAAACGTGCAGAGTTCGTCTGACGCGTTTTTCTATTACGATCGTTATGAGGCAGTTTCGCTTTAATATAGACCAAAGGCCATTGCTGAAAGACAATCGTTAAATATTATAAAGTCTTCTTAGTAACCTACTAGCATTGAATCTCGCTTGTTTCAGTTTTTTTGCCGCTGCACAGTTCTTTTGCTCCCAGCTTTCTAATGGGCCCAGCATCATAAGGCCATTAACATTGAAAATTGATCTACTGTGCGAACTTTTCTGAACGCACACGGTAAAACAAACCAAACAATCTCATCTGGCGCACAATCGTCTTGCGGCGTTTTATACCAAGAAACCACCAAGAAATGAATCAATTTCGATGCTGGACTTTGGAAAGATTTGTTCGGACGCGCCATCCTCTCTGTCTTCGGCCACTTTACACTTCAACTCCAATATTTTTTCTGTCTTCCAAGCAATTTTCGAGGTGATTTCAGTCATCGGAAGCAGCAATTTAACCTAAAGTAGCCGCCATTCTTGGCGAGAAAAACATCGTCTTGCAAAGGTGCTTACCTGAAAATAGATAGAAGAAAAAAAAGAATAATGTTAAAAGTTTCGAACTGAATTACGCTGGGAACTGGGATAGGTGTGATATGATTACGACTTGAGAACTTTCTACGGGATTATTTGTCTTTTTTCGGTTGGTAATGACCGTCTTTTAATGGACTTGACAATTTTTTTTTGCGCCTGAGGATCTTTAGTTTGGGCTTGGGAAATTTACTGTGTTGAAAGCAGGTGAAGTGTGATGAAAGATGAGAGATATGATGGTGGAAGATTGATGATCGGACGGATAAGATATGGGACATTGTGTGCGAGGTAAAATGATTGAAAATGCTTTGAGAGAAAAACTATGTCAAAGTATTTTGGGATGTTCAGAAATTCGGCAGTTAGTTCGGCAGTTCAGAAAAGTGATTCTCACAGGGTAGCAATAAAGTAATATGAAGTTGTGAACAATATAGCATTTCCGGCCCTTTAATGTCTTTCTGTCTAATCTATGCAAGATGGGATTCTTTCGAAGCAAGGAAAAAACTACCGATGGACCTAATTGTAATGATGGTGCATAATATATTCGATGTTATCCAAACCGTATGTTGGATCCATGAAGCTTATATAGACCAAAAACCTCCTACTTCGTCCTCTTCATGCTGGCAGTGAGAGCGTCAATCTCCTATATATGGCTCACATCGTCTTCTTCTTTATTATTTCACATCTCCTCTCACTGCAACACATCCGCCAATATAATTTCTGGTGCTTGTTGTTCTCCGGCTGCAGTCTATAGATCAGCTCTGTTTATGTCGAACTTGGAGCATTCAAAAGAAAAAAGCCCTCCACAATCTCAATTTCATCCATATATCTGCGACAGTATCACGACTCATCATGACCCTATCGTTGAAGACCTGCTCTATAACATCTATGTCCGCTCAAACAGTCAGAAAGATCATAGCTCAATTTACCAGGATCCCTGTGGTTCGCACGATCACGGCAAGTTTGGAATGAGTCTATATCTCCAGCGACCCTCTTATGATAAATCCAAAAGGAGATGTTGGCTTGCGTTCGTCCACATGTCAATAGATATCACCCCAGCTTTCACACAAACCGCTATTTCCAACGTAGTTCGGTAGGTGCAGAATGTGCTTAGTGCATATATGACCATACGTTTATAATAGGGTACCCAAGTTCTGCTTAGTTCGCGTCTTCACCTTCACATCTTCTTGTTCAGAGTAGTCTGTCTGATACTGCTGGCGTCACAACCTTTGAAAGATGGCTAGCGGTATTAAGTTCTTTCGGAAGGCGTAATACTTGACGAGGTTGTCTTCCGCTAACCCCGACGGTTGTATGTATCTCTGCCTCAGCCAGCTGCTTAAAAAATGACTCATAGAACATCTGAGAGTTCAATCGCGAAGTTTACCACCTCCTCCTTATGCACCCTCCAGACTCCTCTTAAACTAGGCCTGCGCACCGCAAACCTCGAGCATTTAAAGAGTATATATGCTCCGCCTCTTCTCCCTATTTTTGGGATCAAGACAACCCTCGCCCGTCTCTAACTCATAGGAACCACCACGCAACGCTTAAATATGACCACCAGCCACGAGACTACTAGAGGTCGCGCCAAAAGAGTTGATGCCGGAGCGCGCAGCTGGGGAAACTGAAGCTGCACACAAATAAAAATTGCGCACATATTGATAAGAAATGCGCTTATGTATTTTCAAATTTCCCCTTCGAAATTTGTTGCGACTTGGCTAAGGGACGGGAACGGCATGCGGGGATTCTACTGCGCATGGAAAACGCGACTTTCTCGGCATCAACTCTTTTGGCGGGACCTCTACCTTAGGTAGTTTCTGTAGTATGACTGGTAGTATGCCATTCGGGCCGGGTGCTTTGAAGGGGGAGAGCTATTAATCGCCCAGAGGATCTTTTCCTTTATAATAACAGTGGAAACATCCTCCCAGGAGTGTCTCTTCCGTGCGCTCATGCTTCGACCTCATTTTCGTCCTTACAACCGAGAACGTGTGTGTTCATTAATAGCTCTATAGACCCGGCCTGCGATTCTGTCCAAGCTCCGTTTGCCTTTTTAATGGAGAACGGACTGAAGTGTCCTTTGAAGAGGATCTTGCATAATCTGGCAGAGTCTCCTAGACTCTATATACAATGGCAATACCCATGCCAGGTATCTCTCTTGGCTCAGGCAATGGATGTCTTGTACAGTTTTAGGCAGTCTTTGTAAGGCTGCAAAAGGTCGTGTTTGTAACAGCTATTGAAGATTTCTCATGTTAACTTCCTTAACTTCTACAGATCTTCATTCCACCACGCACCAAAGGGTTTTTGGCCCCGCCTTATTGAGAAGGATATCTTATACGCCGAGCATTTTCGAACGTATTGACCCTATCTTCGACTTTCTCTATAAGGTCTATCTTTTCCTGTGCGCACTCTCTAGTTCTGTGGCTCTCAGAACCTGGCCGAACCCTGAAGCGTGTCCATCTGTGATCCGAGGACACTTGATTTGATATCCTCCAGTTTCCTACTTTAGATGTTTCCGTGTCTGTGGACAACGTGATCTCCAACACTTCCTTGCCACCTTGGAAATTCTCCGTGCTTGGGAATACGAAGGTTGGAGTGTTACCGCGATTACACATTGCTAGGTTTGAATTTATGATGTAACCGAATAATGACTCCCTTTCTTGTTATTCTCGTTGCTTCCCAAAGGATATGCCTCGCATTGGCGTCGCACCCTAAGATCAGGTTGGGTTCTTTTAGTGCTGTTGTCATCCGTATGAACCCCCCAGGCAGTGCAGGCAAGCCTTACAACTCATTAGGACGCCATGGCGTTGTCGTCAACTAAGTATCCAAACAATTCTTATTGAACTGTATGGCAGCTAACTCACACAGAGCCGGCGCTTGGGTTTTTTGCGCCCGGTGCACTATGCCATACTGCGCCCCATAAGCTGAAAATTTTTGAACGCAGTGAAGGGCAATAGAAAAGACCCAAACACTCGCTGAGTGGGAATAATAATTTTCATAGTTTGCGCAAAATTAAAGATTGCACTAATAATAATGCATATAAGATAAAAAATTTCGCAAGGGTCAACATAAACCAACAAAATTCTACTGAAAACGTCGTTTGCGGAGAAGAGAGTTTTTGACGGCTGTGTGGTTGTTGTTGTTTTTTGTCTCTTTTTCTAGGAAAAATAAAAGAAAAGAAATGGCAGAACGGAGAATAAATAATAATTAAAAGCAACAACAACAAGCTAAAACATTCTAACGTATAGTTTGTTGGAAAAGTTGGCTCTTGTGAAAACCTATGCGATTTTTCATCGAATTTCAAAAGGAAATTGACGATTACAGCCATTTTCTGTAGGCTGGCCCGTGTGAAACTGGGCATATTAATTTGTTAGATAGTAAAACCCCGGCTTCACCGGCCGAACTGCATAAGTTTGAGCAAATTAGTGTACTGAACTTCAATTTTTGCCTTAGTTCCCAATAATTTTCACATATTGAACTCAGGAAAAATATTTCCTAAGTTCGCCCAACAGAACATGAAATTGAGATTGAACGTAAAAGTTCGCTCAAAAGAGATTAATCAATTGGAATAATGGAATATCATTCCAGTGAGCTTTTGCATTTCTAACTTCTGGCGAAAAGCAACAACAACAAGCACTCATGCGGATTGAACTGAACTTTATTGAACTGAGGTCGGTGAAGCCGGAGTATAAAGAAACAAACAAAAAATAGGAATTAAAGAGCTCTCTCCACAAGAAGTTTTTCTCTCCTCATTTCGTTCGTTTACCTCCTTTAACAATTCTTGAAACAGAATTTTAAAGTGCAGCAACAGCGCTCTTAAATTTATATCAATCAAACAATTTTTCCTTTGTGTGAGTGGATATGGTGGTTTTTACAGAATTTTAAAAAAGGGCTCCAAATAAATGAGAGATTTTTCTTGCTAAAATTCTCTAAGCTAAAATCTCTGGAAACTTCCTGCACGAGGAGAGGTGAAATTTCCCCGTTTTTTCTTACATAAGAAAGTACAGGGACAAAAATTGGGTAAATTAGCGTAATTTCTTGCACCCGTGAGAATACTTTTAATTTTTTTTTAAGTTTTCAATTTTTTTTAATCTTAATTTCTGAAACTGCGCCCATGACAAATTGCGCCCGGTGCAAGTGCACCATTCGCACCTATGAAAGCGCCGCCCCTGAACTCACATAGCGACGTGTGTGAAGCCACGGACCAACGGTTCCGTATATGGAGTCTGGATACTCTGGCGAGCAGGCGACGTTGCCAATCAAATGTACACGAGTTGTACTGCAGATCACTCAGGCTCAACCGCCGCCATTGTGGACGCACGACTCAATATTTGTGTTGGAAAATGAGTTTCGATACAGAAAGGTTTATTGTGGAAATTCAAAATCGAGACTGTACTGAGACGGGCAGTAGCCACTGGCTGGTCTACTTCACGACCTTCGGTAGCCTACTCACGTTGCCGGCGGTGTAATCATGGCGTCCTGCTGAGTTAGGGCTTTTAAGGAGGTTATTTGTGGCTATTTTGGAATGCTGGAGGTTGATCTGAACGCATTTTCCGATGCCCTGATCGACGTCCTCGGCGTCCTCCTTCAAACCCGAACTCTCCACTAGTTCATCCACATAGGAAGATTCCACCTCTGGGAAAGGGCTTTTAAAAAATTTCAGTTTGGCATTCCTGATGTCTTGAGGCCCGATCTTCACATCTGATTACCCTGAAACCTCTAACTATCTCTAAATAGCAAGGCGATGTTCCTCCCTTGCCTGAGAGGATGTGGTTCAACACCATATCCATCCAAATTTCGGGACTGATACGTCCCCCCACAGCCCTCTCGTCCATCGAAGTTACTTTGAGGTGATCTCTGACCCCCTCGCTCAGCAGCCTTTCTGGGTCCGGATATGATCAACCTGTCGCTGCTGTACTCGCTGCAATAGGCTTTTGGGGGGACGTTTTGGTCTTTTGGCATCTCGCTCAGTCTTATCTTTAGGAGAGGATCGAGGTCTTTTCTGTACCTCCAGTCACTCGGGATGGTTGGTTTGTAATTCTCAACAAGGGGCTGGAACTTTAGTTTGTCCGACTGGTCATGTACCCGCCTTCTCATTCTTAGCAATCTTGTCAAGAATGGAAAGGGCTCTCCGGTACTGGGTCTGCATGCGCTTACCAACTGACATGTGCTTTTGATTTGGTTTGCCCGGTCGATCCAAAACGGGTGTGCTAGGACTGACACTCCCGAATCGGTGGTCTTCGCAGTTACCGTCTCCAGGTTGGAGGTGAGTAACTTTTACTCTGACGAGGTTAAAGATGGTATTTGTGCAGGTGTACAATGGCTGGAACAAGCTGCACAACTGGCGATCGCCTCCACACTAAAGGCAAGCAATATTTTATTTTTAGGTTTTCTCACGATTAATGCGGAAGTGAGTCCATCCTGCTAGAGTCAATTACTTATACACGACCTTACCTGAGCATCGGAGGGAACAGTTTGCGACCAGTGCTCTTTAACAACTAGCTGGCCTCGCAGCCATCGGCATGTTAAGCACCTTGGGTTAGAAATGGAAAAAGGAAAGGGGGAAGAGAAGAGGGGGGTGTGTACCTAGCTTTGTCTGGCCTCTTCAATTAGCCTGTTCGACATAGGAGTCCCTACCAAACTGAGGTGTAGATACCCGGTGAGTATTGACTAAGGGACACACTTATTTTCACACTAAAGAGTATAGCATACAACATCCATATTGATTCTATGAAGTCAGGGTAGAGGTGGTTTAGGTAGAGTAAGGTCCTATGTCAAAGTGTAAAGGATAAATATGACTATCTGCTGGAAATTTAATTTCACCTGCTATTTATCATGTACGAATCCTCCTGAACGATAACTTATGTAAGTAAGGAAGTAAAAAACCATCGGTAAGTGAAAATACGGTAAATGCGTTGAGTTGACTTAAAATATTTACGATTAAACGTGTTTCAATGTCTTCAAAGCAAACGCAAAAACCTCTTCGTAAAACTAGCCACCTTCCTCATAGCCAGAGTTCTCCTCATCATTATGTCATTACTCATCCTCAATCCTCGATTATATACCAGACTGTGAACCTTTGCCATATAAAAACGAGTAATCGTAAGAAAAGGCTATTTACTCCAAAGAGATCACAAAAGGTTAAACGAAAGTGAAAACGAAGTTCATTGCACGAAAAACCAGAATGCGCCGCCAACTTATGTAGGTTCCTGTGACGATACCAGACTGCACTGAACGCATGCATCACCACAAAAAGCTACTCCACAACTTTCCAAAAAACTCAATTGCACGCAGGCTATGGCGGATTCTTGGTGCTCTTGTTCGACACTTGTTGATTTATCACCAAAAATATAAAGGCCCCAGTTTGGCACTAGTAGAGAGAGATTAGCATTCAAGACCACAAAGCAAAATTGTCCCCATTTACAGTATTTTAAGTATCTCAGCACTTTTCCTTTTGACTTTGCGCCAAAGTCCAGGATTTTCGAAATATAAAACAAAGAAACCGAAAATTTGGACGCCGCCACTCCCGGAATCCGTAAAATTTGTATTTTATTTGTTTTGCTGAAAATTCGAAGTTTCCACAGAAAATCGCCTTTTTTAACATTCAATCCAGGTGTGCTGATGCTCACCTTCTGAATTTGCATTCTGCCCTCGTAGGAGATCGGCGCGGTGCAATTGTGGAACGCGAGATGGCAGTGAACTTGATTTCGGTTTCGTTGATTGCGCGCACGGATTTTCATTGTGCGGTTAAACTTTCAAAACAGATCATCGCATTTGTGCCATCGGTAGGCACAGAACCACGTGAAATGTTTGCGAGAATAGCAAATTGCGGCGTTTTTTAGTTTGCGCAAAATACGGATTAAATGTCGCGTAGTGGAGAGTAGAGAGTAAAACCGTGTGTGTGCCAGATGGGCGCAGAGATCCGTGGATAATAATAAAATTGAAAGTTTTCCTTTGGTTGTTGGCTTTGTTTCTGTCTGTTTTTTATATAAAGCAGAATTTTTAATGCATCATAAAGTGCAAAGGTGTTTTGTGTCGTTTGCGTCTTGCACTTTTGCTTTTTGAATGGGGAATAAGGTGGTATCAGTTTCCTATATATATTTTTTAAGGATGGGTGGGGTGAAACTTGGTCACAGTGTGTCTCCTTCAACAAAGGATTGGGTAATACAGAATACATAATTGCTTGAAAACCTCTTCTAAATCTGTATCCCAGCAAAAGATTCATCATTTTGAAACCTTTAAAGTTAACCCATATTTAGTTAAGGCACTTAAGCCCATCCAGAATCTTGGCATTCATAATGGCATAATTTCGGCTCAATTTCATTAGTATGCCGATTTATCGCGTCATTCAACTCTCGAATGGTTGTTGGCCTATTGGCACACACTTTATCTTTTAAATCTCCCTAACGGTGTCAAATCCCATGGGCTCCCTCCTGTGCTGAAAGTTGAGTCGTCACGACACGACAAGTCGTTTAAATTGAAGAAAGTGACATTTCAGTCGCATTACGACTTTCAGCATAGGGGCCTAGAGTGGAAATGCTTAGTTGAGTTTAGGCCCCTGTACTCAAGTCGTGATTCAACTGAAACGTCACTTTCTTCAACTCAAAACGACTTGTCGTGTCGTGACGACTCGATCTAGCCAAACAGGCCCTTGACTGGAATCCGCAAGGATCGCGTCGAGCTGGAAGACCTAGAACAACATGGAGGAGAACCCTTTTAGCAGAAGCTGCGACAACTGGTCGGAGTAGACAGCTATCGCACAAAACAGAATCTATGTTCCATGAGGGATTAAAGGGGAATAAGTAAGTAAGTACAGGATACCCGAGTTGGTATATTCACGGGCTAGCTATTTTTAGAACCATATCTGCATCTGTAACTTGCATGCAAAGCGAACAAATGCACTCGGTACATGGACACAAAAATTGAAAAATACGCCTGCCATACGGGCAATCTTCTTCTTCTTCTTTGATCCGTTAGCTGGCGGTCCGAGCGGGACGTCCCCGCAACGGATACGCTGCTGTCGGTGCCGCTGGGTCCCGAACTCTATTCACGATTCGCTTCCATTCTTCTCGGTTTTTGGCGGTGTCTCGAGCCTCGGTAACTGATAATCGTTGATTCTATAAGTCACCCTCGATATTCTTCAACCAGATTTTCTTCGGTGCCGATCGCTGTATTCTCCAGTCTGCAGGACGGTCTCGCCAGAGAAGTTTACGTGGCAAGCGGTTATCATCCATTCGGCAAACATGTCCAAACCACCGTAGTCGACGTTTTTGCATTTCTTCTTCGATCAGTGTTTGCTGATCGCATCTTTGTCTGACAACGTCGTTTCGAAGGCGATCACGGAGTGAGACACGGAGGATCTGCCTCAAACATCGCATTTGGAAGACCTCGAGCTTCTTAACGTCCGGTTTGATCAGTGTCCACGTTTCAGATCCATAAAGAAGAATCGGAAGAATCAACGTTCGGTAAAGACGTAGTTTTGTTTTGATGGAGATATTTGCTCGTTTCCATATGCACCACTTGAGCGAGGCGAATGTTGCTGTTGCCTGGCCGATACGGCTGTGAACGTCGGCCGTCGATGCTACTTTCGTTTCCTCAACCAATGATCCCAAATATTTGAACCTTGGAACCTGTTCGATTTGGGTTCCATCGAGGTGAACACTGGCTCTTGATCCATCCGTTGTGAGCACTTTGGTCTTTTCCGCATTGATTTTTAACCCGTATGATTGGGCAATCTAGGAATGTGCCCGCCATACGTATGCACACCGCTGTTTCAAATATGAGTGTCAATTACAAACCATTCCAAACGCGAAAGTCGTTTTTCCAAACAGTCCCCCAACTAAGTACTAACAACTTTCAATGCTGCTTGACCTACGCAATCGAACGAGAATAGGTTTATTGTGTATGATAATGACACCAAGGTAATTGTCTGTTTTCTTCGTTCTATACAATTTTTAAAAGCTCCATTTTCAGTCTATAGAAAGTGTGTGGGTTCCGTGCTTCGTTTGGACGTCTTTTATTGATAAGTTCTTGCAGCGGGGGTGCGTTTGTAAAAGAAGAATTTTTACTCAGGCGCAGCGTGCCTGCTTTGAGTTTTAGTACTCATTACCAGCTTCATGGCATCCCTTGATATTCTCCGTAAAAGACCCTTTAGGAGTCTTGAGGGTGGCAATGCCATTTCAGAGAGACTTTGTGTAACCTCGTAGAGGTTAAGTCTATTTATTTATACACCTTCGTTTGGATTTTCTCAGCTTACTTCTCTCTCATTGCTCCAAACATCACAGGTCCACCAGGCAACCCTTTGGCTGCTATTTCGCAGTTTCACAGGTCAGTTGCTTTCGAAAGCTATTAAGATCACTGTCGGCAGATTAGCAGAGAAAAGGTCGAGGTCAGACCTAGTGATAAGGTTATTTACGGAGCTGGCTTCTGACATGAGAGAGGTGAAATAAGCCTCCCAGCCAGTGCGCCAAGGAAGCCTAAATGCTTCTGAAGACGTTGCAGAAGCTTCGAAAACAAACGTTATATGTCTGTGGTCAAACATTGTTGGCGAGCTTAAAATGTGCCAGTTCAGTACTGTGGAACTGACGAAAGCAAGTCAATCACCTTTTGCCAGATGCCATTAGGATCGCTAGGTATATATCCATATGTGGAGCTCCATAGCAATTCATCCTGGGCCCCCTCCTATAGATCAAAAGTATAAAATGGATTGAGGCTACGCCTCCGAAAAGAAGCAGTTACAATCCGATTCGCGGATGACATCGGGTTAATGGTCGAAGGATGACGGCTCAATGTGATCGAATGAAGCTATCTGAGAATTTAAAGCGCAGCGTAGTAGGGCTAGTCTGAGCACAAAACTGAAGCTGTGATGGTCACCAAACTTGGCAACACAAGAGTCCGTAAGGATCAAGGTACGGGAATAGATCATTCACTCACAGAGCCTATTCACCCTAAGGTACCTTGGAGCGATGATCGACCGAAGGCCTATTGTAAAGCTCGCATGGAGAGCATGACAGATAAAGCGTCTGCCATTTGTTCAGAATTTCCAAGAATGTTGTCCAACGTAGGAACCCTAGACCGAGCCGTCGTCCTCTCCTGATGGCGAAGGTGGTTAGCTCAGTCTTGCTTTACGTATAGCCAGCGTAGGCAGCGATGTTGAACAGGACGACTAACGACAACAAATTAACACCTCCATACCGACTAATCGTCCTAAGCGCCTGTTACGAATATAGGACCATTTCCAACTATGGATGTCCGTGAAAGCGGAGATGATCCCAGTAGAGGTACTGGCGAGAGAAGACATGCAGTCTATGATCCAGAATATATAAGAGGGAAACTCAATGCAGTGAGGTGGAAGATAGGACACTGCGAGATTGTAACAGAATCGCAGGGGACGTGGGAAGAGTCTGTAAAGGGGCGGTGGACCCAAAGACTCATCCCAAATGTGAAGTGATGGATCATGAGTCTCGCAATTCTTCACTGAACATGGATGATATAATAAATATCGACGACGACGAATAAAGGGCGGAGCTAGAGGTAATGGCAGAAGAGCCAGAAATACCGAAAAATACCCCAGGGCACATGATAAAGGACGAGGATGGATAGAGGAAAGTGTAGGACGCTGAAAGGGCATACATAAGAAGTTAAGGATGGAAGGAAAGAGAGAAATGCCAAGAACCGCTAGGAGCATTAGCAACTAGATAAAAACTTATCCATCGCTGCGACGCTATGCCAAAAAGAGTTTTGTATAAAGAGGTCGATTGAAACAACTACCACTGAGCCACGGAGCTGCGAATCTCTGAGCCGAATTCTTAACCTATTTTAGTGGTCTACGAGGGCTGGTAAAGATACCTTATTAAAAGTAGGGGTAAGAAAGCGAATGGAAATACATAGATGTTGTATACTTTGTACAACTCCCTGCCCTTTGCAATAACAAAAGTGTGTTATTCCATATTACATGCTAGCTTAGGTCGTAATTTTCCGGTAATCCCGACTGAAAGATGCGATTTTTAAAAGTTAGTTTATGGTTTAGATGTAAGACACAAGGGAAGCAGTGCTCAACTTAAATTCAAAGCTACTGATGCAGAAATTAAGCAATAACTCAATAGGCGTAGATTGAACAAACACATCAACACTGTTGAATTCCCCCTCAAAACTGTTGTTGAAATTTATAACAGCAAAATCACGAATTGAACAATCAATGAACCAAAAAACCCTTCACGTCTATGACCCCGAAAAATATGTCCAAAACAATCAACCCTTCCCAAAAAAAATTGAATCTCGTTCGTATCTGTGTACACAAAAAAACGGAGCGCCCAATTTTTGAAATTCAATAAAATAATTTCACACTTTATGAACACCCTTGGTGACTTATGAATGCTGCGTGCTGCGGGTTTTTGGCGTGCAACGTTCCAAACCAGAGCACAGCTTCAAAAAAAAACAGTGACACTGATTCATTGCCAAGGTTTTCCGCATTTGAATCACAGCTGATTTGCCCCCCGCAAAGGCAACAACAAACAACAAAGTGGAGTAAAGATTTGGTTACGTCGAATCAGACCAATAACAACAAAAAATTCGAAAGCTGTACCTGTTTCCGCCTAAAGGGACCTCTCCCTGGGAGGGAGTGGAATCTTCTCCGATTAAGATCTCTAATCATGACGGATCAAGAGGAATTTCAATCGTGAAGAAAACGACAAAAAAAACGAAATCTAGATCAAACCCCGAAAAACTCTCTTAACACTGCGGCACTACACTTAGAAATAATCCGAAGTACTCAAGACTAGCTAGACTCTAGAAAAAACAACGAGCGTTTGTCATCAGCCATGATGGATTGAATTAATCGAAATCCACACAGAATATGTGACACACATTGTGGCCACCAGTATGGAAAAGTGCTTTCGTTCTGTATTAATGGCGCACGCGGGCACGCTTCAGAACTCCTCAACGGTTAATGAGTTGAGCTAGTCTAGCAATTAGTAATGGAGACCCAGTATCGGCGATAGCCAGTGGCCAAGTGAGGAGCAATTAACTGTTGCGACAGAGGAAATCGATGCCAATTTGATGAGCGATTACGATAGCCAACACCTCTACGGGCTGCGGCACTTGACTGTGTAGTATTAATGGCGGTTAGTGTCAGAAGTGATCATGTAGAAGATCGCTTCTTCGCAATTATTAATTATTGGGATTAGCAGCAGATCATACGTGGTGTTCGGATGCAACCTTGATTGGAAATTCTTCGATGATGATAAATGAAAAGTCGCAAAGTTCATTGGGGATTCCTATTTATGTGTGATGATCACATGAGCGCTTCTCTGAAAAAAAAAATCTTAAGGAAGTTTTCGATCACTTCCTCGATGTTAACACTATGAGACGATCGTGCAAAGACCTAAATTGATGAAAATCCGATGAAATATCTGCAAGAAAATATGGGTAGGTGCTGGAGGAATTCCCGTTACAATTCTAGCGTAGTTTCTTTCGGACAAAGTAACAATTTCGTGGTGAAAGATGATGCCTGTTAGATTGGTCAAGACCGAATACTCGTTCGTACAAAAACCGCATCTAGTCTAGTTAATTGATCCTTGGCCTTGATCTGAAATGGTACCAAGTATTAATCATCACGTAATATTGAACATATGCGACAACATGTTTCTAAACTAGTTTTCGGCGATGGTAATAAGATCTGTTAAGTAGAAATATTCATTGGAGAACCCGACTCGAGAAACAAGAGTTAGCAAATGTTCTTAAGTCTTTACATTTAGATTTTTGCTTAAATAAATAAATGGTGAAATGTTTATCGTAGAGAAAAAACACTTGATAAGTGGTACCAGATAAACAAAGACGGGACAGAGTTCGCCAATCATGGAAACGAACATTGGAGGAAGACAGACAAATATACAGGGGAAAGAAACGGAACTAGGTTGCAATTGCAATTTTCTATAAGAGAACCAAAGTTTAGCTAAATGGCTTAGGCAAAATACCTGATCTTCTATCCCTTTTTAAAAATTTCGCTAAAATAGAGGAGGACAGTTATTTTAGCACTAGCGGAACCCGATGGGATTTAAAATCGTACCGACACCTTCTCGTTGGTGCCTCCTAGATAACTAACCGACGACGGATGTACATAGTGCCCGGGGGTATAGCTGAGCCACCCTATCCATTGGGGTATAATTCACGGATCCGGTCCTTCTAGCAGTGGGGTTAGGCATTGCCCTGGCTACCGGACCCCGTAAAATATATCAGTTAAGAAACCAGAAGCAAAGAGTACGGACAGGAACGGACAGGAGAAACGACTACGGCTATGACAACAGCACCTGTCAATGGTTTTCGGAGCATGGAACACGCGAAGTATGTACCGAACTGCAGCAATTAAATCGCTATTAGACGAGTAAGCAGATATAAAATAAAATTACTCGCATTACAACAGATCAGATGGATAGGAGGCGGGTCAAGGGACTTGGTAACTACGGAATATTCTACAGCTACAGAAGGGAGCATCACTTAGAAGTAGGCTTCATAATGCACAAGTCAATTATAGATAATGTTAGAGTTTAAGCCAATAAGTGAACAACTAAGTTCGATTCGATAAGAACGAATTCTTCACCGCCAAAATTGGAATAGAGAACTGGCACAGACCGACCATCGGAAAGGAAAGTTTTGACGAAACATCAAACGACGATAAACGGCAAAGTGTTATCCTAAAAAGTAGAAAATATTACTGATAAACTTAAAATTTTGCACATACGCTGCAATCTAACTAGGAAAGGAATGTAGATATATACCAGGTATTTGTCGATTCATACCACTCAATAAACAGAGAGAAGCTGTACGAGATCTTATCGGAATTAGGAGTCCCCTCAAAGCTGGTGCAAGCAAATGCGCAAAAAATAGCTTACTGACGAAGGTTAGGATCCAAAATGTTGCCCCCTGTCCTGAAAGTCAAGTCGTGATTCGTGACAAGTCGTTGGGGCTGAAGAAAGTGACGTTTCAGTTTCACTTTAGGCCTCTGCGCTGAAAGTCGTAATTCGACGGAAATGTTACGTTCTTCAACTCACACGACTTGTCACCAATCACGACTCGACTTTCAGCACAGGGCCCGTTATAATAGAAGAGTTCGACGCGCGGCAAGGAATTAGACAAGAGGATGAGCTGGCCACAATGCTCTTCAACTTCCATTCTAGGGTAAGGAAAACGTCAAACCAGAGAAATGCATCAACAGTCGGTACAATTACCGGATTATGGGGTTGACGTGAACATCTTGGGAAGCTTATGTCGAATTAAAAGAGACGGCAAAAGCCATAGGCCTGAAGATAAACGAAGATAATGCCAAAAGAATCCTACCAAAATCCAGAGCAGGACTACATATTTAGAATGGAAAGAAATATAGCGCTATCGACGAACATAACCTAGAAGTAGTGGATAAAACCGTCTACCTTAAGTCGATAATTACAAAAAGAAACGAAGGAAAAGAAGAAATAACCAGACGAATACTACTGGATAATAGAGCCTTTTATGCCCAAAAACTGCACTGAAAATCTGTGCAAAAAACGAAACTTTTACTTTACAAAGCCGCCATACGACCAGTACTGTGCTAAGGACACACAATAGCGACCCAGAACTCTTCAAAATTTATGAAAATCAACAGATAGATTAGCCGGCCACGTAATAAGGATGGACAATAACCGTATTCCAAAACCGCTCATGGTGCCAGAAATTTCGGGAAATAAATCAGTAAGCAGACCCAGGAGAAAATGTATGAACTCTGGAGAATTGCTGCAAGAAACCATCCAACTTGGAGAAATGCCCTAGAGAAGACCAAGGCCCGATTTGGGCTATAGCGGCATTGAGCGGATGGAAAGGACCACTTAGATCAGGTCTTCACCTAGCGGACGGAACACCTCTTTGTTCACCTGGTTGTCTGGTACTCCCTGCGTCTTAGCCTTTGTTAGTTAGCGGGATTCACTTGTTTCATGAGTCATAACACTCCGACGAAGCTGTCTCCCGTTAGCCCTGACGGCTGTGGCTCAGCTGGCTGTTTAGAAAAAATTATCTCATACAACATTCAAGAGTTCCAACATCCAAGAGTCCCAGGCTCACTACCTCCTCCTCATACATCCACCAGACTACTCTTAACCTGTCATATCTTTTTCCTATCTTCAGATCAAGCTTACTACTAAATATTGTACTATGACTTGAACGTCATGACGGACTAGTGGTACACAGAGAGCTCCTAAGTTCGATAATGCCACATAAAACAAAAAAAGAAAAAGAAAGGATCGATGACGAAATCATGCAAAATGTGGAAATGAAATTAGAATGGTCACATCTTGCGAGGCGCAAACGAGAATCTAGTCAAACAAACCCTTGACTGGAACCCGCAAGGAACCCGTTGAGTTGGAAGACCTAGAACAACCTGGAGGAGAATCCTACCAAAAGACGCCACGACAAGCAGGGCAACTGCTTCCGCCCTATGCCCCATGCGGGATTAAAGGAGCACAATAACCTGCATTCATAACACCCTAGCTCGATGTTAACCAAAGAAGTGTGTGCTCATAGCTGGCTCTTTTTTTCTTTCACATACTGGAACCTTTTAGTACAAAATATTACAAAATATCGTTCGAAATGAAGATACTACATTTTTATGCTAAAGCCAGCTTTACAAGATACTTTGAACACTCTTCAACGTTGTTTGACGATGCTCGAACTACGAGGATCAAAATATCAAGCGTCCTACGTCCGTTTTTGGTCACGTTCGGGCTGTTGTCGTTGAAAGACAACATTCAAATGAAACATTCACTTTATCCAATGTAATCGACATCTTACTTTTCAAAAATATCGAAAGACAAATTTGAGGACTGCAGTGAAATTCAAAGACCAATCGAACCCCTAATTTTAAAATATCCTGAACTAATTGTATCTAGAATCTATCCTGTAATCATTATGTTCCAGAAATCATATGTATCTTACACCTCCAATTAATCGATATGATATCAAATAAATCCCGATGTCGATGTCAATATTGGACAGTACTGCTCCACAAAGAACCTCGAAAATGTCTTAAAGTTTGAGTTGTGACTTCATAGCGTACTATTTTTCTGTAAACCAAGTAACGGCTCGTGTATTTTACGAGGATTTGCAGTGCTCTAAAAACAGACAAATGATAAAATAGCACTAAAGAAGTAAATGATCAAAATGCAGTAAAAGAACGGACGATCAACATTACCTTTTTTAACCATTCAACGATGTCCCTTACTCCATCTCTCCAATATCAATATAACCTCATAGTCTCATAAAAGTTTCAAGGCGAAGGTGTGTAACGATCGTTTTCATTTTACGTTATTATTTTCAATCCATTTTCATTCCTTTTTTTTTAAATAGGTCGACTTGGATGTGTTACATCCGAAGGTCGATTCTGGTTATAACGTAATACAATCGACCTTGCAAACCATCTCAAGTGGATATATAATCCTGTGGAGCCTGTTGACTTCTTGATTTTAAGAATTTATCCGATCTATCGAGTCGTTCTATAGTTTCGCCATCAACAGCATCAGCTTGTAATGCATCGACAAGGTTATAAAATTATTTACAGGAAATTGTCTGAGCCACTTACGTAACTTGATAGTTTCAGTGGCATCCTTTCTATAGACAATAGTCCAGTCAATGCACGGTTTGCCTGGCAATTCCACCAAACAGCACCGATTGGCACCAAAATTTGGCTGTAGGTTCTACTTACCCTCTACTTCAAAGTTGTCAATGTGCCGACGGTTGCTTTTACCCTGGGGGTCGACGCCACCCCTTCTAGGGGGTTAAATTTTTTTTAATAAAAATAAGTATGGGAACGGATAGATTGACTAATTCTAAGCAACTTTTGTTATATAAAGTTTTTACTAAAAGTCAATACTTTTCGAAATATTCGAGAGTGAAAACGTCAATTTTTCAGCAAAAAAACCCGTTTTCAGACGGTTTTTCATGAATAATTCTGAAAATAAGTATTTTATGAAAAAACCATTCAAAGTAAAAATGTAGCTTATAAAAAAACAAAAAAAAAATACTGGGTTTAAAATATCACTAGACCTAATGCTAACGGAGTAATAGCTTGTTAAAGGTTGGGTCTTCTTCGTCAAACGCCAAAATCGTAAGTTTCAACGTGAAATATCCGAAAAACAACGCATTTTTCGGGGAAAACTCATAAAACTTTTTTTGTAGTGCTTGGAAAAACCTTTAATTTTCTTTTTTTTGTAAGTTTCTAGTACCCAAATTAAGCGAGTTATGACAAAAACAAAATTGATCCCCATTTTTTTGGCAGCAAAAAAATGTGAAAATCACCCCCTAATTACCACCCCAATTGAACATGATCGTTACCACTTTACAATTTACTTCATATATGTACTTATAATATGCCCTATAAGTTTGACCGGTTTTAAGTGCTTGGTTAAAAAAAAATGAGCTTGAAGTGAAGAGAGCTTTTTTGCAAGTTTGCAAAAAATTGCCTTTCTTTAAAAATAACTCAAAAACTATGAAAGATACGCAAAATTTAAAAAAGTGAAAAATTGTAGGTTTTCTTTTTCTAAAACTTCTGGTTTTTTTACTTTTTCTGTACGATGAAAATTGAGGAAGATATGGCCGTTTCAAGTTTTCACATGTTCGCAAATGCAACGGTTTGAAGCTGTTTCAGCTCAAACTTTTTAAAAAATAAGAGCTTACAAAAAAATTAGTTTACATCAGCTTATAGCTCTTGGAAAAACCTATAAAATAGTTTTTTGTTGAACTTGATAGCTCAAAAACTAAGGGAGTTATGGTAAAAATACCCAATCACAAATTTTTACAGTTATCAACACACGTATATAACAAGCTGATATAGAAGATTCCTTCATCTTTTCACACCTTCCCAGCCGGAAATTTATCAAGCGCTGTCAAAAGAAATAAGAATGCAGCGCTTCCAATTCATATGTTGTGGAAGTTCTTCGGAAGCACGCACTCTATACTCCCATTTTTGTGCTTTGTTTTTCTCAAGTTCTCATTTATCCCCCTCAGTTGGGAAATTTGTGATTTTTCTAATAATCGCATCACTTGTACTACTAATACTATTTTTGGTGAAAACAAAAGCTTCAGGAGCTTCCCAAGAGCTTCAATTTCCCAACTTCGAGCTTCAATTTCCCAACGCTTCGCTCTGATGACATGTCTGTGTTAAAAGGAAGGGAATTGGGATATGAATAGGAAGCTGATATATCAAAGCCAAATCCACAGTGAGTTGTCATGTGTCTGCAAAGAACAAAGATAATTCGCAGCTTACACCAAATCTACTTCTGATTCGTAATACTCTAGAAGCGCATCACTAAAGCTTCCAGTGGAAGCACTTGCTTTATTTACCGCTGTGATGAAGATCCCATGTTTGCTACTTTATTAACTGAGCCTGTCAATATATGCAAAACAATGAAACATATCATAATATTATTCGGTGCAGGAATAACTTGCAAATTAATTATGGTTTTTGATTTTTTTTGTGTTTTTTATATCAAAAAATATATTTATTGTTTTAATTAAAAACTTAAGAAAATTTTTAATTTTTCCTATTTTTTAAATCAAATTTTAAAAAGTAGGGGTTGTTTTTATAGGGTTTTTTTTATAGGGGTTGTTTTTATAGGGGTTGTTTTTATAGGGGTTGTTTTTATAGGGGTTGTCTTCATAAGGGTTGCAACTTGTAATTCATGATGCAATGATAATTTCGATCGATTAAACGCTTGAATCTACAATTTTACACTTATTTTCGAATAGGGGTAGTTTACACCCCTAAAAAATAAAAAGCAACCGTCGGCACATTGACAACTTTGAAATATAGAGTAAGCAGAACCCAAATCCAAATTTTGGTTCAAATTGGTGCTGTTTGGCAGGATTGCCAGCTTTCGCCGTTTTTTCCGTGCATTGACTGGACTACAAGTCACATCTTCTTTTACGATCATGAAGCATTCTTACATTTTCAGGCTACAATTTTACAGTTATTAAAAATATACAATATCCACAATCAACTGTTAATCTAAATCGATATCTTCTAGGCATAAAAAACAAATTTTAGAGTTTCAATTTATATTTGAAAACGTCTTTGCAATAATATAACAAATATTTACAACAAATGTTTGGCACTGAGTCCATAGGAAGCGTGACCGATTCCATAGGTGGAGTGTCCAAGTCCGTATGAAGCATGTCCAAGTCCATAGGTGGCATGTCCGAGTCCATGTTCAAGTCCTGAGTATCCAGAGTATGTAGAGGCAATTTGAGCTGGAGCAGCATAGGCAATAGACTTAGTAGCGATTGCTGGAGCAGCATAAGCGATGGACTTGGTAGCAATTGCAGGAGCAATATGAGCGCTGGCATAAGCTGGAGCAGCATAAGCAGACACTACTGGAGAAGACACAGAGCTGATCCTGCTGTATTGTGTTGAGAAGGCTGGTGCTGAATGAGCGGCAATAATTGGAGCTGAATGAGCAGCAATCACTGGAGCTGAGTGAACAATTGGAGCAGCATGAGCAGCGATGATAGGTGCTGAATGGGCAGAAATAATTGGAGCCGAATGAGCAGCAACTACTGGAGCAGCATGGGCAGAAACAATTGGTGCACTGTATCCTAGTCCTAGTCCGTGAGAAGCAATAACTCCGGCGTTGGCAGCAGCGAAAAGTGCGCACAAGACAACGATTGAGGATGTCATTTTTAAGATGAGGTTAGATGTTTCTGTTATTACTGCAAGTAGTGAACTGATAACTTCTTTCTTCCAACGTGCTGAATTTATAGTAAAATTTTGTTGATAAGACAAAACATTGAGAAAATTCTACTTTTACTGTTCACAACTCGAAGGACTGAAGGTCACACGCGATTTCTTAAAGTCAGCAATAAGTGGAAATTTTTATGCACTACAATGCGAAAACTCACATGTCCAGTCCCTTTCAAAAATTAAGGTTAAAAATTAAGCTCCACTCCACGGATTGGTGTAAAACGAGAAATTGAGAAGTAACTCCTGAACTTGACCTTAATAACAATAAAATGAACTCGAAATTAAGTAACCAACATGATTTCGATGAGCTTACAAGATTAAATCTTGGGTTTGGTATTAATAATCTGGTTTTTCGTATTTAATGGGAATTTTACAAATTGAAGAATCATAAATTGCAGAAACAATTTTAATCGAAAGAATTTCTTCTTCCCGAACGAAATCAAGTAATGCATTGCAGAAAATATAAGTGAAAAAATTTCCATGGAGAATATAAAGAAAAGACAAAAGGAAAAATTACTAGAACTTTCTGGAATCTGTAACGATCATTAATCAAAAGAGAACAGAGCGAATAAGTAAAGCTAACTATATCTAATTCCAACATGGGCCCAGGATAAAACTAGTTTTTGAAGTGGGCGTTAATATCAAGATTATCCACATTGGATTATCCAATGATATCGACATCATCAGCACTGACCAATTGGTATTAGTTGGATTGTTCAGAGAATAACACTTCTGAGATCTGGATAAAATACCGAAGCGCTTTTGCATTGCTCACGGCAATATATGTACATTTTCCGGATCCCAGAAAAAGCTAGACTAGGATCCGTTCTTCGATACAGACGCTGACTCGAACGAATGTTAAATATCTATTTCAGTAAATATGAGCTGCAAGCTCCATCAAGACGTGTTTTATAAAAAAAACTGTTCACGGGCCTTAGATCTATCCTAGTCTATTGCTGAAGGATATTGTTAGATATATAAACTCTTATCCTGCATTTTCCACTATGTAGTATTAAAAATTGCATAATAAAATGGAAACCATGTCCCTGGTAAAATGTCCCTTGCTCGGAAAATACCAAAAAACCACTTGGGTGCGTGTTTTTATCCCGCCAGAGGCACTTCTTTATCAAAAATGCAGGGTGATGATCCTGATCTTGATGAGGATTAGGATTTCATAAATTCAACACCCGGGCTTAGGGGAAAAGCAAATGAAACATCTCCATTAGTTCTAGTTTAGACGTTCATCCTCCGATAAATAGGTTACCATCGGTTTCTTCTTCTTCTTTGATCCGTTAGCTGGCGGTCCGAGCGGGACGTCCTTGCAACGGATACGCTGCTGTCGCTGGGTCTCGAACTGCTCGAAATTGACCCGTTTGAATCGTTTCCACTGATCGCCGAGGTCCAGACAGCTGCCCGAGATCCATGGCTGTGTCCGTTGCCAACGATCAAATTGTTTGACGCTGCGAATGAAAGGAGGCGTCGTTGCCCATCGTTTCTTCCCCGCTGCTTCGATCTGCTCCTGAATGTGCATTGAAGTCCCTCGCGAGTATGATTAATTCGGTTCGAAGTATCTTTCCAGCGTTTCTTGAAGCTGATCGTAAAATTTGTCTTTGTACGCGTCCGGGCTGGTCTCGGTTGGCGATTTAACGATTACGATATGGGTCTTGATCGTTCCACCAATAGTTATAACGGCAAAGCGCTCAGATATCGGTTGGAATGCAATAACGCTGCTGGAAGCCCGTCGATCGACCATAAATCCGACGTCGGCCTCTCGTTTCTCACCACCGGAATAGTAAAGCGTCATCGTTTCGTCGATTGTTGGCAGAATGATCGTCGATGTCCCGAATCAGGTAAGTCGTAGTTCCGATAGCGCAGCAATTGATATTTTACCTTTCAATAATTCCATGATTTCCTTCCGACGTGATGTCCTATTCGTACATTCCACACGGCGAATTGAATTTTTATTTTCGGTGTGACTAATTTGGGTCTTCGGCCAGTAACCCACTTCTCACCAGCATCCCTGGTCCCCAGCGCTGGCACATCGACTGCCCCGGATGCAGTAGCATTATTTCGTAAATAGTTCGTATATCCATGCGGTTTCATGCCTATTTTCTTCGGTTTCCCGATTCTGGTCGATTCGGCAGATCGACTACCCTCCTCCTTTCACACCCTGGAATTGGGACCAGACAACGGCGGAGTTGCGATCAGTTTACTTCTAAATTGGTTTTCTTCTAGCCCTGGGTCCTTGAATACAGATGTATCCCAAAGCAGTGCCGCTTCCATGATTACTCTACAGGCAAAGGAGAGAAGTCAGAAAACTATTTAATAGAGCTAAGGTCTCGGGCAGCTGGGACCTCTACATGAAAGGTCTTACCAATAATAAAGATTTGAAAAGATCCAAACGATTTTTTATATGATAGTCTCAGCTTAGGTGTCACCCTTTGTACTACTAGTCCGTCATATCATTCACGTGAAGGTGTAATGTCTAGTAGTAAGCTTAGCTCGAAGGATAGAAAGAACAATAGGATAGATTAGGGGGAGTCGTATGAGTGTTGCACAAGATCGCGGTGAACCTTGCGTTTGACTCCTTGGTGTTGAATGAGTTCGGGAATACTGACTGTGGTAGATTGTTCCACAGTCGAGTTGTTCTTGTTATAAATGAATTTTTAAACCAGAGTGTGCGCGAAGATAAGAGCTGTAAACTGTAAGAGTGAGACGAGCGGGCAAGTTTTGTATTGCGGGAGAATTGTCGTGGAGGCATAAGGTTACTTATTTCAGTGGAGCAGTCGTTTTGGAAAAAGCGTTAAAATTTTGCAAGAGCTGCTACATTCCTTTGGTGGCTTAGTGAGTCACTTGAAGAGCAATTGGCGATATCACCAATAAGTTTGCATCCTGTCCAGCCAAGCTAAGGTAGTTCTCCGAGCCCCGGCCCAGATATATGAATTGTATTCGAGGCATGGACGAATGTAGGATGTTAATTAGCCTTGGCCGACGGCTAAATTTGCACCTTTTAAGGTATCCCAGGCACTGTGATGCTTGTTGGATGCTTCGGAATGTGCGGTTATTCCAGCGCAGATCCTCGTCTAATGTTATATCCTAGGATATTTAGAGACGGTATTACCCACGGAAATAGGAGGTTCGGTGCAAGTTTTATTGGAGATGAGACAGTACTTCGTTGTCAATGCATTAAATTCGACACGGTTCTTAAGGGTTCTCAATTAACTGAGCCTGGATTGGCCGTAGAACCTGATCCTGGATCGGAGGTACTACTTACCATGAACCATTGACACCTTCAAGCCTTTCAAGACTTCTGAAAAGGACCACATCTCTCCGGCTATCCTTCAGAGAGTCTTGGAAGAGATCTTCCCAATACTGCTGGCCATTATTTCGAGGTAGCTTTGTGCTGGCTCATATTCCGAGCTGCTGGAGAGACCGTAGGTAGGTAGTCTTTATCCCCGAATCGGAGAGAAGATGGAATAGGGAAACAAAATCCTATGGACTTATCAGCCTCTATTCTTTTTTTCTAAAAACGATGAAGAAGGTTTTAGACAAGGTTTTTAGGCATATTAGAAAGGGTCTTACAGCGAACCCACAGTCCCTCCGGGACAAGAAAATCTCTCTGCGCCTTTGCAGACATTGAGGGTGCGTTTGACAACGTTACCTTCGACGCAATCAATGAAGCCGCAATAAAAAGAGGCTTTAAACCCCCCTCCACGGCGAGATGGATCACGTTGCGTCATCTAATACTGCAAGTTTCATTCATTCAAAAATACTATCTACATTATTATATCATTTGCAAAATAAATCAATACGCAACAGCAAATCGTAAAACTTACATTGTACGCAGCAACCGAAAACTCCTTTCGCTGAAATTTTGTAATGTTGAGAAACCAGATTTTTACTACCAAACCCAAAATTAACTCTCTTAAAATAAACTGATCGGAACCATGTTGACTACTTAATTTCGAGTTCAGTTTCATTGTTATTAAGGTCAAGTTCATGGATTACTTCCCATGTTCACGTGTTGACTTCAAGTGCTACATTGGTACCGTGCATCACTTTTATATTTTGAAATGGAGTTTTTGGTAGTTCGTTCACTGCAATGTAGTTGCTCTTATTACCGCAGCTGTAAGAAATCGCGTGTGACCTTCAGCCCTTATGAACAGTCAAAGTAGAATTTTCTCAGTGGATTGCCTTATCAACAAAATTTTCCTATAAATTCAGCACGTTGGAAGAAAGAAGTTATCAGTTCACTACTTGCAGTATTAACAGAAACATCTAACCTCATCTTAAAAATGACATCCTCAATCGTTGTATTGTGCGCACTTTTCGCTGCTGCCAACGCCGGAGTTATTGCTTCTCACGGACTAGGACTAGGATATAGTGCACCAATTGTTTCTGCCCATGCTGCTCCAGTAGTTGCTGCTCATTCGGCTCCAATTATCTCTGCTCATTCAGCACCTATCATCGCTGCCCATGCTGCTCCAATTGTTCACTCCGCTCCAGTGATTGCTGCTCACTCAGCTCCAATTATTGCCGCTCATTCAGCACCAGCCTTCTCAACACAATACAACAGGCTCACCTCTGTATCTTCTCCAGTAGTGTCTGCTTATGCTGCTCCAGCCTATGCCGGCGCTCACATTGCTCCTGCAATCGCTACCAAGTCCATCGCTTATGCTGCCCCAGCAATCGCTACTAAGTCGATTGCCTATGCTGCTCCAGCTCAAATTGCCACTACATACTCCGCTGGATACTCAGGACTTGAACATGGACTCGGACACGCCACCTATGGACTTGGACATGCTTCATATGGACTTGGACACTCTACTTATGGAATCGGACACGCTTCCTATGGACTCAGTGCCAAACACTTGTTGTAAATTTCTGTGATATATTATTATAAATATTCATTGAAATATAAACTTTGACAGTTACTTGTTTTGTTATTACATTTCATCATGGACGATCTGGTATAAGGCATCCTACCAAGGAAGGTTTAGTCTCTTCCTCTGTTACATTCTATAAATCCTACCAGAAATGGAATTGTCTTTCAGATAAGGATATAACAATTCCACGATGGATGTTCCTCTCAAAACCAGCTAAGAGATTACTGTGCTTTTTATTTAGTAGCGCAGTTTCTGATCCATATGTTACTAAAGGGCATCGTCTTATACAGAACAGTTTTCATGGCATGGTTAAATATTTGACCATGCACGTATATTGTATCGTTGTCGCATGTCGATCAGATCATCCCTTAGATCGGTATCATCTTCATAAATTACTTGAAGTAGTCGGTCTACGGCAAGACAAGATCTTTTAGAGTGAAGTCGAAGACTAGATCTTTTGAACTAAATCGCGTTCTAGAATTTGGGCGAACATTGTAATAGTCTCAGATTGTACATTTCGGTTTAGACAGTCGCATTCGGAGTATCGATTGGTTGATTGGAGAGACTCACAAGTAAATACAAATGGGAGAAATCTTATAACTTGGTACAATGACGAAGCCAATGGTGCAATGACGCATACTCGGATCTTGTATATCCAGGAACACCAACGTTTCCAAGATGATCGTCCCATCTGGATTTCTATTAATCTAATAAGTTCTAACAGAACCAGGTGCACCACATTTGCATTCCCGTCAGGCCACCTTAGGGGTCGCACTGTATATACAAGCAGACAATAACTGGACAAATTGCAGCTGCGTATCCAGGGACTCCAAACTGGTAACACCAAAAGCGATAAATACAAAAACATTTCCGAGGTTGTGCTCAAATTACTAAGATCCAGAAGGCAATGGCTTCGGGTACGAAGAAATAGACTGACGGCAGAATACATGGAACTCTGGGCCAGAATCTCCTGTCAAAGTAAAATAATCAGAGAAAGACAATTAGTCCTTCACCCCAGGCTTTTAAGATTATTGATCGCATTATTGACAGAAGAATTTAGAAAATACTTTTAAAACATATTTCAGGACTCATCATACAACAGAGACTCCTAAACAAAAGATATGACCAACGAGGTAATGACCATCTTTGTTTACGACACCTTGCCGGCGTTCAGTACTTTCTCACCAACCAGCAGGGCTTCAGAAAGGCAGAAAGTGCACGTCGCCTGAAGTACTAATAAGAACTCATAAAATCCTCAAGCCTAGATGGACTGTGTATTGAAGAAGTGCATACCTACCATAGCGACGCAACTAGCAATAATTTGTAACATCAGCATTAACAATTGCCATTTTCCTACATTCTGGAAAAGAAAGCCAAAATTATCCCAATCCCGAAAAACTCAGCAGCAACGGAAGTTGAAGAATTTGGACCGATCTCCCTCCTCTCCAGCTTGGCAAAATTGCACGAAGGAAACATACTGAGAAGGCTAGACGATTTCTGCACAGGAAACGATATCACCCTAGGATTCCAATTTGGCTTTCTAAAGAAGCACTCAACGGAAGACGCCCTGCTAATCATGCAAGAGTCAATGATGAGAAAACTCAGAGAAGGTTAATGCTGGGTTACATGCGCCCTAGACCTAAAAGAGGCATTTGATAGTGTATGGCACAGCGGACTCTTAGATAAACTAAATCACTTAGACTTCACATTCCCACTTGTTAAGCTAATCTACAAGAGGCAAAACTGGGGTAACCCAAATTGGAAACTTGATATCTATATCATTTGCGATAAAAAAAAGGTATACCACAAGATTCCATCTTGGGCCACATGCTATTTAATATATTTCTGTATGATTTCTCGCATGAAATCCCCGCACTTCCCTCCACTTGCATCCAGTACGCAGATAATACAATGATGTGGTCCTCGCATGCTTCACCACTCAAGGCGACGGAAACTCTTCATGAGTAGTGTTGTTAAGGATTTTGGGTTTACCGCGTAGCACGGTTTGAATTTTCGGAAAAACCCTGTCAGGTCCAAAAATCTCCGGACCTCTGTAACGGCTGTCGGTTGAGGAAATTTTGCATTAGCAGCGGGTTTGGCTTGATTGGGTATAATTCCTTCCGCTCTAAACTGTTTTAGGTCACCAGTTTAGAGCGGGAGGAATTAAAGGTCATTTACTAGAAAAATACCCTTACTTAGACGCAATGTTAGTTAAGCTGATACTTTAACAACTCGACCAGATATCGAATGCCGTCTTCAATAGTAGGATGACAAATACAACAAATATAGACTAGGCTAGGTCCCAAGATTGTCATATATCAGAGTTAGAAGACTCTGTATTCAACCCCCACAGAAGAAATGAATGTAATTCTCGATCTATTGCCACCTGATCTATACGTCAGGCAGCCGGTCCTGAGCTTACGAGAAGCATGGGCTGCTGGGTGCAGAAGATGATCGGACACGAAAATACACTGCGCTGCATACCAGTGAGAATGTAGATGGACCATATGACTACATGCTATCAAAACAAACTTTCATACAAGGTTTCTATTCAGAACCCCACCAGAGAGATAGATATGTGAAAACTTCAAGCCTGACACGAGCCATGACGTAGTCCTATATACTAATTGCTCCAAATCCCAGTCGAGTGTGTGCACTGGAGTCTTCCCCCGTAGTAAAACTTCCAAAAATAAAACCCGCTGCGTAGATTTTTCAGTGTTTTCAGGCGGAACCGCTGGCAATCTTCAAAGCTAAACGATACAGCATCACTCTTTAGTGGGCATCGAGGAACAAGAACATTGAGACTAGAAGAAAATTTCGTAGACACATGTAGGAAAATGACATTCAAACAATTAACACCTGTTGATATCAACAAGTTGTTGGAATATAAATTGTTACACTTTTGTGGGCAACAAATACTTATGATTATGCTTGTAAAATACCTTAAATTAATAAAAAAAAGAGGAATTATTGCATTTTAAGGCAAAAATCACGCTGACCCACGATGAATCCTAAAGCAACATTTCAAATACATCAATATTTCTTATATCATACACAATCCTCCTACTAATCCATTCAAATTTATATTCACTATTAAATATTCTACCATTATTTAATATCATTTAAACAATTTCATCAACATTTTACCTAAAAATTAACAAATAAAAATCAAAATTCATTTCCGTGGCACAAAACCTTCATAAATACCTTCAAAGTTTTCGTCCCTCGCAGTGATTGCCGACGATTCACTCTGGTATTATAATCACATAATCCATGATAAATCACTCCCGCACTTTTATTTTCATTATTTTTTAACTTTTTCACACTGAAAATCGAGGATAAAGATTTTCTAGCCGGTGCCATTTCAAACTGTTTTGACAGTTTACTGTTAAAAAAATTTTGACAAGAAAAGACTTGTGGTTGTCGGTAAAGAAGTGTATTTTGCGTTTTCGGTGGGTGTTTTGTATTCTGTTCGATAGATGGCAGCTGTGAAGGTTTAATTGATGTAGTTTTTTATTTAATTTTATTATAATTTATCTTGTATATCATTTTTTAATAATTATTTCTTCGGTAATAATATATAATTAATTCATAAAAGTGAAACAAATCGATTATAAAATGTAAGTAAACAAATTTAAGTTTAAAAAAGCTCAAAAGCTCTTGCATTGATGAACTTTTACAGGGTGGGATGAAACGTCTTAATTAAATTTTAAAAATTAAAAACAATATTTTCTCTTAATTATATTTAAAATATAAATTTAATAACATTTTTTGAATTTAAATAAACCTTAAACAGTGAGGTTTTGAAAATGATGGCCCTTCGTTGCTTTTCGATATCAACTGACAGAGAACATGACCATCCCGATGATCGAACGAGATAGTGCAGTGTACAAAGTGGCAAAGTCAAAGAATTGATTGTTAAAATGGTTCATCAGTTTGACTTTTCAGAATAAGTTTTATTTTATTAAAATCTGAAGTGTTATTTGATTTTGAATAGTTTTCATTATACATACAAACAAAAATAAGGATTCAACAACCGTGGAACTCGAGTCACTCAGTAAATAAGTAATATTAACTCCGATTCCGATCTGAAGCAGACCATACTAATCTCGGAACTCTCTGGCGCACAACACGCCCACACAAAGGGCAAATCTACTGATACTGGTCTTCACTCATTGTAAACTCCCACTAGGTCAAGGAGTGTACATTACTAGCATTTGTTGACATAGAGGGAGCGACAGAACAGGGGATCGAGACATCGCTGGTGTTTCTCATTCATCAAATGCTTACTGGCAGGATGATGATCTCGATTCTAGGCGACGAGTACTTTCCCCGCTGCTAAGGGTTGTAACTATGAACTATGTTATCATCACAAAAGGAAAATTATCTCAAGTCCTCTGAAATCTAATGGAGACCGCGTTAGAAACACTCTTAAGCTGGACTGCCACCCGTGAACTCAGGCATAAAACCCCTCCTTTAACACCCCCCTCCCCCCCCCTGCTAAACATGTTAGGGTCAAATTCAGCAACAGTGCCAAATATCTGAGAGTAGTGGTGGGGTAACTTCGCCGTCGTCTGGTCCCAAGTCCAGGGTGTGGAAGGAGGAGAGTGGTAGACCTGCCGAATTGACCAGAATCGGGGAAACCGAAGAAACGGCATTTTTAAAGCAGCACCGAAAGCAGCGTATCCGTTGCGGGAGGTCCCGCTCGGACCGCCAGCTAACCGATCAAAGAAGAATAAGTGCTGGAGTAGTCCTGAAAATAGAGAAGAACGAATTAAGAAAGCGAATATAGCGCTGCAAAAGATTTATTGGGAAGAAATGGGGCTTCTCCTCTAACACAGAATGATGGATCCACATAACATAGTATGCGGTCTGAGTATGGTGAGCAATCATGAGTAAGTCCACCGTGCTAAACAAACTACAGAAAGTGCAAAGATTGCATAACAGAAGCACTTCGCTCCACACCTACAGATGCCCCAAATATTATGTTATTACCTCCCTCCTTTGAATCTTGTGGCAAGGAAAGCGCAGCCATCGCAGCCTTTTCAATCTGGTTTTTGGAACGGAATCAGGGAAAGGTACACGAAAGTGCTGAACTCTGTTATCCTTCCCACAAAAATCGACTTCTTCATACACGAGGAACTACGGAGTACACATTCCTTCACGTCGCGAATGGAGAAATACACTACACAGTTTTCAGGATGCCATAAACTTTTTTTCTGACAGCTATAAGCTCAAGGGTCGATTAGGAGTAGGGGCTCTTTTCCCTGGAGTTTGGGATTGTAGTCTCCTTCCGACCCGATCCGATCACTGTCAATGTATACCAAGGGGAGGTTCGAGCCATACATGAAGCTGTTCTACTAATCAACCAGCTATAGGAGTCGGACTGTCCACATATTCTTAGTCCGGAGGCTCTTAAAGCCCTGTGCTCTTGTACAAACAGCTCTAGAACAACCTCTGAAAGTCGCAGATCTCTTAACGAGATGGCTCAACAGTTTAAGACCCTCCTCGTATGGGTGCTCGGTCTCCAAACTATATAAGGAAACTGTAAAGCTGATGAACTGGCTAGGAAAGGCACGATCGCCACTCTCCTTCAACCATGGCGAAATTAACCCGGCCCTTTTATGATCTTAGGCGGACTACTTTACTACTGAGCCTCGAAAGACAAGACCTCTCAGCTGTAGTGGGAGTGTTGACCGGACATGAATGCAACCCGCTTAGGTCTTGACACCTACGTTTTTTACAGAAGCTGTAAGAATCTGGACGAGGAGGAAAGTGTACTATATCTCCTTCTGTCAATTACTAGCCCTAAGAAGAAGGAGACTACCCACATTTGGTGACCCCTTTATAGGCACGCTTGCGGAAATCTCGAAGATTGGCATCCCGCAACTTAGAAGATTCATTTCTTCTTCGAGATGGTTTAGCGAAGAAGCGACACTCTAACGTCAGATTTAAAGTGGGGTCGTTATGGCATCACAATGTGCCTATCGCTTTGGCCTAAGTGTTTGGGCTGTGCACCAGCAGTTCAGCCATATCTAACCTAACCTATATGGAATACTCAAGCTTAGAAGTATGCCCCTTTCTACGTACTGTCGAAGATTTTTTAGAGTACAATGTCGGACAACAAGCTCTCGTCGAAAAATAGTTGAAAGAGGAACCAACGCCAACACACGATATTTCACCAGCTCCTACCAATACTAGCAACATAATGGAAGGAGAGGGAATTGCTGTGAAGAGGAAAGACAAGCAAGAAAGGATGTTATCTAGTTGGGACAAGTAGAGAGATGAAACACTAGGCCGTGGAGTGAAATCGAACCACAGACCTCTAGAATGGTGGTCAGTCCCTAAGCTAACGCGGCCGGCCTACGCTGCATTGCAGTTTTGCCTGAGTTTCAATGTGGACCAAGGCGCAATAATCGGATAATAGTACATAAAATAGAAAATCCTAGATGGAACGTCCTAGTTGGGCATACCTAACTAAAATTCACAAACAAACATAGTTTTGCTCTTAAAGGTACTTTTAATTAAATTAACAACAACAGCAAAATTCCTTTTACTTAAATTTCGAACGTTTGACCGCGCTTCCCTCCAAACTTTTTAACTGAGTATTTAACAGGTTTTGGTAGACTCCTTCCAGCGACTCTACCACGCATAGCTAACACCTAATCCATTCGAGTATGACATATGTGCCACTGCTGGTGCTGCCGAGTAAGCGACTCCCAGAAGTCCTGCAGGAGCAACGGCTTTAGCCACTGGAGCTACTAGAGGGCCGCCGTGATGGTATGCTGGGAATGCAGCTGGTGCTATGGCTGGGTAGGCAGCATGAGCATAGGCTGGTGCAGCATAGGCGGGTGCAGCATAAGCTGACGCAGGATACGCGGCATGGGCGTAGGTTAAGCCAGGATTGCTAACGCGGACGTCTGATTTCCGAACGGATGAGAACGGAGTGTCGATTGATTTGGAGTATGTCGAGACTTGTCCGAGATTCCCGTACGATCGCAGGATATTCTGGTGTTGAGATGTGATGGCAGGAACATCGTAGGCGCAAACCACCGAAATGGCGATTGTGAAGAATGTGATTATCTGGAATTGAAAGAAAGAATTGGATTGAATTAGGTGTTATTAGGACGTTAGACGTTATTGTAATTGAATTTGTTGGCGCAGGTTTGCTTTTTGGGATTGCACTGACGCAGATCTATTAAAGAGTACCATGTCACTTTGCAAGTAAGGTCAAAAGGGACTGATGTAAAGTCTTTATTCACAATTTCTTTGAAGGCGCGTCGTTGCAGACACTTCGACCTATTTGGTCTAGTTGCACCAAGCCCCGCAGACTTAACTCTACAATCACTAAAAGGGCCTAAGCAAAACTATACCAAACTCAACAAAATTCACACTTTCTCCAATAATTGTAAACACACCTTAAACATGTTTTTAAATATAAATATTTTCTTAGTCTAACAATACCGGTCGCGGCTATGTAGCGATATCCTCGGAGCCTGAGTTTTAACTTCGACAAAAGCCTCACGCCGCATTGTATTTATACCCGGGCGCATTTGTGAGGCTTGTGGTGTGTCCCGTAGGCGATTTTGGTGATATACTCTCAAAACAATGACGTCATTTGTTAGAATGATTGAATGCACAGACAAAAAAAAAACAAAGGTGACAAAAGTGAAACAAAATTGCTGCACTGGGTGCAACCTGCCGTAGTGGTAGGCCTACTACCCGCTACTCCCCATATGTGAGATACCATCGAAGATTTTTGTGCGGCTTAAGCCATTGGAGGCCCGAGCCTCGCGGCATGGATTTTGTGGGTAATTTGTTGTTGTTGTTGTTGCTGTAATGCTTCTTGCTGTGCTGCACACGAGCGGGCGCAGTTTAACAACAGCGCACAAATCGCTTGGAAGAAAAAAATGTTTTATGCATTTCGTTTTTTGTGTGTGATCGCTGCGCGCGCTGATTGATTGTTGGTTCAACAAGGAAAACTTGTTGCGTTATTAGAGATTAAAATTGTTCATAAATCTGTTTTAATCTTAAGTTTTTAAGTGCGATATTTTGAAATTGAAGGACTAATAGAGCACACGTTAATAACAGTGTTGGGCAGATTTGATTATGGAAAGAGTACTTTGTTAATATAAATTAAAAGATAGTGCGTTAAACATTTTATGCAACAAGGACAATGCTTGTTCCATTTAAAATACAAATTTAGAGATTTGTCGGATTAAATGTGTTTGCCTTTGAACTGCAATCCATCTCAATGGCCCCTCAATGGGAGATCTCAATCAGCATACTCCAGACCTCACTTAGTCTTCTCCTACCTTATTCTATCCTTATAACTAAGCTTTCTACTAACAAGTAATACAAAGAGTTTTGCCTAAGACTCTCCGAATCAAATAACCCCTTCTAACTTCCCAGGCCCGTGCCTGGTCAGCGTTGATTGCGGCCAAACCAATCGCTATAGTCCAAAGACTATATAAAATTTTGAAAACTCCAGCAGTGCTCCCTTGGAAGCATATTTGGTAGCGCTCAAAACTACCTCCACTGAGCAGTGCTCTCAATTTTTCCCGCTCTGATTTCAGGCTCATTTTGTGGGGAGCAAAAGTGGTTTTTCTCTGACAGTCTAGGGCGTGTTCTAGCACAAGACTAAGAGACCACCTATTCGTCTGCAAAACCAAGCCTTAAGGCCGCCATTCACACATGCCGCTAAAGGCCACACATTACTCAGTCTTACTGAGGCATGAACACTTTAGGCAACCGCCTGGCAGGCCGGGGACTGCAGATCACCTCATGATTCTCCACAGACACACACGGAAGACGACAGTTTGGCGTAGTAGGTTGTTAATTCAAGTGTAAAAATGTTCTCGGCCTCATCGAAGGCTTTAAACTGAATAGAACGATAATTGCCCATACACATAAAGATTATTGTCAGTTTTCCTGGACTGCAGGCCACGGCCGTGCGGCGGTTGGCGTGTAGTGATACTTGGCCTGCCGACGGCTCGCGTATGAATGGGAGCATTTACATAAGCCTCCGTATATCTTCTTTCTTTATGCTTCTTTAATCCTTCAAGAGACATGGGGGTAAACAATTGCCCTCCAGCGGATTCTGTTTTACGCGACAGCTCTCAGCTCGGACCAGGATCAGTCCATCCGGTTCCGAAGCATTGTTTTCCGATTCGTATCAATGGTGTTTTTTATGGTAGCGTGTTGCTAAACCTCAGCCTAATCGACTTAAAACTCTGTTTTGTGGCGCAGAGAGCTCGCCATTCGGCCGTCTCCCGTTAGATTCTTCCGAAGAAGTACCCCAAGGGGGCACCGCGGACGTAGGATTTGGACTTGCTAATAGATCTGCTAGGTATTTTTTGCAGTGAATCTTCTCGGGTTTCGATGGAAAGGACAAATCGGGTCGGCGAATTTGGCGCCCTGCTCTGTTAGTTAAATAAACTCTAAGCCGTTGGTATTGACTTAGTTTCAAAGGTGGCAAATCAATCAAGGTAGTATTGGATGGCGTCAAATCTTGGAGCCTACATTATCTATCGGTCTCCACCAGGGATCAATTTTATGACCTAGTTTTTTTCTAAGTATCTCGTAATCAATCCAACAAGCGCCCCTGAGATCCTTTCTTCTGCGCACCAGCAATTCAAGAGCAGGAAACCGCTTTGATTTGGCCAATCCAGGCGCAGACCTCCAGTGTTTGATGTGCTTCATCCCATCGAGTCCCATCGGCAAGGGTCCTCTTCCCCAAACTGGTGGGACCTCCAATAGTTGGTTCCGGAGTGATGGTTACAATGTAACTGGTTCATAAAACTACCATGAGTATGGTAGAAAATGGAAGGTCTAAGCTTCTTTTTTCTTCTTCTTTAACGGCTCTACAACCGGCATCCGGTCCTGGCCTTTCGCAACTGTTCTCTCCACCGGTCCCGATTCTGAGCCGGTGTCATCCAGTTTGGCATCCCTAAGCTCTGAGCGTCCTGGTCTACGCCATCCTTCCAGCGAAGGTTGGGTCTCCCTCGCTGTCGCACCCCATAGGTCTTACCGCAGAGAACTTTCCGAGCAGGCTTATCTTCACTCATACGAGCTAGATGCCCTGCCCACCGGAGCCTACCGAGCTTTATTTTCTTCACAACATCTACGTCGCGATAGCGCTCCAACAAACGCTCCAACAAACGCATGTCATCGGTTGGTTGAAGAGATTCAACTCGTTTCAGGAGGCATAACACTCCAGCGAGTTGTTTCTCAAATGCCCCGATGCCAGAGTCGCGAAATGGTTGGAAGTAGGTGGAATAAAAATATATCGCGGCTAGGTTGTGGCAGCTCCTTCCTACTTGTCTCTCTCTCTATCCGGCTAGAGCTGCTGTTCGACATTCTATAGGAAAAAATAGACTGTCGAACAGTACAAAGGGGGCTTTCCCTAAGTCTCTAGTCTATCACATAAAAAAAAAAAGATCTCGTCATTGTCGTGTCCGGCATCGTCCTTCCTCACATACGGGACCAACAATCCTCCGAAGTATGTATTTTCCTCTCGAACACGGCTAAGAGGTTTGAGTGCTTTTTGCTAAGCACTCGCGTTTCGTATGCATATGTGAGAACCGGTAAGACCATCGTCTTATATAGTAAAAGTTAGATACTGGGATTTAAAGAGCCTTGACAGACTATAGTAGACTTTTAGCAATCGCCGCGTAATTCTGGTTCCATGCTATTGTCGGCTGCTACTATTGACCCAAGGTAGGTAAAAGATTTTACCACTTCAAACTTGTGGTCCCCTTGTCACGCCCGAATGTCGGATCACTTTCTCCAACGCCAGGTTGAAAAAGAGGCAGGCCAAACCGTCCTATTGTCGGAGTCCATTATAGATGATGATTGGTCTGGACAGTGTTCCGGATACCTTTGCTTGGCTTGACACATTGGTCATGGTCAAACTACAGCTTGTTGGAGGCGCCGAATGCTCTCATGGATTTGTAGAGTTCTACTCTGGCTATGCTATCATAGGCGGCTTTAAAGTCTATGAAGAGGTGTTGAATTGAGTTTTGAAACTCTAGACATTTTTCCATAGCCTGCGTCAATGAGGTCATGGGTTTGATTCCCACTCAAAGCAACAGTTCTGTGCCTTTCTATTGTACGATTATAATGATTTCGTCTGTAATAGAACAGTGAGCTTACATGCATTCTTCACAACCATAAACTTGCCTACGAAGTGGCTTGCTAATTCAATTTCCCAAAACTGGCGACCTAGCCCAAAACAAACTTTCAATTCCACCCCAAAAACTCGATAATAACCATAAATAACAAGTTCCGATAACAGCGCATAAAAACACTTCACCTTCTCCAATCGCCACACGTAATTTACGTCCGAATCGGCAGCAAATGAAACTGCATTCAGGGCGCAATTAAGAATTTCGATAATTTGGCAGCACACAAAAAATCTGATAGGCGTGACAGCAATACGCCATTAAACGCTGGTCCGGTGCTTTATTATTCTCTCCTAACACGTGTACAATTCACTTAAGAATTGATTTTCTGCTACCTGGTGGACCTAACACAAAAACGAGACATACGTACCGTCGTCACCTGGGCGCACGTTTGTCCGCCATTCACGAAATTTCTGGCAAAATAACGCGCATGTCAAGCCCAAAGGCCTCTGCGCAGGCACAGCCTTTGGTTTGTTCTATTTTGAAAAGACACCATCGGACTACGCAGCGAAATCCGCGAAACTTTGTCATTCGCGTTTTATGGAACGGTAGACGAGGTTAAGGTGAGTCTAATTACTTCATAATAGCAGTTTAGGTGCGGTCGCGCGATAAATAATTGCCGCATTAGTTCGCGCAGAATCAGTGAGCTGCGCAGGTCGAGAAAGGCGCGCGATAGCTGGAAGTGAGTGCACTAATGGGCCAATGGGCCCTCGGTTAGGCAAACAATGTATGTAATGTCGTCGGCGTGTGCTCTCGTTATCAAAGACATTTTCGGATTCGGATTTAAAAAAATCGCGGCTAATAACTGTCGCCATTTCGCGGTGACTTGCGCATTGCATAACTGTCGGATATTAGTTTTGCGTGCATGGCCGAAAACTTAATGCCGGATTAACTTTTTGGCAGGCAAGAACTCAATCGCGGCTGCAGCTCGCTCGTCGTCACCCACACGCGCGTGGATTTGCACAGTGGAGCGACTTCTTGTTGCCAGCTCGCAATTTGAATTTTTAATTCGCGTTAATAATTTTCATTTATGCGCGCGCCTGTCATGATCTTACAATTGTGTCTCGGATTGAGTTGGCACTTGGCTGGCGCATAAAATTTATGCTAATCGGCACTTTGCGCGCTCTGGCAGACAGTCTGGCCGCCAGCGGGGCCGGCCGGTATTGTTTATTAGCTCGGCGCAGATCAACTTTTGGGCATAGCGCTCTGGTGGTGCATTCGCGCATGGAAAGTAACATTCGCACAGGAGATTGGCGGATAATAGCTGGGATCAGGCCGGGTTTTTGGTGACTTAGAGAACTCTTAACCCGCTTCGCATTATGCAATCGTTTAATGATATTATCAGGTGTAGACGACGATGGCGCGGGCACTTTTAAGCGAAAATTGATTTATTAACTCCTTCAGAAAAATTGATTCAGAAAAACATGTTATCTCGGCTCTTTTCGTTTGGACAAAAAATTGCGCTGGGAAAAAGATTGGTGGTGAAAGGCGGTGTCCTTTAGCTGAGAAACAATGCATTTAACCTAGTTGCAGGCAGCCTTTGATGTGAGTTTATGATAGTATCACAAAGTTCAGGGTACGTATTTATCTACCAGGTCGTCATGGTGCAATGTGTAATAGTAAGCTTAGTCCGAATGGGAGAAATAAAGCATAGGATCAGTTATCAGCAGTGAGGAGCATCCTAAAGGAAGAACTTTGCTTTGAAATATTTGGATGTTGAACCAGTTCAGAAATACTCGCCGTGGAAGACTGCTCCACAGTGTAGTAATTCTATTTATGAAAGTATCCCTAGATAGTAGTGTGCGCGAAACGTGTGTTGTGAGAAAATCATTGCCGCAAATACAAGATTCCTGCGAAACAGTGTTTGTGGTGAAATTGATAAAAGTATACCAGAGCTTCGACTTTCTAACTTAACATCTTAATGTGCCCAAGGAGGAGATAATCAAGCAGTTATCACCAAAGAAATTGAGAGCGCGGTTTTACGTCTTGTCTAGACATGACTAAGTGTGTTTCGAAAGCTTGACCCAAAAAAGGCTTCCTTATTGACGGAGAGATATACGTCTCTTAAGATATACGTCTCTTGAGAAGAGATGTGGAAGTAGTATAGCTATGTCAGTACTGGGTCTGTGATATCATCGGTTGCGGGGTGGGGAGTGATCCTTACTCGGGACAGGAACCTGTGTGATGAGCTTTTTATGGTGAGCTTTATGTGTGAGCGCCACCTGTGTGAAACTAGTTGAACTTCGCCGTGGTGGGTTAATGTGTATCATGTGGGCTTTCATGCGGGGGGGGGGATCTAGGGCCACTGACGGTGACAGTTACACTGATATACTACTATACAGACAGATAGTATATATAGCAAGCATACCAGGCCAGACAGCACAGCTAGACCAGATAAATTAGTTTCAGTATAAATTGAGCCTTCGAAATAAATTTTAATTCCTATCATTATTATTGAAAATTTCTCGCGCGCCTTCCTTACAAGATCTCGCCCATTACTACTCCAACTTGACACTAACCTGCGCCTGTGAAACTCAACTTGTTTCACGCAGATGGCGCTAAAACCAAAATCTCATCACACAGGTTCTTGTCCTAAATAAAGCTTAGACCCGACCCCAGAACCGTTAACGTCACTGCTCCAGTACTGTCTTAGCTATACCACTTTCGGGAGTTTATGTTTGTGTAGGTCTTATGAGAGATAAGACAGTACTTCGTTTTGAAGGCGCTAAATTCGACATTGTTTCTTGCGTCGCCAGTCAAGAGTTTAATGTACCTGTTGATGGAGTTGGACATGAGCTCACGACCAAAAAACAAGGTAATCCCATGTGATTGTCTTATATTGTCGAAGGCGTACGAGTAACGCAAAGTAATACTATCGGTGAAGCTTTAAAGTATGTTGGAGAGAATTAAGAGCAGATCATTGATGAAGATTAGGAAAAGAGCGGGTGATCGAATTCTGTGGTGCTAAGGCAAAACCCAATATGTTACCACAGAATGTATCCCTGGAGAAAGCTGGCAGTGATGGCGTGAGAGTTACTTTCGACGCCATTGGCGCTATCTTGACTGAACAGCGAGAAAGGAAGCTCTCTATCCAGTTTTTTGCAAATGAGTCGACACCACAGCTTGGAGTATAGTCACTCACTCACTCTGTCGAACGTCTTGGACATATCTACATATGTAGAACAAGACCAAAAATCTTAAGGCCGCCATAGACGAGCGAACCATTAGCACAAATAGCTTCGAACTAAGCCAAAAGCTCACCGTATGAAGGTAAGCTGAATCGCTCTAAAATCTAACCATCGAGCCATTTATTGGCTTGGTCGTGGAAAACCCCCGACCTGAATGAAACCGATCCATATACTGAACTCGTCGTGCATGTGTAATTCCTGCTTCAGACTACTTCAACCCCGATTTACAATGAACTCTCAATCTGCCAAGTTACTAGTAGTACTATAGGATTTATAAAAAATCATTGAAGGCGTCAAATGAAGCTGAAGCTTACTTAGGAAAATTCCTAATTTTGAAGCTAGCAGTATACAGCACAAACCGAGTGGAGTAGACTGACTGGCTCAAATCTTGATCGTGAAGTTTTTTATTCGGGCAAAGAATTTCTCAACTGTACAATTTATTCGGGGAACGTTCATTAGACCACATCTTAAGATTTAATTGCTTTTGTCCACTCCCGATTTGGCTAGACTTTATCGATTTAGTAGAATGAGGAATGAACAAACATATTTCTGCGCTATTCTTCCGCGGTCAGTATTTCCAAACTCGTGCGCCATCTTGGAGTTCAAAAGTACGGCTCATCACCACCTGCTTCATTACCCCTAGATTCTTACTAATCTATCTTCTTCTCTTCTATCCTTCAAACTTATTACTAGCAATTACACAATGACTTTGAACGCCATGACAGACTGGTCGTTATCGCAGTCCACTTCGACTTCACAGGGGGCGCGTATAATACTGGGCACGGCACAAAACCCGCTAAGTACTAAATAACAGCGCTGCCATCCCATGACTAAATCTACTTAAGAAAATCCACAACAGTCGAAAACAGCTTCGTTAATAAGTTTATCGAAAATAACAAGGGCACTTCGTGGTGTGGCAATAAATTAATATATTTTTCAAAATTCGCTCAAGTGCCAAAATCCACTTACAAGCTGTCAAAGGAGACCCACGTCAAACCGTAATACGCTTCTCCCCAGGTCCCCAAGTGGCCAGCTCGAAGCACTCGAAGGCCCCCGATGCACTAATTATAATTATTAGTCGGCAAGCGGTCGCCGTGGGTGCATACCGCTTCAGTGCCGCTTTAGCGAAATGTAAATCATGACAACTTTTCACTCTTTTGCGAATGCGAGAAAAAAGATCGCCGCTTAATTGCGACGATAATTTGCTGGAGCGTCTCAATTGGACCCAATCATGGCCATCAGTGGTTGCATAACGAATGCGTGTCCAGCAACGAGTTTCAAGACGTCCGCCAGGTAACAGGAAATCGCCCTTGACCCTGTGGCGACTTCTATGGGTTTGGCTGGGGCTGCATTGAAAGCGGACGATTATAACTCATCTGGATGTGGACCGAACTTTTTTTTGAAGTTTGGGCTGGACAGGAGAGATCTTCATCGGAGGTCAACAGCTGGATGGGCTGGTAGCAGCGAAAGTGGTCTACTTGAGTGGGTAAGTAGTACACAAAGTCTACAGTGGCGTCTGCAAGGAGGTTGCGATTTCGGATTGGTCTAATTGAAACTGGTCGAATTAGTGGCGATACAAATAAATTTATTGACTTGGTAGTGTACATATATCTTTAACAGCACTAAAAGGACTCGCATTAGGAAGTGTCTTCCAACAAGTTTTGGTTGGGATGTTATAAAAAAGCAACAATTTACTTAAAGCTAGGAAAAGTTGTTGGAAGCCAGTTCCTAGTGCAGTCCGATCTTCGATTCTTCAATTCCGAGGAATTACCAGGCATAGTGGGCGCCCAATCCATCGAAGGACACATGAGCGACTGGACCAGCAGCAGAGTAGGCAGGAGCAGCGGCAGCATAGACAGCTGGGGCGGCGTGGGCAGCAGTGTAGAGGGTGGTTGCTGGGGCGGCATAATGAATGGCCTTGGTGGCAATTGCTGGAGTGTAGACCTTGTTGTTGACACGGGTGTCGACCTTCCTTACACTGGAGAATGGGGTATCGACAGCCTTGGAGTACTGCGAGACGGTGCCATCGAAGGATCTGATGACATTATGGCTGGACGATCCGATGGCTGGAGCTTCGTAGGCGTAATGTGCTGGGGCAGCATAGCTGACATGTGCTGGAGCATAGCTGACGGTTTTGGCAATTGGTGCAGCATAGCTTACATGGGCTGGGCTGTAGCTGACGGCTTTAGCGATTGGTGCAGCATAGCTGATTTGAGCTGGACTGTAGCTGACGGCCTTGGCAACTGGTGCAGCATAGCTGAGATGAGTTGGTGCACCGATAGAGCTGTACACATGACTTACAGATGGCGCTGATGAATATCTAGCAATTGGTGCAGCATGGATGGCAGCTGTAGCTACTGGAGCAGCATATGAGTAGGTCTTGGCTGGAGCAGCATACGAGCTGTATGCAACTGCTGGTCCTGCTTCATAGTGTGCAACTGGGGCGGAATAGGCCAAATGTCCAGGAGCGTCAATATATCCTGCGCTGGCGGCTGCTACTAGGGCACACAAAACGGTAAGAGTGAAAGTCATTTTCGGGGTTTTTCTTGAGCTACGAAAGTACACTGATAACTTCGACTACCGCCGCGGACCCTTTTATACTCATTTCGGATTTTTGCTCCACATCCACACCTCCCCAACGAAACCGTTTAGATGCCGGGCGTTTTGCGAATTTCGTTTCCCATGAAATATTTTTTTCTTTTAATTTTTTCTTTCCCTTTAATTTTTTCGCATGCAATCAATCCACGCCTGCTCTGGCCTCCGTGTCAATTCGATTTTTTTTTTTGGATCTTTTTCCGGCCAGGGTAATGAGTCTATGTACGCTCCAGTGACGGGTGGTGGCGCGGCTGCAGATGGGGCTCAATACTCCGAGGTGGTCACTTGGCGGCCGATTGCCCTTTTTTTGTGGAAATGTACACATGCTGCGGCTGCTGCAACTGCATCAGAGTTATGTAACCGTCGTCGTCGTCGTCGTCGCGGCAGAATACCGGGAGCAGGTTTTCAAGTGGTCCGAACAAAGTTTATTCTTATGCAGATCAATTTTTCTTCTCTTTGCGAAGGTCGACCGGTTTGCAAGGTGAGATTTGATACATATTTCGGTTGGGCGTTGTATGTCACTGGAGACAAGAGATGAAGGTGCTCAGGTAAAAAATTTTCGGTTGTCATGGTTGAGTTTTGGTCGTAATTTGTGTTTAAAGATTTCTATTTCACAGAAGTAATACTATTCGCTGTTTGTTAACTCTCCTGTCTTTTAGGTTTATAGATCATAATTGCTTCAAAATCTTTAAGCCTAGAACTTAAATGGAACCACAGAATTAAAGATGTTTGTTAATGTACATCACCAGGCATCGGTAATGGCTTATCTAAAGCGGGCCTAGGTTTTCAATTGTTCTCCAGTGACGCCTGTCCCCTGTAGGACACGGGTTTATGGAACAATCTTCGTCGTGTCGTCTCTACGTTTTGTTAGTTATATTCTGCTAGTTATACGTGGTTTTCATGTATCTTTTAGCACGTCATCTATCCACCTATTTCTTGACGTCCTAACCGTTTTTTTCCTGTTGGTTTAACATTGAAAATACAGGCTAACATTATTTTTTCGAAATTCGTACAACATGATCGATCCATCGAAATTTGTCCAGTTTTAAGTGTGGAGTTCTAAGCTTAGCGATGCCAAACTGGATGACTTCGGTTCAGAATCAGGCCCCGGGAAGAGAACAGTCGTTAGAAACTATGACCAGATCGCGGTTAAAGAAGAAGAAAAAGTTGTCGAGGTATTGTAAATAGAAGACTTTTGACCCAGATGGCATATCATTGCGCCTACACCAATCAGGAAACCTAAGGACGAAAGCATCATCCTCGCTTAAAGATCTCAGGAAAAGAACATGATACGGGACTGGGTCATCCTTCATATCAGACAATATGGTTCTTAAAATTCTACCGCTTGTGCGAGAACCGTCGTTTAGGTTCACTTCATTCAACCCACATTTCGAAATCTGGTTTCAGCCGAATGGAAGCTTAATGTCTACTAAGGCTTGTAAAACTATTGGAATGAGTTTGATGCCTTGCAACAGAGGATTCAAACATTGCGACACTTCTGTGGATTGACGAAGCCAAATGAAGGGTGTCAATCTGTCATTATCCACTTTCAACAGTCGAGTAAAAATACAACTCCACGGCATGGCACCCGAAATAGGCGCGGCACGCCTGAGTAAAAATTTTAGTTTTCCAAAAGCAGCCCGTTAGAAGCACGTATCAATAAAAGACGCACGGAATAGTCCAAACGAAGCACAGTACCTCACACTTTTTCAGGCTAAAGATAGAAAAATTGGAACTATAAGAAATTGAATAGGATGAAGAAAGCGGGGAATTATCTTGATGATTATAAAAGGAGCAATCAGGATAATCAGTAGACCCATTTTCGTTCGATTGCGTAAGTCAAGCAGCATTGGACATGGTTAATACTTAGTTGGGGGACGCTTGGTAAAACGATACTTGCGTTGAGCTATTTAATGGCTGTAGCAGAAGCGTACATACCCTCTGGCAGGCGCATTTTTAGATTCCATGTTTGTAGCGGGAGCGTGCCAGTTACCAGAGTAGCAGACGTATATATGCTTTTCAAAAAATTGACCAACTAAATTATTTTTATTTGTTGGCCCAAATATGCCTCGGATTTTGAATTTCGTCAATTTTCATCTTGGATCGTACGATCTTACAATCATACATATAAATTATTTTTACTTGGGCTTTTAGCAGAAAACTAAGCAACGATAACTTGTACCTAGAAGATCGATCAAGAGTAAGATCTAAGCGAGGCGAATTATATATAGAAAATACCCAGTTCGGTGAACTTGACTCAGAGTATTTTTAGCGTGACAGTCGCCGCCTTGGGATATCCAAAATGTAATCCTCGATGTTAATTCAGCTGTAAAGCAAGGGATCATCGATCCACCCTTTTTGTCTTTAGCAAAACTGAGCAGAGAGATTGCTATCATTAGAGTTGAGCGGAACTTACACGAGGCAGTACATTTGTCCCTTACATGAGGGCAAATTGTACTGGGGCCTCAAGTTTTTGAAACGCCCTAATTCAAAAATAATTTGCTACTACTATCTGTACCAGCGCATATCGAGATAAACTCATTTTCTCATTCCTCCGTCCTACTTATCCTCCATAAGTGGTAATTTATGGTGCAGTGTCCACTTATCAAGCCAACAAGTGTCCTGACATCCTTCATACTGCACCCTAACAATTCCTTGGCCGTGTGAGGAGACGTCACAGCAAGGAACCGCTTATAGTTGGCCAGTCCAGGCGCGAACCTCCAGCATTCAGTATGTTTCATCAAAATCCGATCGGCCAGGGCCCTTTGCAGCAAGCTATTGGATGTATCTCTGGACCGACGAATGCAATATCAGAGACCTGTTTAGCCAGGGCATCCGATTTTTGATTGCCTTTGAAACCCCCGTGACCCGGAACCTAGACAAGGTTAACTTGACTCAGCTCAGCTTACCAAGAGCAGGTTGACAGCCCCAAGCTAATTTCGATTAGGCCCCACGGGACTTTATCGCCCTAACTGCCGATTAGCTATTAGAGAAACTAAAGATCTGTTTGTTCTGGCCACTTCTTTAGTTTTCATGAGTTCATCTCGTTGATGACTTCATGCAGACGTCCAACAGCGTTCTTATATTCCATGTTCCAAATCGTGTCCTGGTTCGAAAATTAAAGATCGTCGTCGTGTTGTCCATCCGGTTATTTCCCGATTCGTAGCAATGGTGTTTTTATGGAACATAGGAGCAGGTTGCTAACCCTTAGCCCAACCGACTTAAAACTCTGTACAAGTCGGGTGCTACCACCTTCTGAGGTCTTTGTGAGTCGTTCGACCCGCAAAAAAAGTTATTTCTGCAGAAAAATCTAAATCCCAGTCAGTGGGGGGGGGGGGGGGGGGAATCGAATAAGCTCCATCCAGTTTGTTTTCCTTAGTGCCAGAGAATTTTTTTCGGAGCAGTGTTAGTTGAAGCGGGGAGAGGAGAGTCAACATTCTTTTCGCATGTAAAATAACAAAGACTACTTGTTCTGTTACATCTAGAGCTTCAGTAGTGACATTTTTCCTTACCTCGGAGTACCAAATACTTCGCTACTTCGGGGAGCTAATTTTGGAGTGTTGCTAAATATGCTTCAAAGTGAGCGTTACTGAAGTTTTCAGAAATTTTATAGAACAAAGAAAACGAGTGATTAGCTTGGTGACATTAGCATACTCAATAGACCGCTTTTCGTTCGATACGAAGGTCAAGTATCATTCGACATGGTTAGTACTTAGTTGTGCGACCACTTTGGTAAAACCACACTCGCTTTTGGAAAGAAAACCGCAATTGCAAAAAATTAACAAAAATAAAAGCTATTCAACACCGGAGCTTATTCACCAATCCACAGGCCTCCATGAATATTCTTTTAAAAAGATCTTATAATGCTTCTAAAACGCTTTTAAAGAAGCATTCAAAGGAAAACTCCCCTCTAATGACAATCAATGTTAAAAAGGTTTGTGCAACTGGTTTTGGGAACGGGAGCGCTGTAATCTTTTCAAGGAGTCCTCAAAGATGGCTATTGCAGTCTCTATTTCCCGCCGGGAGCTTAAGGAAGAAGATTAACCTTATTATGATCATACAGTAAGATCACATTGTAAGTTAAAGGGCCGATTATAGACGAAGACGTATACATCTAGATGCACAAAATTTTTGAAAGTTTATTGAAAAATCAATTTTGCATGCGACCAAAGTAAATTTTATGTAAAGTTATACGACGCTATATTTATGTTTATGTCAATTGTTTTGCAAATACCCACAAAAACCATTAATTTCTTATTTGCGCGAGTGCAAGCTTTCGTACACCCAAACTGAAAGCTTTTAAAGATAGTTTTTTTTCACTTCTGCATGCTTTTGTTATCTAGAAGAGCTTTTGCATCTGGATGCATACGTTCTCGTCTATGATGGTTTAATTAGTTGAATATAAACGCTCCGCTTAATAATTTGTATTTTTATTCTTTATTTATGGTTTTTAAATATTTTCTCATTTGTCATTTCTCAATAAATATCACAGAATTTTTCCAGCATCTTACCATCCGTATTGTGCTCCCAAACCAGAGAAGGAAACATGGGAAACCTTGACAGCTGGTGAATAGGCAATTGTGTGTGTAGCAACAGGAGCATGAGCAGCATAGGTGGCAGCGACTGGAGCATGGGCAGCATAAGCGGTGGTGATTGGTGCATGCGCAGCATAAGCGGTGGTGATTGGCGCATGCGCAGCATAACTGGCAGCAATTGGAGCATGAGCAGCATAGGTAGCAGCAATTGGAGCATGAGCAATGGCCGGGGTATAAACGTTATTGTTTACTCTCGAGTCGTACTTCCTCACACTGGAGAATGGAGTTTCAATTCCCTTTGAGTATTCCGAAAAGGTGCCTCCATACGATCGAACGACATTATCGTGTGTTGCTGAGATCTCGGGTACTGCAATAGCACTGGCGTGTCCTGCGTACGCCACAGGAGCAGTAGCATGGTAGGAGCTGATAATTGGAGATGCAACGGCAGCATGACTAGCCACAACGGGAGAACTGTATCCTAGTAGTCCTGGAGCTGCAATATTTCCGGCATTAACTGCAGCAAACACGGCGCAAAGAACGACAAAAACTGAAGCCATTTTGTTAAATTGGGTGTTATCTGTTAATCCAGCGGGAAAAGTGAAACTGATGCTGATTACCGCGTCTTCATCAGTTTTTATAGTAAAAATCTTAATCTTGTGCACCAAAAACTTAATCCTTTCACCGAAAAAGTCATCGCATAAAATTATGTTTATTTCCTTTGCGGCAACAGTCGCTCCCATCTTTATCGTCCGCCGATGATGGAACAACGATTTTATGATTACCTGAAATTCTTGTTAACGATAATTATTGTTGCCTACGCTCGTTTCTTTTTACGGCAGCACGGACGAAGGCCAATTTTAATATTTAAAGCTCGTTTTTCGGACACAAAATTCGTAATTACTTAATTTTTGAAAATGTTTGCCTGGTTTTTATCTAATGGTAACTAACGCTCTGCAACCAGCCGCAAATGCCCCGAGTTTTCGTGAAAGTTGATTTGAAGTCAGCATCTTTTTGCGGTTAAGGTTACACACCAAATGCCGTAGTATAAATTTGACGCTCCAGAATATTACAAGATCAGTTTTTCTGTGGTCCATACCTACTAAAGAACTTGCATTTCAGGTGAACACACTCGATTCGGAATGGCTTTGATCCTCGCGATTTTCTGTGCAGTTTTTGTGGCGGCGACCAGTGCTGGTGTAATCCAGTTTCCAGATCATGGCGGATATGCGGCGCCGTTAGTGGCGAGTACTAGTTATGCTGGACCAGTGAATCATCCCAATTCGTATCAAGGTGACTTGGGCTCGTATACTTACAAGACGTCGATTGCAACGCCCTTATTGCCGGACCCTCCAAGGATTTCGGTTCCAGTTGCTGCGAAGTCTTCAAGTGGGCCAAGGCCGGAGCCGTACTTCTTCCCGGAGCCATCGGTTTCTGGTTCGCTGGATTCTCATGTCGTCAGTTATAACTCGTATCAAAAATAATGTTTAGTGGAGCTTGAAAGATTGTCTGTAATGATTTTTGTGATTTTAATTAACCAAAAAATGTTTAATAAATAATTTTTGTTATTTACTTTCATAAGAGGGGCAGTTACTGTTGTGGTTCAAACGGGGCGTCCTCGACCATAAACGTTTTCAGAAGTTCTCAAGCTAACAACTTCCTTGTGAGTTTTAGCTTAACGTGTTGTCAGCATACCCCAATTTTAATTCGTTAATACGATCGTTATATTTTTATTGTGTATTAAATAGTTTCCGTGTTGTTTGCAAAGTGCAGTCATCTTCCCGTCACGTTTTCAATAATTAATCATCTCTTTCATGGGTGATAGTTTAAACTTCCTTGCCAATTCCTTTGCACGCCTGAGAAGCAATCGGAATGAATGTTGTCCGTATCGTTCTCTGTAGTTTCACATCCTGAGGAGAATACACTACCCAAATCTAGTTTAGCTTGTACAAGTACTATATAAGTAGAATAGAAGAGAGCCAGGCACCCAGTCAGTAACAAAAGAAGACAATTACAATGCCATAGGAACAAATGACGAATGGAAGATGATTGGAAGGTGTTAACGCCCGACTACCTACAAGGTCCTTTGTTTTGGGTTTTTGTCTTTTCACTTCTTTCAACTAGCTTCTTTTTTGTCTTCACTCTTTGCAGCAATTCCCTAGCCTTTCTGCTGCCATCGTCTTTAACAATAAGAAGCAAGGAAGCTAGATTCTGTGGCCGCACCACAATGTCAACAGCTACCGCGTAGTGGTGTTCACTCGTCCCCTGCTTTTTGATTAGGGAAATCCGGTGACTAGGCCTCACAGTCATAACAACGGTTTTGGTCTGATCCGGCCCCTAAAACACGCGCCGATAAAAAAATAATAAAACCCCGAAAAATTGTGGAAGTAAAAAAAGTTAAAAAGAACGGGCGGCAGTCTATTGCGAGGGCCCCATCACCCTTCAATAGACACAGCATGCTACCGACGAACAGCACAAGTCAAGCTGCTCCCTACCCTCTCTCGAATCTCGGACCTGCAGGTGTCGCGACCAAAATCCGTCGATGAAATTTGCGCCGTCTCAAAAGACATAAAAGGCAGTTTCTCGTTGTACCATTTATTGAATTTTAAAACCCCAGTCTTCGCATTTAGTGAAACTTCCCACACCTCCCAAACCAGTTAGTAGAACTGTATCCGGTATGGCATTATGCGAAGGCCAATTAGCTGCGGCTTATTCATTATTTCCAATTCACTGACTGGGACTTGTGTTTCCGAAACAAAAGCATCAACCAAAAGCATAACACCAAGATCATACTGGCAGGAATGCATTTGTTCATTCCCCATTCTATCAAATCTGTGAAGCCAATGCCCAACAGATGGTTTAATCTTGAGTATATGAACGCAATCAAAACTGAAGAAGACGCCTTCCGGGAGTACAGTTTCCCGAGTCTAGAGTATATCAAATTAAGAAATTCGTGTACAGCCACCATCAGGAAAGTCAAAACTTCATTTGACAACAAGTAATGCAGCCTTATTTATTAGCATCTCTGTTCGCCTCAAATTCTTCTTTAACTAAAACTAAAATGCTATCTCCGGACCACGAGCACAACGCCCATTCAATGCATATTCTTCATGGCCCGCAAGGTGTACAGATGTCTTAATGAGTCGATGCCAACAAATCCACTGGACCCGATAATATACCCCCATATTTCTCTGGAGTTTATCCAGACTTTTGGAAATTTGCACATACGAGGTGTGACAATTAAGTAATGAGACTGATTATATTGCCGCGATTGTGGTAACCCTGCGACCTTGAAATTCCATTTCCCTTCTCTCGGCATCCTTCCCCTCAATTTGGTGTTAACCGTTGATCTCCATATACGGGACAGGCATGCATATGCGCCTCGTGCTTTATTTATTCTGGAACTTACGTCTTCTTCTGCCCCACCATTTTCGGTAATAATGCTACCGAGGTAGCAGAATTTATTTACCAGTTCCACGTCACGGTTATTCAGCGCTGTCCGTTCAATGGTGTTTGCATTTATCCGCATTTCTTTAGTTTTAGTCGGATTTAGCCTTAAGCCTGCTGGACTAATTACTTTCTGTTGCCAAATTGTTAATCATGTTTTTGAGGTCCTGGTGTCTGTGGGCCAGCAAACAGATATCATCTGCGTAGTCGAGATCCTTAAGGCGGTCTAACAAACCCCATTGTATGCCGCCTGTTCTACTATCTAGAGCGCCGACAAGGATGTCATTTATTACTATAAGAAATAGTAAAGGCGAGAATAGGCATCCTTGTCGTACTCCTGAGCTCACCTCGAAGCTGTCGGATTATTTTCCATTATGGAGAACTCTGCATTTGGAGTTGTTATATAGAGCTTTTATCAATTCTATTATTTTATCAGGCAGTCCATGTCGCCGTAGTGCCTGCCATATAAAGCTCCTATTAACCGAGTCGAACGCTTTCTCATAACCTACGAAAGCAAGGTAAAGGGAGGATCGGAATTCAGTAGACTGCTCCAATATTATCCTCAAGATGTTGATAACGCTTTTGTGGTGGCAAAATATCGACGCCGTATCCCTTCTCCAATCTTTTCAAACTACGGTTGCAATGTACCAAAAATTAACTTCTTCAAAAAAAGTAAAATTTTGTTGTTTTTTGACATTCCTGAAAACTTATTCGATAGTTTGCATTTGGATCGACGATATGATCAATACATGAGCGGCCCTTCCTGAATCCGGCCTGCTGCCTCCTAAGCGTTCGGTCTACTGCCTCTCTTATCCTCGATAGTAATATATGGGACAAAATTTTGCCCACAGTAGATAATAAACAGATGCCTCTCCAGTTGTCGCATATTGTTAGGTCCCCCTTTTTGGTATTTTGGCTATGATACCTTCCGTCCAATCCTCCGGAAAGGTGCAGGTGTTCCATGCTATTTCCAGGATTGGCTGAAGCGCATCTGCTATAAGGCTTGAATCGGCTTTCAACAATTTTGGCGGGATGCCATCTTTCCCAGCTGCTTTACCATTGGCCATCGCATGAATTGCGGTTACTATTTCTGTCTTGGATGGGGCCCGGGTGGTGATTCTTATTGGCTGTGCATTGTTGCTGTTTTCCTGAGGTTCCTGTGTAAGTGTACCATTCAGGGCGGCGAAGAAGTAATCTCTCCATCTTTGGAGCTGCTCCTCGTCGCTGCACAGCAGCCTTCCATCCGCACTCTTAACGGCATGCTTTTTAGTAGAGTGCTTTCCCGAGAGCTGTATAGTGATTTGGTACAGCACCTTACTGTTGCCTGTGTTTGCCGCGTTTTCAGCTTTTTCTGCGAGTCAGTTATCTGCTGCCTTTTATCACGCCGGACACTTCTCTTAACCTCCCGATGTAATTGGGAGTATTCCCGTTCTAGTTGGTGACGTCTTTCCGGGTCGTTTGTAGAGTTTACGTTATTTTTGAGGGTCCTTCTGCGTTCTATTTTTTGCCAGGTTGTGTCCGAGATCCAGTGTTGCTGGTTTCTTTGGACATAACCGATGCTCGTTTCCGCAGCCGTCAATATCGCGTCCCCTTTGTCGTACTCCACAATTCTTCAATATTTGTGTCGTCAGAAACGGTTTGCTGGTTTAATAAATTCTTGTAGGTTTCCAGCAAATTCCCGCTTTTTAACGCTCTCCCGCAGAAGGTTAGATAAAGTACAAAAAATAGCTATTTGCTCTACCGTCGACCCCTTTAGCCACCGTAGGAATGTAACAGCACTGAGAAAATTTTATCGCTACTATCGTAGTGACTGTTCCATCGAAATAAAGGCCCTCTGCCTTCACGGCAATCTTATACTCGCAACACCCGATCATACCACTTGTCTCGCTCTCACCACTTGCACTTTTCGCGCCCCCAACAAGATAGCAATTCGTTTTTAAATAGAACAACTGGACTGTGGAATAATGAACCCTTTGCTGAAAGTCGAGTAGTACGACACGACACATCGTTTAAGTTGAAGAAAGTGACGTTTCGGTGGAATCACGATTTTCAGTACAGTGGCCTTAATCCAATTTAGCATTTCCACTCTAGGCCCCTGTACTAAAAGTCGAAATCCGACTTAAACGTCAGTTTGTTTAACTCAAACGACTCGTCACGAAGCCCGACTCGACTTTTAGCACAGGAACCAATTTTTTGCAGTCAGTATTTCCGAGGTCGTGCAACATCCAAGAATTCAAATGCAGGGTTCCTCGCCACTTTCTTCAACACCCGCCTGAACCGTCATAACCCTTAGCGTATCTTCCGTACTAAGCTTACTGCTAGACATTGCACAATGACGTGCAAACAACATAACGTTCAAAGGATGACTCTTGAGCTTAGCATTGACACATAAAAAAACTGCTCTGGGGTGCATGTGCCGACCCTCACCCTTGAAATTTCTCTAAATTGTTCCCAGTTTGTTCTCTGGGGATTCCTATTAAGGCTCTGAATTGGCTCCTCAACAGAATTTTGCTTTTAGCTATTAAGCTTCCAGGTATTACCTTAATTTCTGATGGTTGTTCTAGCGAGGACATTAAGATGTCGATTAGCTCTGCTGTGGACCATTGATTAAAAAAAAGTCCAGCAATTCTCAATCAGGTTTATCAATTGTTAAGTATTGTCAACTGGATATAAGAAATGTCAACAAAAAGCTTAAAATGTTTCAGCACATATAATAAACTCTCAAAATATTTGAAGGTGGTTGGTAGAAAAAACATTGGTCCATTCGAGACAATTTCTTCAACTGCTTTGTAAGTTTTTTCAGCAAATTTTTTCTGCTCTTATCAAGTAGCTACGCAAGTATGGTCAGTTGTACACAAGCATTAGGTAATTATTTATTATAACCCAGTAGGAAATGTAATCATTACCGAATCGATTGAGTAGTGTCGATTTGTAATGTCAATAGGTTACATTACCAATTACAGAATCGATTACTTTTACACGTAGATGTCCTAGGGTGGTAAGTACTTACCAGACATTACATTTGTAAAAGGTACCTTCAGCACGTTCTGACATGTTTCATTCTCGCCCGACTAAAGTGTAGTTATTACCTATTCGCATGAAAAATCAAATAAAGTAAGTTCTTCTATTTGTAATAACAAATAGAAGAACTTACTTTATTTGATTTTTCATGCATGAATTCTCTGATTACCCCATAAGCGCTTGCACTATTTCCTACTGGGAATACTGGCCTTTCGTTAGTAGTAGTTTGATAGTTTCTTCTATAATCCTCAATGTCTTCTTTAAGAGATTGTGGGCTTTGCTAGTATCAACTTCTATTTGGTTCCTATATCGACGCGGAAATATCTCTAAAATTGAACCGTTTCAAATTATAATCGGTTTAACTAAAGATATACAATGTCACTTTAAGGCAATCGACTATATATGACATGATCTAGCTGCAAAAACAAGAATGTAAACAAATAAAAACTAAACCTATACGTGTAAAGGTTGAATTTTGATTAGAACTGAGTGTCTTTCCTCTGGCTCACTCACAAAATTACAACCGCAAAAAATTATAGATTTTTTCGAGCAATAATTTATTTCGTTCATCCAATAATCACAGAAGTTTACAAATAGTGTTTGGCGCTTAGTCCAAGTCCGCTGTAACTAGCATGGCCATAAGCTGGAGCAGCATAAGAAGTGGCGATTGGAGCATGCGCATAGGTAGTGGCGATTGGAGCATGAGCAGCATAGGTAGCAGCAAATGGAGCAGCATAAGCTAGGGCTTTGGTGGCGATGGCTGGAGAGTATACATTGTTGCTAATGCGGGAGTCGAATTTCCGTACGCTGGAGAATGGAGTGTCAATTCCCTTGGAGTGTTGCGAGACGGTGCCGTCGAAAGAACGATAGGTGTTCTCGTGTGTAGAGGTAAGAGCTGGAACTGAATACGACACCGGAGCTGAAACAATTGTCTTAGCAATTGGAGCGGAGTAGGCCAAAGGTGCACCGATGTGCGATGAAAATGATGAGTAGGATGTTGCTACAGCAGGGCCTGAATGGGCACTGACAGCAGGAGCAGCATAAGCGCTAACAATAGGTGCTGAATGAGTGTTGATGACAGGAGCAGCATGAGCACTGATGATAGGAGCACTATGAACAGCACTAACAATAGGAGCTGCATGAGCACTGACGCCATGAGCAGAATAGGCACTTAGAACAGGACCAGCCGCGACGTGTCCACCATATCCTAAATATCCTGGAGCTGCAATTCCACTTGCGTTAACAGCGACAAAAACTGCGCAAAGTACAACAAGGAAAGAAGTCATGTTTTGTATAAATTAAAATTGTAGCACAGCTCCGGATTGAGACAAACTAGTGTCTGTCCACTGCATAATTTGATACTTATATACAAAACTTAAATCTGAATTCCACCTGAAACCACCGTCACCTGTATTGCATACTAATTAACACAAGTTATTAACTAGTAAATTTCCAACAGAACTCACCTTTCCGTTCAGATCTTCTCTCATTCATGATCGATCAAACTTAAAGTCAATTTTCGCTTTATGTCCATTCGAGTGGATTTCACTTTCGAGTGTCCCGAAGGAAATGCGCTCGAACTGATCTGGATTTTCAAGTTTCCAGTTTCCAGTCCATCTTCACTTTTATTTTTGGTCCGATTGTAATAAACTCAGTCAAGGTCAAGTTTAATTTTAAAAATTTTTACTTCAAGACTTTTTAAAGTTGTTTTTTTTTGTTAACATCAAGAATTCTGTGACCCAGAATCCCAGTGACCAATTAGTCAAGTCAAAGTGGAAATTGTCTTCGAGGATTTGTAAAAGTTGAATTTACCTAAAAAAATTTTTTTGGTATAAAATGGAGACGTTTGTAGGCAATCAACAGCAGTTTTTGTGTATCAGCAATTTCAATAACATCTCGACCAAGACTAATAATGGCATCCTTCCTTGTAGTACTCTGCGCAGTTTTTGCCGCTGTTAACGCAGGTGGAATCGCTGCTCCAGGATATTTAGGATACAGTGGACATCTTGCAGCTGCTCCTGTTGTGAGTTCTTATGCCGCTCCTGTCATCAGTGCTCATTCAGCACCTATTGTCAGTGCTTATTCTGCTCATGCTGCTCCAGCTGTAGCAACATCCTACTCATCATATTCATCGCACATCGGTGCTCCTTTGGCCTACTCCGCTCCAATTGCTAAGACAATTGTTTCATCTCCGGCATCGTACTCAGTTCCTGCTCTTACCTCAACACACGAGAACACCTATCGTTCTTTCGACGGCACCGTCTCGCAACACTCCAAGGGAATTGACACTCCATTCTCCAGTGTACGGAAATACGACTCTCGCATTAGCAACAATGTCTACTCTCCAGCCATCGCCACCAAGGCCGTAGCTTATGCTGCTCCAGTTGCTGCTACCTATGCTGCTCATGCTCCAATCGCCACTACCTATGCGCATGCTCCGATCGCCCCTACCTATGCGCATGCTCCGATCACCACTACCTATGCGCATGCTCCGATCGCCACTACCTATGCGCATACTCCGATCGCCACTTCTTATGCTGCTCCAGCTTATGGCCATGCCAGCTACGGCGGACTTGGACTTAGCGCCAAACACTATTTGTAAACTTCTGTGATTATTGGATGAACGAAATAAATTATTGCTCGAATGAAATTTTGATTTTTTGATTCTGTCCCAACGTCCATTGCCCGAATAGCTTAAATCTGCATCTCCTGCGCTGCTAGTGAATCCTAAAAGTATAAAATAAATATTTTAGTATGTTATAATGTAATGTCATAATTTTATGGTTGAGTGACAGTTACTCACGCTTGAATTGCAGCGACAACATAAACCAAATTATAGACGAATTGGTCCGCTTTCCGCTTTGGTGTGACCAACGGACGTGGAAGTCTGTAGGAGGGCCGACCGAAATATTATTATTATTGATCGATCCCATGCTCCACAGTTGGCCTTCTTATTTTCTTCTTCTTATTTGGTGAGGTATAGTGTCCAAAATTCCCCTTTTCCCAGGAGGTAAAAAGCTCATGCTACTGCCACGACTCATGCGCCTATTGTTGGCCGATCCCGCATGGCGGTCATATTGGAATCTAACCTAATATAAACATCCACACATATACATATATTTCCTATATCCACCATGTCCACTCAGAAACTGCGTTAGGTCGTAATTCACTTCCCCACGCTCCCTCGTAACCCATATCTCCACGTTAGGGATAAGTCTATGGATCCAAAGATCCTTGAAAGACTCGTCCCACTTCGTTTGCCATTCCCTTATTGCTTCGCAGCGCGAAATGTACCGCCGTTGGCTTCCGTTTTCGGCGGCTGTTAGCAATACTGCTCAACGCTGCTGGCCACACTAGCGCTACGTCTTCTTCTTCTTCTTTGATCCGTTAGCTGGCGGTCCGAGCGGGACGTCCCCGCAGCGGATACGCTGCTGTCGGTGCCGCTGGGTATCGAACTCTATTCACGATTCGTTTCCACCCTCGCTGGTTTTTGGCGACGTCTCGAGCCGCGGTAACTGATAATCGTTGATTCTTTAGGTCACCCTCGACATTCTTTAGCCAGGTTTTCTTCGGTGGCGATCGCTGGATTCTCCAGTCTGCGGGACGGTTTCGCCAGAGAAGTCCTAGGAGAAGATACGTGGCAAGCGGTCATCATCCATTCGGCAAACATGTCCAAACCACCGCAGTCGACGCTTTTGCATTTCTTCTTCGATCAGTGTCTGCTGATCACATCTTTGTCTGACTGTCTCGTTTCGAAGGCGTAGTGAGACACCGAGGATCTGCCTCAAGTATAGCATTTGGAAGACCTCGAGCTTCTTAACGTCCAGTTTGAGCAGCGTCCACGTTTCAGATCCATAAAGAAGAATTGGAAGGATCAACGTTCGGTAAAGGCGTACTTTTGTTTTGATGGAAATATTTGTTCGTTTCCATATGCACCACTTGAGCGAGGCGAATGTTGCTGTTGCCTGGCCGATACGGCTGTGAACGTCGGACGTCGATGCTACTTTCGTTTCCTCAACTAATGATCCCAAATATTTGAACCTCGAAACCTGTTCGATTTGGGTTCCATCAAGGTGAACATTGGCCCTCGATCCGTCCGTTGTGAGCACTTTGGTCTTCTCTGCATTGATTTTCAACCCGTATGACTGGCGCTACGTAAAGATGAACTGAACTAACCACCCTCCCCAATAGGAGGTTGCGATTCGGTCTAGGTCGCCAACGTTTGAGAGTGCTGCACAAATCTTAAGCTTAAGGTTCTAGTGGTTGGCGTTCAACGAAACTTCCACCTTTCCCCACAAATCCTCCAACCTCAACATCTGGTCCAGGATGTTCTATTAGCGGTAAGCAGGAATCTATAGCACTGTTTTGGGTTCCTCTTGCTTACTCTATATCGAACAAACTTTTACTCTCCGCCGGCAGAATATCAAGGCGGATCATTCCTGCTATCACACAAGCTGCTTCATTGAACATAGTATGGTATTGTACTCGAAGAGCAATTAATCGATACTTACAGTTTATTTTCCTTCTATTGCTCGTTCTTTTTGTAGGCCAATAGCATATCTTTTTTCGGAATCACTTCCAAAATACAAACAATTGTAACATGTCCGCGCTGAATACAATCCGCTCATATCTTCGATGAGTTTTCATTCTGGGATCCTGTGGCGGTCTATAGTTTAATGGGTGGGAGTTTATGAGGTCTAGAGGAGTGTTTACCCCTTATTGGAGCAAGAATACAACAACACAGCTGTCTAGGTAGACCAGACCAGATAGACCAAACCAGATCGATCATGCAGTCCGAACCAAATGGACCCCTTTTTCAATCCTTGGGAGGTGACTGATACGTTTATGCATGGTATTCAATATGTGGGACACCAACCGGTAACTAACTTCCCCACTCCTTCTCGTAACTCCAAGTTTGGAATAAGTCCTGTGGGTCCAACGACCTTTTACAGACTGGTTGCACTGTTAGCATCAGCGTAACCCTTTGCATGGATTTCTCTGATTCGAGATGAAGCAGTACCAAACTGAGAAAAGCCTCCAGGGCAACACTTGACGAAGTGGCGAATAATGCCGGTGACGAAACGACAGTTCATTCTTTCTTTAAATCTTGCTTAGTTGCAAATCTAGTCTAGTTCTATACCACCGTATGTTATCGAGAGATCATGTAAATCCGGCTGCAAAACTCGAAGTGGATCCACAGTCTCACAAAGATGTACGTCTGTCCTGCTCTCAAGATCAGCTCAGGTAAACATTTCAGATCAGCTCAGGTAAACTACGGTTCCAACGGAAATTCAGAGCGATTATCCTGGATCGTTCTTAGTGGGAGGAACTTATTCTTGCTGGGGATCCAAAACATCTCCACTGGTTTACTGACGGGTCAAAGATGGAAGATGGTAGGGGGCTGATGTCGCAGGACCCAACTCCAAACTCTCGATTGCAATGAGCAAGTGGCTTTCTGTTTTCCACATGCCACTGCGATCTGCGCTAGTCTAAACCTTGAGAAAGGTTTGGAAGGCGCCAATATTAAAACCTTTTCTGACAGCCAAGCTACCATTAAGGCACTCTCAACATGGAAATTTTTCTTTCAAAATAGTTGCAGGGTGTTTTGACGTACTCCAGAGCTTGGCCAGATGAAATAAGGTTTCGCTCTGCTGGGTCCCCAGACACTTGGGTATCGTAGGAAATGAGGCTGCAAACTGCCTCTCGAGGATGGGGTCTGAGACGTTTATTCAGGACCCAGAAGAACGTTTATCAGAGAGTTTATGAGCCTCACTCAAGTCCGGTCTTCTTCTATTGACGAATTTCTTGCCTTCGTCCAAAAGGCTGATAGTCTGTTCCCCTAGTGGGGGTACGTACACAATAGTCCGAGCTTGGCCGCAGTGTTCACCATATGCGTTGCCTCCTAAGAAAAAGGTCATCCTCAAGTAATTGCCCTGTTGTGAGAAACCTAAAGTTTGGCCTGCGAAAATTAATTCAATTCAGTAAGACATTTAAAAATCATCATTGGTATGTGATGCTAAGGGAAAAGAAATTTTTTGGGTAGAAATTATACAATAAAAAAATCCTTTAGGTACATTTTGACAATATATTTCAAACATTAAGTGTAAATATTACATTTTTTCTGGTACAATTTTACATAATTCTTATATAAAATATTCTCTTAATTTACAATAACAATAATATTATACAAATAAATTCGCACTTTTAGAATATTCTTGTGTGTGTTGGCAACGGTTATGAACTTATAGCTAAATACATTTGAAGTGTTGGTATATAATGAAATTTTGAAAGCAAAAATTCTTTTTCAGAGATTTATTTTGTTTTTGTCTAAAATCAAATATATAAACAAATATTGATCTAAATAAAAATGAATAATATATAATTAACTTAAATACTGGTCTCTCTGTAGATACGAGTATATTTACACTACCTACAAAATGTATCGGAACAACCATAGTACGTACTAAGAACAATATCGTCAAAAGGAATATTGAGACTGAAAGTAATCTTCATAGCACTGGGAAATGTTTTTCAGGCCTGATATATAGTGGACAAGTGTAAACACTTGTAATTCTTTGTGGGTGTTGGGGGCTATGACCCTCTAGGGAAATTGGAAAATGGTTACCGTAAGCATTGGTTCTAGAACTAGTGCCTGTTTTACTAGGCTGCATTACTTTCCATAGAAAATTTGAGTATTTGTAAGTAATCAAAGAACTAGTTATCTACTAGTTATCTCAGAAATGAATTTATAAAGCTTTTCTTTTCATTGGCTGAAATCGGCCAGATTGTGAAATTCAAAGTTATGAAATTCGTGTGACACAGTATTTCGTCATTCAAAAAGAGAATTTCAACAAGTGAAGTGAAGAAAAATTTTGTGAAGAAGAAGTAAGTATAATTTGTTATAATTTTGAAATTTGAATACGATATTTTTAACGTTTTACAAGAATGAGTGCTAAAGGGATGAGTAAACGTAATTTAAGGCGTTTAATAAAGAAAGAAAGGGAGGCTATGAGGAAAAAATTACCTTCAACCTCTGAGAACCTTTACGAACCAGAAAACCTTGACGAACCAGAATTTGTTGAATTTGTACCTTCAGTAGAAAACGAGAATAAAGACAAATCATTAAAAGAAAGACTTAAAGATTGGTATATAAAATACCGTCCTTCTCGTGAATGCGTTGAGGGTTGAAGCGAAGGACTTATTATTAAATGGTTATCAATGGTGTGATAAAATAATACCATTTAAAATACGGGCTTTTATCTGTGACGCTCCGGCAAAAGCGTTTATGACCGGTACAATGGGCCACACTTCTTTAAATGGGTGCATCAGGTGTAAGCAGCAAGTATTAAAGTAAATGGGGTTGTAACATTTAGTACCCAATGTGGGGAAATCATAACAAATGAAGATTTTTTTGAAAGAAGGCACTTAGTCATACATAGAAATTACTATAAGACAAATCACACTCCGCTAGAATTGCTTGGAATTCATGCATCGCAATTCCCATTGGACATCATGCACTGTAAGGATTGAATTTGTATAACCGTTTGTAAGAATTGAATTTGATTAACCGTTCCATTTTGTTCCTTGTGACTTCTCGTCTGAACAGGCACTGACACAGCATTCGGAACGGCTGGGAATAAAACGACGCCAACCACTTTGTGTGTGGCAGCCAAATAGATAACATCTTTGTGAGAAACGAAAAATTTAAAGTAAACGAAGCATAAGTGAATACGAGTTGAATAAAGATATTTAAAACGATAAGGTTGTTGTGAGTTTAAGGAACATAAGAAAAAACATTATTGTTGTCCTAACTTAAGGCAGGGTCATTATTTAGAAGATCCATTACAGCACTTGGTTGATTTAGGCATAATAAGAAAAATACTTTGCCGATTGATAAGTAATAAGACAGTTTATACAATATCAACAGGAAAAAAATAAACTATGTCTCATCACTTGCTAACATTAAGGAAGTTTATACCAAAAGAATTTGTACGACAGCCTAGAAGTTTCGAGGATCTCTCAAAATGGAAAGCGACGGAGTTTAGACAATTTTTACATTACACAAGAATTGTAGTTTTGAAAGATCATGTTCATGAAGATTTCTATAGCAGCGAAGTTATATCGCTGCTATAAACGAGCAAAGCGACGGGTTCAAGAAATTTTGATTTCGCTGCTAGCATCATTGATAAACAAAAATTTTAAAATGGATATTGACATGTTCATTAGTAGTGTATTTGTTAAAAATGCATTATGAGATTCCCAACATCATAACCGGTATATGTTAGACAAATTATGGGATTCTGTGGCTAATGAAATGAAATCAACAAGTGAGTATTTTTTATGCACTTATTTTATTTTTATTGAAAAAGATATTCCTATGTTAATAGCATTTCGAGTTTTAAGTAAAACCAAAACATCAATTTATTCATAATTCACAATTCATATTTTATTTTGACATACAAACATCTTATATGTTTCCCTAACAAAGTTGGCGGTATCAGTTGCCCTATTATTTTCTCGCATTCTGACAACACTTTCACAGCGAACGGTCAATTTTTCATCTTCTATGTTAATTCCTTCCATGTCAATTATTATGTTGTGTAAAAGACATACATATATACATTTAATAATCTTATCCGCTAAATCTGGAGATGTTTCGATGGGTTTCCAAAGAATACGAAACTTGGTATTAATTATACCAAATGAACATTCAATAACACGTCTTGCTCGTGAAAGTCGCATATTAAAATATTCTTTCTCGGCATCCAAATTCCTTCTATTGAGGCCCAAAACACATTCGGCTCTGCATACTTCACGCCGCACGCTTCACAACTTCAAATTCAAAGGAGAATTCATTATTACTGCCACATTGACCGCTTCTTACTTCATGCTGCTGCAATGAAGTATGAAGTCAGCTTTGATCAATTTCCAAAATTTTGCAGCATGCAGCGTAAGTGCTGTCAAATTTAGAAAAAGAAATTGCAGAAACGGTCGCCATATTCGTTATTTACTGTTTGCGAGATAATATAGTGAGAAAATTAAAATGGAGGAGAAAGTAATAAATTTTGTCAAAGAAAATCCTTTTTTATACGACAAAAAAGCGAAATCATATAAATGCCTTAAGTTGAAAGACTTAAAGTGGAGAAATTTGTCCGAACAACTTAATGTACATGGCAGCGTTGCCAGACGTCCTGTGGCCTTATTTAACTAACAACAACGCTTTTGCCGACAAGAAGACGAACTACACCGAGAGAGCAACAGCGCCACGGTTTAACCAGCCGCTAGCAGTAAAAGTATCGAGATACTTAGGTCAGAATCGCCAGCCATTTTCAGTAATGCTTTCAGCAGAAAACAAAAAGTGTATTTTTCCCTTAAGAAAATTAAATTTGTAACGGTCGCCCTGAAGCCCTATAAGGTGTTAGAAAGAAAACCCGAAGCCGCATTTTACTAAAGCTTAAACTACGAGAGGGCGACACTCAAATTTCGAATCAGTTCTGGCAAATTCAAAAATTAATCTATTAGTCTTCAAGACTCACCTGAAGACCCAAGAAAAACGACCAACTTATTCATCCGATGTCGCTCCCACCGTCTTTTCCACCAAACAAGCAATTTCAATCTGGCATAAACGCATTTAGGCCCAAATTACTTCAGCCCTGTTGTACTGTCGCTGATAACTTAGCACCGTCCGTGGCATGGCATCTCCCAGCCCTAAAATTGCGTCAATAATCATAAAATTTTCCGATATTCCCTTCCTTAACAAACAATAACCAGAAATTCTTTTTTTTTTTTTGCTTCAAAACCTGGATCCCATATCAATATCTACTTATAAAATTCGTTTTCGGCATTCATTTGCAAAGCTTTTGTCAATATTGAGTTGTGTTGCATTTTGCTAAAGCTCAAAAGCAGTTAAGGAATGGCTGTTTATGCCGTGGCTAATATGTCTAACTTAGCTAAAGGGACTTGTGCATGAACGCAGCCAAAATACCCGTAACTCTGCGATCAGCGCTGTTACTCAAACACAATTAACAGCCATGTGTACAAAATCAATTAAACAAGAGTAGGTTCTACAAGTATGCGTGTCCAGTGAGGGAATGGGTTAAATTTAAATCGCCGAATTAAATCGGAAAAGAATATGTACTAAAAACAAATAAAATGGGATAAAAGTTCTAATAGGTGAAACTAGGCGGGAATGGGACAAGTGTGGGAGAGGGGCAACGCTGCCCGCAAGCACGACGAAAAATGCAAGTCAGGAGACGGGGGGAGAGAACTTTGGCCGAACGGCTGAAGACAGTCAGTTTTTGAAAGCGAAGTGAGGAAGATTGGAAAAAAAGTGCAGCAGAACAGCGGAAAAAATAGCACATGTTGAGTGCTGACGAAAAAAAATTTAAGTGCTGAGGTGATTGTTTTGATAAGATTTTAATAAGGAGGCAGATAAAAGGCAAGATTTTCGAGCCCCGATTTCGGGAAAAAGATGTAGAGGAGGTTAAAGCCGCATGGAGTCAAAGGACATGGAAAAAGGAAAACGGGAGTCCACTTTCCCGGTAATCAAGGAGAGTATGGTAGTTTGTTAAGAATTTGAATTAAATATATATAAAGTCCGAAATATAAATTTTTATAAAGAAAGTGAAAGTAGAAAATTGTGGCGTTTAAGGAATAGTGATTAGTAATATAACAAAAACGGAAATTTTCTCCTTTAAGGAACGGGTCGTAGAATGTACCGTTGGCGGAACGGTAAATTAAATTGAATAGGATAAACTTTTGCTCCGCTAATAACAGAGTACAAAAGGAAAAAAATAGTATGATCAATTTTTAGATTAAGTAAGACAACTTGAATTAGGAAGTTTTTCCGAGTAGCGAAATAGCAAATGGCTAAGGAAAATGCGTTCAAAATTTTTCCTCTCTCCATTAGAGTCGATATTTAAAGTTTAACGTGTACAAAAAATGCTTTTTTCGGGAGCAAAAAGAAATGCTGATTATGACGTTGGCAAATCGGTTAAGTAAAATTCCTTCTTATGAAATTCTTTTTTTCCAGCAATGAAGATATAAGTCTTAACGAATGAATTTGATATTATTAACCAATTGAATTATTGCATATTCCGTTAGCAAGACGGATAAGTAATTTTAATTAGATTTTTTTTTTCAGCAATTAAATACATACCTATATAAAATTTACAGGTTTCAGTGAATTTTAGGCAATTACAATATAGTTATGGATTATTAAATACCGTTGGCGAACCGGCCACGGATTGTTATACTAACTGTAATTTTCAGCAAATAGGGACTAATAATATGGTGCGTTATTATTAATATTGAAATACTTCAGTTACTAAAACGAATGAAAATGAAGCCGACCGAGTGGAGTTTTAAATAAGAATAAAGGTAACGAGACTGAACGAGGTAACATTTTATCGTGCTAGAAGGCAGGTAAGCCACTCATTTGTTTAGCCAATACATAATTAAGTTGAAAGTATAAATAAAGGATATTTTTTGTTGTTTGAATATATATATGGGTGATTGTCATGAGATGGGAGTAGTGGCTGGCTGGCCGTTGTTCTCTACCTACAACGCCTCAAAAAAAATTTTTCTGGGGTGAAAATCTCCATCTAGTAATAAAACATTCTCTCCTTCATCGCCTCCCGCGCCAAGCACTCTTGAACAAAATGGCGGCCCTTCAACCACCGAAAATGTCGCCTCCGTAACCTGTCCATTTTCCGCTTTTACGTCACGGCACTACGTTTACGGAAAAACAGTGCATTATTGCCGCGCGCCTAGGGTCTCAAACGATAGCAGCAGTGTTCCGAAACTGATCACCGGTATGTATTACGCGGGCGGATACCTGCTTAGTTAGATGTCAGTGCTTACATTCTGACTGTTGTTTGTTGCAAATTTCAATGAAAACTATAAGAATAGCGTACACGCAACGACAAATTGGTTGTCAAGTGGCACTAAGTAGTGAAAACGAATCGTGACAAGTTTCTTTATGAATGTTTATCCTCGCCGGACGTTTAGACTGTGAACAATTTATAAACAAGAGAGCAACCCTCAAGAAAATTATCGAAGAAAAAAAAAACTGTCGCCTCTGTAATGTGTGTTTTCGTTGTGATATGTGTTGCAAATCTCTTTTAACTCGGTTCGGTGAATTTGTTTGCATTTGTAGAGCAAGCAAATTTTCGGAAAAATTGTGTGCTCTCATTGGTCATGAAAGCGACGGATTTTTCGATGAAATGTCGCTACCGTAATTGTCGCCTCCGAAGCCATATAATTTCGGCTTTTCGATATAAACTTCTCACTATCTATACCTCGTGTGTATTTATGTGGAAATATACAGAAAGTACTTCAAAATAATGTTGAAAACACATGAGAAAATTTTTTTTCAGCACTTTTTTTTTGTTCACCAGCAAATCTCAAAAACTCCCATTTCATGACAATCACCCATATATATATATATATACATATATAAATTGATGCAAAATAATGATGGTCAAAAATATTTTTTATTGAAAGCAAGGTTTTCTTTCGGAATGTATCGGATGTAGTAGGAAGTGGTAGACGCTTTTTTTCTGGCAACTCGACGATTTTTAATTATTTTTTTTGTGAATTAAAGCAAAGTGATGCATATCTAAAAAATTTTTTTTTGTTCTCTCTCAAATGATTTGAAGTATTAAATAAACTCTACCGTGAGTATATTGAACTTAGTAAAAAGTCGGTTCTTTTTTTTATTGCTAAAAGTGTACGCGAATTATTTGATAGCGTGGTTTTCCTGGTATTTTTTTTCTCTCTCTCTCTCTCTCTCCATTTCGTGGGATATAGACATTATTGGCATAACCCTTAAGTATTGAATACCGTCCCTTTGGACGAGACAATAACCACCTTTGCTCTGAACTTTGAAATTCGTTGTAACCGCGCTCATTTTCATAGGCTAATACAGTGTCAAATGATGAAAGTATTCACCAGCTAGTGAAAGTTACTCGATTTTTGGTTGAGTTATATGTATGAATTCTGATGACACACACAAAAAAATATTAGTTGAATGAAAATTATAAACCAATAATGGAGTGAGTGCTCTCCCCATAGTGTGGCCACCCGAGGTTTAGGGATGCTCCCCCCCAGGCAATCGTCGCCCTACTAAATTTTTATTCTTTTCTTTTTCGATCCATGTGAAGTAGCCCCGGACCACTTCCTTTCTGTTCCAGTGCCCCCCCCTCTCGTTAGCCCTTTACGGTTTTCTCCACCATTATCGCTTTTTCTTATTCCTGCATAGGCACGAGTTTTCTATCAGTGTAACTGTAACCCTATTCTTGCATCCCCGTACCGCGGACCCCACCCCATCCGGCGAGCTAGTTTGTTCAGCGCAAGTCGTGCCGACAACCGGTGCTGCGGATGCTTTTCGTTGCGATACTCTCCCGGAGATCGAACCGTCCAAGCCACCTTCGGTGTGATCCCTTCCCCATGTTTTTTTTGTAATGATAGTCTTTCTTGGCCTTTATGGCAGTTTTCTCTCTTCGTGCCCTGGCACATAGTAAACCTCAGACAGTTACAAATTGTTAACTCTTTTGTTCAATAAACTTTATCATTGTTAGTATAATAAAAAATCTGATTATTTATTGTAGTGTTGGACCTAATTTAGAACTTAAACCCGCTACATATTGGTGACCCTTGTGTAAATAAAAAATCTCAGTGTGCGTCTCATTAAATTTCGCGGTACAAAATGCCTACTGAACATTCGCCAACTCGAGGAAAAAGTGAAGCAAATGACGAATTTGATCCATTAAAGAATCATCGAGACACAGATAAGCATCTCGATGCAAGTGAGACGACATTGCAAAGTCATTCAAGTGGTAAGTACAGCTCGGATTCACAACAATACTTACTTACTTACTTTAACGGCTCCACAACCGGGATCCGGTCCTGGCCTCGCGCAACTGTTCTCTCACCGGTCATCCAGTTTGGCATCCCTAAACTCTGAGCGTCCTGGTCCACGCCATCCTTCCAGCGAAGGTTGGGCCTCCCTCGCTGTCGCACCCCATAGGTCTTACCGCAGAGAACTTTCCGAGCAGGCTCATCTTCACTCATTTACCTTCACAACAATACCGACCTCAAAATCCGCCATTAAACAATCTCGCTTCCAATAACTATGGCGAATACGGGCAACAAAACCAAGTTCTGGCAGTCAACAAACCTCAAGTTCCTGATTTTTATCGAGATGATCCAAAAACATGGTTTTTGGTAGTAGAAACTGAATTCAGATCATTTCCAAATTGCAGCGATAATATCAAATTCAGCACCTACATCAAAGCATTGGATGCAGGGACACTAAAACAAATCAGTGACATTCTCAGTCAACCTCCTGAGCGCAACAAATTCGAAGCCGTAAAAAAGATAATTATAGAGCGCACAGTGGTCAAAAACGCCAAAAAGTTGGCCAAAAGTCGAAAAATGAACATTTTTATTTGGGGTTTTTTTTTCCTAGACTCTTAGATTGGTAGTGCTAGCATACCGTGAGACCGCTAAGAGGGTCCGGAATGCTTAACCAGTCTCCGAAAACCACTCGCAAAGTGGCCGTTGAGCGTGACGCTCAGAGCGATCTCATTGTAGTCTTTGCAAGAGTTTCAAACAAAGTGACGTAAAACTTTCAAAAATTGGGCAAAATCAATTCTGTAAAATGGATTCTTCACCTGAACGTAAGTGCAATTATATATAATTAATGAAAAATCTTTTTTATTTTTCTTAGTTATAGTACGGCTAAAGTAAAGTTACTCGTTTTTTAAAGTTGGAATTCAAAAAATTTTTAACAAATGTAGTGATACAAACTGTGCTTCAACTTGCTTTAGCATAACATTTTTTTTAAACTGTTTATTGATCCCTTGGTTAAAACATATTAAAAAATTAACGGCGACTTTTTGCGACTTTTTAATCTGTAGCACTTTTTCTGCAAGAATACGCATTGCCCATTACTATAACTTTAACCTTTTAGCTTCATTATTTACAATAAAAATTTTATATGTTAACAATATTGTTATTTTGTATAACAAATCATTTTTTTACATTTCACGCATTACTTTATGTTCAGATGTCGATATTGAGAATGCCATTACCATGACCAGAAGGGACATATTCGAGCTTGTAATTAATTCTTTTAATAATTTCGATAAAGGGACTGATATAATCGAGAAAAATGTGGCAGCGAGAATCGGACGTCCATTTTCATTCTCGACTGAAAACAAGAGGCGTATATCCCAAGAATTTAGCAACATGAAAAAAAGATGGAAAGATTGTTCTCGGAATCGCAAAAACTTCTACTCTAAAAACCATGAGTATCTCGACAAAGAAATTGTTTTGGTAGATAACGAAAAAAACGTTGATGTACCGGAAGAACATGATTTCGGTCGTCCTTCTGCAAGTTTCGCTGAATGCAGTGAGCGAACGAAACGCAGAAGAACACAAGAGTTGCGCCGCCGCCACTGTACCGAGGAACTTGCATTTGCCACTCACATGAGTCTTCGAGCTTCTGGAAAGGTGACCGCGTCAAAAGTAATTAGGGATGTCACAGAGGGGAGTCCATCTAAAGCCACGAAATACAGGGCGTCTTTGGACAACATAACGGAGGACTCATTATCTGCTGCAGAAGCCGTGGGATTATTGGTGGAAGGAAGACTGAGTAAAAGCCAATACGAGGTAATTAGAGCGACAACCCGTTCGAAGAATTGTAAAGTTTTACCTGCGTATTGTCAAGTTGCGAAGGCAAAAGAAGAATTTTATCCTGATAATATTAATGTCACCGAAACTTTCGCGGAAGTTGATCTTCAATCTCTATTAAATCATACGGCATATCGAATTTTGTTAGTGCAGCGTAACGTTATAAGTAATTTATCCCGCGATAACTTACAAAAATTAAATTTAATTTGCAAGTGGGGCTGTGATGGTACTTCCGGACAAAGTACTTTCAAACAAAAATTTAGCGATAATGATTGTTCCGTCGATGATTCCAGTATTTTCTATACATCTTTAGTTCCACTTCAAGTTATATTCAATGATGATGACACGAATGAAACAGTGATAGTGTGGAAAAACCCGCGACCTTCTTCACCTCGTTTTTGCCGACCCATAAAAATTCAGTTTTTGAAAGAAACTACCCATTCTACAAAAAAAGAAGTCGAGCGAATCCGAGAACAGCAAAAAAATCTGGTACCATTTGAAAAAAACATTGATGGTACTAGTATTAAAGTAAATTTTGAGCTCCAATTGACAATGATAGATGGTAAAGTTTGCAACGCGTTAACCGATACAACATCTTCTCAACGTTGTTATATTTGTAGTGCTACAAGTAAACAATTTAACGATATTGATGCAATTTTGAATTTGGATGTAAACCAAGAAAATTTAGATTTGGGAATTTCTTCATTACACGCTTGGATTCGGTGTTTCGAATGTTGTTTGCATCTATCTTACAAGCAAAAAGTAAAAAGGTGGCAAACTCGAGATAAACAGGAGAAAGAAATAATCGCAAACCAAAAGAAAGACATACAAAAGGGTTTTCGAAAAGAGTTAGGTTTAATCGTCGATCAGCCTAAGCCTGGTTTTGGTTCCTCAAATGATGGCAACACTGCACGTCGGTTTTTCGAAAATGCTTCAAAATCTGCTGAAATAACAGGTGTGGATTTAAATTTAATAAAGCGGTTCCACGTAATACTACAGGTTCTTTCATGTGGTTATAAAATTGATATTCAAAAATTTAGAGAATATTCTCGGGAAACAGCGCGTTTGTATGTTGAATTGTATGAGTGGTACTATATGCCAACAACTGTACACAAGATTTTAATGCATGGTGCCGATATTATAAGTGCGGCTACATTACCAATTGGCCAACTCTCAGAAGAAGCCCAAGAAGCTTCTAATAAATTCATTAAAAAATTCCGGCAAGATCACGCTAGGAAATGCGGAAGAAAAGAAAACATGCATGATATTTTTTCAAGACTTCTGGTTAACTCTGATCCTCTAGTTTCGTCGTTAAAGAAACTTCCGAAAAAACCATTGCGACATTTGTCATCGGAAGCTACTCAATTGTTAATAGAATCGGAGGTATGCGAATCTTCTGAAGATGAGGAATATCCGGAAACTGTTCATATAGAAGGTGAATCAGAAGAAGATTAACTCTGTTAAATGTAACATAAATTGTTTTTTATCATGTACATAGAGTGTGTTTTTCAATTGTAATAAAATTCCTTTTTTCTCATACAATAAACCAAAAACCCTTTCAACGCTTCCCGTCACCATTTTGAAGCCGTCATTATGTTTTTCGAAAAACTGATAACCGATTCGTAATCAGCAACCTTGAAAACCCCAAAATACCCATTTTTATCAAAAAGCAATGATTCTTCAACGTTGATGGCCGCCATTTTGAAGCCGCCATTTTGTTTTTCGAAAAACTGATTACGGATTCGTAATCAGCAATCCCAAAATCCTCCGGAAACCAAATTTCAAAGAATTTGGCCAATTCCTTCTACTTTTGGCCAGCTTTTTGGCGTTTTTGACCACTGTGGAGCGTCTTGCTAGCTCAAGACAAAAAGATATCCGCAAATTATTGAAAGGCATGACTCTGGAAAATCGCAAACCTTCACAACTCTTCAGAGAGATGAAAGATATCGCTGGCACTTCCATTGATACAGACATTTTGCACCAACTTTGACTTCGAAAATGCTGTGATTCTTCTAAATATGACAGAAGAAATATCAACGGATCAATTTATATGAAGAATTTAACTTGATGAAACCATTTGTGGAAGTCCTTATGAAAAATACAAATGAATTCGCAGCTAATAAATGGAAACAATTAATTCAGTTATTTCCAGAGAAGGACGTAAAAAATGAATTTAATAGTTTAAAAAATATTTTTGTGTATTAAACAAAAACAACCCAAAGAATATTACTTTGTTTACACAGTTAAGTGAATAGTAACTATAACAAAATGAGTTTAATAAAAAAATAAAAGACATAACTAAAAACAAGAGTTCGTTTTAATAGTACTTCAAAAAGGGGCAGGTGTACTTCTCGCCAATGCGAAAGCACTCCCTCGTCCCTGTCGTGTGTTAAAAAGGCAAAAAAAACCCACGACAAAGCTTTCAAATTAATTTCATATATTTTGAGTATACCAACATCCAAGTGCTTTGTAGAGAGGGTATTTTCTCAAATGAATCTTAAGTGGTCTGACGTAAGAAACAGGTGTTCTGTTCAACTTATAAAATCGGAATTGCTCGTGCAATTTAATTTTGACATGTCTTGTAAGGAATTTTACAATCATATAAAAGAAGAGAAGGATATTCTTACTCAGTTAAAATTATATGATAAATATAAGTAAAAATTGTCATAATCATTAATAATAATTAACCATGTATTTTCAACATGTTTATTAATATAAAGTCTGAAAATAAGAAGAACATTTTGCATTTTCTTGTATTTTTTCGCATGTCCCGATTTTTACAACAAAATCCCGCTTTTTTTCTGCTTCACTAGTCTTAATCCCGATTTACGAAAAAAAAAAAATAATCTGGCAACGCTGGTAGATGGTAAGTGCAAAATTTATATTGAAGTGGTTTGTGTTTTTTGTGAGCCTGATAGAAATTGAAATTGTCAAAATAACACAAACAATTAAAATTAAATCAAAAAAGTTTCTTATTCGAAAGATCAATTTATGCAGTGGGTGCAATTTTTTTATAGTTTCAGAAATAAAGCGTAAATGGAAGTATTTAAGAGACTCTTTCTTTAGAGAGAGGCCCAGAAGATGGAAAAGGCGACATTAACAGGAAGTGCAGGTGGTTCACAAAAAGCGCAATGGCAATTTTATGAGCTTCTTTTATTTCTAAAAGACACCAAAGAAAGACGAGTGTTTTGTCCTAAAAAGACAAAACAATTAAATAAAAAATTAAAAATGAAAAGGTTACCTTTTCCACATTCCTTGCCCCAATATAAACAAACTTGATATGTCTTCTTCTTCTTCTTTCATTTATTCGACTTAAAATACAATTACAAAAGAAACAATTCAACTTAAGATAACTTGTTTTACAATTATTGATGGACTATAATGTTCGGTCCATTTGACTTAATTTATTTTAATCCTGCCAAGCTTTGTGCAATAATTATCATTTATTCAGCGCATTTGCGACTGATGCGCCCTAGTATTCATAACATTCCCTCAGTGGGGTAAAAAAACTTACATCTAACTTAACCTAAAGAACACGTCATCTAAAAATAACGAGTGTATTAAGGCCCTTGGAGACGCTAAAACATGGTACGAGTAAACATGGTACGACCAAAAACCCGCAGACGGTAATACATATGCTAAGACCGATTTACTTGAACACCGCTCTCTTGTCAAAATATTTCAAGTTAATCTGTCATTCAGTTGTCAACTGGTACATTGAAACATTTCGTGTACGAGTAAATTTGGTCGAACAAGTCCGCAAACGGTAGGACATGGTATCACCAACACGAAACTCCGCCCACAAACATCGACGAAAATCAAACCAGTTTTGATTTTACTCGAACCGTTGGTCGGACCAAAAAAGTGGTACGCGTACCGGCCCGTACACGGCAAACATCACCTCGAACATGGTCCCTGTACCATGTTTACTCGTACCATGTTTTAGCGTCTCCAAGGGCCTTTAGAGTGAAGCTCCATACACAAGAGATGACGTGTTCTATCACAGTATACACTGTATATGATGGCAGGTTTTCTTATGTATTAGATTATAGAGTATTATGCCCTATACATGACATTTTTTGATTTTAATTCAAAAGACATATTTAATAATACATGTAAGCATAGTCCTCAGGTATAATGGAGGGTATGTTTACAGTATAACAGAGTTCGTAACAAGAAAATGTAGTAGAATTCATTTTTATAATATTCTTAAAGTAAACAAAATTATTAAATTGGAAAAATTAGTATACATAATTATTCTGAAAATACAAGTAAATTACTAATTTTAAGATAAATAGTAAAGTTTGTAGTACATATGTAACATGTTCAATAATGATATCAGGGAGGTCCAGATAATAATTTTGTGAAGCTATGGAAATAAAATAATGTAATAAAAATTTATCTTCTATTTTGCGAGGGGGCAAAACTTCCTTCATAGAATCTCGGAATTACATTAATTTCATCCACCGGTTCAAATAAGTGACTTGAACTAGGGTTGCATAAGCTTAAGGGTGTGATATAGAATCTTTCCGATAGGGGGACAACCGTGTCTCTTCTGTATATTTCATTCAAAAGAATGTTCTCATGGTTTTCAAGATTATTTAATATTTTTAAGGTCAGTTTAATAGCATAAGTTAGTAAAGGGGTTATTTTAGCTTTATCATAAATATTTTTATTCGAAAATCTTTTATTTTCGGATTTAAAGTATAGATTGGTGCAGGCTCTAAGAATCTTTCTTTCAAATCGTTCAATCTCTTTCCCTACTGATGGGGAGATTGAAAACCATATAGGAAAGCCGTAGATTAAAATAGGTCTAATCAATTGTTTATAAATTAAAAGTTTAGATTTCGCATGTAAAGACACATTACTTAAAAGTGGCATCAGGGCCTTAGAGACTTTAGCTGCTTTAGTGAGAGCCTTTCTGCCTTGTAAGTTAGGTTTGAGTAGATTATTAAACGATATTCCTAGGTATTTCAATTCATTGGTGACTTTAATTGGGGTGTTATCTAAAAAGAGTTTAATATTTTTACATTTGTTGACGATATTACTAATTCCCCTACCAGAGGCATTTCTAAAACAAATCATTTCTGATTTACTGGAGTTTATTTTAATTCCCCAGTCAGTGTAAAATCTATTTATGATTATGATGTGCTCTTGGACCACCTTGCGAGCCATTTCAGGAGTCCTCGCACTTCCATATACTAAGGTGTCATCTGCGTAGAGAATTGAGGTAGAGTACAGATTATTAGAGCTATAATGAAGGTGTGGGAAATCAGCTAGAAACAGATTATACAGTTTTGGGCCCATCAGGGAGCCTTGAGGTACGCCGGAGTGAACCCAAACCCTATCCGACACAGCTTTACCAAAAGAGACGGTTAAGCAACGGTCTTCTAGAAAACTGGAGATTATTCTTACCCAGGTAGGTGGTATACCAAGATTTAATAGTTTGTAAATAAGGCCGTTCAGCCATACTGTATCAAAGGCCTTTTCGATATCCATTGCGCATGCAATAGTAGTTTCTTTGTTTCGAAGATTAGTAGAAATATCACTATGAATTTTGAGAAGCGCATGAGTGGTGCTATGACCTTTCATAAAGCCAAATTGGAAATTCGGGATAATTTTATCTTTATAAATGTTATAGTCAAGTTCTTCAGCTAATATTCTTTCATAGAGTTTACCTATGTTTGATAACATCTGAATTGGTCTAAAATTATTAATTTCTTTCGCTCCTGGTTTCTTGGGGATTGGTTTTAACTTAGCAATTTTCCACGCTTTCGGAAAATAGCCATTATTGATACAGTTATTAAATAAGATTACTAATACTTTAACTATGTCTTGTGGTAATTTTTTGATCAGGAAGTTAGATATATTATCAGGACCCATTGTTTTTTTGTTATTTAAAAGCTTGATGAGACTTTCCACCTTCCTTAAGTTAGTAAAAGTACTCTGGTCATTAGGTTCAAGGGCGGTATTATCTCGATTAAACGTTGTGATATGGTAGAATTGTCCCGTGAATATACTATTTCTATTAAGGAATTCGTTAACCGATCTTTCAACTTCGCTTACGAGGTCAAGGCATGAGTTGGGTTTTTTTACCTCATATAATTTTTTATAGAATTTACTGAATTCTTCGGCTATTCTATAATCGTCTCTCACTAGTTCCCCATTTAACATTATTGCTTCTTCCTTGTTGAATTTACGGTTTCCAATAATATTATAAATGTTTTTGAAAGCCGAAGGGCCCGGGCGGATCATTTTCAATCTGGCTTGGAAGACTTTATTATTAAAAATTCTGATTTTGTCTGCAAGGATTTTATCAAGGCATTTAATTTTGGAATTTAATAGTTTATATTCATGGTTGTTCCGGTTAAGATATTTATGGAATAACATTTTAAGTTTTTTACACCAATTATGTTTAATGGAGGAAAGTCTTCTGATTTCTGAAGGGAAGTCTAGGGTTTTTGGTTTTTGGTCTCTGATAAAATAAATTTCATTAAGATCATTTATTACACTTGAAAGTTTTTGAATCCAATAATCAATCTCAATATTTTTTAGGTTACCAGTCCAAGGGGGAGAGTTGTTTCTAATTTCGTAGGATAAGGCGTTTTTCCAATTTGTCCAATTAACATTTTGGAAATTAAAAATTTTCTCACTATTGACAAACTGGAGGGTATCTTGACCAATAGATACTATTAAGTGAACTGCGAAGTGGTCAGAAAATGAAGCAACCGTTTTACAAGAAAAAGTATTTAAAAGTCTATAGTTTCTAGGTAATGAAGAAAGAAAAAAGTCAATAACGGAATCGCTTTCGGGGAACGTACAGCTATCCGGACTAATTAAAGAGAGGTTGGATCTATTGCTATTGCTTATAAGCCAATCGTAAAGAGACCTACCATTTGTATTAATCTTATGATCACCCCAGAACGAGTGACGGCTGTTCCAATCACCACCAATGATGACATCTCCATAAATGTTAGCTAAATTGTTAATGGATTCTAGAATTGGCGTCACAAAGAGACCCTGGAAAGGAAGACGCATCTTTCGAGATTGCACATGCTGGCAACAACCCGTGGATATTGATATCCAATAAGAGATATAAGAAAGGTGAAACTATTGAACCTAATTCTAATAAGGTAAATAATTCTAACAATTTTTCTAATTATACCAGCAGGTCTAACACTAACCTTAACCAAAATAGATTTATCAGTCTAGAGAACTTAGAATACGAAGAGATTACTGACTCAAATATTGTAACTAATATCGTTAAGCCTAGTAATACAAATAATAATAGCAATATTCGGATTAGTCCAGATAATGTATTCGAAAAAGTAAAATCTTCTATTAATAATAAACATCCCTCATCCTCTCATCCGATAGGGAGACAACACCACTCCTCGGCCTATAACGTAAAAGTAACTAGCCTTAAATCTAATTTTCAACCCCCTATCCTGGCTAAAAATCTAAACTTAAAAAAATGGTCTGAGCTTTTCAAAGAAGAAAGAATCGACTCTCTCTTTGTCAAAGGTAAGGGAGACTTTACCAAAATTTATGTTAGAGACTTACAAAATAAATTAAAAGTAATCGAACTCCTTAAAGAAAAAAAAATTAATGGTTTCACTTATTCAAGCAAGGAAGAGAAACCTATTTCACTACTTATTAAAGACATCAACCGCTCTTTTGATACTAATGAAGTTCTGAACGAACTTAAAACACTTTTTCCACACATTAATTTCGTTAAAATCTCTAAATTCGAAACTAATGCCTCAAAAAAGTTAAAGATAGCTCTAGACATTATGCTATTAAAAGTCTCTCCGAACCAAGATATTAGGGAACTCCTAAAATTAAAATTCCTAGCACACCAAAAAATTAAGATTGAAAGACTGGTGAATAAGGACATTATTCAATGCTTTAACTGCCAAGCCTTCGGGCACAGAGCAGCAAATTGCTTTAATGATTACAGATGCGTTAAATGCACTAAAGTTCACCCCCCGGGTCCGAACAATTGTGAAACCATTAAAGGGGTGACCGATCCAAATTGTGTTAATTGCGGAATGGGACACCCTGCGAGCTATAGAGGATGCCCAAATTACAAGCTATATTTAGAAAACAGAAAGAAAAGAGCTATGCCCTCTAAACCGACTTATCTCATTCAAGAGAATAAAACATTTGCAGAGACTCTGAGGGAGAACACAGAGCAGACTAAAGCTAGGGAAAACACTTTAAATTTTCAAGAGCAATTTCAGCTCATGCATAATATGATGCTTAAACTCAACGATTCTGTTACTCAGTTAGCTGAGACAGTAAAATGCCTCATAAGTTTTAGGATCAATAATGCCTAATCAGAAAATTAATATTCTTGAAATTAATGCCAGATCCATTAGATCTAACAAAAGAAGACTAGATTTACAGAATCTAATAAGTGATAATGATTTCCCCGACATCATTTTGGTGTCTGAAACTAGGCTTAAACAGCGCCACAATTTAATAGTTAACGGTTACAAAGTGATCAGAAATGACTCAGGAGTAGGAGTAGCTATACTCATTAAAAGGCAACTTGACTTTCGGGCAGTTTATTTTGATATCAACACAGAAGGGGTATTTATACAAATAAATCTTAAAAGTAAACGTATTGCTAATAGATCTTTAGTCATTGGCAGCATCTATATTTCTTCTTCCTGTAATAAAGAAAATTTTTTAAACTTGATATGTCAAAATAATGACATGCAAGTAAATTGCATATATGGACGGCGACGATATCGTAATTTAGTACATACGATATATATATGTGGAAAGCGTCAAATGAGGAAGCAGCATTAAGAATTACGTTCTAGTTTGAGCAACTATACCCCCCACCTAGACTCGATATCCAGCAACTAGAGGTCGGCGAAGGATACGAGACTAGAAGGCAAAAATCAAAAGTTCAATCTTCTCTGGACATCGGCCGAGAAGGTTAGTATTTGGAATTATTCCGATACATATTATAGGGACTTAGATAATTGGTGGGCTTTTAGCCGCTGATTTTTGTGATAGGTTTATTTAGCATAAGTGTTGTTTTTTCAGGTTTGAAACTATTTAATTTTTACTGAAATCCCCAGGCGTACTAGCTTCGTTTAAAAATAATTCTTATTTTTGCCGGGTAAATATTTAAGTATCAACACTAGGCTGAATAGCGGTTGGCTAATTCAACCACGGAACCAGCAAAGAAAAGATTAGCAAAGTTACTTGCGGTAACTGATGCAAAGGGTTTTTTAGGCAAATCTAAGTCCTCTGGTAGGAATTATTCCACCAGGCATCGGAATTTTAATTTATATTAAAAATAATTCCAGGCTCTAGTAAGATACAAGTTGCATAGAGTGCAGCAGAATATTTTTTTGCTTATAAATTGTTATAACCAAGTCGGCGAAGTAAATTTACTCCATTTTCTAGCAACTTTGTAATATACAAGTTGCATAGAGGGCATCAGAATATTTTTTCTGATTTATAAATTGTTGTAAACAATTCGGCGAAGTAAAGGACAATGGACAAATTGGGCCTAATGACCAATACACATGAGATATTATTTTTGTGATAGGTCATAACACACAACTAACGAGAAAAATAATAAAAAAAATTAAATGTACCGGGTTCTTGTACAGCTACGTCGAAAAGTTCTATTTAATTATGTCAAATATTTTGCAATTATTAAATGTTTTTCAATAGGAGTGAAAGAATACTACTTTAAAATATACTAAAGTCACTAATTCTAACCACATAGACCCACATGGAATTATAATAACACAATATACCTGTTACAAAAATAATAATAAGTGTATTTCGACTATTAGGCTGGCCGCACACTGGATACGAATTTGTATCGTACGTAAACGTACGTTATTAGACGTGCGAACAGGGCGCGCACACTGGCTGCGTTTTTCTCCGTTTAAGTGCCGGTATTGATTGTGACCTGTGGCCTGTGACATCATCGTAATGAAAAATTTATATTTTCTAGATAGTTCTTCGCTAATTCGAAGACTGCGACGGCGCACACTGGGGCAGAAAGCACTTTTTTGGTTCAAAAGTTTCTAGAGACCACAATTTTTAACCAATTTAGATTATTTTTTTTTATTTTGAAGGTAAGATGATTTGTAAGATATCTGTGGAAGCCGAATTTTGATTTTCCCTTCCAAATATGTTGCACCTAACCTCAAATGTCAAAAATAATTAATTTGTGCTAGATAATAATAAACAAATATATTGGAAATAAGTCTGTAATAGATCTTCTGTACATAAATAATAACGTATGAAAATTACAGTTTCTATTAATTTTTTAGTACCACGCACGAATATAATTACTTATAAGTGCTACAAGCCTATCCATATTATCCTTCTAGTCTGCCATATTAGATTTTCTATTTTGAATTTGCAAATGTGGATGATGAATTCGTAATCAGCGACCCCAAAAACTCCCGAGTAGAGGTTTTCCAAGAGATTTGGGCATTTTTAAAATTTTGGTCGGCCATATTGAATCCGCCATTTTGAATTTATCAATTATAATGTTGTATCCAGCAGAAGTAACCTCGAAATACATTAGGCTGTCATTTCTGAATCATTTTATCGCATAGATCAAAGCTTATTATTGATAGTAAAGTGTTATCTAGCACAAATTAATTATTTTTGACATTTGAGGTTAGGTGCAACATATTTGGAAGGGAAAATCAAAATTCGGCTTCCACAGATATCTTACAAATCTTACCTTCAAAATAAAAAAAAATTATCTAAATTGGTTAAAAATTGTGGTCTCTAGAAACTTTTGAACCAAAAAAGTGCTTTCTGCCCCAGTGTGCGGCGTCGCAATAGCCATCGTTGAATCAAATGGGTGCATATTTAACAAGAGATGAATTTGGCGAATTCCATTATATTATGGCAGACCGAAATAATGAGCCAAACGAAACCTTTGATTATATCCTACTCGTCAGGTCTTGCGTTGAAGGCCCCGTAAGTGATATGTTGAATCACTTTGATCCCATTTGTGACCATACACCAAATTAATTAATTTTTCAATATCAATATTAGGTATTTAACGCACGAATGCTTAAAAAATCCGGGCATGCTGGGATTGATTTCGGATGTCGGAAGTATACGCACGTACACGTACGACTAGATCGCACCTAGTGTGCGAGGTGCCATAGCAATCGGAGTATCGGGATTGTTCTGACGAATTCGTACGTGTTCGTACGAGACAAATTCGTACGAAAACGCATCCAGTGTGCGGCTAGCCTTAGAGGGCGTAATAAAAGTTCTATGTACCTATGCGAGAGTGAATTGCAACCCGGTACATTTAATTTTTTTTTTATTTTTCTCGTTAGTTGTGTGTTATGACCTATCACAAAAACAATATCTCATGTGTACTAGTCAGCAGGCCCAACTCCCATAATGTTTTGCCCATTGTCCTTTACTCCATTTATCACAACTTTGTTGTATACAAATTGTGTAGAGAGCACCAGTATATTCATCTGGTTATAAATTGATAACACAATTAGCGAGTTCATTACAGACAAGTTTGAACCAGGATCTTCCTCCGGTTTACACCTGTTTTAGGCGATTTCACGTGAGCTTGTATAGGACAAGAGCCATACAAGACTCATTTAGCAAAGTTAAATTTCTATGGTTTGGGATATCCAACCATATTTAAATAATAATAAAATTTACAATTTTATTTAAAGATTAGTAGGAATTCTTCTCCTGAAGCACCCCCCCCGAGGTTGGATACACAGCGGATTTACCTGATTGAGGCAGTACTTCAAGGAATATTTGGAGAAGACCAGCTGTTTTTTATTCAAATTTTTATTTTAAAGCAAAGAAGTCGAGTAACGAAGATTTTGGAACCAGATTTAAAAAGGAAAATTACACTTGCAGTGAAAGTTGGATACGGAGATTTAGGGAACGGCACAATATTTCATTTGGTAAGATTTCGGGTGAATCTAGGAATGTAAATGAAGAAATATGCACTGACTGGATGAATAGTGTTTGGCCAAAATTACGGGAAGGTTTCGCAGACGAACAAATCTTTAACGCAGACGAGACTGCTTTATTTTACAAACTCACACCAGATAAAACAATGCGTTTCAGAGGCGAAAAATGCTTGGGTGGAAAACTTTCCAAAGAGAGAATAACAATTTTGTTGGCTTGTAATATGACGGGGAATGTGAAGAAAAAACTTCTCGTTATCGGAAAGTCTAAAAAGCCGCGTGTATTTAAGAACATCAAAAATCTTCCCGTCATTTATAAAGGAAATAAAAAAGCCTGGATGACGGCCGATATTTTCAAGGACTTTTTGTGGGAGTGGGACAAGGAGTTAAGGAATAATAATAAGAAAATTTTATTGTTGGTAGATAACTGTCCAAGCCATCCACGGATAGAACACCTCTCATCGATAAAACTGGTGTTTCTTCCTCCAAACACTAGCTCTTTATTACAGCCTCTGGACCAGGGAGTTATAAATTCCTTAAAGGTAAATTATAGGAAATCCTTAGTCCTTAAAATGATGCAAAATGAAGAAGGCTTTTCATCTTCATCCACCTCCCTTCTAGAAGCTATAGAATTGATTTCTAAGTCATGGGAAGATGTTTCTGTTAGAACAATCAAGAACTGTTTTAAACACGCTGGGCTTTGTCTGAATTCAGAAGTGCAAAGTGAAAATTTAAACCAACTTTTCGATGAAGAAGATTGCATACCACTTAGCGAGTGGATAAACCTTCTTCACGTTAGGAATATTGAAAACTGGCAAGAATATGTTGCGGTTGATTCAGAAGCAATAACATGTACTGATATATCAGAAGATGATATTGTACGTGATATAGCGCACCAGGATGAGGAAGATCAAAATGATATTGCAAGTGATTCCAGTGATACATCTTACAATCCACCAACATTAGCCGAAGCTATGAATGCTGCAAGTTTATTAAATTCTTTTGTGGCATTTAATAAAGATTGCGCACACCTAAAGGACAGAATAACGTCGTTAGAAAAAGACTTACAAAATAAGTACTTGCGAGAACTATCTAGAAGACAAACAAAAATTACAGAGTTTATACGTCATGAAAAATAAGCCGTGATAATTTATATATGTTATGTATATTTTTCTTTTATTTCTTCCTGCACCACATGTATATTACTGTGTTTTGTTACTGTCGAACATCTATGAATTTGTTATTTTTTGTTTTTTGTTCTTTATGGATTGTATTTATTTAGTTATTTTGTTCTTTGTTTTTATAACTAACTTATAAATAAAAATAATTATATAAAAACAAGAAATTTTAAAATTTCTCTACCATTCGAGCAATTCGCTTAAAACGACCGTCGGTTATAACGACCAAATTCGGGTGGACCTTCTCCGTCGTTACAAGCGACTTTCACTGTAAATCTATTGCCTGATTCCCGATAAATAAAAAAAAACATAAAAGGTGTTTGTTTGTGAATAAACTAGGAAATTTATTAAGAAATAACGTGAGTAAAAAATATTATATAAGAACGTATATAACATAAGGAGACGGCGATAAAAGCGCACCTGGACGGCGGATGCCAGGGAAGAAGAAGATACGAGGAGAGGATGAGAAGTGGCTTTTCTACCGGCTTGTGGGCTGGTGCTGGTGCTGGAGCTGATAGTTTTGGCTTCTAAGAAACGGATAGAAAAAAAAAAATAAAATCGAAAGACATCCCAATAAAAGTGAGAAGATTTACGCATCGTAATAGCAGGAGGAAGAAGTAAATTTCCTCGCCCGTGATTCGGGCTGTTTTTTTTGGTTGCAAAAGTAGTGAACAAAAGTCAGTGGTGTGAAGGCCATTTTGGCCACGAATTTCGAAATTTTTTTTCTATGGGCAGCCATTGTAAGCGGAATCATTCAGCTTCGCCCGTAATCCTGGATGTTTTTGTGGTGGAAGTGGTGCGATATTCAGTTCATTACGGTAAGGGCCAGTCTGCCCAGGAATTTCAGGAATCGCCTTTACCGGCCCTTGGGAATGGCGAAGCTGTTCGTCCCGACGGCCATTGCTGGCCACATAATTCAACATCACCGGTGATATAAAACCCCCCCGGGAGAAGGAAACGAAAACGAGCGCCGCCAGTTGGAAAAAAAACCATAGTTAGTTATACTGGCTTCACCAAAAACATACAAATTAATACAGATATTTTTCTTTTTGTCTCTTTTCTCCATTTGATATTATAATATTGTTGTAAGTAGTGCAACGGCCGCCTGTGAAAATTCCATTACTTCGAAAATTATATGCGAATTAAAATAATAAAATAAAAAAAAATTTTTTTTTTGAACAGCGGCAACCCCGACAGTGACCAAGCAGCAAAATTCGGCACCAATACCACGAAAAAAAAAAAATCACGAAGTCAACTCCAACGGCACGGTAACAACGAAGGAGAACAAAAAAGGCCTCAGGAATGCATCATAACGGCGCGTTTTTTTGTTCCTGCCTGCGCCTGATCGGGCGTTCGAGGAGAATGAAAGTGATTTCGGAAGCAAGAGTTTGCGTAGTGAGTTCTGGAAGTGCGGACGATATTTCTGATTTTTGGTTTTTTTTTGAGTTGAGATTTTAGAACAAGAAATACTAGTGAAAAATCTTTTGAGGGAGAGTTTTCTTTCCATTTTCCTTTCGAGTGGATATCGGACTTTTAGAAAGGGAAGTACTAGAAAAATTTAATTGCTTTGAAGTTTTCTTTTCAATTTTTTTTAGAGTTTGAATTGAGTTCAGCATGGTAGAAAACGAAATACTAGTGAAAAAGGCTTTTTGAGGGAGATTTTTCTTTCCATTTTTTTTGCGAGTGGATATCGGACTTTTAGAAAGGGAAGTACTAGAAAAATTTATTTGTTTTGAGTAAGAATTTTCTTTTCATTTTTCATTTGAGTGCAGCAGTTGTGAAGTGAATTTTTTTATTTACAGCTTTCTTTACATTTTTTTGAGTTTGAATTGAGTCCAGCCTGGTAGAAAAGAAATACCTGTGATATTTATTTCTTTACGGACTAAGATTTTTCTTTCGATTTTTCTTTTTGAGGAGTATAAGGTTACTTAAACTGGGTTTTACTCCTAGATTGTTAATTTTTTTTGTTCATATAAAGTGGCTTGATCAGAAATTCAAAAGAATAGCGGTTTCAATTATGGGATCCGTTATATACGCACATTAACGCCAAAGGAAAGAGATCTTTGGTTAGATTTTTCATGGAGAAGGCAAAAGTCGGTGAATGCTTGAATTACAGATATGTTAAGTCGGTTACTTTTGGATTGCGTTAAATTTTTTTATGTAAAGCGGGTTGATTCGTAAGTTCGTTTGAATTACCCGTTTGCATTTTGGGGACCAGTTATAGTAGCACATTTGGAAATAGAGTCCTGGTTGTATGTACAGAAGCGCTTCTTTAAGAAAAAAAACAGGATATTGTTGTATCCTCCCTACATTGTAGCATACATTCCCTACATTGTAGCATTATATATATATTGTAAACGGCCCCCATGATCGGGAAAGTATCAAATATCTTTTTTCAAACAATACTTCCTTTCATATGCAACGTAAACAAATTCAATTAACAAATTGAAACATAAACATTTTCATGCAATGCATTTCATGAGCAACGTAAACATTTCTCATGCAATGCATCGCAACGATATTTTCTTATCTACTTTTCACATGAAAAGTGCTGACTAGGCGACTTTTTCCTGATCATGCGAGCCGTGGTTTAGGTGACAAAAACTGCGAACTGATTTTAAAGAATCAGTTCTCGTTGAGCCGCCAATTAAGTCGGGAAGTATTTCTATTGTACTTTTGCTATCAAGTTTGAATAAAATTTCTAGAAGTCTTTTGTATGAAGTTTAATAAAATTAAAATAGTGAAGTTCGTCTTTTATTTTACACATTCCTGATTGCCGGCCAACGGGGCTCAACATTTTTGGTGGCAGCAAGCTGGGATTCCATGCGGTGGACCCAGTAAATTTCTTCTAAATTTCGCTGCACAATACGAAATTCTTTACTCATCTTTACTCATCTCTTTCAACACACGCATCAGCACAGTCAACGTTTTTATCCAGCCAGTCAACTTTTAATTCATTCTGTGCATGTGCATCTTTAATCATATTTAGTGATACAACAACATCCAATACTTTTGGAATCTACATCTTATCATATTTAGTGATACAACAACATCCAATACTTTTGGAATCTACATCTTTAATACATTAGTGATCCTACATCATCCAATACCTGGAATTTATGTTCATCAGTTTGATGCGTTGACGATCATCTTACTTTGAAAACCTTTGCATCAATCAACGTTTTTTCACCTTAAACATCGTGCTCACCAACACTGCTGTGCAATCATCTACTTTTCAAGGAGTCATCCAACATCGGCTCATAATGTTAATAATTTTGTAAGTAGCTTAATTAAAATACAATTTTTATATATTTAGAATTTGGTGTGATAGTGTAGTCAAAAAAAAAAATATTCTTTTTCTGCTTTTAAAATATATTTTTTAATTTATATACATGTGGTGAAAAGTGGTGTAATTGTGTCGCATACCTCCGAACTCGGAAAAATTTGTTATTCAAATTAATTAAAAAATAATAATAATTATATAATTCCCAAAGTTTTATTTGTTGAAGCTTTTCAAAAAAAATTTTGCAATCCACCTTTTCGTAATTCGTAATTAATTATTATCGATAAAATAATTAATAATTAATTCGTAGTAATTATTATCTATAAATTATCATTATGATTCGGCAATTTTTAAGAAAATTACATTGAATATTGATTTGAAATACTGCTTTTGATCTAAAATGTTTAAAGAAACCCAAAAGATTAGTTACTCAATTAAATATCACTTTTAACTAGCATTCTTCCATTTGTCTTGGGAACAACATCGACTACTACATACAACTAGAGTCGATTGCTCTTTCATCACTAACTCCATCACTGATTTTGTTTTACCGATTTGTGCCCCTAACTGTATCCCTAAGGATACATGAGTAAGAAACAGAAAGGCAAAGAGCCTGCTACACTCGGTACTGTTCTTCTCTCCCTGCGAAGCCGAAGTAAAAAGGACCCAAACCTAGTTGATCTTCCACCTCTTTCTGAGGAAGAAGAAGAAAATTTTGACCCCGCAGAGTCTAGCAATAAGCCATTGCCCGAGCCTAAAGATTTTGCCGGAAGCTCTCGCCAAAACTTTGAAGACGAAATGTCCACCTTTAATCTTTCACATGCCATAAAATTAATTCCCGAATTTGATGGCGACCCCAAAACACTCCATCGATTTCTGCAGATCGCCAAAATTCAGTACAGTTTGGCAACAACAGTACCTCACAAGCTAGAGTTTTTGAACTTGATAAAATCAAAACTCTCCGGTAGAGCATACAATAATGTCCTACGATACCATGACTATGACAGCTGGGACGATTTGCGAGCATGTTTGGAAAAACAGTTCTCCAAACAGCGTTCTCTTCAGGTCGTGCAGTCTGAATTATTTAATGCACGTCAAGGTCCCAAGGAAACAGTCATAGAGTATGCAGAAAAAATCGAGAAACTCATGGAAGAATTAAATATTTCTAGTACCAAAAGCGATTCTAATGAAGGCAATGAAGCTATACGTGCTCTGAACGAGCAAATGGTATTAAACAATTTCAAAAGAGGACTGAGGCATCCTCTAAAACTCATAGTTAAGGCTTCTCACCATGATTCTCTCAAGGAAGCAATTGACCTCGCCCTGGAAGAAGAAAAGTTACTCGAAAGCGACTCGAAACCGGCGACAACTTTTATCCGTAACCCGAAACAATGCCGATTCTGCAAGAATCTTGGGCATGATATTAATGAGTGCCGAAAATATAACGCTCTCAACCGACAACAGCATCCTGCTAAATCATTTCCTTCTTTTCGTGGAACTGTCAACAGGATCAGCCGATCAACGTCCGACCCTGTTTGTCGTTATTGTAAAAATCCTGGTCACTCCATCGATCAGTGCAGAAAAAGAGAGTACAACAACTCTAGAAACAAGGTAGTTAAACCCGAAGGCGAACGAAAGCCAAATTCTTTTCCACAAACGGGAAACGAGTCAATGCCTGGCCCAAGCGGTTCGGAGCCCAGGATCCGCGTTATAAAATAAGCAACCGCCCTATCAACAGTTCTATCTCCGATACCAAGGCCTCATCGAACAAATCAAATTCTAAATCCAATTATTCCAAATCCGAGGTCTACGTCAACAATTCAAATTCCAAACCTCAAGTCTTAACTTACTATTCCAACTCTCCTAAATCCAAGGCACATAGCGCCAATTCGAAATCGATTACTAAATCCTCTCTTAAATCTGCGACTTCTACTTCCAATCTTAGTTCTGACGTTATATCCAGAACACACATTGGTCCCAAGCTTCCCACTACTTCCAAGTGGCATACTTCAAAACCCTCGAGCACCCCTAGAAAACGATATGTAGTCTTAACTTTAGAGGACTCTTTCAAAAACGAAGTTTCAATCTCTCTATCTGAATCCATTTCTGATTCCAATTCGTTACTCCTCGATACTGGTGCTTCGATAAGCCTTATAAAAGTCAGTGCACTTCAAGACGAAGTCAAGGTAGATACCAACGATATCATACATATCAAGGGGATAACACAACAAACTATTCCTACAAAAGGAACTGTCCTTTTAAACATAGTGTTAGCTAACAGCAAATCTTTGATTCACCCATTCCATGTAGTTGCATCAGATTTCCCTATTACCAATGACGGTATTCTAGGCCAAGACTTCTTCCTCAAAACCGAGGCAGATATCAACTACAAAGACTTCACTTTTAGTTTCTATCATCAAGGGAAAATGCACTCTTCCAAATTCACCTGTACGTTTAATGGTGTAGACATTCCCCCACGATGTGAAAAAATAATTAAATTAGAACCAATTTGTTTCAAAGATACAGTCATCTGTCATCCACAAGAGATAATGCCACTCGTATATATATCAGGGACGATCGCCCAACCAGTCAATGGCTATATTAATGTAGCTGTCCTTAATACTAATGATAAATTAATCTCCTTAAAAAACACTGGAAATCTCCACTACGAACCCTTGTCGGATTATCATGTGTTAAATCCTTCCACTTTGACGGTCAAAGACAGTATTCAAAAACGCTTGGAAACCCTCTCTTCTTCGCTAGAACTCTCTCATCTAAACAGCGAAGAACGGGACTCTAATTTAAATCTCTGTCGGGAATATAACCAATTATTCTACATTGAAGGCGATAAACTAACCTTCACCGACGCTGCAGAACACTCTCTCCCTATACTTCCTGGGAAATCTCCAGTTAATACTAAGCCTTATCGACTTCCTGAAATCCACAAAGCGGAAATCGATAAGCAAACAAAAGGTCTATTACAAGAAGAGATAATACGACCTAGTTCGAGTCCGTGGAATTCACCTCTCTTGGTAGTCCCCAAAAAGGCGGGCCCAGATGGTCTTAAGAAATGGAGAATGGTGGTCGATTTTCGTAAATTAAACGAATTGACTATACCTGACGCCTACCCACTTCCTAACATAGAGGAAATTCTAGACCAACTTGGAAATTCTCGTTATTTTACTACATTGGATCTAGCCAATGGCTTTTATCAAATTAGTTTAGCAGAAAATGATAAGCCAAAAACCGCGTTTAGCACCCCGAGTGGTCATTTCGAGTTTAATCGAATGCCCTTCGGATTGCGTAACGCACCAGCTACCTTTCAACGGCTGATGAATGTAGTTTTGGCAGGACTTCAAGGTACTCGATGTTTCGTCTACCTTGACGACATCGTGGTATATGGTCATAATCTTACAGATCATAATAAAAAACTCAGCGATGTATTCGATTGTCTCAAAAGATATAATCTAAAGTTGCAACCAGCTAAATGCAGATTCTTACATAAAGAAGTCATGTATCTAGGTCACACCATTACCGATAAAGGTATTAAACCAAATCCTGAAAAGATTTCCTCTATTCAGTCTATAAAAGCCCCACAAAACAATAAACAGGTCAAGTCCTTTCTAGGACTCGTGGGATACTATAGAAAATTCGTTCCTAACTTCGCAGGATTAGCAAAACCTCTTACTAACCTTTTAAAAAAGGATGTACCCTTTGTATGGGACGCACTGTGTGACGAATCCTTCGAATTACTTAAAAAGGCTATAACTGAATCCCCAATCCTTCAATACCCCGATTTCCAGAAAAGATTTTTTATCACGACCGATGCAAGCAATACAGCTATAGGTGCTGTCCTCTCCCAGCAATTTAATGACAACAATGATGATCTTCCAATAGCTTACGCTAGTCGGACCCTTAATAAAGCTGAGAAAAATTACTCCACGATTGAGAAGGAAGCATTAGCAGTCGTTTGGGCGGTGAATCGTTTTCGCCCTTACGTATACGGAAGGAAAATAACGATCATCACTGATCACAAACCTTTGGTTTGGATATTCAATCTTAAGGACCCGAGCTCTCGAATAATGAGATGGAGAATAAAACTGGAAGAGTATGATTTCGATGTCATTCATAAGAAAGATAAATTAAACACTAACGCAGATGCCCTATCTCGATTACCAGTGGCCCCAGCATTAGTAGTAACACGGTCCCAAAACTGTCTCAATGATCAACCCTGTCCAACAATACAGGAAATCCATAAGCCAAACGAGATAAGTTACGTATTATTGAATTAACTGACCCAGAAGAAATCTCTAGAGTGTTAAAGGAGTATCACGATACCCCAATCGGGGGACATCAAGGAATTAAACGCACTCTTCACAGAATCAGAGAAAAGTTCACCTGGAAAACTATTACTAAAGATGTGAAAAACTACATCAAATCTTGCGAAATATGCAAAAAGAACAAAATAAGCACCAAGACCAAGATACCTATGAAAGTAACCTCCACGTCTAAAATCCCATTCGAAAAAGTTGCATTAGATATAGTTGGCCCTCTTCCTACATCCGAAAATCAAAACAAATATATATTAACTTTTCAAGATGATCTCACCAAATTTATCATGGCCATTCCAATCCCTAATCAGGAAGCCCACACAGTAGCCGAAAACTATGTTCGGAAAATAATCTGTATCTTTGGTATACCGAAATCACTTCTTACCGATCAAGGAACAAATTTCCTTAGTGACGTATTTAAACGTACATGTCGTCTTTTAAAAATCCAAAAACTCCAAACCACTGCATATCATCCTCAATCTAACGGTTCCCTAGAACGTAGCCACCGCACCTTAGGTGACTATCTCCGATGCTATGCGAGCAAGGACCCTTCCAACTGGGACTTATGGATGGATTATGCAACCTTCTGTTATAACACTACCCCGCACTCTCTAACCAATTATACGCCGTTTGAAGCTTTATTCGGACACAAACCCGAAATACCTTCTTCATTGACAAGACCTCCAGAACCAGTTTATAATTATGACGACTACGTCCTTGAATTAAAAGCCAGATTGCAAAGTGGGTACCACACTATCAGAGAGAACCAAATTAAGGCAAAACTCAAGGCCAAAGAATACTACGACCGCGGAGCTAAACCATTGCAACTCAATGTCGGAGACTTCGTACTCATAGAATCAAAGGTGAAATCTAATAAGAAGCTGAGCCCTCTATTCGAAGGCCCTTACGAGATAGTTAAAATTAATTCAAAAGAAAACTCTACAATTAAAATAGGGAACAAATTAAAAATCGTACATAATAATCTCCTTAAAGCCCTCCGCTAAATAATGTTATTTTCCAATTCCATTCCAGATTCTTTTGCCCTCTTATTCTTACAATATTGGGTCAGGGGCATACAGTTACCCCATTTACGGCAAACACTGGAGTTTACTTCGAAAATATGGGAACAGTATATAAATCAACTGCTGATTGGAAATTCTTATTGTACGTAAATACCAGCAAAGAAACTTTCACCTATTTGATGAAGCTGCTAATATATTAACCCTTGCAGCTAACAATATCATAGCAAGGCAAGCAGAATACTTAGATATACTGCAAGAAGCAAGGCTGGGACGATTAGACAAACACCTTGTCAAATCTGAAACATTTCTCAAAGCCCTACAGGACATACAACTTGAAACTTGAGACCATTTAAAGCTTCCCATAAAACCTTCTGAAAGTAGTATACCACTAATTGCTAAGGTATCTACTATCTCTCCAGTCCGCACAACAAATAGTTTGGTCTTTAAAATAGAAGTTCCTCTTATTAAAAACTCTTTCTCCTTATTCAAACTCACTAGGGTGCCTACCAGATTCAAAAACAACACTTATTACTATGTCAAACCTGATTCCCAATATGTTCTTATCGACGAAACTCGTGAACAATATGCGTTTTTAAGGAAAACGATCTCGGCAATTGTCGGCAATTTCAACAAACAGAATTCATCTGCACTCAAAACTTCATTTTATATAGTTTCAATAAGGAAAATTGCATAATTAGCTTAAATCAAGGAGGAATATCCCCCACATATTGTGAGTTTAGACTCTTTAACTTAACCCATGAAATATGGAACGTGTTGTTAAAAACGAACACCTGGATCTATTTGGTACCTCAAAAGACTACAGTTCGAATAAGTTGCAACAGTAGTGCCTATTCCACTTTCATTCAAGGCAGCGGAATTCTAGAACTCCAGGCCGGTTGCACGGCAAAAACTAAAGAAGTCTCTTTACAAACTCATACAACCATCTCTCGGGCTGAAGCCGTTTTTTATCAATTAGATAACACACCTCTTAATAATCTAAATCTAAACCTCTCTGCTATACCGACAAAGAAAATCCCTCAAATGATTTTTGACAGTCGAGATCTAGATAATCTAAGTGTAAAATTAAACGCGATAGTTGATTCTAGCGAAACTTTAGACACTTATATCCTAAGTTACACACCATTCGATTCCAGCAAAATAATCAACATATCATTTTCTATATTCACAATTATCCTTTCAATTTCTTTATTTTATTTAATATATAAAAGATATTTTAAATGCCGTATAACGATATGTCCAGACCGCCAGGTTGGCCCAATTGAACCCAGCGAATAAACCCACTATGATCGTACCTCGCTAGCTTCTGTTGTTGTTCGCGCGCGATCTCTTTGATAGAAAACTAAGAGTTTTACCTATACACACCTACACCATATTTCACCATATTCCACCATATTACTCGCACTTATAATTGCACTATATCTATATTTGTTCCAAAAGTATCTTACATTATAGATTATGAACATGTAATTTTGCACCCACACAATAAATAAATAATAATAAAATCTCCTTAGTATAGACTTACACACATATATAAAGTACTGAAGTACTCACAAATTTTTATATTATATATATAATAAATATGAACCATAAAATCCTATAAAAATGTTTAGTAAAATAAGTATCTATTAATAAACAAAGAAATAATAAATAAAACACTTCTTTCTAATAAGTTATAAATTTTGACTATTACATAACAAATTATATAAGCAAATTGCTGACCTTAAGTCGCTACAAACTTTTAAATTTTTTATTATATAAAACAATTTTTGCAATTGCACAAACTTATATGTTTACCAAATTCTATTAACAGTTAAGAGAAAAAAATAATAATTTTTCTTTCCAATGCATGATTTCTAAAGATCGACTACGCCGATCTTCATAAGGGGGGAGGAATGTTGTATCCTCCCTACATTGTAGCATACATTCCCTACATTGTAGCATTATATATTGTAAACGGCTCCCATGATCAGGAAAGTATCAAATATCTTTTTTCAAACAATACTTCCTTTCATATGCAACGTAAACAAATTCAATTAACAAAATTGAAACATAAACATTTTCATGCAATGCATTTCATGAGCAACGTAAACATTTCTCATGCAATGCATCGCAACGATATTTTCTTATCTACTTTTCACATGAAAAGCGCTGACTAGGCGACTTTTTCCTGATCATGCGAGCCGTGGTTTAGGTGACAAAAACTGCGAACTGATTTTAAAGAATCAGTTCTCGTTGAGCCGCCAATTAAGTCGGGAAGTATTTCTATTGTACTTTTGCTATCAAGTTTGAATAAAATTTCTAGAAGTCTTTTGTATGAAGTTTAATAAAATTAAAATAGTGAAGTTCGTCTTTTATTTTACACATTCCTGATTGCCGGCCAACGGGGCTCAACAGTGGGAAGGTAAATACGTCGTACGATACCTTTCGAGAAGAGGCACCTTCAAATTTGGCGAACATCAGCCAAATAATGGAAGAAGATTCCTTTTCTTATCTAATCGAAGAGGTCGTCGACAGCAACGAAGAACCTTCGCCAGGCACTTCTCAGCAAAGCAACAGTCGGGCTAAAAAAAAGGAGAAAGAGGATATACTTAAGGTGGCGCAGAAGCAGATGAAAGAAATGCTCGATATCTTTAAGGGGAAATGTGCGGAAAATAAAGCCTCTCTAAATGAGGTTTTCTTTCAAAACATTGCCCTTGTTAGCGACGCTATAAGCAGCTAGAGATAGTAACGATAATGGTAGCACCGCTGCAATAATATGTAAATAAACAACTAGAGATAGTAGTACCGCTGTAAAGGAACACAAGAATTTAGTAAATCGGCTATTGTAAAAGTGACATTGCACTGTTACTTGGGCGTGTTGTAATGAAAAGCGCCTCTCGTTCAGTTTATCCAATTTAAATTTACTGATTTTAAAATTCAAAATCCTATGTTGCCGAGTCGAACGGTCAGATGCCGCTGAGGCGGATAAGTGTTACATACAGAATTTCTAAGGGTCTCGGTGAGAAACGAGATCCTTAGACAAATTCTCATATCCCTTCATACAGGGAGCCTTCTGTTGGAATAATTAACTTTCGATCTTCTTCTTATCTGGCAACGCCTTTTGTTTTTACATGACAGTTCTTAAGAATACATTTTTAGTTAGTCTTCTTCTTTATTATCGTTTGTTAGTTTTGTATCATTTTAATGGCTGAATTAAAACGTATAATTTTTGTATAATAATTCTTTTAATCCGGTTTTGTCGGTAATGTCCATTTAGTCGCGTGTGTGTCGAGTTTGGACGCCTAAAATCAAAGATCGCAACAGGTTATGGGCCCAGGCGCCGGGATTTAAGCAGAAAATCTTAATTAAAGTTCGCAACAGTTTTTAGGTTATGTGACAAGCATGGCTTCGTCCGAAAGTCTTCGCATGAACGTCGTGAGGTTAAATGGAGAAAATTACCACAATTGGAAATTTAAGATGCAGCTTCTACTAATGAAGGAAAATGCATGGGAAGTCATAAATCAGCCGAAACCAAATCCAGTTACAAATGAGTGGAAAGCCAAGGATCAGAATGCGTTGATTTTGATTGGATTATCAGTCGAAGATAATCAACTTAACTTCATAAGGAAAGCAGGTACTGCTGCCGAAGCATGGTCCAATTTGAAAAATCAACATGAAAAGTCCACCTTAAGCAATAAAGTGCAGATAATGAGAAGAATTTGCAGCTTAAAATTGTCAGAATCGGGTAAGATGGAAAACCATATTGAAGAAATGACGACTTTATTCGATAAACTCGAAGCACTAGGTGAGAACTTGTCCGAAAAATGGGTGATTGCAATGTTATTGAGTAGCTTACCCAAAATTTTCGATACGCTTGTGACAGCATTAGAGACAAGGAAAGAAGAAGACCTCACATTAGAGTACGTGAAACTAAAATTGATGGAAGAACACAAACGTCATCAGATTTCAATTTCAGAAAATACTTCAGAGACGGCTCTAAAAACGGAAGAGGCAAAATACCACCCGAAAAAGGTATGGAAATGTTTTTTCTGCAATAATAAAGGTCATTACAAGAAAGACTGTCGAAAATATAATGAATGGAAACGAAAACAAAATAAAGGTTTTGTCAAAACTGTGACAACATCCGAAGAACATTGTTTCATAGTAAGGAATCAACACAATAAATCCGATTACAACTGGACTGTTGATTCAGGGGCGACCGCACATATGACTAGTGAAAAACAAAATTTTATTGAATTTAATAAAAACTATAGAGATAAGGTTACACTAGCAAATGGATATAAATTGCTTGTAAAAGGTAAAGGAACTTTCCGTATAAAATTTTATAACGAGCAGAATCAGGAGTTATTTGCAACAGTTAAAGAAGTTCTTTATGTGCCAGAACTACAGGGCAGCTTGTTATCAATTAGGAAGTTAACACAGAACGGTTACTACTTAAATTTCGAAGATTCATGGTGCAAAATTCTCAAAAATAATAAGGAAATAGCGATAGCATATTTATCACCTCATTTGTATAAATTGCGTCAAAAGCCTAATCATTCAAAAGCCTTCGTAGCTAAAGCTATGCAACATGCTGAAAATTGTCATCATCATTGGCACCGGGTATTTGGTCATCGTGATATAGGAGCAATTCGTGAAATTAGTGCAAAACAATTGGTGAGAAATGTAACAATATCAGATTGTGGAATAAGAGAAACATGCCATGTGTGTGTTCAAGGGAAAATGGCTCGCATTCCATTTCCAAAGGAATCACAATCCAGAACGGAAAGTGTTCTTGATCTCATCCATACAGATGTTTGCGGACCTATGCAAACTGAAACACCCAGTGGAAAAAGATACATGGTTATTTTTATAGACGACTTTAGTCGTTTTACAATTGTATACCTTTTAAGAGAAAAGTTGGAAGTGTTCGAATATTTAAAGGAGTACGTCAAGTTTGTGACAAATTCGGTAAGACACCAAAAATAATTCGGTCAGATCGAGGAGGAGAATACAATAATAAAAAGGTAATTGCATTTTTAAAGGAACATGGCATACAATACCAGTTTACTGCAGCATATTCGCCGCAACAGAATGGGATATCGGAAAGAAAGAATAGATCCTTAATGGAAATGGCTAGATGTCAATTATTAGATGCGAATATGAGTCATACTTTTTGGGGTGAAGCCGTCATGACCGCAAATTACCTGCAAAATCGTTTACCATCGAAACAGATTCTCGTTACACCTTTTGAAATTTGGGAAGGAGAAAAACCAAAGGCAAACCATCTACGAATATTTGGAGAAAAAGGTTTCGTACATATTCCAGATGAAAAGAGGAGAAAGTTAGACAGCAAGTCAAGACTTCTTACATTTGTTGGTTACGATAGTCACTCAAAAGCTTACCGAATGTTAGACTTAACAACTAAGAAAATTACTATAAGTCGGGATGTAAAATTTTTAAAGAGTAATAGATTTAAGGAAGATGTGAAGAGCGAAAATGAAAAAGGTGATGTTATTCAAAGAAAAGAAGTGTCACAACATCCAGAATCATATTTGGAGGTAAATTTTGAAACAAATTCAAACAACGTGGTCAGCAAGGATGAGCCTAGTTTATCAACAAATCAAGAAAACATGAAAGACAAATGCAATATTAGAAAATCGGAAAGGTCAAATAAAGGATGCCCTCCTCAGCGTTATGCCCGTGAAGAAGTTTCAAAAATAAAGGCAATAAGAGAACAAAAAAGTCTAAAGGAAGCCTTACAAGGTGAACAGAAAAGTGAATGGCTTCAAGCAATGAATGAAGAAATTGAATCACTTAGAAAAAACGAAACATGGGATATTGTAGAACTGCCAAAGAATCATAATGTGATTGGATGCAAGTGGGTCTATAAAATAAAGACAGATATAAATGGAAAAGTTCAACGTTTTAAGGCACGTTTGGTAGCACAAGGCTATTCCCAAAAATTCGGAGAGGATTATGATGAAGTCTTTGCACCAGTGGTAAAACAGCCGACACTTAGAACTCTTCTATCAGTTGCTGGTAAACGAAATATGTTTGTTCATCATTTTGATGTAAAGTCAGCGTTTCTTAACGGCAAACTAGAAGAAACAGTATATTTAAAACAACCTCCAGGTCCGAAGTGGAAGGTGAAGGAAAGGTATGTCTATTGAAAAAGGGTTTGTATGGTTTAAAGCAAGCCGCTAGAACATGGAATCAAACAATTAATGACGTGATCCTTAAAGATGGGTACTATCAAAGCACAGCTGATCCGTGCCTATATGTTAAGAAACTGGACAAGTGTATATGCTATATTCTAATATATGTAGATGATTTATTAGTAGCCAGTGAAAGTATGGAAAATATTTATAATGTAGAAAAAATAATGCATAAAAACTTCGAAGTTACAAATTTGGGTGAAGTAAAGTACTATCTTGGTTTGGAAATAGAAAAGGATACATATGGGCAGTATATGATATCACAGAAAAAATACATACAAAATTTAATAAGAGAATTTGGACTACAAAATTCTAAAGGATCCAAAATACCAATGGATCCCGGATACTTGAAGCAACAAAAGTCAAACCCTTTGACCAGTAATGAGAACTACCAAAAGTTAATTGGTTGTTTATTGTACGTGACAACAAATACCAGACCAGATATAGCAGCGAGTGTATCTATTTTGGCAAGGAAGACGAAACAGGCTAGTCAAGAAGATTGGTCGGAGTTGAAAAGAGTTCTGAAATACTTGAAGTACACACAAAATATGGCATTATCTCTTGGAAAAAGAAATGAAGACGGTTTTTGTGGCTACGCTGATGCTAACTGGGCGGAAGATCGTGATGACAGAAAATCGAATACAGGATATATATTTTTCTTAAATGGTGGCGCAGTAAGCTGGACTTGTAGAAAACAAACTTGCGTCGCATTGTCTTCAACTGAAGCGGAGTTCATTGCCCTTGCAGAAGCATGTAAAGAAACAGTTTGGATTAGAAATTTATTAAAGGATTTTGGCATAGTATTAAATTCACCCACAGTTATTTGGGAAGATAACCAAAGCTGCATTGCTCTAACAAAACTTGAAAAACTAAGTGGGAGATCTAAACATATCGATACCCGATTATATTTTGTAAAGGACTATGTTGACAAAGGACTGGTAGACTGCAAATATTGCCCAACAACTGACATGGTGGCAGATATACTTACCAAGCCGTTGGCAGCATCGCGATTCGAGGAACTTAGAGGAAGATGCGGAGTTAACGAATCAATCGAAAGAGGAGGAGTGTTGGAATAATTAACTTTCGATCTTCTTCTTATCTGGCAACGCCTTTTGTTTTTACATGACAGTTCTTAAGAATACATTTTTAGTTAGTCTTCTTCTTTATTATCGTTTGTTAGTTTTGTATCATTTTAATGGCTGAATTAAAACGTATAATTTTTGTATAATAATTCTTTTAATCCGGTTTTGTCGGTAATGTCCATTTAGTCGCGTGTGTGTCGAGTTTGGAAGCCTAAAATCAAAGATCGCAACACCTTCTACATCAAATTCGCAATGAATTTGATGCAATATGAGTTCCCTGTGAACAACAAATCCTAAACGGAAAATAATTATCTAATTTCCATTTTCAAATGTACAAAATTCCTTAACGGACAAATCTTCAACGTACAAAAATCCACTTCAACAAATGTAACATTTCCAGACGTAACCTGATCCGCGCGCATTTTGTGAGATTTGCAAGGTGCGCAATTACCTTTGCACCCTTCCCAAGCTTTTCTGGCGATTAGAAAATAAGAAAAACAGTGATCTTGACTTTGACCTACACGGGGGAAAGTAATTTGACCCACCCAACAATAATTAAGCGCAACTTGCAATGCGCCGCTTGAGAAGCGCGCGATAAGCAAGTTGCACAGGTGGGAACTAAAAGTTCAAGGGCGCGTTTTTCCCAGCCGGTGGACAATTTTCCATGCCACCACCGGCGGGTGAAAATTTGATTTTGTTGAGTGTTGTTTGAACTACGATCGGCGGCGGGCGCGTAATTAACGGAGTGTTGTCTAAACCACGAGCGCGAGCGGGCGGTATTTTAAAGAGTTTTTTGGTTAAAACTACGATCGGCGGCGGGCGCGGTAATACCATAAAGTCCAGAGTTCTGATTAAGAAGTGCTAAATTATATAAAAAGTAGATTTCATATTTTAAACTGCTAATTAAATTTAGTTTTGCGGTAAATTTTTATATAAATAAATCTATTGTCTGATTACCGATAAACTAATAATAAGAATTATCGACTTTTGTGTTTGTTTGTGAATAAAGTAAGAAATCTATTAAAAAATAACTTGTGAAATAATTAAATTTAATTTTGACGTAAATGTTTTATATAAATAAATCTATTGCCTGATTCCCGATAAATAAAAAAAAAAAAACATAAAAGGTGTTTGTTTGTGAATAAACTAGGAAAGGAGAAGTTGCAACTTCCATAGAAAATTACCCCACGTCCGACAGCTGAGAAAAATATCTCAAAAAATAGATAAAAATGAATATTAATAAATTGCATACTTCCGATTGTCATCCATACTGGCTATCATACTTAGAAATTGCTCCAAATATTATTTCAGGCACAGTATTACATATCTTAAAAATATTTTACTTTCAATCATGCAATACCTACTACTCTAACGATCATAAAAAAGTGGTCCGGTAATCACAAGCTTATTATCGTAAATGTATCCAATAAAAACAAAATAGAATCGCTAGGCAATAACAAGTCCGGTAAGAGTAGGCTTTGCCACAGTTTTTTTTTTATTTGAATGGCATCTCGCAGGTCAACCTAGAGGAGGTTGTGAGCTGCTTAACCGGACTCTTTAAAGTACGAATTTCCTTTTTCAGCGCGTAAGCTATAGTCTTCACAAATTAGGGTTGCCCAGAAAACATCGATGTTAGGAAAACATCGATGAAATTTAAATGAAAAGCGATGTTTTGCCATCGATGACATGTTAATGATGTTATCGATGTTTCATCGATGTTATGGCTTCGATGGTGGTGTGAAATTTCATATTTTCTAATCAAAATAGTAAGTATAAATTGAAATATCAGTAAAAAATAGCTTGGTGTGGTCGCCAATTTATCTATTTTTGTATTTGTGAGATGTCAGTCTGCTTCGCCTTTTTATTTAGAAAGAAGAAGATTACGAATGGAATAGAGTAGAGTGTGCTGAACTAAAATACTTTTGATTTGATCGTTTGCTCTTTGTATCTTTGTTGGTATTGTTCCTTTCATAAATTTTTTTTTAAATAAAATGGCTGGCAAAAAAAGCCAATATTGGAAATTTTTTGAAAAGCAAAATAGCAATAATATTGCAAAGTGTAGAATTTGTGGAAAAATGTTAAAGACTTGTGGAAATACAAGCAATTTGAGGTGTCACTTAAAAATTCATCCTAAAATTCTTCAAGAAATAAATAATGTTTCTTCAACGGAAGAAATGAATACAGGTATAAATTATTTTTGATTATAACAAGTTTTGTGTATCATAATTATTTTTTATTTTTATATATGAAGGAAAAAACATAACGCATGAAACTAATGCAACACCTTCATGTTCCTCTTCCTGTTCGTCTTCATCTTTAGCACCAGCACGTACTTCTGAAGGATATTCATCTTCATCAAAATCAAGACATGAAATAGAGAATATTCCTTATTCAAAACGTCAGAAGACATTGAACGAGTCTTTTAAGGAAATTATAGCTTTTGGGGAAGGAGGAACCAAGTTTCACAAAATTACAGATGCAGTTTTGTATATGATATGCAAAGACTGCTTGCCATTTTCTTTTGTTGATGGAGATGGTTTTAGGCATCTTTTAAAGACTATCGCACCACATTATAAAATGCCATCGAGACAAACCATACAGCGTAGATTCGAAGAAAAATATGATTTAATGGCTAATATCTTCAAGAAAAAATTATCAGAAATAGAATATTATTCAATTACAACAGACATATGGACAGATACAATGCAAACAAGGAGCTTTCTGGGTACTACAGTACATTTTATTACAGACAAGAATTTGAGTTCCACAACAATTGGAGTATTGGAGTTGGAGGAAAGGCACACTGCAGAATATATATCAGAAAAAATGAAAGAAGAATATGAAAAATGGAATCTAGAAATATCGAAAGTAGTTGCTATAGTTTCAGACAGTGGATGTAACATCTTAAAAGCTTCTGAAATGGTGTTTGGAAAGAAAAAGCATATACCGTGTTTCGCTCATTCTTTAAATTTGGTGGGTCAAAAAGCTATGGAAAGTAAGCCCTTGGCAGACCTTATTAGCAAGGTAAAAGCTATTGTAACTTGGTTTAAACAGAGTGTGAATGCAAGTGATGAATTGAGAAAATGTACTAAAAAACAAATAAAGCTAATACAGTCTGTTCCTACACGCTGGAACTCGACATTTTACATGATAGATCGTTTCCTCCAACTTCGTTCTGAAATAAATAATATTGTTAATAGATATACATTGGCACCTCCTATGCCAACTGCTTTGGAAATGGAAATGCTTACAGAGATTTGTGACATGCTTCGTCCTCTTGAAGCTGCGACTAAGGAAATTTGTGGAGATTCTTACATTACGTGCAGCCTTGTTATTCCAATGGCTAATTGCCTCTATAAAAAGCTTGAACGACTATCTCCTAAGTACCAGCTTTCAATTGATCTTAAAATCGCTTTATTGCGAGAATGTAAAAAGCGATTTGAATTTGTAGAACAAGTAAAAGTTCTAGCAGTATCAACTTTATTAGATCCTCGGTTTAAGAAAATACATTTTCAAAATCCAGTAGCTGCAGTTAAGGCAATTCAAATGTTAAAGGAAGAATTAAAAGATATGCTTTCAGCAGAAGCGGATGGGTCAGAATCTGAACAATCTAGTATTTCTACTTCAGGAAGTAAGTACTGAAATTGCAAAATTTAATTATTTTAATATAACTCAAAATTGTTTTGCAGGCAGTGATAAATTCAACCTGTGGTCAGATCATCATAAACTAGTTCGAGAAATTTCTGACGTACATCGCCAGGGTGAAGGTGTAGGAAGAGAAGAAATACCAACTGAAATACAGCTTTATCTACGTGCTCCACCCGTAGGCCGAATAGGTGATAAGCCGTTGGAGATATGGGAGGAATTTGCCAGTACTACATACCCAAATTTATACAAGCTTGTTCCGAGGTACTTTTCTGCCATCGCAACTTCTGTCCCTTCTGAGAGGCTGTTTTCCAAAGCTGGTCTAGTTTTAAGTCAGCAGCGAAATCGAATCAAAGGGAAAAATTTATCAAAAATTTTATTTATGCAAAATCAATCACAAGAACTTTGGTTTTAATTTCTTTATAACTTCTATATAAACTAAAATAGAAATTTGAAATACGTGCATTTTAGTATTCTCTTTAGTTTGGGACTCGAATGCTGGGGGTAAAATAGATCGTAAAGCAAGACTAGAAAACATCGATACATATAAAACATCGATGTTACTAACGGCAATATTTTTTTACATCGATAGTATCCGCCCGATGTTATCATCGATGTTAAATATCGATATATACATTTGGATGGGCATCCCTATCACAAATACCGTAATCTAATCAATCATGGAAAATAACCGTTGTGTTGTGTGTGAGCAAACGCTCCGAGGACGTCGTAGACACGTCCTTAATGAACGTTTTATACAAACTCGACCGCATTTTCGAGAACATATACCTCAAGAGGTGAGTGTTGCTTGTTTAATCTACATATAACGGAATAATGAACACACTTGACGAGTTGAATACTTCGCATTTTTTTTGTATTGTCGGTATCCCTTTCAATTGTTTTTTTTTTCAGATCCAGTTCAATGGCACTAGATCAATCTGTAATGCTTGTTGGCATTCAATCAATAGGCGTTTAAATCAAGTGCAACCACCTGATGTACCACCTCCTGCAGCGGACAATAATTGTGTATCTTGTCAACATTTACTAAGACGGCGCCGAAGACATATTTTAAATATAGTAACTTTACAAGTACACCGAAATATTGTGGAATATATTCTATGCGATTTTCAACCACCACAAGAGGTAAATAAATGTTTTTTAAAAAGAATATTTGGTACATCTATATTTATATTATTTATGAACATCACATAAATACCCACTTGTTTAATATTTATTCTATTACGATTTATTTGACGACCTACAAAATAGTTTAATGCACACAATAATGAAAATAATTTTACACAAAACCAATTATTACATTTTTTCCACAGATCCCGCTTGATGGCTCGAGAGCTGTATGTCATGTATGTTGGTGTAGAATCAGTGCAATAATAAATGCAGCAGCATCTCCACCAGTTGCAGCACCTCGTAACTCCATAATGGTTCCTGGTCTAACTAGAGCAGCCAACACATCTCGTCGATGTATGATTATGCACTGCAATAACCAACAACTCAGGGCTATGTCTAATGCTACAAAGATGTATCTGCTTAGTTATTTCCGTCTATATGTACCCAAACGAGCTCGCATCTGTCATCAACATTTGCGAACTATGTCTCCTGAAGAATTTCCTAGAAATATAGTCCATCAAGAAAGTGATATCAACGCAGAGAGCGTACTGGACATTATAAACATTTACACAAGCGCTGTAGAGAGAAGATCAAGCCTTAATATTGAAGAAATGACAAATGACGATTTTATATTTTGGTTTGGTATTAGCCGCGAACATTTTAATATACTTTTAGATCAAGTACCAACGCTCCATAATCGTTCTAAATCACCTCAAGTTGACTTGGCTGTGTTTTTGTGCAAACTCAGAAATGGGGAACCGAACAACAGGATTGGATCTTTATTTAATTGTTCCAAATATACCATAGGACGAAAAATACGTTTAGCAAGGTCTTGCCTTACTAATGACTTTGTTCCTCTTCATATGGGTTTGGACCATATAACCCGAGATGACACAATAGAGCGGAACAGAATATTGCCCAATTATATTTTTGGCAATGAAGATAATCCTAGATCAATTATCATTCTCGATGGAACTTACCTCTTCACTGAAAAAAGTACGAGTTTCCTTTTTCAGCGGGTAAGCTATAGTCTTCATAAATACCGTAATCTAATCAAACCTTTTATGATTGTTTGTGGTGACGGATACATATTAGATATAACGGGACCGTATCCTGCAACTACCAATGATGCTGTTATACTGAAAATGATTTTAAATAATCATGGTGATCCCATAGAGGATTGTGCATGGCATTATTTTTTTCATCAAAATGATGTCATGATCTTAGACAGAGGCTTTCGCGACGCAATTCCACAGGCTGAAGAATAATATGAAGTTCATATGCCTCCTTCAAATAGAAGAGGTCAAAGACAACTCAGCACTGAGGAATCCAACAAGTCAAGACTCGTTACAATATGTAGATGGGTTGTTGAAGCGATTAACGGTCGCATGAAACGTGACTTTAAATTGTTTCGCCACAGGGTATTTAACCGTGACTTACCTCACATATACGATGATTTTAAAATAGCAGGCGCAATAATAAATTGCTTTCAAGAGCCTTTCGAGGACAGTGACTATACTGAAGAGTTTTGTCAAATAATAAGACTAAATATGCATAAACCAAACCTGTTAGCAGATTATGTCGAAGAACATAATCTAAACCAGCAAAGAGTTCCCTTTGTGAGGTTGGAAGCAACTAGTGAAGAAGTTAATGATTTTCCGAGATTGACATATGAGGATTTAATTATGATATCAGTTGGTTGCTATCATCCGAAAATAGCACGGTCATACTGCTCTGAACATATTAATAGAACGGGTGTGTTTGAAATTGAATTTTACAGACATTCAGAAGAAATAAATATTAACAACGAAGAAAATAATGCCCTCATTAGATGTAAGATTCAGTCACGACATGTCCGGAGTAAAATATACCGGACGAATATATTATATAATTGCAGAGTTGAAGGGAGACATGCGATAAAAGAATATTGTTGTACATGTATACATGGGCGCAGGACACTGGGAGTCTGCGCCCATGTAATGACTATTTTGTATTATCTTGGTTGGGCGAGGTATGAAGATGTTTTTAGCCACCCAGCGCATTTTTTATATAATATTTTGGTAGATGTAGAACAGGAATAAATAAGTTTACTTTATTTTATTATTTTCTTTACACCTTCCTTGTAACAATAAAGCAAATGAATTTAGAATGTCACAGATGTTCATTTGTTTAATCTTTATGTCATCTTTATTCCACTTTTTTATGATCGTTAGAGTAGTAGGTATTGCATGATTGAAAGTAAAATATTTTTAAGATATGTAATACTGTGCCTGAAATAATATTTGGAGCAATTTTCAAGTATGATAGCCAGTATGGATGACAATCGGAGGTATGCAATTTATTAATATTCATTTTTATCTATTTTTTGAGATATTTTTCTCAGCTGTCGGACGTGGGGCATTTTTGCTACTTCTTCTTTATTAAGAAATAACGTGAGTAAAAAATATTATATAAGAACGTATATAACATAAGGGCGATAAAAGCGCACCTGGACGGCGGATGCCAGGGAAGAAGAAGATAGGAGGAGAGGATGAGAAATGTGCTCGGCGGCAATGGTTAGTGTCAATCAAAAATTCTCCGATTGCCGCCAAAAATCATCATTTTAATTGAACTTAAAGATAGGGGGGTGCACGTTTTTTTGAAATTTTTTTTTGGCATTTTTGAACCACCCTAATGTAGATAATTACGAAAGGCAACTACCACTTAGGGATTGTCCAATCATCCTCGAGGAAAACTGAAACAAATAAGCGAAACGCTGATTTTGGTTTTCTTAAAAGAGACTTCCAACGTTATTGGAAATGATTGGAAAGAACCGATCGTTTTTGGTTGATGGGGAGGCCCCAATTAATAGATCTGCTTGAATGTCCAACGCGGCTCACTCAGGAAACGGAAGAAGTATATTCAAAGACTCACGAGACCTTCAGTACGTGAAAATTTCTAAAAATTTTGAAGTATTAGACAAAAGTTTGTAGTAAGAAAATAAAAAAGGAAGAAAACAAAATAGGAAAGAGCTTTTTATTTTTATTTAAACTTGGGAGAACTTTACAGGAGCAGATGCTTTAGAACAAAGGGTCCGGACATCCCCCAAAAGGCGGCACTACGGATCCTGTGTGGAAATGGACCACACAACATTTGGTGGCAGCGGACTTTTAAGGAAGAAAGGGTAGCTACAGCCAGCTACTTTACCAAGGTGAAGAGAAAAAAAATATTTTTAAAAAAGAGGGACCCGGGTGGAAAACATAAACTTTTCCACTTTGAGGAAATAAACCCCATTAAAGGATCGACCCAAAGAGGTTATTGAGATCCTCAACATAATAAGTTTTTAGAGATCGACCCACAAGGTTATTGAGATCTCACAAGATTAATAAAAGTGTTGGTGTTAGTATATGTACGTGGACAAACTATGAAGACACAAAGGAGCTACTCGCCTGGAAAAAGGAACAACGATACAGTCACCATGAACAACAGCATCAGAATAGCCGATATGTAAGTCTTAAGTTATATTTAAAATTATTTGATTAGAACTATTAGAATTTAAATGTGAAAAATTTTTTTTAAATACTTCTGAGTGAAAATTATAAGTGAAACCTTAAGACTAAATTATTCTTCCAAAAATATAAATGCGAAAATATTTTAAAATAAAATTTTCTTTGAATTTAATCGCAAATACGTATACTGAAACCGTGAGCTAAAATGTTCTTAAGCGAGTTTAAATAATATTAAATATTAACCTGAAATTGATCGTTCTCTCTCTAATCAATAAATAAAAACCAAATTACACTAGCTCTTACTTTTTTTCTCGAAATATCGTAGTTTCGTGTGCAATGAATTTTTCACTAGCCGAATTCCTCTTGAGATGATGTTCTTCAATTGATCCACGCCCGCATCGAGGAGGCGAATATAGATATTTAATACAATATTAAACCAGTTTTAGATATTTAAGTAAATAAATTTAAGACATTAGATTAAGTTTGTTTCTATATAAGTGTTATAACAGAGAAGAGATTAAAGAATTAGAAAAAAAAAATTGAATCTAATTAAATAAAATGTTTATTTCCAACTTCATGGATTAGTAGTGACAGTTTATTTATTTATATCGAGCAAACAGAAAATCCTTTAAGGTATCACGAAGAGAAAAAGCGTCGCGTGACCGAATTGCCTCCTCTAAATATTCTAAATTGTTGAAGTGGTCTGATTTCCTGTCTCCACAGTCCTTCTACGAAAGAGTCGCCGTCAAAACGATCAGCATAAATTTCGGGACAATAACTTCCATCGTGCATTTTAACGAAATCGTGAAGAACAACAACAGCTTTAACGATTTTATCGTATCGTTTAATCCATACCGATGCCTCCGGGTATGGTCTAGGCGTAGTCCTTACTCAACATATTGAAAATCAGGATAAAGTGATAGCATACTTAAGTAGGTCGTTGAACCGGGCGGAACGCAACTATTCAACCACAGAGCGAGAGTGCCTCGCCGTGCTATGGGCAATTGAAAAGTTGCGGCCGTATATTGAGGGCACTAGCTTCACTGTCGTCACGGACCACGCATCCTTGGTCTGGCTTCATAGCCTGAAGGACCCCGCGGGTCGTCTGGCCCGATGGGCCTTACGGCTGCAACAGTACGACTTCAACATTATACACAGGAAAGGGAAAGAGCATTTCGTCGTTGTCAAATGAATATCTGCTATGTGCACTTTTTGGCGATTTCGACATTTTGACCATTATTAGTGGTTTACTAACCAAACTATCGTATAAAAAGACTCCTATGTCAAACTAAGCATATTACCGTGAACAGCGGTCGGTAAAAAAAATATGCTATGTGCATCAGCCAGTGTTTGAGCGGTCCGTGGTGTAGCGGCCTATGTGAACAGCAATTTATATTGTCTTGGTTAAATTGTGTACTCTCTGAGTATGCTGCTTAAGGAAATGAAATGAGAAAACACTTTTCTTTACAAAATTCCACGTATTTATTGTTCTTATCCAAAATGAAACTTAAAGTCCTAATTCACAATTCAAATTTTTATCTTCAAAAATTAACTCCTTAAAAATAGATTATTACTTCACTTCTTTAAATAACTACAAATTTTCTTCTTAAATTTTATTGCACAATTCACTTCCTAAATCTAATTACACTACCTGCAAGAAAATCAATAAAATCGAAGCGATGTTCGTACGAACATGTTTGCTCTTTTTTATTGATAGATTATTGAAATATTGAAATAGATATTATTTTTAATAACCACTGAAATAAAATTATTAATTAGTGGATTGGCCTGATGTCTGCAATGGACATGTTCGAACCAATAAAAAATTGACTCGTATTATACCTGGGTGAATTTGAGAAAAAAAACTGCCGACTTGAAATTACACTATATAAAAGGAACTAAAAAATGCCGACTTCTAACTACACTTTATACTACAAATTTAACGCAAAAAAAAAAAACTGCCGATTTTAAATTGAAAAACTGATAAATCAAAATCTTGCCGAATTAGAAAAAAACTTCGTCTTTTGCTGCCAACGGTTTCTGGTCAAGTGAAAATTTTTCTTCGTCCTCCTTGACCTTTGGCTCTCTCAAAATTTCCAGTTTCCTTGGAAATTTGGAAGCCGGTAATTTCTTGGAGTTGTCCCTGTCTTGTTGTCGGATCTTTCGCTCATGTTTATTGGCGAAATCGCTGACATTCAGAACTTATTTGTCAGCAAATTTTTAGTACACTTGACAGTTTGACGTGTCAAAGTGTCAAGCTTCGGCGGTGAAAGTGTTTTTATTTTCTTGTTGAAATTATTTTTGTTGTATATTTATTATATATATGGATATATTGAGGACGAAGCTGGCCTTTTAACTCTTTCGGCGGGATTGTGCTTGTAGAGTCCCAGGCACTAGGTATCCTTTTAAGTATTCTGCTGTTTTAAGTAATTTGTTTATTTTTAGGGTTCAGCCTAAACAGCCAGAATATTGTCAAATGAAAACTGTTATGTGACAAACGTGCACATAACATATTTTATTTGACCAAAATCAACTGTTATGGTTAGTAAAGTATCTGCTATGTGTTTAGTCAAAACGGAACAATCAAGTCTTTAAGGCCCTTTTACAACCCAAACGCAAAAGAAAGACGAAAATTTGAGTTCTTTTATCGCACAGAAATTTGTATAGTTTTCTCTTTATCTGGAATCCACGTTCGTGCAAGAGAGAGAAAAGTATACAAATTTCTGTGCAGTAAAAGAGCTACAATTTGCGTTATTAATAATATAATTGTATTACTATTTGTATGTCCATATCAAGAACTATTTGTTCTCAAATAATACTGCTATGTATGGGGATAATAATTCTTCACTGTTTATTTATTTGTATTTACCCTCAAATTTGCTCTCATATTTTATGCTACCTATACATAAATTATTGACGAGTAATTCATTCAATTCATTAATCATAAGCCGTCAGTTGATTAGCTGTATGAGCTTGTAAAGTACGTTTTCTCTAGTTAAAAAATTTACAATTTAAAATCGGATTAGTAGTGAGTGATAAAACTTGACAAATCTTCATACTGTTCGAAATTTTAAAGATCATTAGTTTATTTGGGAACCCTTAAATGAACAGAGGAAAGACAATGAACTTGTGAAGTACGTTTTGTCTTGTTATAAAGTCGTGATGTGCAAATTCACACAATTTAAAATCGCGTAGTAGTGAGTGTTAAAGCTTAACCAATCTTCACACTGTTAGAAATCATATCAATTTTAAAGTGCATTAGTTTATTTTTGAGCCCTAAAATGGACAGATTAAAGAAAGATTTAATTCCAATAGTCAATGACAATAAAGGATTAGAAGAGGAGTATCAGGATCTATTAATCCAAGAACTACCAAGGAAATCGGTTCAACCGTCCACATCTTCTGGGGTATGTGTTGAGAACGTTTCAGTAAGTTCATTTCCTGAAAGAGAAGACAACAGCTCACCAATGCAATCGGTTCACCCGTCCACATCTTCTGGGGCATGTGTTGAGAACGTTACAGAAAGTTCATTTCCTGAAGGAGACAGCAGCTCACCATTTCCAAGCAGCTCTCAAGCGCCTCTTTTCCATCAAACAAGAACCAAACGTCTCCGTTTACTGGGTAAAAAATACATGGGCTATAAGAAAATAGACGGCAAAATAGAAAAAAATGTACCTAGAGAAGCCAGGTGTATGAAAGTTCGTTGTAGTCACACTTCAAGGAAACAAAATTCTAAAAATAGTTTCATGTGCGGGTTGATCTCAGAAGAAGAAAGGGCTGCGTTGCATTCCAAGTTTTGGAATATAAAGTCATGGGAAGAAAAAAAAGCTTTCGTGCAAGGGTTAGTCGTTAAAAGAAATGTGCGGAGGAGACGCAAACGTGACAATTGTATGACTTCCAAGAAACAAACTGGTTTCGATATATTTCTGCCAAAGTGTGACCCTAACAATACCAGAATAAAAGTGTGCAGATTGTTTTTTTTAAATACACTTGATCTCGGACGCGATTCATTCTTGCGCTGGGTTAAGGACAGTACAACAATAGCAGGTACGACAGATGGTTATGAAAGCCCTACTTTAATTGTACATCGTCGGGGCATCATCCCGAAAAAAAGTGCACGAGGAACGGTGTCCGAATGGTTGAATTTACTTCCAAAAGTGAGTAGTCACTATTGCCGAGCATCATCAAAGCGTATTTACGTTGAGTCAACTTTTCGATCGCACTTACACATGCATGCAGTTTACAAAACGTGGTGCATTGAACAAAATAAAAAACCAGTGTCGAGAAATACCTTTTTAAGTGTTCTTAGTATCGAGAACATTTCAATTCACAAACCGAGAAAGGATCAATGCGATGTGTGCTCCAGTTTTCAGTTAAAAAATGTTTCGCAAGATGAGTATGAGACACATGTCCAGAAAAAAAACGAAGCACGTAGCGCTAAAAACAAAGCTATAGAAAATTTGAAGGATAAACCCGATCACCTGGTGATATCTGTTGACGTGCAAAGTGTTCTTTTAGCACCAAATTTACTTGCAGGAGCACTGTATTATAAACAGAAACTGCAGTGTCATAATTTTACAATTTATAACTCTCGTTCTGGGGATGTAACTATTTATTTTTGGCACGAAGCAGATGGAGGAGTTACGTCCAACGAATTTACAAGCTGTATGATAGATTACCTTAAAACTACATGCAGTTCTTATAAACACATTACCATAATTAGTGATGGGTGTAACTATCAAAATAGAAACAAGGTTTTGACGAGTGCTTTAAGTGATTATTCTTATTTTTTCAAAGTAGAAATAGAACAAATTATACTAGAAAAGGGACACACGATGATGGAGGTAGATAGTGTGCACTCCACTATAGAGCATTATATCAAACCCCCTATTTATGCCCCACAAGATTATGTAACAAGAATGCGCCAGGCTCGACCCAAACAACCGTATGATATCAGAGTGCTACATTACGATTTTTTTAAAGATTACGAGCAGCTAACCACCAATTTTCGCTCTATCAGACCTGGTAGAAAAAAGGGTGAACCTACTGTAAATGATATCAGAGGAGTTTTATATAGGTCTAGTAGTGAAGTGTGCTTCAAACTTCGCCACCCACAGGATTATATAATACTTCCTCAACGGAGGCGCCTTCCTCAAGAGTATCCTGTGCCTTCAGCATTGTATGACGGCCCATTGGAAATAACTAGAACTAAGTTCAATCACTTACAGGAACTTAAACCCTTTATTGACCGTGACTACCATCCATTTTATAATTGCTTAAAGTATAAGTCTGATTAAAGCCTGTTTCTTTATTTTATAGTAATAAAATACTAATGTTAATCAGATATGTTTTTTTATTAACACCTGCTATGGGTCAATAATTGACAATTTATAATCTGCTATGTGCATAAATTACTGTAATGTAACAATAATAAATAAATTATTACATTTGAATACCTAAAAATCAAATAACATAACGTAGAACACAATATAACTAAAATTTAAATTACTTTTCAACATCTGCTTCATATAAAATTTTACAGGAGAACGTTTTTTTTCAATATCTCAAAATTATACTTTTTGCACATGGCAGATATTCATTTGACAACGACGATTTGCTACCCGATCTGTTGTCGCGATCAGTCCCAGCCGTAGAATGTGTTGCGGAAGACCCTCCACCCAATCCCCACAACGAGCCTTGGTATACGCGAATGGTAGAACAAGTAAAGCGGAACCCCGAACGCTTTCCAGATTGGAAATTCAGTCTTGGTAGTCTTTGGAAGCATGTGCGACCAAAGTACCCGGAGTTGGCGCGAGAGGACTTCGACTGGAAAAGGGTATTACGGAAGGCAGAAAGGAGGGAAGCTTTGTTGGAAGCTCACGATGTCCCGACCGCAGGACATGGAGGGGTCAAGAAAACCTATGACCGATTGGCCCAGCGATTCTACTGACCGAAGATGAAAAGCGACGTTGCGGCATACGTAAGATGATGCTCTACGTGTCAAACGACTAAACCAGAACGTAAGAAACCAGCCGGTTTGATGTCTTCACGCGTGGTTAGCCATCATCCTTGGGAGTGTGTGTGTATAGACTTAATAGGCCCCTTACCCCGTTCAACACGTGGAAATAAATATATTTTAACCGTGGTCGATTATTTCAGCAAATTTCCTCTGCTTTTCCCCTTGCGCTCTGCCACCGCCCCACCTAGTTGTTGCCTTTTAGAGGAGTCTGTTTTCTTGATCTTCGGCGTTCCCAAAATTCTAATCTGTGATAATGGGCAGCAATTTTAATCCAAAGAGTTCAAGGAACTAAACGCACAATATGGCATAAAGATTAGTTATACTGCATCGTACCACCCTCAGGCCAACCCAACAGAAAGGATGAATCAGAACGTAAAGGCAATGTTACGCGCTTATGTAGCGGACAACCACCGGACTTGGGATACGTACTTAGCGAAGATTGGTTGCGCTATTCGGACGAGAACGCATGAAGGGACGAAGTTAACGCCATACTTCATAAACTTCGGTAAAGAAATGACGTTATATGGAGACAGGACGCACCGCGGAAGTCAGGGAGAAGATAATCCAGAAGTGCGTGCTAAGGTGCTGCAGGACGTGTGGAAGGATGTTAGGGCGAGGTTAACCAAATTATCGGAGGCGACTAAACACACATACAACTTTAGACGACGAGACCAAAGATTTTATGCAAACGATTCGGTTTTGCGCAAAAATTATACACTGTCCGATGCCGCGAAATATTTTAGCAAATAGAACTGTCGCCGTGGACATACCAGTTAAAGGATAAGACCGGTAAAGACGCTGGTGTTTGGCACGCGAAAGATTTGAAGATTGCAGAGAAGGATAGTCTCTCCGCTTTAAGAATTAGTTAAAACAAGGGAAACTTGTTAGTAGTAGCAGTTGAACTATTTGAGTTGAATTATGGGAATTAGATTATTTAAGTTGGATTAGGTGAATTGGATTATTTGAATTGAATTAGGTGAATTGAACTATCTGAGTGGATTATCTGTGTTGAGCTAATTAAATTATTTGGTTGGAATATCTTGCAAGTTAAGAACTAGTTAAACGAATTATCTGAGTACAGGACTAGAACTATAACAACTGAATAACGCTCATATCGTTAGAGATTTCTTTGAAATTTCTTGAAGGAAGGGGAGGTATGTTATGTTCCTAAAACGAGAAGAGTTAATTGTTAATTTTTAATAATAATTTGCGTGTACTTATCTGTCGTATTTATGTATGTGCCGTCTGCCAGAACATCATACCGCTGATTAATCTTTTTTTTTATAGATCCCGGCCGAAGGACGCGAATTCAGGGAGAGGTTCGGCGCATCGCCTGGAAATAATAGGAGTCCGAATTTCCTGACAACCAAGATGTCCATGTATTTGGTGATTCACCCAATCCTTCATCAACATCAATTGAATCGCCTAAACTTTTCAATATATTGTAACGGTCAGCCTGGGGGACAGGAAAATAGTGTCTTCGGAAGACGTCCAATTCCCAACTATTTCTCTCCTACTTACGCCTTATCAGCTTTATATTATCATATTCAAACTGGGTAATCCCACAGTCCCATATAAATTATCCCAAAACCAGTATCAAAATTTTTTTTTGCCTCATACATTTTCTTTTCATAACACAACAAATCACTTTTTCATCGATTTGTACGCAAATTACGCACGCCTATGGCCTAAGGCTCAACACCGTGCCTATTATCCCACCCACACATAGACACCCGTCCAGAAAATTCTATCGGGTAGCGGCGCGACCAATCCAAGCCCTTGGCGCAAGAATAATCGCATGACGCCGAGGCACACATAAACATAATGTATGTAGCCTGCATGTATGAATAGGGACACATAGGCAATTACTCAATAATGCGAGCGCAAGAATTTCTTCTAGCGCTATCACCCCGCCCCCAAAAAAGCCACGCTAACCTTATAAGGAGACAAAATTGATGAAATTTCCAGGAAGCGTCTCGCACAAGTGGCTAAGCATTTTTGGCTAGGACGAGATGCAGTTGTTCAGTCAGTCCAGTCTGAGACGTGAACCGAGTTGGAAGTCAGGAACCGGCGAGGACAAGACGCGAGCGATTTTTTTTTTGAGGAACGTTTTCCTCCTCCGCGACCAAGTTGAATTATAGTCTTTTTGGATAAAATGTTAATAACCAGTAAGTCGCGAAGAAAGTTCTTTTTTTGTAGAAATTTTTTGCAGTTCGGCTCTAGTGAGTACTAATAATAGTGACCTGACGCGTTTCATTGTTAGTGAGAATTTTTGTTGCGCAATTGAAAGTTGCAAAATGCCGCGTATATAATTTTGAAAGAAAAAAAAAAAACAACACGGAATTTTCTCCTTTTTTCCGTCTCGCGATTTCCAGTGAATACTAGGGCGGTGAAAAAGATAAAAAGGAAAGTAACATACAGCCGTAATAGAAAAAAAAATTTGGTAGCGACAGTTTTCCTCGGTGTTTGAACAAGCTTCTCCCATGGTGATGGCGTCTTCGAACACGCTTATGGCCGCTTGTTTTTTTTTGAATTGCACGTGTTAATCTCCTGGCAGTCCTAGGGCTGAGTGCAGTAACTTCAATTTTATTTGAATTCTAGATACTTAACGTAAAAATCAAATAAAAGTGTCCTTCTTTTGGGGATGGTGCTTGATATCAGTACATAAAATAATAAATAGAGTAAAATAACCAGGCCCTAGAAGAAAAGTAACAGAGAAACAGCAACGAGTAGTGGAGCTCCGAGAAAGGTTCTTGTTTTCAACCAAAACGAAGTATTGAACCACCTTTTCGATCTCTTTATCAACCTCATGATAATTTAAGGTAAATTGCATGTACTTTTTTTTCCTCTTGCTTATGGAACAAAAAAAAGAAACAAAGGAAATATAATGTAATTATAATGAAATAAGTTAAGGAGGTCCACAGTACCTCAAATTTAAATATAAGTTTATACATGTTTATATATAAATAACAGAAAAAAAATATAAAAGAAAAGAAAGAAAAGGACAAGAAAATAGTATATGTAACGATTTTTGTGTAATCATCCCGAAGAAAGAGGGAAATTGTGTTTACTTTGTATATAGTAGGGTAGCAAGATTATGAATAAAATATATGCTTTTGTTTTCTTTAAATAATAATAACAAACAAAAAAAAAAAATTAATAAAATAAATAAAAGTTACTTTTTTTCTTGAAAGTTCTCTTTGTTGCTTACGGTGTGGTTATGTGCCGTATCCCGGTGCACAGTCAAGGGGGTTGTATGCTTTCTTTCCGGCGCTTGGTAAATTTCTTTTATAACATGTAAGTTGATATGGGGAAGCGGAGCATGGTGACCGGTGGAGGGCTGTGTGCCTACCTATGCACGGTAAGTACTTCTAGTAGGTAGTTTTTTTTTGGACTTCATCCTCTTTCGCGACCGCCCGCGTGACTATGCCTCAATAACCCTTTTCTCTCGATGGCCCCTGACGAAACGCCCTATCACCCCCCTCGTACGCTTTATCTTGTCGTCTGGCATTAGTGGCACGTAATTTTTAGTTTGTTTCAAGCTGTCACCCTTTTTATCTTGTCTCCGTGCACCACGAACCCCCCCATCCGGCGAGCTAGTTAGAGCCCCGCTAGACGTGCCGAAGCCAGGTGTAGTGGAGGCAAACCCCTTTCTTTCTGATATCTCTTCTTAGGACTTCGTCCAGCCACTCTTCTTGGTCTCCTATGACCCCCACCCTTTTTCTTTTTTTGTAATGAGTCTGTGGCCCCTTGTGGCAATGACCTGCTTCAGTCCATCGTCGAGCATAAGCTCATACAACCTTCCCGACAGTTTACAATATTTATTAATTCTGGCCGGCTATTTGTTGTTGATGATGTCGATGATGATCTCTTGCGATTAATTACCTACGAGTAGTACCGATGCTGTAAACGACCCGCAATCCTCGGGAGCGCTCGAGCTTGAGAAAAGGAAAACTCCAGCTGCCCGGGAAATCCGTCCGCATACCTTGAGCTATCATGCTCAAGTACCTTCGCCGATTGCGAGATTATGCGTGGCGCTGAATTTCCCGAGATGTAGCAATATTTTGCCCAGATAATAATTAATTATTATTTCTAATTTCAAATATGAATTTTTTTTGTCCATTGATAGAAGTAGCCCGATTTCAACCGATTCAATCGAGCCTACCCGGTGCGGTGGGACGGTTGGAAAATGGTTAGGAATACTGGGAACGTAAGGAATAGTGGGCTTTCCTGATATAAAGCTGGGCCCTGATGAAGGCTCTCTCTCTGGTGTTCAGTAGTGATTCAGTAGTGAGTGAAATTAGTAGTGGAAAAGATATTTTTTTGTTTTTTTGAAAGGAGTTGACCATTGGAAGAGGATTGCGGAGCGGATGAAACGGTATACGAGTTAAGTCCTGTTTTTTTTCTTATTTTATTTAATTTAAATAAGTTGTTTTATTTTATTACCTTTTTTTTGAATTTTTTTTCATTCATATTTTAACCACATTTTATTGGTATATTTTTTTTTATCGTTGCTATGAAGTGAGATTTAAAATAAAGAAAACGAAATTGTGAAGATTTGTATTTTAATTCTTGGAGGGTTTTAATATAGCATTTTTTTATTATTATTCTTAGTGGGTTCAAGCCCCACGTTGGCACCTCAAACCATAGGACTCAAACTACGTGGCGCCCATAAGCAAATTATAATTTTTTTTCAATCCGTGCCCAACGCTGAGCTCAGCTGAGCCGTTCGTGCAAATTTGCTTCTTTGGATGACAATTAATAGATTTTTAAAAAAAAAAAATGGTTCCTCGTCTCTGTCAATAACAATTCCGTCAAATTGCCGTTTTGCGTTTTTGCAGCTTCGAATGTAGCTGCAGTGGCTTCTTTCTACCTGCTTCAACTTCATTAAGCGTGCGGCGTGAAGTGTGCAGCGCCGAATGTGTTTTGGGCCTGATATATAGTGGACAAGTGTAAACACTTGTAATTCTTTGTGGGTGTTGGGCGTTGGGGGCTATGATAACCTGTCTGACAAACTCAGTGAGTACAACGATAGCTTAGACAAAAAGACTGCTGCATATAAATTCAAGTTATTCATTTATTCCAAAATTCGTATTTTTACACTAAATTTACTGTAACGGACGCCCTGGGAGACTGTTATCACTTCGCGCTCGAACGGGGAGCCCCACCGGAAACCTCGGTCCCCAAACTAGAATCTTCTCCAACCGGAATTCTTTCACATAATATACCAATTATTAATAACAAAAAAAAATTCTTTTCTCATACAATTGTCTTTGCGAACCTTCTGGGATAATCCTATATTTCCGTCCAAAATTCTAAAATTTAAAATTATCAAGAGTACGAGATACCGGTCCTAAGAAGAAACATAGAAACATAGGGGTCCTTCGAGCTTGTTCAGGGATATCCGATCGAGTTTTTGCCACCAATTCCTTATCCTTAACCCTGACCGCAACCGCTAAGACAAAAATAAAAAAAAATCCCCTTTAAGAAAATATGCTTGAAAAATTCTGGCCTTTATTGCCGACGAGCTACCAACACTTTTCTCGACTGCAACGTTTAATTACTAGCTCAGCACAACAAAAAAAATACCCCACTGCCCGACGCCTGGCCACCCATACCGATGGACTTTACGCAGAAGCATCACATGTACGAGTATAATCAGCGCATGCACGGATGGCGTGATTTTATGGCGTGAGCTAAGTACCGCTATGCAGAAGCTGCAGATGATAGAGTGTGGACTCGAAGGAGAAAAATGAGAGGGCAAGTGGGAGTCGGTGACCAGTCAGCAGAGTGAGAGTTGAATAGAGACGATAGTGAGTGATATTGCCTTGTTTTAATGGCGGATTGGCGAAAATAATTTTGTTTTTGAGTAACGAATTGAAGTGCGGAAGGCCGGTTGCTTAGTTTTTGTAAAAGGGAGCGAAAAATCGTGATTAGCTTGAGAAGCCTAGTGGAGGAGTTTGTCTTGGAAGCGAGAAAAGTTTGTGCAACGAGGAAAATAAAATAAAATGCGGTAGCTAACGGATACTGAGGAAAGAATCTCCTTTAGATTTTGGATTAAGGCCCTAATACACTCAGCGACGAAGTCCAACATGAAATTCAGTTCCAACAACAAAATATTAAGGGAAGCTTAAAAAAAAATACAGTCACAAAATTAAACTAACCCAAAAAAACCCCCTAACACAGTCAAAATTACCTGTTGTGCACTGCTTGCAGTGCACAACACGGCCGCCGGAGGGGAAATCTTTGCACAATAAAGGGGTTCGGCTGCATTCGTATGTCTTGTTGGGCTTTACTTTATGAGTGCGTGCCCGAGGTAAATTTTCTGGCGACTTTCAAGAAATCTCTTCTGCGGTGTCGCCGGCTAGAAATTGAAGCCAGTGTTAGATAATTATGAATGGAAATTGAATTAATGTCGCAGTAATGCACTCTACGAACTTGTTCCTGTCATGGGATATGAGAATAGATCTTTTTTGTTTGATATTTAAATTTTTCATTCATGTGAAATTTTGATATCGCTGCTTTTGCTGATTTGAAATTTAGCAAGTGCGACTAATAAACAATAAAAAATCGAAATAAATGAATTCTAATAAAATATACATATTTGTAAAATTTTTATTTGGGAAGACATAAAATATGTACAAAAATTAAAATTTATGGTAAAATATTTACAACAATTTGAAAGTTTTATTAAAAAGTTTAAAATTTGATGGAAGATTTTTATTTATTTTTTGGTATTTACATACAAAATAATAAAAACCATAAAAAATGAATTTACGCAAAATTTATCTACACTCATGTTGTAAAATACCTGTGCAAGGGATACACCTTTTTTGCGAATCTAGTTCCGGGAAGTTGTTACGGCTAAAAAGACAATAACGAAAAACAAGGATGTCATAAAACTTAATTATTACATGAAGGTAGTATTTGCCATTAAAATATTTTCTTGGGTTTTTCATAAAGCCAAGATAATAAACACCGATTGATCACTACCTGACCACCGGGCAAGAATCCCTAAATTCTCAAATCAAGGAAATCACCATCAAGCAAGTCATTAAAATTCTTGCCAAACAAACCGATTTTTCCTCAGATTTTATTTTTTCCCGAAAATACGATCACCATCCATGCCTGCAACAAAAAAGGTTTGAAATTTCCCCTGCAAAAACCGAAGCAGAAGCTCTCACTTATACAAACGCATCTCGTGTAAGATTACGCAAATGCTTTATACAGAATACAACTAGCGCAGAGATTTGCTTGGAGCGGAAATTTGATGTATTAAAACTGAAGAATTTTAGGGAATTTTCGTTCTTAAATTTTGTGGACAATTTTTAAAACATAATTTACTCATGAAAGAAGGCTAAAATTCAAAAATTTTCCACCATGAATAGCTAGATAATCGATTTAAGTTTATCGTACATTAAAAAAATTTTAAAATTTTTCCACCTAAATAGGAGTATTTTCCGGGCGCAGGTACGGAACTTTGAACCATTATAACTAATATACTAATAAAAAATATTAAAATTTTCCACCATGAATAGCTAGATTTATGTTTTCTTAAAAATACCTAATTTAAATTATTTCATTTGGTTGGATAGTTTTCTTAATATTCGCGGGCGCGCGATACCCTATAATTGCTCGATTGAGTGTATTAGGCCCTTAAGGGAAACTAAATCGGATTACTGGATGGCTGTTCAGGACGGAGTTTCGACCTCAAGGGCGACCAAGAGATCAGGATTCAGGTTTTTTTTTGTTAATTTTTGGTTTAAAGAATATATTTTCTTCTCTTCCCACGAAAATAAACAAAAGCAGTAAACGACTCAACCGAAACCGGCTCAACAACGGTTAATGAAATTATCAGTGCAGTTAGCCGAATTTTCTTCTTCTCTTCTCTAGGCTCGCCTCGGTCGGAATTCTGGCAATGCTGGAATTTGAATTTGGCCGAGGCTGTAGTTTGCTTTTGACAGTTGAACTTTTCGGTTGGGGTTTTGCTTATTGGTAGAAATAGTGCTAAAAATGGAGGAACTCTTGATTGAAGCCGTTAAAGGGAAAGAATGTTTATACAACCAAAATCTCAAATATAAAGAAAAGATTTGGTAAGAGATTGCTGAAATTGTTGGCACCGATGGTAAATATCCCAAAATTTTGTAATTATTTACCTATTACTAAATCTTTCTTCAATTTATAGTGAAAAAATGTAAACAACAACGGTGGAAGTCCCTAAGAGAACGAGCAAGGCAGGAATATCACTACATTCCATCTGGCAGTGCAGCATTAACCAAAGTGGAGTGGCCTTATACAAAGTCGCTGCGTTTTTTGAAAGATGTTGTTAAGTCTTTAACGTTAAGAATATTTAACTCGTTGACCACCATGTCGCGCACGTATACAGGTTTTGCATTTAATAACCGTGCGCTCTGTTGTCAATGCGTTAATTATTTTAATTTCATTCATATCCAATATCTAATGTTTTTGACTGTAAAACTGTTTCTAATTTTGCCCAACACCAAACCGTGGCGTTATCCGATGATGATGGTGGACTATCACAATTTAGTGATATCATCGAATACGATTTATCTTCGCCGACCAAAAGAAGCAGTCTCATCAACTTCCGACATCAGAAGCGAGCTACTACCATCCCCGCAACTTGAGCCCCGTAAGACAGCCTCCACAAAAGCAGCACCTTGTGATATCTTGCCGTCAGGGGGTGCAAGCATTGCTGCATCCTCATCTGCTAATACACAGAAGGGTCTGTCAAGGAAAGGACAGGAGGATGCAATTGGACAAAATGCAATAGCCAGTACAGTTCTCTCCTTTAACACTTTCCTTCAAGGGCACGAGGAAAGACGAAAACAGAAGGCTGAAGATGGAGGAATTTTCATGTTCCTTTAAAATTTAGGAGAGAAAATAGTTAGGGCTAAATTAAGTGATGACGAGGAACTCGAAATCCAGGAAAGCCTTATAAGCACGTTAAGATTAAAATTACAAGAATTTAAAAATCGAAGGCCCTATGATTTTTAAATTTTGTTTTTCCATTGTGATATAATATAAGCATTTTTGTTATAGCTGTAAGGTATTTTTTGTCATGCACTCAGTCGTGCACTCAGGAACTTAAGGTGCGGGCCCAATGAACGCCGTGCTGCCGAGCTCGCCTTGACAGTTCAAATGAACCTTGTGTTTCCATATGGCAGTGCGCCAAATGAAAAAGGCGAGTACGACGAAACGCGGCGAATGTAGCTTCGATTTGGGAAATGTTCATATCTAATGGCGCCGCGGTTCGCCTTGACAGTTGCCACTTCACAACTGTTTATAAATGTTTACTGAAAATTATTTCAAGAAAAGTTTAAGTAAGTGCATTTATTTAATAAAATTTGACGATTGGAGGCAATTTATTCAATTTATTTACATATTGTTTCAGTTATGTTCTAAGAAAAATTAATTAGCGAAATTTCATTGCGAAAATGTGTATGGGACAAGAAAGATGTCACCTACCGCAATAAATTAATGAAGGAGCTTGGAGTGAGGTGGCTGCGGCTGTTAAATAATGTTACTTATTGAATTGTTAGTATTTTCCTAATTTGTCATCATATTTTTTCAGAGGAGGATTGCCGCAAAAGGTGGAAATCCCTAAGGGATAAATTTGTGGCGGAATTCCATGCTATGAAGCAGCCGAGTGGCAGCGCTGCTGCTAATACAGTAAAATGGCCCTATTTTGAGCAGATGATGTTTCTGAAAGATCAGATAACACCACGGAGGTTAATAAGAAAGCAATATTTTTACAACTATATTTCTTCCCTACCTTGAGTTTCTAAAATAATTTGTATTTTACAGAACAGTATCAAATGTCGTACTCGAGGAGCCTGCACAACCGGCAGATCTCTACGATATTGACAGTGCGATGATGTCTCCTCCGTCCACGAGTGGTAGTTACATGCAATCAACGCATAATGAGGAGTCTACGGAAACTTCCTTCAGAGGTTCTGCCTCAGGAAATACCCCCAAAAACAAAAACCCAAAATTGGAGGAAGACATCACGTCTTTAATCACTAAGATGGGCGACTTCGTTGAAACCAGAGCTTCCGGCACCAACATAGACCCAATGTTGTTGGTGCTCCAAGACTACATCAACCGCTTGGAGGAGGAGGACAGAATACACTATAAATTTGAAATGCTGCAAACAGCGCATACAAAATTTTTAGAATATAAAAATAAAAACAAATAATTTATAAAGATAAGAATATCAGTCAATTTTAGGAAGTTGTGTAGAACAAGGGTAACTTCAAAAATCTAAAAAAATTTAGGTAGTGATGCGGCATCACTGCTCTATCGTGACTCTTAGCACTCAATGATGCGGCATCACTAATTGAATGATGATGATGCACAGTTTGACATTTGTGAATTGCCCCTTAACGTCGAAAGGCATCAAGAGCATTTGCTTCTAGTAAAATAAAAGTTTTAAATTACATATCCGTATAATTTAAATACTACAATTTTCAAAGTAAACATAATAAAAAAAAATAATGCAGGAGGAAAGAAAGTAAGTACATATATGAATACTTTGTATATCATTACTAGAAGAAGAATTTACTATTATAGTTTTTCAACATTTCCACAGCAAACTCCAATGGACAGTGAAACAAACCCAATTAATGTTGGACACACGTCTTAAATATGAAAGTGAATTCAAGAGCGGAAGAAAAAAGAAAGCTGTATTATGGACAAAAATATACAGCGAAATAAAAAATATCGACATTAATTTTCCACACGGAAAAGTTGATATAGTAAGAAATTTCTTAATATAAGTATTACTTATGTAACGGTCGGCGGTCAGGAAACGGAGATTCCGGAGTTACGTCCCGATTTTTATTCTCGGTCATTCTCGCCTTAACGGCACTATAAATGAGCCACCGACATAAAAATCCTATCCGATCCCTCACTTCGGTACAACATTGACTCGCCTTTGTGCTCGCATGGATGAGGTCTGTGAAACTTTAAATAATCAAATCGCAGGGCTGAGAAACGATGTGGAAAATGTGCAACACGACATCGCTGTAGTTTCCAATGAACTTGAGGATCTGCGCCGGCAGTTACGACTCCAGGACCTGGTCGTTCGCGGCGTTCCGGTGTGTGATAATGAGAACCCGAGGCACATTGTTACAGTAAAGCCTATCATATGATCTCCCATTTAAAATCCTGTAATATCCTATTCATTTCTTATCAAAAGTTAATGTTCTTATTTGAACCTAAAAATTCCAGTTAAAGTTCACTTTTCAAGTCTCATATTCACTTAATTTTATTTAGAACAATTTCGCAATTTCCCATGTCGCGCTAGACATACAGTAAGCATATTTTACACGAGTTTCCGGTGGAAAATACAATTCCTAAGAATTTTCTGTCCTCACCGTGAGAATAGATAGCTAACGCGTCCCAACGGAGAACTTTAGCTTTTCATAAAAGTTCAGTTCAGAGTTAAATTACCAAACGGCGCGGTCCGATTTGTTCGTCCAAAATTTTATAATAAAAATAATTAAATAAAACCTTTATAAGTTTTATACGAATAGTTTGATAGTTTTTATGATTAAATGGAACTTGGTGGTTATTGTTAAATAAATCAGAGTTAAATCGTTTTTATTTATTTTTTTTTCATTTCACAAACGCTCAATTATTTTAGTTCGCTCCTCATAGACCAATGTTCCTCCAGGTATAAGTACGTGTATTGTCCCGTTACGTCATACGCGGCAACTAACTACCGATATAAAAGATTGATACCTGTGATAAGTGGTAAAACTTTAATATGCCAGGACCAGGATTTCCCAGGCTGTCTTCGATCTTTTCTGCAGGGGCTTCCTCTTGGTTTTACTCCTGTTCTTATCCTTATTACTCCTTCCTTCTTCAGGTTCAATCAATAGTTTGATAGCTGTAGTTATTTATCCTCAAAATTATGTAATCACAAAGTTTCTTCACTTATAAAATTTTTCACCGTCTTTTATAATTAATAAACATGCACAAGAAAACTTTTTATGTAACTTTACTGGGAAAAATCCATTTTTATCTCCGCTACTTTTTTTCTGTTTTACATTTTTCTCCTCACCCCAAAAAACATTTTTTCTTCATCCCTTTTTGTTTTCTTTTCTCCGCCTACTTTTTGGTTCCGAACAACTTCTAGATTTCATTCCCGACAGTGATTTTGAGTCAAGTAGTTATTGAGGGATTCCGTGCAAAACCTGACCGTTACACTTTGTCAAATGTTAGTCGCTACTGTGGAAAGGATAAAAAGAAAATACAAGTTCCACGACCAGCCATCTTCACGGAATACAACAAACATATGGGTGGCACATATCTAATGGATCAACATAACGGCACCTATCCTATAGGAATCAGGGGAAAGAAATGATGGTGGCCCATTTTCACCTATCTGATTGACGCAGCCGTAGGCATTGCCTGGGTACTATCAAGACAAGCAGGTAGTACCCTTACTCAGCTAGATTTTCGCAGAGAAAAATCGTTGTAACGGCCGCCTGTGAAAATTCCATTACTTCGAAAATTATATGCGAATTAAAATAATAAAAATAAAAAATAAAAAATTAAACAGCGGCAACCCCGACAGCGACCAAGCAGCAAAATTCGGCACCAATATCACGAAAAAAAAATCACGAAGTCAACTCCAACGTTGGCACGGTAACAACGAAGGAGAACAAAAAAGGCCTCAGGAATGCATCATAACGGCGCGTTTTTTTGTTCCTGCCTGCAAGAGATCGCCTGATCGGGCGTTCGAGGGGAATGAAAGTAGAGTCGGAAGCAAGTGGTTGAAGAAGTGAGACTTGGATTTTGTTTGCGACCTGATGCGGATAGTTTGATTTTAAGCAAGGAGTATAATAATTAAGTAGATAGTTACTTGGGGTGCATTTTAAATAAGAATAATTTATTGTGTAATTAAAAAAAATAAGCAAATAAGTTAATAAAATACACTAAAATAGAAGAACTATAAACATCACAACAAATAAGCACATAACTCCATCAAATAACCTACGGTAAACGAATAATAAACAAATAACACAAATAAGTACATAAATAAAAAAAAATAACCTAAAGTAAGAGAATTATAAATATTTAACAGATAAAAATTTAAATCATTGTTAGGATGACCGAATAGGAAAAAACCTCACGTGAGGCCTAAGGATGCCTCCGGCAAGGGGGTGTTCCGTCCGCCAGATACCGACGGGCACTTAGCTTTCTCGAGGATGACCGTTTCTCGCTGACCGAACCACCCCTTGTGTTCGGCCCCCTCTCGTTGACCTCGACAGGCTCGTTTCTCTCCGCCGCCGCCTCTTTTCACAATTTCGTATTAGGCACGAGTTTCAATAGTCATAAACTGTCACATTTCTGCATCCCTGTACCGCGAACCCCACCCCATCCGGCGAGCTAGTTTGTGCACCGCACGTCGTGCCGACGATCGGTGCAGCGGATACATACATTTTCGACGATAATCCTTGGCGGTCGGGCCTCTCCAGCCACCCTCTGGTCTGCCCCCTTTTCTGAGTTTCTCTAGTTTTGTGACGATGGCCGTTTATCTAACTTGTTTAGATTTGCTTTCTTTTATTTCGTGCTATGGCACCCCCTACTCCGACAGTTACATCGTTCGGACGTACCTTTTACAGTTCAAAAATATACCGCGTGGTGCCGGCCGGGCCGTCCGGCAACTTCAAAATCATCTAAAACTGGCCACAGGATCAGTGATGATATACGCTATGATGGGCGAAATCACTTGTTGGTTCCTAGCGAATCACGACGGAAATGTGCTTTGGAGACCTGTAACAGTCAGACTAGACTGCAATGCATAAAATGCAACGTGGGGCTCTGTGCGGCCTGCAACTACCAGTTTCACACATTAAAAATGTGATTTTTGAAATGTATATAATTCCTAAATAAAAATAGTTTTATTACTAACGTTACTTTTGAATTATAAAGAAAAAATCCCTTAAACATTATTATAGCAACAATTAGGAAAGTAGTAGCTAGCAATGAGTAAATTATGTTTACATGAGACCAACGGGTAAAACATGATATGAGCCTAGCCGTGCCCGCTACCCGCTATTATTTCCAAAAGTAGAAGTTGAACCAAATTTTTAACTCTCAGAAATTATTAAGAGAACATAGTAAAACAAAATACTAAAATACATATTACATAAATTTGAGACCCTAAAATAATTCAGGTCATAATGGGTTAATAAGTTTCCTCCTGAAAACCGCCGCTGTAGTGGCTCCCCTCACAGAGGGAGGCAAATAATTCCAAAGTCTAATTGTGTGCAAGAAGTAGGATCGACAACCAATTCTGCTCTTGTATGATGGTATACGAAAGCTTAACAGGCGGCGTGACTGTCTGTAACGGTACTATAAAACTAGCCAAATACTTGGGGTTACTGGTAAAATGTACCTTATAAAGTAGACATATTGCGTGCATGTCAAGGTACCCCAAAAACTCGCAGGGGATGAGAAATTTGCGATAGGTGGAAACATGGGCATTTCGTCGTACGGCAAAAGAGAATCTTATGAGAATGTTATGTTATGGAACTATTCGCTAATCAAATATGAAAGATATTATGTACTTATTATGAATAAAATTTAAACGTATGTATTCATCAAAACACCTGTTTTTATTGATTTTACAAATTATTCCAGAAAAAACGCAAATTTTCGGAAAACGCAATTACCTCTGGACCAATATGGGGTTGCGTTTTCTGCGACTCTACTGTATATAATTTCGGGTTTATATACTTGATCTGCGTTCGATGTCCAAACAGCTGTTCCCTTTCTGACTCGTAGACGTCAAATGGAGTTTTCATTTTTGTAAGTATTTTATTCATATTTTTAGTTTATTTACTAATTTTGATTGTGAAATTGTGAAATTCGACGCCATTTTCTCTCCACTTTTTTATGAAAAATTTTGTTTTATTGTGGATTTCTACATTTTTTGACTTTACTTTGAATATTTTTGTGTTTGTTAACTAATTAGTAATTAATTAATTAATTTATGTTTTCAGGTTTTAGTGGGGGATGGATGAGGAGGATCCTGAGATTATTTCGTTGGGGTTGACAGGTAAGTATTTTTGTAGAATTTGTTTTGCATTTTTTATTAACCTTTTTTGTTTATAGATTTTGCGATTTGCCGATGGCTTTTTGCGTCATCCTTGGGATGGATTTCTAGTTGGTTTTCTTTTTTCATCGCCACTTTGGATTGTTTCAAAAAAAGGTAAGTGCTTCTATATTTAATATTTGTATTTAACTAATTCTTTTCCATTTTCAGGTATGAATTTCTTGTTTTTTTTGTGTAGTGCTGTCCTTTAACGTGTGTGTGTTTTTTTTGTACTTTTGTGTATTCATGTAGTTTTGGTTTGTTGATTTTTAATAATGTGGAAGAAATCGTAAAATTAGTTTTTGTTATTTATTGATGCCTTCTATGTAGGCTCGAATTACTGCACTAAGATGGTCTTTGCGGGAACTCTATCCCATTAATATGAAGCTCATTCGTCGATTAGCTCCAAAATCGCTCTGCTGGGTCCCCGGACACTGGGGTATCGAGGGGAATGAGGCTGCAAACAGCCTTGCGAGGGAGGGGTTTGAGACGCTGTTCCATGGCCCAGAACCCTTCTGTGGCATCTCTTGGTCCACCTCCATTGGGAGTCAGTCCCAGGTCTTAGACGAGCTAAAGATCTTAAAGGGTGTTTTTTAGGAGGTTTGTTTTTTCAATAGGGATTACTCTATTATCTGACAATTGTTTTGACAGTTCAAAGTGACGTCTCTACTCAGTATTGTTTGGCAAAGCATCATGAATAGGTTAACTCCAGAACAACGCTTCTAAATCGTGGAAATTTATATTCAAAATCAGTGTTCAATTAAAAATGTTTATAGAGCACTTCGTGAATTTTATGGTGCACATAATCGTCCGTCAGAGACCACCATAAAGAACGTAATTACCAAATTTCCGTCTACATTCACTCTTTTGGATGCCAAGCCACCGACAAGAATGAAAAGAGTGCGTACAGAAGAAAATATTGCTGTCGTTGCAGCCAGTGTCGAAGAAAACCACAATTAATAACTTTTTGAATAAATGACTTTTCCTCTATTTCATTTGTTTTTGTTTTTTTTTTCTTTTTTTTATAAATTTTTTTGTGTTTTGTTTTTTACCGGTTTATTAGGAAAGAAACTGGCATCCTCAACGATAAACCAACGCGTGAAAGCCAAAAACACTGCATGATTTATTCTTCGATAAAACAACTTTTAATTTTAATGTCAATCTGCATTTCTGCATTATCGACATTTAAAATTTATAATAATAAATTATAAAAATAATAAAATTGAAAATGCAAAATTTAAGGCAGTAAAAATTAATATACAATATTATCAATTTTTGGATGCAGAATAATTCTGGGCTGAATGCAGAATTATATAGTTATAGATGAAGTTAAATTTATCGGCAAGTAAGCCCAGTGTATCGACTAACGCACCCTAATTTTATAATAAGGCAGTTCTTCCTTAAGATGGCGGTGGACAACCAGGAAGATATAAAAATGCGACATCATTAAGGTTCTTCAATCGCAGTTTACATACGCTTCAGAAAGGTATGAAGATAAAGTAATGCTAGCTTGCTAGGCATTTTATCCAGAAATACCTAACTGACACAGTTTTGGTGCATGACCGGGAGAAACTTTGGGTGGTTTTGGGTTCCAATATATTGAAGTTGATAATATTTAGTTTTTGGATTGATATATGTATATTAAAGAAGATTGTGTGATATTAAACTAATTTATTTAATCTAATATAATTTTAATTTGACATTTTAGTTGTTAATGAATTATGTGAAATTTGCTGCAATGAATTAAAACGAATAAGAATAAATTTATGAACGAAGGTTATATGCGTTATCATTTAACAAATACCGCTACACAACCACCGTTGCAGAGTCTGCACGACTAAACAGTCTTTCTCAACAATTAGACATTTCGCAGACATTATTGAGACGAATTTTGCGTAAAGACCTTGGTATGACGCCGTACAAAGTCCAATTGGTTCAGGAGTTGAAGCCAACTGACCATCCAATGCGTTTTCGCTTCGCTAAGTGGGCCTGCGATCGACTTGCAGAAGATGCGGATTTTGCCAAAAAAAAAATCATCTTTTCAGATGAAGCTCATTTCGATCTTGGCGGATATGTAAACAAGCAGAATTGTCGCATTTGGGGCATAGAAAACCCGCACGCATTCATTGAAAAGCCGGTGCACACAAAACGAGTCACTGTTTAGTGCGGATTTTGGTCCAGAGGCATAATTGGGCCATTTTTCTTCGAAAATGAGCAAGGAGTGGCCGTTACAGTCAATGGCGATCGTTATCGGGCCATGTCGAACGAATTTTTGTTCATAGAAATTGAAGAGGAGGATATTGGCAACATTTGGTTTCAACAGGACGGCGCTACGTGCCACACAGCCGACGCTACACTTGATGTTTTGCGCCCTGTTTTTGAAAATCGCATTATCAGCCGCAGAGCTAATGTCGTTTGGCCACCTCGGAGCTGCGATTTGACACCGTTGGACTACTTTTTGTGGGGTGCCGTCAAAGATAAGTGTTACGCCGACAAGCCAGAGACAATTGACGCTTTAAAGGACAATATTCGTGAAGCCATTGGTGAAATACAGCTGCACACAATTGTGCTTAAAAATTGGACCGATCGTATAGGCTACTGCATGGCCAGCCGAGGCAGCCATTTGAATGAAATTATTTTCCATCATTAACCGGAGGGATTGCACTTTCAAATAAAAAAAGAAATTTGAAAAAATATTCAGTTGTTTTTTTTATAGCATTTTCAAAAAAAAAAAAAAAAAGTTATTTGGCGGACCCTGTATATGCCGAGATTTCTGGTGCCTATGTTGGTACCGACGGTGGAGCGTGCGGTAGTTAAGGGATGGATAACGCCATTTCCATTTCATCATGGAAAGACTTATACCCGAACAACGCTTGCAAATTATTGAATAATTATTATCCAAAATTCGTGTTTAGTGAAAAATGTGTTTCGCGAACTTCGACCATTTAATAATGGTCGTCATAATCGCCCTAATGTATCGAGAAGATAGCTTTAACTGTAGAAGAAAAGCTGTTCTTCAGAGAAGAAATAAAGAAGGAGAATCGCGAATTTAAAAAAATAAAAAAAAAGAATAAATTTGATCCTAAGCACACTGCACATACAGTAAAGTGTTGGCTTTTGGAGCAATTAATCGATGTGTTGACTTGGCACACACAAAGTCCAGATTTGAGTCCCATCGAAAACCTCTGGAACGATATGGACCAGATAATTCGGCAAAAGACACATTCACCTTCCGCACCTTTGCCACGTCCAGACATTTTCACTTATGGAAATCACAAATCACGTTGTGTATTGTATGTCCTTCTACTAATATTAAAATGTTTTTGGTTAAATTTTCCGACGAAATTTATTCCCAACAAAAGCACATAACTGCACTTCTCATTTCGAAGTTTGACAGCTAAATTGAAGTCCCATGATTGTATCATTGCAAGTGTGAGATTTCTTTGCCAATGAATGGCCTGTAAAAATATAGAAGGCCGATCGCAATTTTGATTTTTTTTTATGTTTTAATGTGTACTGGCGACAACTATTGGCTATTTATGATTTTGTTGGGTACAACCTGCACTTTTTACACACCAAATGGAGAATTGTAAATTACGGTTATTACCCCCTGTCTACACTGGCAATGAAAAATAGCCTGCCATATGTTATTGTTTCGAAATTGCCAATGGAGACGGTGAAAATATAGAAATAACATTTTGCATTCCATATATATTGGAAACCATATAGCCCAGGCAACGAATGCTCAAAAAAAGGTATAGAGGGAAATGCTTGGAACACAATTTTTGACTTCGCAACTTTGTTTGGACTAGTTAGGAGATGAACATATCAAAAGTCCCCGCCCCTAGCCCTTGAGCTTGGGGAAAGAGGGGGGTTTAAAGGACCCATTTTTCGGGTTTTCGCTTATATCTGGGAAACTATGCGTCCTAGCGACATGACCACTATAAACAAAATGAAAGCTGATTAAATTTTCTATAAGTTTGGCTCAGTCAAGTTTTTCGATATCTTGTATAGTTTTCGAGATATCTGCTCTTAAAAGTATGGAATTTTCGAAAAAAAAATATTTTGCTCTTTTTTACCGGATGACTCTATAAGCCATTGGGATAGTTTTATAAATCACAACCATTAAATGAAAACGAAGTTTATTGAAATAGGAAAGTGAATTAACATAAAGCATTACAACAGTAGGCACCATTGAGTCAATTTCTTGCGATCTTGGGGTGGGAAGGACCTTCATCCTCGTCTTCGTTTTCAGCTTCTTTTTCTCCAATCTCTTCTCCATCGGACCCCTGTAGAGACACGTTCAGAGGATCCGCCTGGTCTTCTTCATCTTCGGAGTCAACTTGAATGACCCCATTCAGGCACTTCCCCTGGCAATTTTGGCATGCTTAGGAACATTTGAGGCTTCCTTTTTTGCAGCCACACTTCGCGCTGGCACAGTCTTTCTTACATCGGCAGAAAATCACTTTCAGGATATCCTCCGGTGCAGCTGCTAACTCACTGTGCACTGGGACCAGACAGTTGTTCTCAATCTTCCACCCATACATCTGAGGAGGCAGATTATTTCCCAGCCATAGCTGAACTTGATGGAATGTTCGGAGGGAATGCTGTTTTACTGCTCCTTCGGTTGGAGGAAGGCTAGAGATATCAGGCTTGATGGTGGCCACCGATTTCAAGAATGACTTGTACCTGTAGGCATTGAGGGAGACCTCTTTTGCTGGAGCCCCATACCACCTCAAGATACAGGTTTCACCTGCCTTTTGTACTTGGGTGGTTGTGGAGGAAGGGTCTGAAAAGACTGCTGCTGCTTTCTGGACCGCTGGAGATTTCAGATACAACTTCGCAAATGCGACCTTGCTTTTTTGAAATGCAGAAGATGTTGTGTCGCATCCAGTAAAGGCGTGCAAAAATAGCGCGTCTTTGAAACCTTGTTGCTGAAGCTCTTGAGATGAGAAGAATGAATCTCTTATCTTCCCACGTCCAGGCTTGATGAAAATAATGTCCTTATGCGCATCAGCCTTAGCCATTCAGAGGACTATGAGGTCGACATCTTCACCAACAACGCCGACAGGTGTTGTTTCCGACATTTCCACAGCCGTATCTACGATCAGAACGTGCGCATCACTTTCTGCTTGAAGGGTCCTGATCCCATTGTCCTCAAGCTTCACCTTAAGCATGTTGACGTGTGGACGAAAAGTGAAGTTATATTGGCTAGTTGGCTAATTTTGCCGTCACCCCTCTCATTACTGGCTTTTTTAAGGGAAACTATCCCTTTTTCACTCACTTTAGAGACATCAGGACTCGATGCAGTCACTTCCTCATCGCAAACAAAACACTTGCTGCTCATCTTGACGACACAAGACTCACGATATCGTTAAATGTGACACCAAAAAATCTCACTGGAACTAACAAAACAAAACACTAAGTAAAGTTTTTTGAACGGGTGTAAATCCAAGGGTCTGGTGTAGAAGTTTTCGTAAAATGAAAGGAAACAATTGGGTAATAACACACTTGAAAAGTTTGACGACAAACAAAGAGCCGTCTATATTCCTTTTTTAATTATTATACTTGAGTTAACGTAACGCTTATAGTGCCGTAAAGCACAGAGAACTGTTTCAACAGTCATAAAAAATGTTTTTAGAAGAACGGTAAGTAGTAAAATATAAATAATGTACAGCTCTTCAAAAAACCTTTACTTACCCAATTGCTTTAACATTTGAAGGAAAATAGATAAAATAGTAAAGTATTATATATTTTTGAAGGGACACAACCCTTTTGACGGAATTACATTTTAGGTTCATCGTTGAAGAGTCATCCGGTAAAAAAGAGCAAAAAAAATTTTTTTTTTCGAAAATTACAGACTTTCAAGAGCAGATATCTCGAAAAATATACAAGATATCGAAAAACTTGACTGAGCCAAACTTATAGAAAATTTAATCAGCTTTCATTTTGTTTATAGTGGTCGCTAGGACGCATAGTTTCCCAGATATAAGCGAAAAACCGAAAAATGGGTCCTTTAAACCCCCCTCTTTCTTCAAGCTCAAGGGCTAGGGGCGGGGACTTTTGATATGTTCACCTCCTAACTAGTCCAAACAAAGTTGCGAAGTCAAAAATTGTGTTCCAAGCATTTCCCTCTATACCTTTTCGTTGCCTGGCCTAATATGGTATGCCATTTATTTTTGAACATTTGTCTGGAAATAAATTTGACATATTGAGAAAACATGGCGGATTTGAAACTTACACGGGGAGATATAATAAAATTAATAAATATATATACATATAAACTGAATGAGTGTTTATGGAATTATAAAAGTGCAAAGTACAAAAGAATAGACTTAAAAAGTAAGGCTTGGCTTGAAATAGCGCAGCAATTTAATTCAAACGCGATTGACATTAAAAAAAAGGTAAAACATTTTAAGAACAGCGTATGTGAATGCAAAAAAAAAAGTTGCAACCTCAAGGAAATCGGGAGCAAGTGCAGATATATAAGAACCTTGCCTCTTTTATTATGATGAGTTCAAGTTTTTGGACAACACAATTGTTCTGAGGAAACGTTCAACAAATGATAATAATGTGTAGTGAGAAGTACGTCACTGCATCTCTCTCTCTCTAATAAGTTCTAATGTGATATGTTATCATCAGTAATAAAACAGAAGTTAACTCGAGTGGTCGTGTTATTTATTACTCAAGAACACTACATAATGTAAGTTTTTCATTTCGATTTGCAATTGTGTTTGAAATTTAGTTCAAGATATAACAATGTATGTTGATTTAATGGTTTAATTTTTAGTTTAGAGAAAATGTTTCTCCAGATTGCAGCGCTGAGCTGCAGAGTAGAGCAAATTATGGATGGAACGAGCAAGAAAGAAAATGTTTCGAACTAACGGCCAAGTTAGAGAAGTCACGTAGGCATTTATATAAATTCCAGAAAATACTTAGAAAAACCTCTCACTGTTCTTTTGAAGGGGAAGGGAGGGCAAGACGGGGTACCGGGTCTCATCGGTTGTACGAACGACCAATCATAGCCACTCTGGCTCGTAATGACGCGCCATTTTGTTGTTTATCAGTCAGCGCCGTAACAGGCTTGTGAGTGCACGCGTTTTCGCTCTAGTTCCAAAAACTCGGTTTTTGTCAAGTTCGTTGTGTTTTTCGCGTTACACATAGCATGTGTTTTGTACCACAACATTAGTTTTCTAAAGCTTCTAGTACGTTATTCTTGTTTATTAACGATTACACCAGCAAGTAAAAACATGTTTGTTTCCATATTTTGATTTGGTTTTTTAAGTCATATTATTTTATTTAAATGTGCATGGGAGGGCAAAATGGGATATGGGGTACCCCGTCTTGCCCCTCGAAGAATATTAGTTATTTCTTTATGACACTTTATGATCCTTTAAACTTAATTGAGTTTTATCTTGTTTTAGGATGGTGAAAAATTATAAAAGAAAGACGGAGAGAGGGAATTGGAGTGAACAGAATATGAAAAATGCGGTAAATTTTGTAATTGAAGGGAAAATGGGGTATAAATTAGCGTCAAAAACATATTCTGTGCCACAAACCACTCTTGAAAGAAAAGTTAAAGAAGCTCGTGTAGCCCTAGAAGATCCTGCAGCTCCTGCAACTTCCGTAAAAGTTCCTTTAGGCCCCAAAAAACGAACATTTTCTGATGACGAAGAGAAAGAACTTAACAACTATATAATAGATTGGAGAGTCGTCTTTATGGACTTACAACAAAAGATTTAAGGGCTACAACAACATCTCTGCAACATCTCTTTAACTCTGAAAAAAAAGAAGCTGGCAAAGATTGGGTTCAAGGGTTTTTAAGCAGGCATCCAGAATTGTCGATACGAAAATCAGAAAGCACTTCAGCTGCACGTGCGGCTGGATTTAATAAGCAAGCTGTTGAGCAGTTTTTTAACTAGCTCGGCAATGTTTATGATGAGCACAAACTTTCGCCGGACAGAATTTACAATTGTGATGAAACAGGAGTTTCGGTGGTACCTAAAACAAAGTCAAAAATAAATTGCACGGAAAGGCAGAAAACAAGTGGGATCCATAACTTCTGCAGAGAGAGGTACTACAATAACTGTAGAAATATGTTTTAGTGCTAGTGGTCAATACATGCCTCCAATGATGGTGTTTCCAAGAAAGAGAATGGACCCACAACTAATGTTGAATGCTGCTCCTGGAACTTGGGGTGTTTGCAGCGATTCTGGCTGGATGACAGCTAAATTATTCCTTGGCTGGTTTAAGAAGTTTGTTGGATTTAGTGGGGCAACGATTGATCGACCTGTGCTGTTGTTGTTAGATGGCCACAGTACCCACACACAAAACCTTGACGTCATTAATGCATTAATGAAGCTCGTTCCAATGGGGTTATTATATTATGCTTTCCCCCACATACGCCCCCACCCACGACGTTGCATACATGAGACCCTTGAGCACATACTACGACCAACAAATCACAGCCTGGCTTCGAAGTCATCCAGGGATGGTGGTAACTGTGCGGCAAGTAGCAGAGATTTTTGGTAAAGCCTTTATTCAGGCTTCTACTATGGCAACTGCGGTAAATGGCTTCAAAAAATGTGGGATTTGGCCATACGACTTAACAGTTTTTTCCGATATTGATTTTGCTCCATCATTGACGACAGACATTGCACAAACAGAGAGATTATCCATCGTTGAAGCATTGCCAAAAACAACTACGCCGGACAACCGAGCAACAGCTTCAAATAGACTATTAGCATCAACTGATGCTTCAGTTGTCCCTGAGACCATAACGGCTGCAACAATACCTGCAAAGATAACTTCAATTTCGACAGTTGACGATTCTGACAAAGTAACTATTGACGAACCGCTGATATGCCGCATACCTGTTGTCATGACACCATCTGAGATTGAAGCAGACCCTGAGCCCGGATGCTCCACTCGAATTAGCAATATCGAAATAGATGAAAGGCCAAATACTTCACCATCAGTATTTTCTATTGTAAGTCCTCAGCAAGTGATGCCTAAAAACCTGCAACTCGCAAAATTTCACACGTGACAAGGAAGCGAGGAAAAACGGCTATCTTAACTTCTTCCCCGTATAAAAATGAATTAGAAGAAACTATGAAAAAAAAGAAACTGGCGGAAGATAACAAAAAAAGACAAAGAGAGGTAACAGAACAGAAAAAAAAAATAAAAAACTCGAATTGGCTAAGAAAAAGAATAAGAAAAAAACCAACAATAATCCTAATTCTTCACCAGAATGTGAAAACGATGAAAATAATATCCCTTGCTTTTACTGCCATGGGAAATACTTGGATTCAAATGAAGGATGGGCCGCAAGTTCTCTCTGTGGGAATTGGGCACACTGTAGCTGTGCTGGGATAGATGACGAAGACGACGAGGCAGTATTTGTTTGCGAGTTTTGCAAACCAAAAGTAGAATATGTCTGCCATACCCCATCTTGCCCCTTAGGGTACCCCGTCTTACCCTACCTAGGGGGCAAGATGGAGTGTTGGACATTTTTGACAAAATTCGACATTTTTTTCTTTTTTTATGAGTGTAAAGTTTCAGAAGTTCCTTATTTCCAAAGATTAGTTATGTAAGAGTAGTTATAAATAAATAAATATTCAAAATACTTAAAAATGTGCGTTTTATTACACTCCAAACCTTAAGGACCCCGTCTTGCCCCCCCCCCCCTTCCCCTAATACGCGCGCAAGATTTGATTTTTTCTTTGATTTTTTTCCTTGAATTTTTTGATATTTGAAATTTTGAGTTTGTACTTTGAATTTATAAGATACAATTATTATTTGTAGTTATAATAAATAGTGTTTATTTTTAAATAAATCGAGTTTGTGATTTATTGAGATCTGTCAAACACCGTAGTTCCGGGTCATGGAAAAACGGTTTTTCATGAAAAACAATTTCGCATGAACATAAAAATTGGTCCTTCGAGCCGGATCTGCTAAAAGGCAGAATTGAACAGAAACAAATATAAAACTAAAACTAAAAACGTGATTTAGAAGCAGTGCTTAAAATTGGTGAATAATAAAAACAGTTTATACAGTGCAACTGGATGCTCTCGGAAAAGAAGGGACGAACTGGAATTGCAATTACACATAGAACAACATTAAATTTGAGGAGCTAATTTGGTGAGTCCTTTCCAATTTATTTACTGAAATCCACATTTGATAAAGTGCATGCAATTTAATTTGAAAATGGAGTTAGTGGTTTTCGAAACGTTAGTAGCGGAACAATACGCCACATACGATAGTGCTCAAAAAAGTTTACGGAACTTTAGAAAAGACTCGAAAGCGCGAAAAACCAAGACCTACTTTAATGGTTGTTTAGAGGCCCTAAATGAATTCTGGCAAGAGTTTCGAACGCATCATCGTGAGCTGGTGCATGCAAGTAAAACCATTGAAAAAATACCACAAAAAACAAACAAATATTTTGAAGACGATCTTCTCACAGAAATGCACGAGTGCTATATTCTTGGGAAAGCAGAAATGCAGGACGAACTACAAATATTACACCCAGACACAACTGGTGATGAACGTCGGCACCTTCCTGTCCTAGAAGAAGGAGAACCGCACGCAAATCGTGAGAGCGTTAAACTTCCACGGATTAATCTTCCCTTTTTTAGCGGAAATTATAATGAATGGACGTCATTCCGAGGTTTATTCGTGACATTGATTCATGAAAACAATAAGATATCGAGCGTCCAAAAATTACACTACCTGCGATCGACATTGAAGGGAGAAGCAGAACAACTCCTAAAGCACTACAATATTACAGAGGCAAACTATTTTCCAGCATGGAAGGCTATAAACGAGCGATATAATAACAAGAGGTTATTAATTAAGGCCCAACTTAAAACCTTACTATCACAGAACACACTCACTCAAGATTCTGCATTCAATATACGTAAACTATTAGACACTACAAACGAATCACTACAAGCATTACGGAATTTAAGCATTGATGTCGGTTCTTGGGATATTATGATAACATTTATGGTCAGTGAAAAATTACCAAATGAAATCAAACGTCTTTGGGAACAAAGCATTGGAGCCACAACTGAATTCCCCAAATATGAGATTTTACAAGCATTTTTAGACAGTCAGTTTAGGATTCTTGAAGCTCTAGGAACAAGTTCTAAGAAACCCATTGTCAGTCCTTGGCTGTTTGGTGGAACAAAACAGACCTTCCATGTATCTCAAGAAATAAGATGTGTCCTCTCTGTGCGGGTAATCAAAGTATACGAACGTGTGGGCAGTTTTTGAATATGAATTTCAATGAGAAAAGACATATTGTGACAACAAAGTGTTTATGCTCAAATTGTTTGCGACAAGGACACAAGGCGTCATCCTTCCCGAGTATATATTCCTGTCGTCATTGTAAGCATCGACACCACACATTACTACATAGTGAAACCACAATTGCAAATTTTACGTCAACCGAACTACCTTCAACATCTGAAACTTCGAGTTTGACACCCAATCCAACAACATTTTCCAAGAACGAAGTCTCAAGTATCCTTCGTAACAGAGCGTCTGGCACAAATACTAAGGTTGAAAAAATAATGCGGCTTAGCTGTTCTCTGGAAGACCCGTCCCAGATGCCAACAAATAGAAGGTGAGTCCAATTATTGTTGAAGGATTATTAATGATGATATTCTTTTTGCCTTTTAGGTGGATCCTAAACATGCTCCCGGTCCTTGGATCCTTTGTATCCTAAACTAAATCTGTAAAGACAAACAGATGGAGACTTGTGTTTTGATATAAGGACGGGATTTGGATTTTTTTTTATTTGACATGAGGACAGGAGACAAGGTATAATTAGTGTACTAGTTTAAGAAGGTGTAGGGCTTGTGTTGATAATTTCCGTTTCTACTGGCAGCAGATACAATTTTGTAATTGGCCTTTTAAATATGGCAAGCTTGGTTTTTACTGCCACTACTCGTACTAAATTGTCTGCACCTGGATAGGTTTCCACGATCCTGCCAGTGAGCCATTTAGTTGGGGGTAATTTTTCATCCTTGATGATTACGATTTGTCCTACGTCTAAATTCTTAACCCATTTGGGTCGCTGCTGTAGCTGGGATAAATATTCTGATTGCCACCTCTTCCAAAAGGATTGTGTTAGTTGAGTGAGGTATTGCCATCGTGAAAGTGAATTCAACTTGTAGTCTAACATTGATGGCTCCGGCAATGCCAATGGAGCCTCTTGGTTTAAAAAATGACCCGGTGTTAGCGTTGTCAAATTACTCAGATCATCTGTTACTGGCGTAATCGGTCTAGAATTGAGGCACGCCTCAATTTGCGTGATCACTGTTGTAAACTCTTCATAAGTTACGGTAGTACTGGTCAGAACTCTACGTAGGTGATGCTTTGTGGCCTTGACCCCGGCCTCCCATAAACCTCCAAAATGAGGTGCCGATGGAGGTATGAAATGCCAATTTATTCGCAATGGAGCGCTTATTTGTGGAATATCTGAGGTTAATTGTCTTATATGTTGATTGTATTCTTTATCAAGCGTCTTATACCGGAGACACACTTGTGGTATAGCAATTGCAATTTCACTTAAACCGCAAGTGTGTCTCTGTATACTGTAAATAAATCACAGTGTACACGTGGTATACAGAACATTGAAACTCAGTATCTCAATTGAGAAAAATATCGTGGTATAGCTCAGTATACCCAAGATTTTAACCAGAAAATAGCTTGAACATAAACCAAAAAGATACTTTTTAGATACAGAATTTTAATTTTAATTTTGGCACACTGTCTGTATGAAACTGTCAATTGACTTTTGCCATTCGTCGTGACATCATAGTGAATAGTTAAATATATTAAAATGAGTGCCAAAACCCATTTAAAACGAAAATTACTCAGCGATGCGGAGCTCACATGTTTCGTAGATGTTTGGGGGCAGTACGTAAATGATCTACGTTCCGCGAAAAGAAATTCGCATATTATTGCGAATATGCAACACGAACTAAAAAATAGCCACAACATAGATTTAAAAACTTCGGAAATAAAAAACAGAATCCAGAATTTAACCAAAAAATATAGATAAGTAAATGTATGAATCAATGAAAATGGAAAATTATTTTTCTTTATTATTTTAGAGACGTAAGAAAGGGAATTGGCAATTCCGGTGGTAGCCCATCAAATTGGGAGCTTTACGAACGCGGGTTATGTATGCAGCAGATAAAGTCACGTTGTCTGCTGATTGCATACCGGAAATCTCAGGTAACGAGACAGTTACAGAGCTTTCCGAGAAATCTCATCATAGCTTGAGAATATTTTAATTTTCCCATCGCAAAACTGCAATATAAAATAGTTTTGCAGTCTTTCGATGGCTGGAAAGCTTTTGCTAATAAAATGGATAGTCCGTTGAGTTCGTGTCTTTGATCCAAAACGTGTCGGGATTATTTTGATTAAAATAAAGTATTTTTTCTTAAAGTTCAGTGAATTTGTTCTTTTCATTTATTTATTTGGTTTTTTGATTATTCCCTTTAATTACCTTCTCAATAATTGGGTTAATTACGATATACCATAATTCGGGCGAGCTTTGATTTTTTCTTTGATTTTTTTCCTTGAATTTTTTGATTTTTGAAATTTTGAGTTTGTACTTTGAATTTATAAGATACAATTATTATTTGTACTTATAATAAATAGTGTTTGTTTTTAAATAAATCGAGTTTGTGATTTATTGAGATCTCTCAAACACCGTAGTTCCGGGTCGTGGAAAAACGGTTTTTCATAAAAAACAATTTCGCATGAGCACAAGTCATCAACAATTTTCAATGAGAACCTGGTTACTATAGAGCTCAATAAAACTGAGATTTATTTCAATAAGCCGATATATGTAGGCATGTGTATTTTAGACTTGGCTAAAACAACCATTTATGATTTCCATTATAATTACAGGATCCCTCAGTTTAATTCCAACTGTACTGTTTGCTACACTGATACAGATTCCCTAATTTATGATACAAGTGACTACCCGACTAGAATTTAGCTGAGGAAAAACCAGAACATATATCAGGTCCTGATCAGGCAATGGTAATGCATGCCACACCAAGCTTTCCTAGTCGGAACCTAGTCGGGTCCTGATCAGGCAATCCTCATCTTATGATAATGAAGTTTTCCTAGTCGGGACCTAGAGAGGTCCAGTTCATGATATATGTATATCCTATAATAATATATAACATTAGGATATCCTATCTTATAAAAAATAAAGTAGGAGATTTTTCCTTGTCGGGAACAAGTCAGGAAATCCTCATCATTACCATTACCTTTTTTATAAGGTCGAAAATCGAAAAGTACTCAAAGTTTTCGGAGAAGGAGCTTTTATAAACCAAGAAAGAAGAAGGTGTAAATTCCATTTGTTTGTTTTAAAAATGACAAGTGACAGTTGCGAGTTTACCTTTGCTGTGAACAGAAGTGTATTTGTGAAAACAATTGGATTTTGTGTTTTTTCATAAGTTTTGTGAAAAGATTTCGTTTCAGTTTTTTAAGTTCGTTAAAAACGTTGGATTTTGTGTGTTTTTCATAAGTTCTGTGAAACAATTATGTGAAATATTTGGTTCTCAGTTTTTTAATACAGTTGTAACGGTCGCCTGTCATAGAATCTGTTTCCTAAATGAAAATAAAAAAATAAAGATTCTAACCCAAGTGACATTGAAATTATTGAAGAATTAAATGGCAACAACGCAATTACACATTAAAGAAATATTCCACAAATTCTAAGGCCGGTACCGTTAATCGAAATTCATTCCATCGCCACGAAAACTTATCGAGAAGAATATGTCCCACAGGAATGCGAAGTAACGGGGAGTTTTTTTCTGTGCATCAGAAGATCGCCTGATCGGGCAATGGAAAAGGAGAATTTTTTTTGTTTTTTTTTTTTTGGGAATGGGAGTTGACGAAAAAGAGTGGGAGACTGGCGAAATGTCGGATTTTAATAAAAAAGAAAAAAGAAAAAAGGAAGTTTTTGCTGGGGTGTTCGTCGAGGGCACTAAGGTTTTGGGTTCGGTTTCGGTATGGTGTGTGCAATGAGGAGTCCATCTTGGAAAGTGAAGAAACGTTAACGAGAAATAAAATTAATTTTTGACTGAATTTGTTGGGTGTAATTTCTTCCGTGATTCGTCAGTAAAAACAAATATTTTTCGTTACCAGTTTTCGTTACACCTTTTTCGTACGTGCCACCCCGTTCACACCTGAGACCTGAGGGTTTTGAGTGCTGTTTTTTTCGGGGATGTGTTATCGAGTATATCGAACGTGACATAAATACTTAAAATTAAACATAAGGAAAGATCACCAAATCCAGAAATAACAATAGGTATACAAAAAATACATTCAGGCCTTTTTTGAACTCCGCTGGAATTGATTCCGCCGGAATTTTCTCATATTGGTAGCATACGATTGTAAGAAAATTCTAGGGGAGCTCAGAATAGTCCTGATTATCTGAAAGTTTTTAAACAGCAATTTTAATGTATTTTTACAACGATTATTTCTTTTCAATTACAGAAAGTCTGCATTCATTGGTTTCAATTTGTTTTGAAAGTTTGACTAAACGCTTGTCAAATTTGGATGGACAAGTAACAAGTATTTTAGTCCGAATTCAAAGCATTGAAAATAGCATTGAAAAAAATTAAAAAAGGTGCAAATATTATCAGCGATAACATAAGCGATAACGAAGACGACATGAATGAAATCGAGATGACACTTCCATATTAGATGATGAAGAGAGTTTTATAAAATTTAACGAGAAAATTGAAAATAACAAGGAATTTAAAAATAAATTGGTATTGATCGAAATGAATGTTATCTTTTGATTGCAGCACTTTTTTACACTTCTTAAATGTAATGAGTGAATAATAATTTTGTTTTTCCAGATTTACAAGGTTATTACGTCAAATTAATAAAGCAGACAACTTATCCAGAAATATAGGTAAAATTCTTCGAGCCTACATTTCGCGTAACGTTGCAATTCACTATGTAGCTATAAAATCCGCAAAAAAATGGGACAAAAAAATCTTCAAGGACACAAAATTCTATGCTTGCATAGGAGGTATTTATAAATGATTTATAATATAGTAAGTAAAATTAACTTTTATTTTTACAGAAGCATTGCGAAGGAAGTTAAGTAAAAGCACCGATAGTCCTTTACCCGAGTGTTTCGACAGCGTATGCTGGTATTAAATTTTGTATATGGAAAAAGGAATTTCCCATGAGCATGAATAAACTCATTAATAAGTTCTTAAAATCCAAAAAAAATAAATTAATTTGCGTGCGACGGTCGGGGATCGAACTCGGTTCCCTTGTGTGTCGGCTTGCTACTCTTACTCTCTGCCACTTCGTTCCATGGAGAGACGTGTTTTAAAACTTAATTTGACCCAGTCTTGCTCGATAAAAGCTTCTTAATTAACTTGCCGGTCATCCACCGCCGCTCACTCCACTCATATACCGGGACGGACAACAAGGATAAGGAAAAGCATAATTTTATCGTTATAAGTTCAATTCTTTAATTTTACACTTAAATTTCTTATTTCATTCATTCCTTGCACTCACAATATTTGATGTCTTTGGACATTTTATGGATATTTTATTTATATATAGATTTTATTGATAACAAAATTTACTTTTAATATAATAATGATGATAGATTGCCTTACCAAGAAATGTTGTACTGGTTGGTCACCAAGGGAAAAAGTGATCTTCACTGCTTCTACCATCTTCTTCATCACCTCGGTTTCCTTCCTTTTTGGATATGTTAACCGTTTTCCTTCTAGAAAAATAGCGGTTGAAAACAGATTAACATCGATAAATCCGAGGTGACGTCGGCTTTCCCCGGGCGGAGGAGGAGCATGGTACCATTTCCTTAGTCCAGATTTTTACCACTTGTGGATCTTATGAATCCAAGACTCCACTCGGGTTGAGTCTCCTCGAGCTTTTTTCTATTTTATTTTGATGTATTGGCACTCTGCCCAGTGACAGTTCGATATGGCTAATAAACACGGTGGTGAGTGGACGGTGTTTACTATTTGCAATTCCTTGGTAAGTACGCTTAATATAAGGATATCTAAATTATAAATAAAAAAACATTTCTTAATTTATTTGTTGTAGCCTTTTCGTTGATGTTTTCTGCCTGGGTGTTGATGCCCCGTGATGTCTCCATAGAGTTGTTGGCCTCAGGTACGTGTTCTCCTTTTTACTTTTATTTTTGCTTGTTGTGTTTACCTTTGTCCTCTTTCAGGTCCTCTGTTCACCGAACACCGAGAAATCCATCCAAAAGGCATTCTCATCGGTGCTTAATAATGCCAAAGATTGGGATGGCCATGGATTGATACGTGCACACAAAACTCAAGACTATTAATAATAAAATTAGAATTAAGTAACGGTATTTCATTATATAATTTTATTATCTGTACTAATTATCAATCCGGCAAATGTAAATGCTCTCTTAAAAACAAACCATACCGAGTCGCTTGTAAATAAAAAGGTAATCCGGCATTTTGTCTTGGACGCCATTTTGTGCTTGCCGCCAGTTTGAATGTTTAAGGACGCCACACAGCTAATCGTTCCCTTTCCTTTCATTTGATACCCAAATTGAGTGGATTATAGAAAAAAAAGTAGTCCACCATTTTCTGTTGACCGACTGTTTCAATTACCAATTTTTGAACACATAATCTTCATTTGTGGCCTTTAAAATCCCATGATACCGATTTTCAATAGATTCAGAACACATTTGCAAAATTCGCCCGTCATATTGGTGCCGCCATTCTGAAATTTCCAATTTCGACCACAGATTCGTCATTTGTGCTCATAAAAACTCCCTGATACCGATTTTCAATGGAATCGGAACACAATTGCAAAATTCGAGCGCCATTTTCGAGCCGCCATGATGTTTTTTTTACAAAATGGTCAAATTGCATTGTCACGCGAATTACACATATCGCGTATCCTCCCAATAACATCTGGGGCATCCCTCTAGTTAATAAAAAAGTGTTGGGCCTGATGAAAGATGAGAATAATGGCCATATAATGACTGAGTTTGTTGGTCTAAGATCAAAGATGTATGCGGTCCGGGTCGATGGTAAAGATAGCACGAAAAAGTCCAAAGGTGTTAAAAGAAACGTTGTTAAAAATAGAATAACTTTTGATGATTATATAGAATGTTTGGATAAGAATATAGAGAAATTAGTTCATCAAAATTTAATTCAGAGTCGGAGACATAAAGTAAATTCCATTACCCAAGCAAAAATCGTGCTAAGTCCTCACGACGATAAAAGATAGAGGAAGGGGTGGTAATTTGGAACCCGCTGTTAATTTGGAACCCCTTAATATCTCAGAAACAGACAGCGACATCTGTTAAAAAACTATGCAATTACGTTGAACTGGTATCATAGAACGTATTCACTGCCACTAGCGCCAGTTTTGCATCAAGTTTGAACCTGTCATTCAAAGTTGAAATTTTATGTCACCGGCAAATGTTTTTTCTTTTATTCGTTTATATTGTCAAAAGTTTTTATTTTAGTCTAAAACTAATACAGTGGGTGTTAAGGGAAGTACTTGACGCATAAGTTCAAATTGTCACAGGTAAGTTTTAAGGTTTGTTTTAACGAGTTTTAGTTTTCTTAATTATTTGATAACATAGTAAGGTTTTGAATTTGGAACCCCATAGGTGCGGGTAATATTCCAAATTACCCGCAGTGCATTAACATCACTTTTTTCCTGATTCCAGTCATGCCTCGAACTCAATTGACACCAAAGCCGAAGTCGAAAAGAAAAACTTGGGCCAGGAATAATATGATTGAAGCTGTAAAAGCAGTAAGAGAAAAGAAAATGGGTTTGAAAAAAGCGGTCAAGCTTTATAATGTTCCAAAAACTACTCTGCAAAGGTTTGTGCACAGTGACCAGCCTCCCGATGAGGTTGTAAATACTACTATAGGAAGAAGACCTGTCCTGCCATCTCACCTTGAAGAAAGCCTTGTGTCATACCTTCTCGTTATGGAAAGTAAATTCTATGGCTTGACCCGTCAGGATGTTCGTAAAATGGCCTATCAGATGGCTGTGAAAAATAATGTCGAACATTCGTTTAGAAATAACATAGCCGGTCGAGCTTGGCTTGATCATTTCTTATTACGCCACAAAGATAAGCTTTCTATTCGATCACCAACAGGAACTTCCAATGCTCGGGCTCAAGGTTTCAATAAAGAAGCAGTGGATAAGTTCTTTGACATCCTTGAAGAAGAATTCCAAAAACATAATTATCCACCAGAGAGAATCTTTAATGTCGACGAAACCGGGCTATCTATCGTGCAGAGTAAAATGGTTAAAGTAATTGGTCTGCGAGGGAAAAGACAAGTAGGTAGCATTACTGCGGCTGAACGTGGATCATTGGTGACAGTGGTATCAGCGATGAGCGCAAGTGGCATATTTATTCCACCGCTGCTGATATTCCCACGCAAAAACATGACGCAAACGTTGATGAAAGGAGCTCCGCCAGGTTCTATCGGAAGATGCCATCCATCAGGATGGATTCAGGCAAATCTGTTTACGGACTGGTTCCATCATTTTATTGAAAAGACCCACCCAACAGAAGCATCACCTGTTCTGTTAATTCTTGATGGGCATTATTCACACACACGCAATTTGGATATTTTGATGGCAGCTGGAGCTAATATGTAATGTCACAATTATTAGTTTACCTCCACATTCAACACACAAGATACAACCTCTTGACCGGTCTTTTATGGGTCCCTTGAAAACTTATTACAACGAAGAAATTAGACAGTGGTTACTCAATTCTAACCGGATGTTGACTCCATACGAAATAGCTGAATTGCTGGGACGTGCTTATCTCAGGTGCCAAACTGGAGCTATTGCTGTGAATGGGTTCAGAGTAACTGGTATTTACCCGATGAGCAGAAACGTATTTACTGAAGCCGACTACATAGCAAGCTCAAGTGGGACCACTCCTCAAGCTACTGATGATGACCCTCATTTACCGTCTACCAGTACGCCTGTTGCTGTTCAAATGCCACAGGCACAACCTCGACCAGGCGCTAGTGGGCAGGCAAATCGAGCTTCCCAGCAAGTGATCAGCAACCCTGTTGTTTTCCCTGAAGATATCTTACCGGTACCGACACCAAAGAATAAAAAATCTAACAGAGGCCGCAAGTCATCTGCCGCTACTTTATTGACCGGAAGAATATATGACCCACTAGGACTCCTTTCATGTGTGCTTGTGTCCTCCAAGATATTATTGCAAAGTTTATGGCAAGCGAGACTGGATTGGGATGACCCCGTTCCGGATGAGATTTCCACCAAGTGGTTGGGATTCGTAAAATTACTAGATAATATCAAAAATATCTCCATCCCGCGTTTTCTTAATACCGAGCCCCACAGCACAGTACAGATTCATGGGTTTTCCGACGCTTCACAAAGAGCCTATGGTGCCGTTATATATCTTCGTTCAGAGACTAACAATCATATAAGCACTCATCTGATTTGTGCGAAGACCAAGGTTGCCCCTCTAAAATCCATCACTTTACCAAGGTTAGAGCTATGTGGTGCTCTCCTTCTTTCTCGGCTTTTAAAACGAATTTTACCTTCTGTAAAACCCCACGATGTTTACGCATGGACTGACTCCACGATCGTGTTATCATGGCTTCGACGACACCCAAACAATTTTAAACCTTTTGTTAGCAAACGAATTTCCGAAATCATCGAAAATGCAGGTCCAATTCCATGGAAGCATGTACCATCGTCAGAGAACCCGGCTGATCATGCGTCTAGAGGAATATCGTCAGTTTCAAGCTTAAAGGATAAGCTTTGGTGGAATGGTCCGGACTGGCTTTCCCAAACAGAATGTTTTTGGCCGAACAAATTCGAGCCAATCGACCCTGACCCAGACACATTTGAATTAAAACCAGTTAGATCTTTTCTAGCTCAAACCACAAGTCAATCCTCTGGGGACATTCTCCAGAGATTTTCCTCAATTTCACGTCTCTTGCGAGTTACAGTCATTTGCAAAATTTTTGCCAAACGATGTCGTGGTGATTCCCCTCCACAATCACCTATGATTACAACTTCCCAATTAGAAGAAGCTCGTTTATTTTGGATGCAGCAGGCACAAAGAGTATTCATAGGGGAAGAATTGACCAGTTTATCAAAAGGCAGCTTACTTCCCAAGTCTAGTAAGCTCCTAAATCTCAACCCATTCGTGGATGGAAGCGGATTATTACGAGTTGGAGGTCGATTATCGAATGCTGCACTGCATTATGATGAGAGACACCCCGTAATTCTACCCTCAAAGAGTCATCTCACTCAGTTATTAATTAAGGAGGCTCATAGTCTCTGTCTTCATGGTGGCCCAACACTAACCTTAGCTCTACTGCGTAAGAGAGTTTGGATTTTAAATGCTCGCAATACAGTAAAAAGGTTCATTCACCAATGTATCCGTTGCTTCAAAAACGCGTCTCTGTTACAAACCCAGTTAATGGGTGCTTTACCATCCGTGAGAGTGAAAGTAACTCGTCCCTTTTCGAACGTTGGGATCGATTACGCAGGCCCCTTTCATTTTCGATCGTCACACCTAAGAGGGTGTCGAACTTTTAAAGGATATGTAGCAATTTTCGTCTGCCTTTGTACGAAGGCAATTCACATTGAAACCGTGAGCGATCTCTCAACGAATGCCTTCCTTGCCGCTCTGAGACGATTTGTTGCTCGCCGCGGTCTCTGTACAAACATATACTCCGATTGTGGAACCACCTTCGTTGGTGCTAACAATCAGCTCGATAAAGAGATACAAATTGCTATTTATCAGGCCAACCGCCACGCCGCTCAAGCCTTCAGCACAAAAGGAATCCAGTGGCATTTCATACCCCCAGCGTCACCCCATTTTGGAGGATTGTGGGAAGCTGGAGTGAAATCCATTAAGTTCCATCTCAAACGTACTGCCGGCAACGCATCTCTAACGTATGAAGAAATGTCGACTCTCCTCACTCAAGTCGAAGCCTGCCTCAATTCGCGGCCCCTCTGTCCACTCAACGACGACGTTGACGACACCCGTGTTTTAACTCCAGGGCATTTTTTAATAGGGGATGCCCTTTTGGCACCACCAGAGGAAGATCTTTCCCATATCAAGCTGAGCTCACTGAATCGGTGGAGCCTAATTCAAAAATTGAAGCAGGACCTTTGGCGTGCATGGAGCAATGAATATCTATCCAGACTTCAGCAACGGCCGAAGTGGCTCAGAGCATCTGAGAATCTCAAGGTAGGCAATTTAGTTCTACTCAAAGGTGAGAATCTACCATCTAACCAATGGCCATTAGGCAGAATCACTCAAGTCCACCCGGGAAAGGATCAACTCATTCGAGTGGTCACTGTAAAAACAAAAGACGGAGAATATAAACGTCCCGTGACAAAGATCAGTTTGCTTCCACTTGATTCTAAAAATTAAAGAGCACCCAAGTAGTAAAAATGCGAAATTTAAAAACAAAAAAAGAGAAACCTCAATTTTAAACATATGAAACCCAGTTGCTGACATCGATGTGTTCTTTATTACGATTGAATATTCAATTATAATATTACAATATTACAATAGTGCAAATATATAAATGCGGTATTCATTAATTTTTTTTGTCCTTATGTCCTCATCCTTGATGACGAGATGCCGATATCATCAAAATACATCCACGCTAAGAATATCACCATCAACGCCCTTGAAGGAAGGAAGGAACATGCTGTCTACATACATATGTTGAAACTATGTTTCAAGGCGGGGGAGAATGTTTGGATTCCTGCATTTCTTTAAAAAAAAAAAAAAAAATCCAAAATATAAAACAAAGGAAGAAGAAACCAACTTCACACGCACATCTACATACATCGCCTTCATGATGATAACAAAAGGAGCCGTTATCAAAAGGCCCGCTCCCGAGTACCAGCAGCAGCTGCAGTAAATTCACTTGAACATCAGTAACCGAAGAGTACGCACGACAGCAATTAACAATACCCGTCCGGAATATTTTATTTGAAAATTAGTATAATTAATAAATACATTATATATGTAAATATAGTAAAGTACATCGGTAGTTTTTGAATTGAAAATAAATAAATAAAGTTTGAATTAGTGGAAGGTTCTCAATTTAATAGAACCCTAGTCGTCCTCAATTTCCCAGGAAACAAGGAAATCACAATCATTGTGATTGGAGTCCACCAGGAATCACCTGCAGCAACATCTTACCTACAAGGTTTTAACCCTTCCCAAAACACTTTAAAATGCTATACTTTTGAATCTTACTGTACCCTTGAAAATGCATTATATTCTGAAGTTCTTTGTATACTTACAAATACAATTCTTATGTATTAGTCATGCTGTAAAATTTCTATCATTGCTTCCACTACGTATTGTCATGCCGAGAACGGGTTTTTTCTTGAGTCTTTCGCATTGGCAAATTGAAGTTGAGTGAGAAAAGACCTGTGTCGCGGCAAGTGGGTTTTCAAGCATTTTTTTTTTATTTATATTTTTTAAGTGAATTGGTATTGGCTTCAATTGGAGTTAAAGTAATTAAAGCACAATTAAGGAAATAATTTGGCTTTTGTTTTTTTTATGATTGAAACATCCTCATCATCATTTTATTCACCCTGCTTAGTGAAAATATCACTAGAACTGCTCTCGCTGTTAGAATGATAAACTATTTCCGATATTTGAATATGTGGGTGTTGGAGCACATTTCCCAACAAAATTACCGCCATCTATATGTTACCTTTTACTTAAGCAACCACCACACAAGTTTGGAGTCTCGAGCCTGATTCAATGCAGAAGAAGAAAAAAGAAGAAGAAAGGGAAAAGTAGGATGAAAAATGGAGTGCCTTTGTCAGCCATGTTTTGTGTTAACTTTAATTCTGTAAAGATAATATTAAAGGACAAAATTGAACATTTTGGTTTTATTTCATTCATTTCCGATTAGCTCAAACAGTGGGGTCAAGTTGATTTTTTGGCGGTCTTGACATTGGTGATGGCAGTAGGCATATTTTTTGTTCCGGTTAACTTTGATGACTAAACATTGAATGATATCTAGTAGTAAATTATAGCTGAAACCTCCTGTTAATTTATAAAAATTTTCCTATGTTACTAGATATATATATAGAGTTTGGTATCAAAAATGATATATTCAAAGATTTTTTCCTATGTAACTTAATTAACACAATCCACATGTAAACTTTCCACCAATATTTTTTAATAATTCAAAAGCCAGTAAACTTGTAGGTAAACAAACACTCGTATATATTCCTTTTAATAAACTCTTGTGAAATAATTTTACAAATTGTGTCGGCAATAATGTGTTGTTCTGTTGTTTTATCTCCTGTAATGTGAACCTATGGTTGGTTGCCCGAAGAGGCTAACCTCAGATCCACACACAAAAGAAATACAGAAAAACAATTTGGACACAAAACTTTAACAAAAAAAAACCACTTCAAAATTAACCAGATAGTACTCCGGGCCTCAAGAGTAGGGCTAGCTCGCCGGGGGGTCGTGAGTTGGTGAGACTTCGGAAGTACCATCTAAATTGCTGCATCACCACCAGACAGGAGCGCCTCCCTTCAAGGCGGACGCCGAGAGCCCATCTGAAGCGAGTCGAGTACCTGCTAAAAAAGTTCCGGAGAGGAAGCCATCGCCCACCGCTAAGCCATCAGGACTCTAGCCCTCCATCATCTCCAATCTAATATTTTTATTGAGAAATATTTTTAATTTATTTAAAAGATTGTTTTTTTTCTTTTTTTTTATTCAAATTTCTCCAGTGTTTTGTTTTTCTTTCTTTTTTTTCAGTTTTACAGCACATGTGAATAACGAACCAAAAACAATATAAACCAAAACCTTATGCCAATGGGCAACAGTGATTGTAGAACTAACAACTAACCGGAAAAAGAACCCGTCCTGGCCAGTACGCGTTGTCTTTTTTTGACATAAATTGCATTATACCTCGAAAACAAGTAAGTTAACAAACATTTATAAAAACTAAACACTGACAATAATTCACTCAAGCCGGTTATTTGAGAATTAGTCGCGGGGTTGTTAAAACATAAAATTTCCCGTGGGGTTTAATCTGTTTGAAGCGTAGTATGTAAAAATATGGCTCCCAGCAATGTTTTTACCGATAATAGTGATATGTACAGCGCACTTGATGAGGATATAATAGAAATAAGTGTTGAGGAGGAACTACACGCGATATTCGTGATGCAAGTAAGGAGAATCTATGAAATTTACAATTTCCTGCTCCTACTGGAACGGCAGCAACTTCTTTGTGATGAGACTAAGATGATGGGTTCTAGTGATAATGATAGTGTTGATGATACTTTAAATACCCTCACTCAAGCTAAGGTGTCAAGGTACCGTGCCGATGGCTGAATGGCCAGTCAGTGGTAAAAAGACTGGTCGCAAACGGTCCCCACCGATGCCCGGGCAAGGTCGGTGTGTAAAAGTGCCTTACCCTGGTAATGCGGCTCTGCCAGGGCGGACTATATATTCCGGCAAGTATGGAGAATAAGTAGTATGAAAAAAGAGAAGGAAAAGGAAGGAGAGGGCGGACAAAACTGGCCAGAAGCCCGAGAACGCCGAAAAACTGAGGGGACGGAGAAAGCGGAAGCGAGGGAAGAGAAAACCCGACGCGGTGCTCCTGACCCCCTCCGAAGGCTCAACCTTCGCGGAAGTCGTCAAGGCCATCCGAGAGAAGGTTGAACCGGCAAAGATCGGAGTGGAGGTCAGAGCGGTCCGGCGGGGTTCTCCTGGAACTGGGGAAGGCTACCGCCGAAAACAAGGCAACGCTAACAAGCGTCTTGAGATCGGCGGTAGGAGGTACGAGCACCGTCAGGGAGCTGGTACCGAAATCGGTCCTCGAAATAAGAGATTTCGACAGCTGGACCACGGCGGAGGAGGTCGAGGAGGCGCTGAGAAGGGCGCTCCCTGACTTCACCGGGGATATCCAGGCATCCCTAACAAAGCCAAACTCCAGGCAACAACGCCTGGCCTTTGTTAGGATGGAGGGCTGCTACCTCGAAGATCCTGGAGAGTGGGCGGGTGCTCATTGGCTTCGTCAGATGCCAAGTGAGACGCGGGGCGGAAGTGAAGCGCTGCTTCCGCTGCCTCGAATACGGGCATCTTAGCTCAGCCTGCAAGGGACCAGACCGGAGCAGGCTGTGCTACCGCTGTGGCGGGGCGGACCACAAGAGCGCGGGGTGTACGGCGGACCCTTTGTGTTTCCTGTGTTCTACGGGGAATTTGGGGAACACAAATCACGTGGCGGGATCGAAAGGCTGTAAAGCCTTTCCGGAGGTTTCGGTGAAAACGTTGCGATGACCTGTATGCTACAGGAAAATCTTCACAGGAGCAGGACGGCCCATGACCTCTTAGCTCAGCTCTGCACCGAGAAAACCGCTGATATAGTGTTTATCAGCGAACAGTATCGAGAAAGAGCTGGGCTGGGATGGTACACTGACGACCTCGGTACTGCGGCCATCTGGATCCCAAACCCACGAAACTGGAAGCCGAACTGTATTAGGTGGCATGTCGAACGAAGCGCGTTAGAAAGAGTGGAAACATGAACCCCGACACAATTGTTGGGATAATGCTCCGAGGCCCCGAGGAATGGTTGAGGGTGGCGCGGTTTGTTCAGACCATCCTGAAGACGACCATCCTTCTCGCCAAGGATCGGAGGGGACACGGTAAGGGTCACGTCGGTGACGCCCACCCGAAGTAATGCCTCGCGGCGGTGCCGGGTGGGGGAATCGTCACAGAAAGGGGTCTGACACTACCGTCTGAGTGCGGATCCTCAGCGGTGTCTATGGAAGATTCTCACCATCCCTCGTACAAACAAAAAAAAATACCCAGCGATGGTGACGATGAAAGAATAGCGATAGTGCCTATGGGGCGATACTCTGAATATTGATAATGCTAACGAAGGGGATATCAATAATTCAACCCAAGTATAAGATCATTTGGGGAATACATAACATACATAAGTAGTATAAATGTGGGGATCCTGGACCACAAGTCCCCTGTTTGTATGAAACGTAAGAAAATGATTCTTTCTTAAGTGAAGGCGATGTTGTTGTTGTGAAAGATTTGGTATGACTTTTGGTAGGTTTTGATAAGTTTGTGTGAAATGCAATTTGCGGTTGAAAAAATGTTTTAAGCAGTTGGCTGGTGCAAGTAAGATGCGAAAGTTGAAGGTTCAATACTTCCTTTCAACTTGGTTGGGATGCAAAAGTTGAAGGTTCAATACTCCGTTCAACTTGCTTGTAGATTTGGCTCAGTACGCCCTGCTTAAATGAGAATCACTGGTTGCCTCAATGCAGCAATTCTTTCAGACTCAGAACGTCTTGAAGGATCAAGTGATCTGAAATTTTCGGTCGACTGCTGCGATATTTATTGCAGCAATGACAATGAAGCTGGGCAATGTGGCGGGGCAATGTGTAGTATATTCCGGTTATGTATTTAATCTTCGCTTGTTTGCGATCAGCTGTTTCTGTCTGTCAGATGGAGTTTCATGGTAAGTAACTATTTTTATCTCATTTTAGTTTATATACTAATTTTATTTTTATATTTCAGCGATATATTTATTTGGAAGGGAAGAAAAGGGGCTGGACCTGATCTTAGTGTTGACAGGTAAGTTTTTGTTGTGGAACTTGTTTTAAATTCTGTAATAATTATTTTCTCTAATTTCAGATTTCGTTTGTTTACTGACGGCGTTTTCATTAGTGGAGGCTGGCTTTGTTTTTAAGGGAAGTATGTTTTTTTTTGTGATGTTTATTATAATTATTCTTTTTCAGGATGAATTCTTCTAATTTTAAATACATAATGGACATAATAAATAGTGGTTTTAGTGCGTGAGTTTGTTTGTTTTGTTTATTTTCCCATCCTAAATTTTGGTTTTTCAGGTATTTTTGTAAATTTTAGGAGCTGCCGCGACATACTCCCCGGCCTTGACAACGCTGCGGTGTCAAAATTAGATTTTAATGTTAAGTATATTTCTTTTGTCACCATATTTGTAATATAGGATTATTTCTTTGTTTTAATAAAAGACATGATTGCTTAATTATGTATTGATTTCTTTGTTGTTTTGACTGGTTGAGCGTCAACATTCCCCTTGCTGGTGCGTGCTTCTTAGAGTGTAACCTTGATTTTGTCGTTTTTTAGTTTTTTAAATGGTAGGGTTTGAAAAAATAACCTAACTTAGATTATAGGCTATTTAAATTTCTAATATTTAGTCCCTAAAAGAAATTATTAATAACTTTTACTTCGTAGGCGAGGGGGTGGGTGGAGGAATATTTTTGTTTACATATTAAAAGTCGGTTGTGAGATTAGGTTTCATATTTTACCCAAGTCTCTATAGTAACCAAAAAGTTGCTCATTATTTTAACCAATAACCAAAAATTGCTCAAATTTCTCTAAAGAAGAACAAGAATATGTTATTATTCATGAAAACTTTTAACAAATAAATAATAATAGTAGGTATAGTGAAAAAGGCATAAATTAAATTAAATTATTATTCACTTTAGAATTTGGAAGATGCGACAAATTCGAAATTCGAAGTTTGATGGCTAATTTTACCTCAAATAGAGGGCCATCTTTCGATCGGTAGATTATTAAAAAAGCTTCAATAACATTTAAAATGGGGTTTTCTCTAGACTATGTGAAGTGAAGAAGAAGATAAAGCGGAAAAACGAAAACGTAAAATAGTGAAGATTTACAAAAATTGATAGTTTTTTTGTTTTAAAGAAAAAAGTGAAAAGATTTAAATTGATCAAAAGAAAGTTTTGATGGTTAAGAGTGAAAAGTGGAAAAAAGATAAGTGAAGTGGATTTAAAAAAACTTACGAAAAGGGCGAAAACGCAAGTTTTGTTCCTTTTTTGCATAATTTTCAGTACGTAATTAGTAGGGGAGTGGGTTAGGTTGTGAACCGGGCTGGGTTGTGAACCATCAGTTGTTTTCCCCCTAATTGACACGTATCGCCATGTGTCTGTGATAGTTTGTATTTTGACATAAGTCAGTTTTTGTGCTAACACCGAAGTGTACATACGTATTGCTCATGCCAGCTGTTCCACACAGCAACCCTAAAAATAAAAAAAAAATGATGGATAGGAATTACAATATTAGGGAAGTATTCATTTTAAAATATTGTGTACTTTTTGAATTTTTATTTTTTTTTTTTTATTTTTAGGGTTGCTGTGTGGAACATTCTTCCCCCCGTTGAACGGTCTTGTTCAACAAACTGCGCACAAAGCCTCTTTTATGGTAATGGAAAAAAACTAGGCTGCCATCTGGTTTTAACTTAAGCCGTACTTGGTATCTTTCGGGTAGATTTATTGTTTTTTCCCTCTTTTTTGATTTAGAGAGTGCTTCAAAGTTGATTCGTTTCAGCACGTCTTTAGTGAGGAAAATGTCGACTCCCTCTCTGGTGATGAACCTTTGATGAGTATTTTCTATTCGCATCTGGAGCTCTTTCACGGACGTAGTTGGCCTCAAAAGGTGAAGAGATGACTCGACTGCTCCATTTATTATTGTCGGCTTAGACGGTGTTGGTGTTGTGTGTGCTGTGTTTTTTAGGTGCCTTGATGGGTGATTCCTTGCTGGGATCTTGGCCAGTCGACGTTCAGTGTCCCCATTTGATGCTGCTGCACTGGAGCGCGATGATGATGGCTCTCTGGGTGATATGTGTTTGTCAACAGGATCAGCGTAAAAACTCGGGTCTGGCTCGTCTAGTGAGAAAAATATCTGTTCCGATAGGATGAGGACGTCTTCATCGTAATCCATCTGAAAATAGCTTGTAAATTTGATTGTTTAAAATTTTCGGACTACACAACACTGAGGGACGAACAAACACTTGTAGGTTAGTAATTATTTAGATAATACTAAGTTGCATCTGTGGGCAGACGTGCTAACTTGGCTACTGGTCGTCTCAAAACGCTGGTTTGTGTTTTAATTTGCGCGACTCTAACAAGACCGTCTGCGCCTGGATAGACTTCTTCGACAATCCCTAATGGCCATTTTGTTGGCGATGTATTTTCACTAGTCACTAGTACTATGTCGCCAATTTTAAGATTTTGCCTTTGTTGTTGCCATTTTGGTCTAGTTTGTAATTGATGCAGATAGTCCGTTGACCACACCTTCCAAAATTTGTGCACCCTTTGTTGGAGTTGCTTCCATCTCTGATGTAATGGTGTATCATTAGAATAATCTGGTTCTGGCAGAGTGTTCATCGCCTGCCCGATTAAAAAATGTCCTGGAGTTAGAATTTCTGGATTTTGTGGGTCTGTGCTAATATAACACAATGGTCGCGAGTTTAGTATAGCCTCAATTTGAGTTAACAACGTAGAGTATTCCTCGAAAGTGTATGTCGAATTGCATAAACTTCTCCGCAAGTGGGTTTTTACGGATCGGACACCTGCCTCCCAAATTCCTCCGAAGTGGGGCGCTGCTGGAGGGTTGAAGTGCTAATTAATTCCTTGGTTAGTCGCGTACTTTGCTGCTTCGAGGTTGGAGTTAAGAATTGCTCGTTTCATTTCTCTGTCTAAGATCACCAGCTGCAGACTTCGTATTGAAAATCGATTACGAAAAGTTTTTTTGATTGTTTGTAAAGTGCTATCCGAGTGACTGAATTCATCCCAAAAAGGTGAGTGTAATGCATGTTTATTTATTGCTTTGATTCTATTTTACGATGCAGTATTTGCTTATGTCGAATGAAGATTGCAAGTGTTGCTGTTTTTGACGTTTCCAATATTGTGTTATGGCTGAGTTGTGAACCAGCCTTGTGGCTGTGTTATGAACCGTCCGTTGTTCATGCTACATTTGTACTAGAACTGTCGAATACCGTCTGATATATTAGAATAAAGTATTTTTACTTGATTTGTAAATTGCTTAATTTTAAAAGCAATTAATTTTACATTCATTTGAATTTTTAGCCATGCCAACCTTAAAAAAAAATTGCCGCAACACCAAAAAAGGCTGCCGCATCCAAAGAAATGAACTTTGATGCGTTGTTGGGTGCAATTAAAGACAATTTGTTGCATAAAAAAGCCATAAGAGCGGCTTCCCGTGAATATGGAGTCGATAGGATCACGCTGAACCGGCATGCGAAAAAAGTTGCCGACCATTTCACCGATATTTCCTCCGTCAGTGATGTAGATTTGTTGGAATTCATCCGCACTTCCAATATGCACATTCCGTCGAACATGGTATGTTTTTGTCGTTTTTAATAGTTTTTGAAGTGGAGCAGTTCTTATATGAAGTGGTAACATTATTTTTTCTTCGTTAGGCATACTAAAAAAATGGTTTATTATAAAAACCAGAAAAAAAAATGGATGGATTTTTATGGATTTTTCTTGGTTTTTTTCAGGTTTTCTCTCCCTCGCAAGAAAAAGTCCTCGTGGAGTATATCCTGAAGTGCGTCAATCATTATAACGGCCTCAGCATTAATGAATTAAGGGAATTGGCGTATCAGTTGGCAGTCAAACTCCAAGTGTATTATCCAGACTGTTGGAATGACCTGTTACCTTATGTTTCGCGATGACGATTAATAAGTCTCAGGGCCAAACATTAGGAAAAGCGGGAATTGATTTAAGTAAAAATTGCTTTACTCATGGACAACTGTAACGGTCGGCGGTCAGAAAACCGACCCCGGATGTGCGTCTGTCTTAACTCTCAGCCATATTCGCCTTAACGGCATTTTTAAAATTAACCGCTTGATTAAATTCCGTACAACTCCTCACTTCTGGACAATTTTCTTTTCTCACAAAATCTTTTCGTATCAAACAACACTATTCAGATAAATTACGCACGCCTATGGCCTAATATTTAGCCCCGTGGTTATTTTCCCACCCACACATGGACATTCGTTCATAAAAGAAAAAATTAAACCCAAGCGGGAGGCCGCGCAACCAATCAAAGCATTGAGCGCGAGAATAAGCGGATGACGCCGAAGTCCACACCAAACCAATGCATGTATGGGAGCATGTCGAGATGTGAGGCTGTGCTCAACAAATCGTGTCAGAACGATAATTCACTTTTGGTAGCTATCCCCCCACCCTTCAAACATCACGCCACTTCCAAATAAGGAAGAAAAATCCGAACCAAAAAGAAAAAAAGAGGACGGAATGGGGTGAGCGTCGGCTGCTAGCGATTTGGGTAGTGAGTGAGAAAAAGTTGGTTGAGCAAGCAAGAGACCCGCGGCTGCAGCTCGGAAATTTTCCGGCAGAAGACATTTTTATATATTCTTGCCACGACTTGGGAAGAAAAACGCTGAATATAACGTGATCCGAGTGATTATGCCCCAGGGCCGGTTAGTTAACCAAAAAAAAAAATTAATTGAAGTTTTTTTTATCGAAATTTTGACCAATTAATCATGTTTCGAGCGAACAGCTAATTTTTAATAAATTGTGCTCAAGTGATCCCTAACAGGAATCAATTTTCAATTAGTCGGAACCATAGTATCAGTGCGGGTTGTGTGACATCCAAGGAAACCAAACAATGAGCTAACGAAACATGGTCCTTCGAGCCGGATAAAGTGAAATAAAATTCTAAAACAATGTGTAATTGAAATCTAAAAACTTATTTGTGAAATCTAATCGAATTGAAATCTAAAAACTTGTTTTGAAATCTAATCTAATTGAAATCCAAAAACTAAATCCGTGAAATCAAGGTGAATATCAAAATACTATTTATGAAATCGATAAACGAAAGCTGTGAAAGTGAATTCTAAAATCAAAGTGAATTCTAAAACAAAAATTGTAAAATCTAACGTGAAAGGTGAACTCAAAACTAAATCCGTAAAAGCAAAACTCTTGAAGGTTGAATCAGTGAATTTCCGCAGTAAAATCTAATTCTAACGGTCGCGAAAAGCCATATTAACGGTCCGGAAATCTGAAACTTGTGCGACTCCTAACGGTCGGAAAATCTAGAAACTTGTGCGACCCATATTAACGGTCCGGAAAACAGTTAACAGTGTGTGGTAACGGTACTGAAAAACGAGAAAACGCTTCGGAAATCCGAAAATAACAGTAAACGGTTAACCGCTAACGGTCGGTTAAAATCAGTGAGTAATCAATAGGTGTGAAGTTGGAAACATCACAGCAGGCATCAGTTTCAAACAAGGAAGAAATCTCCATACAAAGAACATTAAACAGCAGAAGGAAATAATGTCGAACAGTGAGTAGGTACACAATTCGCAATTCAAGATCCAAAATTAAAGCAACATTATTATAAATAAGTCTTGCATTTTATTTCGTTTTTCTTACATTGAACACTCTTAATATTAAATACATATATTAAAATTAAATATTATATCGTATTGTTAAACAAAAGAAATATATAAATTTACAAACATGGATACGCTAGTGCAACAACAAGAGGCGCAGTATGAACTAATGCAGAAGTGTATAAAAAATACAAAAAAGGAACCCAAGGAGCGCAGAACCAAAAGCTGTCAACGATGAAGGAAAAAGTGTCAATGCCGCCGCTAAAAAATTTGGTATCAAACGGATGACTTTGACAAGATTTTTGAAGAAATTAAATAAAGGTGGTGATTCATCAATGGGTTATGCAACACCGAGGAAAGTATTTTCTCCAACACAGGAAGTCTCTCTGAAAAAATACTTGCTACAAATGGCATCCATCTTCTATGGTTATTCTCCAAAAGACGTCCGTCGCCTTGCCTACGAATGTGCTGTTAAATTTGGCATTAAAATTCCACACAGCTGGACTGCAAATAAGATGGCCGGAAAAGATTGGCTTACGATGTTTTTAAAACGAAATCCGGAGCTATCCATACGAAAACCAGAACCCACCAGACTTGGTAGGGCAACATCATTTAATGAGCAGAATGTTAAAGTATTTTTTGAGAAATTAGGGGCGGTAATGGATAGATATGGATTTACTGCGGCAGACATTTGGAATACAGATGAGACAGGAGTATCCACGGTGCTGAAGCCAAATAAAATTGTAGCTGCCAAAGGTAAGCGCAACGTCCGCGCAATAACTTTTGGGGAACGAGGGACTAACGTTACAGTATCTAGTAACTGCTGTATCTGCTCTTGGAAATGCCGTACCTCCTATGTTTGTATTTCCGAGAAAACAGTTTAAAACACACTTTCTTAACGGTGGCCCCCCTGAATGTATAGGAGCAGGCAACGCCAGTGGATGGGTTTCAGACGAAGAATTCTATCAGTTTATGCAACATTTTATAAAACATGTGAAACCGTCCATGGAGCGCCCTGTTTTGTTAGTGTTGGATAATCACTCCTCTCACTTGAACGTGAAGACACTAACTTTGGCCAAAGAGAACGGAGTTGTAATGCTGTCCTTTCCACCGTATTGTAGCCATAAATTACAACCGTTGGATGTGTCAGTTTTTGGACCGTTCAAAAAGTATTGCGCTGCTGCTCAAGATGCATGGCTACGAAACATTCCGGGAAAACCCTTACTATTTATGGATATACCAAAAATAGTCGCTGATTCGTTGCCGTTTGCTCAGACAAGTATAAATATTGTTAACGGTTTCCGGAAGACAGGCATCTTCCCGTATAATGCAAACATTTTTGGTGAGGATGACTTTTCACCATCATTTGTAACCGATCGTCCTGAACCAGAAACTATCGAGCCGGAAAAAGATCATCCAGAGCAATCGATGTCCAGCACTGAACCTAATCCCACTCCTACCTCCACCAGTCAAGCTAAACCCGAACCTGGTCCAAGCAACAAAGAAAACGAGACGATCGACCTAGTACAAGTATTTTCCCCGGAAATTGTACGACCATACCCAAAGGCTGGCCCTAGAAAAGCAGCTAATGTGTGAGTCTAGTGTTGAGTGAGATTTAAAGTCCGTGTTCGTGTAGGATAACACAATAGAAATAAGTTTAAAATAAATTAAGAAAATTTGTAAATTCAATGAAATAAAGAGAAAAATAAAATTTATATATTTGGTGTAGGGATTTGAAGAAATTTATGTGTAAAGGTTTTTTTTGTCAGCTCTGTTTATATAGTTTTGGCCTTTTAGAACCTTTTAGACCTTGAATTAGGATGTTTTCCATCTTAGAAATCGAAATTTCCCTTTCGTCCATATTAAAATTTTATTTCTTTTCTCGCTCATTCTTCTCCCTTTCTCTCTCCCACTTATGGCGAATATTTTCTAATTTTTAAACCCTTTTTTTAGCTTTTTTACAAAACGTCGCATTTTTTAGGCGTTTTGTTTATATTCAGCGGTGCTGAAATTATCTACTGGCACCATCAGCTGATGGATGTCAGTTCGCAGAGTGCCAAATTCGTTGTGGACATCTGCGTTTTTCTTCGCGAAGTTTGCCGTTTTTTACGCGGTTTATCCAGGTGTACCGCCGTGGTCGCTTTAGTACACCTCTCGGGGAGTTCACGGTCATCAAATTGTTTGTTGTTTTCGCGATTTCGTCGCATAAAAAAAAACGCGAAGTGAAAGTTAGGTTAAGGTGTGCCGGTATTGGATTTGTTATTATTGTTTTATGTTGTATTGTTTTAGTAAATTGTGTCGTTTAATTTCAATTTTATGTTGTATTTTTGTATATGTTAGCTTAAAAGTTTAATGTTTTTTAAGTTTTTGTGTATTTACGCGGAAATTTCCGACGGTGCAATCTTTGTTTTGGTCAGGGTTCTTTCCTTGAAGAATCTCTGAAATCTTTAGCTTATGTGTTTATCGCTTGTTATCATGTTGTTGATAAACTTCAATATAAGGTAAATGATAACATTATTTCTATTTTTGTTTAACTTTTTTCTTATTTCAGGTTGTTTAATTACTTCAAGTGGACAAGTATACATAAGTATCATTTGATATATATTTACTTCATATTTATAATTTCATTTCATTTTAGGTTGCTTCTTTTATGGTTGTTCTCAACAGTTAGGAGTATATCCAAGAACAATAACATCAACGCTCCCTGTAAACGCGCACAACATAGTTCTTACGGCTTAGCTTTAACATGAAGCTGACGTTTTGTTTTACCTTTTGCTGTTGTGCAGCGCTCACTCCCTTCCACTTCATCTTCTAAGCGCTGAAGGGTCAAGTCGTGTTCCTTGTTTTAACCATCTCTCAAGAATTGTTAAAGGAGATTTATTTTTACAATAAAAGTAATTTTTATTTTTATATTTACTAAGTGTAATTATTCTTTTAGCCACCCTTCCAAATTTCAAACAGTTTCAACAATATTTTGGTGAACAACAATTTAAGTTTTCGTGATCATCTTCATTCAAAAATGGATTCAGCTCAATTAAATGAAGGAATATAAAACTCTGGAGGATTTAAACTCCTGCAATTACAAACCGCTTCTAAAAGTTAAGGAAATGGATCCCTTGAAAGCATACACCATTCCGGGATGTGAAAAAGTTTCCACAAAATAAGGGGTTCTATAATGTTCTGGAACTGGAGGACTACCATAGATGTTTTTACCGGAACGATACAACAAAATAGCAAACGAGACTGTTGATAAACTCAATGCAGGCGGATACTTCGTGACTTATCATGGAACATCAACAAATTCTTACAATCTTAACTTTTCTAAAGCTACGGCTAACCCCAATTTTTATATTGATTTTGCAAGTCAAATAAATTAATTCATTAAAACGAATAATTCTTTTATTTTTTCACTTTTTGATTTTTCTAGAAGAAATATCTACTATTGTTGTTGTTATTGTAAAAATCATCGACAAAAAGCAAGAAGAGTAGAATTAAAAAACTAGCTGTATAGCGGAATTGAAACTTTCGAGTTTAGAGAATACAATTCCTAACTTGAAGACAAAGGTCGTATACACAATTTTGTAAGTATTAGCACAATTAGGTTTTGAACCTACACCTATTGTGTGTGTGATTAAGAACCGCTGAAACAGCTCCTCCTGGTGGTCGGGCACTGGATGCATTTTTGTTGTCACCGCTAGCGATCACCGACAACCAAAAAATGGCTTGGATAAAGCTAGCCTGATCTGTTAGCCGTTAACAATCGTGTCGGGCAGATTGTCATATTTTAAGCGTATCATAATTTTCTTTAATAAATAAAATTGTCATGTGAAAAAAGTTGAAGTTGTAGTAAAGCCGCCACTTAAATACTTTGTTTTTCATTATTTATGCGCGGTTTCTGATACCCGTTACTACTTAAGTAAACATCCTCTAGTCCAAGTTGCATGCTTGCAACTTTTCCCAATTTTATATTGCAACATTGTAATACAATACCTCTTGACTTGCATAAACACAAGTCAAGTCGAAGTTCCAACTCTAGAAATTGCTAGAGTTTCATATCGCTTATCACCACAATTCAGTTTCTCCTTACCTAAAAAGCTCCCGAAACGACAGCCAAAAATCACTTCTTAAGGCCGGGACACACATATCCGCACCGCATGACGGGCGTGTGTTGGAAAACACACGGAGAAAAAGTAAACAAGTGAAATTTTACCAGCCAGTCCCCACATTTCCGCACCTCCGTGCCCGCACCGCGTGAAACTAGTTTAGTTTAATTTTTACGCGGACACGGTGAGGACGAGAAGACAAAAAAAAATGAATGCAGAAAAGCTAATTGAAGAAGTGAGAAAATTTCCGATGCTCTACGACCCCTCGCACGAAAAATACCGAAATGCGGAATATAAATATCGTGTATGGAAAATAGTTTCTTCAAATGTGCAGGCTGAGGGTAAGTACCTGGTCTGTTTTAAACAGCATATCTGCATATCACATTGGTGATTGCCTAAGAGTACGGACGTGTTTTAATTTTCTTTCTATATAAAATCTACTTTTTTTTTTTTTTTTTAAAAACCATGGTTGATACGTGTTTTGCATGTAAAGAACAATTCACTGATCCGCGAGATGTAATTATGTGCTCAAATTGCAAGAATTATTATCATTCCAAGTGCTGTAATCTTAAAACTATTGATAACATTAGAAAACTTGGCCAAAAACGCGATTCGTGGAAATGTGATATGTGCAAACTTCCAAAATCAAATATGGAAAACACTAGAGACCTAGAAGAACTTGTGAATAAATAATTATTTTTAAAATTCAAAAACGAACTTGAAGTCTCTATAAAGGGGCCTTATTCTCTATTACAATACTCAAATGCTTTTTACTCGAAACTGTTATCCGAAACTAAAGTGTTTTCGTATTCACTATTACAATATTGTTTCCTCTAGTATCTACAGGAATTAGCTTCTACTACATTTTAAAAACAAATGTCACTTTTCTGTTGAAGTTCATCTGACGTGAGAAGTAAGTTTTTATATTTACAAAATAAACGTAATTTACACGAAATAAAACTTTTTTAACTTATTTTAGGTTTCAAAAAGTAAACAATGGATTCTATTTATTATTTTTTGAGCAGCAGTGAAGACAGCGGCGAAGAAAATGTGGCTATTACCCGCCGTAAATTAAGGGACAAGTCAAATATTTTGGATATGCCCGAGATAATGTAAAATTTCTTTATATTTTATTATTGTTAGTTTAATATTTAATTTTTAGGTTTGTGAAGTTATTTAGGCTTTCGAAAGAGGCCTTTTTACATGTTTATAATAATATAAATTCACTCATGAAACAACCTTTGCGGATTACAAGCGTGCCTCCGATTCTAAAATTGGCAATTACCCTGCGGTTCCTCGCTCAGGGTAGTTACCAACAAAGTGTTGGGCAGGAATACATAACACCCGTATGCCAAGCTACGATGTCAAGGGTCTTGGCAGAAATAATATCTATATTAGAGGAAAAAGTGTGTCCTGCAGAAATATCCGTCGAAATGACAGAGCAGGAAAAACTTGCGGCCAAAAAGGAGTTTTTTGTTAAAAGCGGGATTCCAAATATAATTGGAGCGATTGATGGGACACATGTAAGGATAGTTAGACCCAAAGAATTAGAACACCTATATTATAGTAGAAAAGGATACCACACTTTGAATGTCATGGTTGTAAGTAAATACAATATATGGTTTACATTAAATATAACAAAATTATTGATTACAGATTTGTGACCATGCTTTGAAAATAAGGGCAGTGAATGCTTGCCATGGAGGAGCATCACATGATTCGGCTGTATGGGCAACAAGCGCCGAAAGATATTATTTAGAGGATAAGTTCCGAAGCGGTAATAAAGAATGGATCGTGGGTAATTTTTTTACTTAACCATGCATAATAATTTTTTTTGCTTTCAGGGGATTCCGGTTATCCACTTGAACCATGGCTCATTACTCCCTATAGAGCTGCGGAAGAGAACTCTCCAGAATCGCGTTTTAATCAAAAACACGCAAAAGCGAGGAATGTTATTGAAAGAGCTTTTGGTTTGTTAAAGGGGCGATTTAGATGCCTGTTGTCAGCTAGAGAGTTGCACTATAATCCCCAAAAGGCAGCAAAAATCTTCAATGTCTGCGCTGCTCTTCATAATATATGTTTAAATTATAGAGTAGATTTAGATTCGGATTTAGTTGTAAGCGCAGCAGAGTGTTGTAATGTTTCTGCTTTTAATGATACTGGAAATAGAGAGGCTCAAAATAAAATAAAAATAAAAATATTTATAAAAAATGTATTTGCGAAAAACTTATAAAAGAACAGCAGCAGAATTCAGTGTATGTCATGTAATATTTCTAAAAAAAAAACTTATTATATCATTTCAAAAAACTTTAACATAATTAAATAACAAAATTCAACATAACAAAAAAAATGTATCAAAAATATTTCACTTAATAATAAGACTTAAAAAATGAATAAAACTAATTTGAACTAATTTGGAATATTTGTTCTTTTAACGTAAGTTTCCTTCTATTGTCTTTCATCTGTTCGTACAATAATTTTAGTTTTTCATGTCGGTATACTTCGGTCTGATGCATTTTTTTCTTTTTTATCTCTACGAGCTCTTCAGTGGCCTTAAGCAAGCTTGTATTTATTGCCTTAGTTTCTTCTAAAGTTGTTAAAACCTTTTCGTAAAAATTTTTCTGCAAATCTATTTGTTTTTGCAAAGCATTTTCTTTATTAGATGATCGTTTTCTTCTAGAGTTTGGTCTGTTTATTGCTGTATTAGCCACAGATTCAACGCCTTCACAAGTATGATCATAATCATCATCACCTATTGCTTTGTCGCTCTGAACTGTATAATTTTGGCAAAATGATATTTCTTCCAATTCCTTTTCGGCTTCCACAAGTATTTCTTGGCTAATTATCACTGGTCGTTGTTCATTGGGATGGCTTATTATCATTGGTGGCTGTTCTTTGCGATTGCTAATTATCACTGGTGGTTTACTAATTTGCTTTAAAGGCTTGCTCGCTTGGATGCCACAAAGACAATACCAATGGATATTACAAAACAAAGCAAGTTTATAAAAACAGCAAAACTTGGGCTCATACCATAAAAATGCTTAGAAACATACATAAAAGGTTGAGGCGTACCTCACCTAAAACAAAGAAAAGAGAGACACCTATTTACCTTTTATAACAAACACAAAATTATATTTTTGCTAGGTTTGCATGTCCAGCCGACAAGGGGATAAATATTATTCGAAGAAATGAGTTTTAGGTGTTTTATTGCCATTGCAATTGAGCACAGTGAAATAGTAAGAAAGAAAAACAAAATAAGTAGAAGAGGTTTTAATTTTGTTTTGGTTTTCCCAATAAGATAAGAAAAAGGATAATTATTCCAATATTTAAACGCTACCTTTTTCCAACCGTCTGATCCTCATCAATTTTTTTCAATGTCATGCTTTTTCTCTGTAATTAACGTACCATTTTGCAACGTCGGGTTATTCTTCTATATAGCCTACTAAAGCACCAAACTCCCGTAGATTTATTGGCTTTTGCCTAATTTTTATAAAAATATAATATAATACACAATTAATTTAACAACAAAGAGATTTAAATTATATTTTATAAATTTGTCGATTACCATTGAGCTTTCGAGTAAAAATCTAACAATATTGTTACAGTTTCGAGTAGAATTTAGTCAGTTTTGTAATAGAGAATACCACTTTGACAGTTTCGAGAGAAAATCTCACAATATTGTAATAGAGAATAAGGCCCCAGGTAGTATCTAGTTGAGTGTTTTTTTTATTTTTAGGAGACCGGCAAGATTCGGCTTAAGCGTGGCCGTTCGGTCCTTCGTGCGATTTTTAATACAGGACCGGAGAATAATTATGGATCAACCGTACTCTTGCAGTACCTTACCAACACAATTGTCACCCTAATCCGAAGATTTTTGAAAAAAAAAACCAGTCAGGCGACTGGGATAACGATAAAGCAGGTATCTCCCATAAAAAATTTACTACATTTCTTTTGTGTGATAATTTAAAAATATAGTAAAGTAAATGCATTAAATTAGATCCGGACAACCATTTCTTGTGGCACTGAATTTAAACATAAGGTGGTGTGAAAAGAATTTTGGATAAAAAGCGTTTATCTCGTGGGAGTGCAAAAAGTGCTGAGCCGAAGTTTTTGATATAGTTCCGGGTTAATTTTAAAATTTTTTATTGTGTTTTTTTTCGTTCGCGATTTGTGGCCGATATTTAGACCTTAAGGGCCTTTTTTTCGTTACTCGAAGCGAGCCCCCATTTTCGATTGTTGGATGACTTTCAATATATTATACCCTTGACACACTGCAAAAACGAATGAACATTCTTCCAACTTCATTGGCATTCAATGAACATTCATTTTAGCAGTGACACACTGCACTTTTCAAAGTTCATTGGAACTGTCAAAATTCTGTCAAAATAAACTGTCAAATGAACTGAAAGTGATTGTACAATGGACGGTACGGTGGATAAATGAAAACATTGTTAACCAAACCTAGAAGAAACTCGCACAAACAAATTTATTTGTGACAGTTTTCACTTTTGACAGTTCATGCAAAACTGATGGAAGGTTGAAATTTTATTGGAAAGTTCATGGAAAGTTGTTCGATAATTTCTCAATTCTCACTTCCATTTTCATTGAATGAAATTATTTTGCCTTCATTCGGTTGAATAAAGAATGAAGTTGTTGGATGAGCATTGGACATTACACACTGGGCACGAATGATCATTCTTAGTCGAATGATACTTCAATGTTCATTCGAAGTTGAAGTGTGTTAAGGGTATTACAGTCCGTGATTTGTGCTCGAGTTCCGTTTTTCTATTGAATTTGAAGGGAAGGGAACAATTCTAGCCGAAACCTAAATTAAAACAATAACCGAGTAATTTGATTTTTTGCACCGACCCGGTCGTCGGCGGCATAAGATTTTTTTTTGACAGTTGGATTTTTTTTAGGTAATCATCAAGTTCGTTGGTCGAAATGTTAATTAATTGATAAAGTAGTTTCTTCACGAAAGTATTACAGATTGAATTTGTCTGCGGATCTGAACACAAAAAAAGAAAAAGGAACTAAGGTTATGTTCCAGAAAACCTGAAAGACATTTTTTTCTAAAGTTGAGATATGGATTATTTTTATAAATAAGGTTTTGGAGGAGGAATAACTAACAAAGGAGAAGGTTTGCGCAGATTGTGAGCGTTACTTATTGACAAAGTTCATTACAATTCAGAGAAGTATTTTGAGGTATTTATTCATTTGTTTATTTATTTACATATTTCGAGTAAGGCAAAGGAAATCTTGGGTGTAAATTGCTGCGCGTTTTGGGGACGATTTTGGGGGTGACTTGATGGAATCAGAATTGAATTTGGGATCCCTGTGGTAACATTTGGGATCGATTTTTTTTTTGGAACCGGTTTTCTTGATGTTCTTTTTTTGTAAAAAGTAAAAGGACATAATAAAATTTTCTTAACATATTTCGGATTTTTAGTCACGCCTAACCAAGGATTTGGTTAGTGATGATGACAAGTATACACACACGTCGTGCCGACGATCGGTGCAGCGGATGCATACATTTTCGGCTATAATCCTTGGCGATCGAGCCTCTCCAGCCACCCTCTGGTCTGCCCCCTTTTTTTGTAGTTTCTCTAGTTTTGTGACGATAGTCGTTTACCTAACTTGTTTAGATTTGCTTTCTTTTATTTCGTGCTATGGCACACCCACTCCCGACAGTTACAAGTACTAAATCATTTAAACAAAAACACAAAACCTTATAGAATTTATGCGAATTTTTATAACTTTTTATTACATTAATACATAAATATAATATTATACACATTCCTTTTAATTACAAGTGTTCTGTGAAAAGTGTAAAACAAAGATTAATAGGTACTAATTTATCGTCCTTTACATCATTCTTCGATTTTTTTTTTGAGAACATTTTTGTTGGTTTAATTCCATTTAGAGGACATTAGTGAGAAATATAATCAATTAACATCTCTCTTTTCTCTGATTTATGAAAGAAAATTTACTTGTGAAAGTTTTCTTTTTCCTTTTTGAGTTTGGCGAAAATTTCGTCATGATAATTGCCATTTATTAATTATTTTCGTCCATGAGTTTTAATACGAGAAGTAGAACAAAAAAACAAAAACAAAACTACAGTAGCGCGGAGAGTATTAATGTTATAGTTACGCCTCCTAGGAAATCTATATTATAATCTATACATTGGGTCGTATTCATAAAAACGAAGGATATGCTCCCAAGCATAAGGTAGAAGTATAAGGTTATGATTTAAAGTAAAAGGTAGAAGTATAAGCATTTCCTTCTTTCCGTATTCATAATGATTACCTTATACTTGTGAGGATATCCTCCAAGCACAAGTAAAAGGTTTTTTTTTAGTTAGTAACCGGGTTCATGTTTTTTTAGGGATATTCATTTGTTTGTTGTTAAAAGTCAAATAATTTTAATTGAATTCGTCCTTTCATTTTGTCATTTCGTGGTTAGTTGTACCTTTTCGTACCTTAGATGTATTCCTCAAGCAGTGAAAGTGATACTGAAGGTGTAAACGCTAGGAATGAGCTTCAGTTTATAGCAGAAGGAGTTGCCGCTGCTCCTGTTATTTTGGAAAAATCGCAAGTACCAAAAATAAAACGAAGGAAGGACGAAGCAATTGGGTTCCTTACGAATAATTATGAGGCAACATTTGGAAAACCACTTGATGCTAAAGGCTTATTAAAAAAAATTAATAATATGAAAACCAGATTGAGGAAGAAAACGGACTTAAAAAAGACTGGAAATAAATCAATCAAATTATTGGATTGGGAAAAGCGTTTATTAAAGGCTATGGAAGGTGATAGTAATCCTACAATTGGAAGAATCGAAGGAGCCTTGCAGATTGGTGCTTCCGAAGATGACTCTGCTGAGCAAAGAGGGATTGGACCAAATATACGCTTAAGAGGGATCCAGGCCAACTAACGTCAAGACTAGTGAACATTTCCTTGGCATTACAAGTAGCTTGAACGTTGAGACTAGGCTTACCTTTCCGGTTAATGTACTCATCACCATGGACATTGGGTTTCTGTACCCCTATGTGGGTGCAATCGACTACGCCAATAGCTGTCGGAAATTTATACTTCCTTTGCCACAGCAGTTTTGCCTCCATTATTTCTCTGTTGGTAGTTGGAAACATTATCCATTCACTAGCATGCGTAATTATGCTGTCAACTACTGCATTTACAGTCCGAGATACCGTAGCTTGACTAACACCAAGCTCTTGACCGATACCTTTTTGATAGCCAGGATCACTCAGATAACGCAGACACACCTTCATTTTATGAACAGATGACAACGCACCTCCCCGGGTTTCTTCATTTGTCACTAAAAAACTTTCTGCAAGCCACTGTAAATTTTCTTCTTCAAACCAGTATAATGCCTTAAAATCAGGAACTAGTGTAGGTAAGCGGGGCTTGTAATGTTTAACATTCCTCACGTGAACCACATCTGCCATGGCACTGAAAATCAGATAACACAACCGTTCACCACTGAACTAAGTCTACTACTGACCAAACTCAGCTTTTTTGAAGGATATGCTTTTCACTTAAAGTACAGGGTCAAGTTTATGAATACTCTTTTACTTTTATGTGAGTATAAGGATATGCTTTTACTCTACAAGAATAAGGTTTTGCTTCAAATTATTATGAATACAAGCAGAAGGATTTCCTTAATAATTTGCAAGTAAAAGCATATCCTTTTTTTTATGAATACGACCCATTCTCATGAGACATTTTTAACCTTGAGACATCCGTTGAATTTCACCATTCGAATTTCGCCATAATGTCGCGAAATCAGTTCACACGATTTCGCAAGTAACTTCTTGCAACTTTGTCTCGTTGATATCCCCTGTTCTAAGAACTGCAGGTGCATGAACGTGTGAACTTATTAAACGTGTGAACTTATCGAATTATTAATATACTTGTTACATACAGAATTTCTAAGGGTCTCGGTGAAAAACGAAATCCTTAGGCAAATTCTCTTATCCCTTCATACAGGGAGCCTTTTACATCAAATTCACAATGAATTTGATGCAATATGAGTTCCCTGTGAACAACAAATCCTAAACGGCGACGGGGTTGATGATCATAATGAATTAAAAGTAGAAGTCAGTTCTAATTGAGTTTTCAAAGGTACAAGATAATTCCCGGTCGCGCTCCGTGTTCAACTATTAAGTTAACTAAACTATTGTAAAGTTAGTTAGTGAATTTTTTTCAATAAAGTTTATTTGTCTTTTAATTTACTTTATTAATATCGTGGTTCGATCTCAAGGAAGAGATCGAACGAATTTAATTTTTTTTACAATCTCGAAGAAGGAGATTAAAAGTTATTAACTCTCCAAGAATAAGTATTTCGCGCGGTCCCTATTCACTTTCAGAAGGTAATTTACCTTTCTTAACGTCCAATAATTTGGATGAGACACTAAAGAAAATCGAACAACATTCTAGCTCTGGTAGTGAGAGCGATATTTTCAACGAAACGGTACGTGTGTTGCTGAAGAATTTATCTCTCCATTTCTTCAAGAAAATCCTGTAGTCAACATGCAGGATCGTCAAAATCCTGTTCTTGACAAAGAATTTGCTTTGCGATTCATATACCTGAATTCAATGGTAAACGTGAAAATCTACATAAATTCCTTAAATGCTGTGAGAGTGAAAAACTAAAACTATAAAAAAGTGCACAAAAAAAAACTCTATAATAAAAAAACAGTGACAAAAAACAATAACGAGCGCAGTCTAACGCGAAGGCCCATCACCCTTCACTAGACACGACCGGACCGACGAACGGCGCAAGTAAGTACCCTTGCTCCCTACCCTCTCTCGAATCACGGTCCTGCAGGTGCCGCGGCTAAAATCTGTCGGTCGATAAAATTTGCCCCGTCTCCAAAAAGGCATAACACTTTGACGCGGACAAATTTTATTGACTCTTATGGTTGCGGCAAATGTAATGCCGGGAAATATCCCCGAAAACGTGGCGATTGAGCCCGCGCAACCGAAGTCCCGTTACAAGTCAAATTTTGCTATTGACTTTTGTAACATTCGTGGACTTCATGCGAATTTTTCTTTTGTTGAGTGCCACTTATCGACTTATAAACCCCCAATTTTCGCACTTACAATTAGTGAAACCCAAATATCACCCGATACTGACTTAGGTCATTACCAGGTGTCGGGATACACTTTAGTGTACAATCTCTCCCCCCATAGGGGTATTGCCATATTTGTTAGGGATGACGTGGCTTATTATAAAATATATTCAAACACGACTTCAGATTTTAACTATCTTTGGGTTAAAATCATATTCCAAAATCATATTCCAAAATCATATTCTTCTGCTTCCTATACAGAAGTCCTAACATAAGTAACGAAGCCTCCACTTCATCTTTTGATACTATTTCCGAACAAATCTCGGGATTTTTGTCGTCCAATCCTGAGTGTGAAATCATCGTTGCGGGTGATTTCAATGTTCACAACGCAAAATGGCTGACTTACTCAAATGGCACCAGTGTTTCTGGCAAGGTCGTCGAGCTCTTTGCAGACGCCAATAATTTACATCAAATTGTGGATCATCCCACAAGAGTCCCTGATGTTGCTGATCAAGGAACCTATCTCCTTGATCTTTTTCTAACTGCTCATCCAGCGCGTTGCTCCGTCGAAGTTGATTCACCTCTCGGAAATTCGGACCACTGCTTAGTTTTATATAAATGTTTCCATGTATTTAATTTAGTATATCCTGAGAAACTTTGTAATTTTTATGCCTTTATAGACCAGTGCAGATACGCTTTTGAAAAGCCAAAAACTAGAAAAATTCTTAGCAGTATATGGAAGGTGGGAAAATTTAGGATAAATGCTACTTAAACAAGGAAAAATCGAGAGCACCGCAGCAGATGACCGGAAAGGGGGCGGGGGAGCCAAAATGTGAGTTTTAGGGGGTTAAACGTGTTTTTTTGCGATTCCTGAGAAAAGTAGACCTCCTATCGAAAAACGTTAAATGTAAACGTTGTAGATAATTAAAAGATCTAGAGCTTTTGTTCAAACCATTTTTCGACATAACCTCAAAAAATGGAGAAAAACGTCAAAAACCGAGTTTTTCGTTTATCATTTTTATCTTTCACAAAAATGATCCAATTTTAATGAAATTTGAGGAAAATGTAGATTTTCATGTTTCGAAAAGGCCCAATTTTTTTCAAAGCGATTGGTTGTGTAGTTTTGTTTTTATGACTTTAATTTAAAAAAAAGGCCCCATTTTCAATCAGAAAAGTTGGCGAACGAATTTTTGATCTTGAAAATTTTGAAGATGGGTTTTTTTTCGTTGAATCCTCTACTTTAAGATGGTGTAAAACAATGATAGTGTCACAATAGAAAAACATCGAGAAAAATTCGAAAAACCAAAAACATCCTTTTTCAAATATCGATTTTCCGTAAACTTCGCTAATTCTTTATCTCTCTTTGAAATAAAGCTTTAAGAGTGGCCTCGGTAGTCTAGGGGTAAGGCGCCTGACTACTATCCCCAGAGGTCCCGGGTTCGATTCCCGGCGGTGCCACGGTCCTAGCCTTTTCCAATTTCCCGCCTACATAACTTTCCTTCTTTCTTCTTCCCTCTTTGCATTCCTGATTCCTTCTGTCATAGCCTTCCTTAGCCCTTCCCCACTCCCCCAGAAGCGCATGTCATCGGTTGGTTGAAGAGATTCAACTCGTTTCAGGAGGCATAACACTCCAACGAGTTGTTTCTCGATGCCCCGATGTCAGAGTCGCGATAGTAATGGTTGGGAGTAGGTGGACCGAAAATATCGCGGGAAGGTTGTGGCGGTTCCTTCCTCCCCGACTAGAGCTGCTGTTCGACATTGCACTCTATACGAAGAAAATAGATTGTCAACAGTATAAAGGGCTTTTCCTGAGACTCTAGTCTTTCACATAAAAAAAAAAAAAAAAAAAAAAAAAAAAAACTGTAAATTTAATGTAATATATTATAAGGGAACTTCAGGTAACAGTTTCAGATGTGAAAAAATTTGTTTAACAATTATTTCACCCAAAGAAAAAATTACAGTTTTAGGCCAAAAAAATATTTCTACGTATTGGGATGGCTTATACATTAAAATTTACTGGTAGAACCCAGCACTCGACATTCGAGCACCATTTTCTAAGTCTATAAGGCTGGCCGCACACTGGATGCGTTTTCGTACGAATTTGTCTCGTACGAACAGGTACGAATTCGTCAGAACAATCCCGATACTCCGAGTACTATGGGACCTCGCACACTAGGTGCGATCTAGTCGTACGTGTACGTGCGTATACTTCCGACATCCGAAATCAATCCCAGCATGCCCGGATTTTTTATGCATTCGTGCGTCAAAAACCTAATATTGATATTGAAAAATTAATTAATTTGGTGTGTGGTCACAAATGGGATCAAAGGGATTCAACATATCACTTACGTGACCATCAACGCAAGACCTGACGAGTAGGATATATTCAAAGGTTTCGTTGGGCTCATTATTTAGGTCTGCCACAATATAATGGAATTCGCCAAATTCATCTCTTGTTAAATATGCACCCATTCGATTCAATGAAGGCTATTGGACGCCGCCGCAATCTTCAAGTCAGCGAAGAACTATATAACAGATATAAAGTATTCATTACGATGATGTCACAGGCAACAGGTCACAGTCATTACCGGCACTTAAACGGAGAAAAACGCAACCAGTGTGCGCGCTCTGTTCGGACGTTTGATAACGTACGTTTACGTTCGTAAACGTACGTTATTAAACGTCCGCACAGAGTGCGCACACTGATTGCGTTTTTCTCCGTTTAAATGCTCGTATTCACTGTGACCTGTGACATCGTCGTAATGAATAATTTATATTTGCTAGATAGTTCTTCGCTGATTCGAAGACTGCGACGGCGTCCAATAGCCATCATGGGAGCATATTTAACAAGAGATGAATTTGGTGAATTCTATTATATTATGGCAGACCTAAATAATGAGCTCAACGAAACCTTTGAATATATTCTACTCGTCAGGTCTTGCGTTGATGGCCCCGTAAGTGATATGTTGAATCACTTTGATCCCATTTGTGACCACACACCAAATTAATTAATTTTTCCATATTAATATTAGGGTTTTAACGTACGAAGGCATAAAAAATCCGGGCATGTTGGGATTGATTTCGGATGTCGGAAGTATACGCACGTATGCGTACGACTAGATCGCACCTAGTGTGCGAGGTGCCATAGTACTCGGAGTATCGGGATTGTTCTGACGAATTCGTACGTGCTCGTACGAGACAAATTCGTACGAAAACGTATCCAGTGTGCGGCCAGCCTAAGGCTGGCCGCACACTGGATACGAATTTGTATCGTACGTAAACGTACGTTATCAAACGTCCGAACAGAGCGCGCACACTGGTTGCGTTTTTCTCCGTTTAAGTGCCGGTAATGACTGTGACCTGTTGCCTGTGACATCATCGTAATGAATCCTTTATATCTGTTATATAGTTCTTCGCTGACTTGAAGATTGCGGCGGCGTCCAATAGCCTTCGTTGAATCGAATGGGTGCATATTTAACAAGAGATGAATTTGGCGAATTCCATTATATTGTGGCAGACCTAAATAATGAGCCCAACGAAACCTTTGAATATATCCTACTCGTCAGGTCTTGCGTTGATGGTCACGTAAGTGATATGTTGAATCCCTTTGATCCCATTTGTGACCACACACCAAATTAATTAATTTTTCAATATCAATATTAGGTTTTTGACGCACGAATGCATAAAAAATCCGGGCATGCTGGGATTGATTTCGGATGTCGGAAGTATACGCACGTACACGTACGACTAGATCGCACCTAGTGTGCGAGGTCCCATAGTACTCGGAGTATCGGGATTGTTCTGACGAATTCGTACCTGTTCGTACGAGACAAATTCGTACGAAAACGCATCCAGTGTGCGGCCAGCCTAAGTCTTCAATAACAAAATTTTTTGAGAAAAATTTAACAAAATTGAAAAATGAAACAAATTTTTTATAGTTGGAAAAAGCAATGCCAAAAAACTAACTTTTATTATTTCCTAATGTCACATATTACATTTTATTGTATTACACTCTACTGGCTGCTAAATACAATTGCCCATGAGAAAAGACTATGCCGTTTTTAAATAATAAGTGTGTTCGCGTACTCAAATGCTGTTATGTGATAAAAGAATTATTCATACCTCATTTTTTGGAGAGATGTTGTTGATCATGAAACTCAACACATTTTTGAATCTCTTGAGAATCTTCAATAAAGTCATCGACCTCGTGAAGGTCCTCAAGCTCATCTCAATCTTCATTATTAATAATCTCCGAATCGCTGAGATCTTCTATTGGTTGATTTTCAGAATTAGAACATTTCCTGCATCTGAAGGAATACTGCAATGGTACTTCATTTTTCCATCATCAAATATGTAGTATCAGATCAATCTTCTAACTATACCTTCATAAACTCAAAAAATCATTTTATTAGGTAATAACCCAACAAGTACACACAATCAGTTTCACAGCTGCAGCAGATAGATTTAAGCAAACTTTCAGGAATTAATTTCTTTTCGGTAAATTTAGGTATTATTCCGTTTAAATGTTTTTTCCACCCCAATCTGTAGCTTTCAGTTAGTTACTCGCAATGGTACTTCATTTACTGTAATTTTTTCCTTGCTTTCTTGGGTGAAATATGTAATTGTTTAAACAAATTTTTTCACATCTGAAACTGTTACCTGAAGTTCCCTTATAATATATTACATTAAATTTACAGTTTTGCGCCACTCTTAAAGCTTTATTTCAAAGAGAGATAAAGAATTAGCGAAGTTTACGGAAAATCGATATTTGAAAAAGGATGTTTTTGGTTTTTCGAATTTTTCTCGATGTTTTTCTATTGTGACACTATCATTGTTTTACACCATCTTAAAGTAGAGGATTCAACGAAAAAAAACCCATCTTCAAAATTTTCAAGATCAAAAATTCGTTCGCCAACTTTTCTGATTGAAAATGGGGCCTTTTTTTTAAATTAAAGTCATAAAAACAAAACTACACAACCAATCGCTTTGAAAAAAATTGGGCCTTTTCGAAACATGAAAATCTACATTTTCCTCAAATTTCATTAAAATTGGATCATTTTTGTGAAAGATAAAAATGATAAACGAAAAACTCGGTTTTTGACGTTTTTCTCCATTTTTTGAGGTTATGTCGAAAAATGGTTTGAACAAAAGCTCTAGATCTTTTAATTATCTACAACGTTTACATTTAACGTTTTTCGATAGGAGGTCTACTTTTCTCAGGAATCGCAAAAAAACACGTTTAACCCCCTAAAACTCACATTTTGGCTCCCCCGCCCCCTTTCCGGTCATCTGCTGCGGTGCTCTCGATTTTTCCTTGTTTAAGTAGCATTTATCCTAAATTTTCCCACCTTCCATATACTGCTAAGAATTTTTTTTTCTCAAAAATTATCTGCACTGGTCTATTATCGACAGATATATTTTTAATTTACAAGTAAAGCCAAAAAGCTGTGTATCGTCTATACATGTATAAATATTATGAACTTAAAACCAACATAATAGCTCCTATTGTTACTTATTTTTTTAAAATATGGTAAATAATATTCGTCACAAATATATGAAAAAATAATTAATTTCTAGGTTTTATAGTTTTAAAAAGAATTTCAATAAATGAATTATAGCAAAACCCCAGGAATTGCTGTCTAATTTAGCGTCGAATATTGGGCATGATTTATCTGTATATTCGAGTGCGTTTTTTGTTGGAATGGATAGGACTAGTGATAAACCCGAAAGCAAAACAAAATCACGGCTTGTTGTTAAATTCTCTTGCCCTAATGAAAAAACAGAATTTCTGAAGAAATTTTTTCGGAGTGGTGGAGTTAATTTAACGCAAATTAGTCCGTGCTTTAAATCTCCTTCAAAAATTTTTGTTTCCGAAAGCCTGTCTAAAAACACTCAACGTATTTTTAGAGCTGCCATTAAATTAAAAGTGCAGAAAATGATTTATGGTGTTTCTTCACGGCGTGGTATAGTTTACATCCAGAAAATAAAAGATGGACCATTTCTGAAAGTAACATCTGTGGATGCACTGGACCATGTTTTGGAATCAAATCCTGGTGACTGAGGTTTTCTTCATGGATTTCGTTAAGTTTAGTTTTTATAATTTTAATTTTTATAATTTTAATATTTATAATTTTAATCTAATCTTTTCACTATTTAATTTAATTTTTAATTTCTTTTTTAATTTTATATTTTACAGTAATGTTATTTATTTTTTAGTCCTTCTTTCTTTTCTTTATTTCTTTTCCTTTTTCCGCTCGTTAGTTGCCTCTGAGATCATGGTTGTGCTCTGCATTTGTAATTATAAATCATTTTCCTGGTAGAATGCACAACGAGGGAACGCTACTTAATATCCTTTGCTCGTCCTCCACGGGACTGAATATTCGCGTTTTCAATGCGCGTAGTTTAAAAAACAAAATGGATGAGCTGAGGCATATGTTCGAACACACCAGAATACATGTTTTTCTCGTAAGCGAAACTTGGTTGAAACCCGAAATCCCCTCCGCTTTTGTATCCCTTCCGGATTTTTCATTACATCGCAATGATCGCATTGGTCGCACAGGTGGGGGTGTTGCTATTTATCACTTTCCTCTAGAGTTATTGGTATGTCCAGTGGCTCACTATTTGAATTTATAGCCGTTGAAATTAAATCTCCTTATGAAAGATGTGTTCTAATCAATGTATATTGTCCCCCTAATGTTTTTAATCCTGACCTAGCTGCTGAGCTCTGCCACCTCGTTTCAAGCCTATCTCATCACTATGAGAATATAATTGTTGCAGGTGATTTTAACGTTGATCTGTTGAAGGATAATGCTCGTGCTAACACCCTTAGATATTTCCTTGAAGCTCTGGACCTACATATTCTGAATCAACTTCCTACCTTTCTGAATTGCCAAAATCCTTCCTTACTTGATGTTCTAACTGTTACCTCCACTGACTCAGTGCTAAAACATAATCAAATCTCTCCTCCTAGCTTTCTCGACCATGACTTACAATTCCTTTCAACTCGTTTTACCTTTTCTCCCTCTCCTTTATCTTCTTCTTTTTCATTTCGTGATTATAGCAACATTACTTTAGACTCGCTTACTGAATTAGTCTCCTCCTTCCCTTGGAGTATTATCTATAATACAACCTGTGTTGACTCAAAAGTCAACATCTTGAACTCTTTTATCTTATCTCTTTACGATCATTGCGTTCCCTTAGTCACAAGAAGGCGCAGATCGTCGTCACGAAATCCTTGGTTTTCTCGTGAAATCAGCGACTTAATAGTTCAGCGTGAGTTCATGTATAGGCGATATCGCAGAACTAGGGTGCGTAGTTACCTTACTTATTATAAACAGCTTCGTAACCTCATCAATGTTAAGGTTAAGTCTGCCAAACGTGAGTTCTATTCCCGCAAACTTGATCCTCCTCTAAATCCTAAACAACTCTGGTCTAATATTCGTTCGCTTGGCATTCATTCTCCTACGTCTATCCCTTTTGATATGGATGTAAACGTTCTCAACGCATCCTTTATTCAATCTGCTTCTAATCCTTCATCCTCCTATAATCCTAATTCCTTTTCATTGGATTCACTTAGTTCTGATGGTTTCATCTTCCATTGTATTAGCGAATCGGATGTGCTTAAAATTTTGTTTTCCATTTCCTCTAATTGCATAGGCTATGATGAAATTTCCCCCCGTTTTCTTAAACTCCTCTCCCCTTTAATTGTTCAAACTATCACGCATATATTCAATTACTGCCTGACCACATCCCAAGTTCCTTCGGTCTGGAAAAAAGCCATAGTGATCCCCTTACCAAAAAAGTCGTCACCCTCGGACTTAGCCGATTTTCGTCCTATCAGCATTCTTCCATTTCTTGCTAAGGCCTTTGAGAAAACTCTCTTTATGCAAGTGCTCCCTTATCTTGAAACCAATAACTTCCTTTGTAAATTCCAATCTGGTTTCCGTAAATCCCATAGCTGTGAGACTGCTGTTTTAAAGGTGACTACTGATCTTCGTTCTGCGCTCGACCTGGGTGACTGCGATATTGGTCCTTCTTGATTTTTCTAAGGCTTTCGATTCTGTGGTGCACTCAGTTTTACTTTCCAAACTTAGTCAGCGCTACCGCTTTTCATCTTCTGCTACTCGGCTTATCTCTTCCCTTCTTACCAATAGGCTTCAATGTGTTCGCCATAATAGCTCTTTATCCTCTTTCCTCCCCGTGCCCTTGGGAGTACCGCAAGGCTCAATTCTTGGCCCTCTCCTTTTCTCTTTGTATATCAATGACCTTCCCTCTATAATCCGTCACTGCTCCTTCCACCTGTATGCTGATGATCTCCAACTATACACCTCATGTCCTCCGAATCAGATTGAATCCTGTATTTCTCAACTTAATAGTTCCTTATCCCAAATAAGTGAATGGAGTTCTATCAACTTCCTTAAACTAAATCCTAAAAAATCTCAAGTACTTCTGCTTAGCCGTCGTTTTCAGTCCCCTGACAGCATTCCACCTGTTCTACTTAATGGTATTCCCCTCCCTATTCTTGAGCGTGTTAATAATCTTGGCATTGTCATTAATTCCAAATTATCTTGCTGTAATCAAGTCTCACTTATGCTTTCCAAGATTTATGGGACACTGCGAAAGCTTTGGCTTTATGGTAGTCTTCTGTCGACCGCTGTTCGGCTCAAGCTTGTTAAATCCCTCATCGTACCACATTTCCTCTTTGGTTCCCTTGTATATATTTCCTTAGATTCAGCCTGCCGACAGCGCCTTAAAGTAGCTTTCAATGATTGCTTAAGATACATTTTTCATATGAGAAGGTCAGATCATGTGTCGAGTATACAAAATTCCTTGCTAGGTTGTGACCTCTTTCGTTTTATTGATGTCATGGCTTTAGTTCTTTTAAATAAGGTTCTATCCTCTAAAAGCCCTTCCTACCTTTTCGACTTCCTCTGTCCTCTTCGATCCTTGCGTTCAACCAAATTTCTCACTCCAGCTCATTGTTCGTTAATTGGTAGTCGCTCCTTCCTTGTGCATTCGTTTCGACTTTGGAACAATCTTCCCTGTGTGATTCAAAGAATGAGCTCAGCCACGGCTTTCAGAAGGCAAGCATCTCTTTTTCTTTCTTCCTCCTCTTCTTTTTCTTAGATTTTCTATCCACTTATTTTCATATCTTCTTCTGTAACTATTAATTATCCCGTTCTCTTTATCCCACTCACTACATTTATTTATATTTAAGTTAGATTACCTGTTTTAAAATGTACTCTAAAAGATGTATGATCTTGTGTACCTTGCCAATAAATTTATTATTATTATTATTATTATTATTATTATTATTATTATTATTATATCTCTAATTGTTCGATTTTATGTGTTTCATTATTCACTGATCAAACAGTGAATTTCATTTGTTCAACCAGTGAATGTGAATATAACTGGTTCTACCAGTAAAATTCAATTTCACTGGATGAACCAGTAAAATTCAATTTCACTGGATGAACCAGTAAAATTCGAATTCACTGGTTCAAACAGTAAAATTCAATTTCACTGGTTGATCCAGTACAATTTCACTGTTTTCTATTGGTTGACTAAGCAATGGTTCAACCAGTGAAATTTCACTGGAAACCAGTGAATTTTAACTGGATCGTTTTTAGAGAGTAGATTAGGCAAAGTAGAGTCCCATAGTATACACCAAAGGCAGAAAAAAACATTAGCCTTATTCTGAAAGGTCTAGACCAGGGTTACCCTCCTGATTTAGTCAAGGAATATATAGAGAAAGTTAATCGGAGTCAAACGCTTTTCCACCCCTAAATCAAAAAAAAAAAAAAATGACTATAAGTTAGATATGTTCCTTGTACAATTCCCGCCTGATACTATAATTGGGGAAGTTCAAAATAAAATTAAATATACATATGTTATCCCATAGGGTTAAATGGGAAAAATTTCAGTCTGCAGGGATATTGCAATGTAAAAACTGTCAGTCTTTTGGCCATGCCGCGGCCAATTGCAATTATGAGTGATAAGAATCACTTCCCTCGTGGCTGTGAAAAGCAAGATGACGAAAGTGAAATCAGAGCTACATATGCGGACAAGGTAAAGAGTATTCGTAAAGAGCAAAGTACAATTTTAACAATGATAAAATGAATAGTCAATTTGACATTCAATATGATAATTTTATGAACTCCACCAACATAAATCACCTATCCAGAAATCAGCTATTAGCAGAAGCGAAATTTCGGACCACAATTTCAACTCGAGCCGAGATAGATGTTACGGAAAGTATATTGGATAACTCTGAATCTGATTTGCCTTCTACAGTGTCTATAAAATTAATCTACCTCCATCTAAAAGAAAGAAGATAGTTGTCTCAAGAAAGTGGAGTTCTGTAGACATTCCTGAAAAGCCAGAGAAAGAATCTTTTCCACCTCCTTTATTGGAAGACATAGATAATCCCGTAAAGTTTTTCGAGCTCTTTTTTGACGAGGAAGTTTTTGAACTTCTTCGTTCCGAAACTGAAAAAAATGCAGTGACAGTTGCTTCGATTTTTCCCACGCTGCAGACAACAGTAAGCCCTACCCCAAATGAATGAATGATAACAGCGACAGCGGGACACCCCGATCATCGTCGATTGCAGCCTCGGATCATAGTTTTGAGCTCATGGAGAAGAGGTTGCTGCTTAATATGAACCGTTTATTAGATGAGCGATTCTCTGCTTTTCAAGAGCAATTCACTGCTCTTCAGGACCATCTCAAAAATCTGGAGACTCGCTTGAGCACGCGAATCGACGAAGTGTGTAGCGCCTTGAATATTGAAGTGGGTAAGTTAAGAGACGAAGTCGAGACTGTGCAGCATGACGTTGCAGTGGTATCCAATGAACTCGAAGACTTACGGCGGCAATCCAGACTGCAGGACGTAGTGATTCGTGGTATACCGATGACTGACAGTCTTCATTTTAAATGCTGTGGCCAGCACCATCGGACATGAACTTTCGCTCAACGTAAGCGTGTTCCGACCGCGCCAGCGTTTAGACTCCCAGCCCAACAGTTCCGACAAGACTGGTTCGCTGCTGGTGGTGAAATTTTCATCACCCAACGAGCAGCAGGAATTTATGCAAAAGAGGCGTTAGCATGGAGCTCTTACTCTGAAGGAGCTGAATTTAGGGTTTGTCTCTGACAGCCAGATTTATTGTAATGAGAGTCTAACGTCAAAAAATAGTGACATCTTCCATATGGCAAGAAAGCTGCTGAAGAGGAAAATGGTGACTGCAGTCTTCACGCGTCGAGGTTTTGTATACGTGCAGCTGGACAGAAATAAACAGTCGCAAAAATTTATTTCTGTTCTTGCCGAACGTTCAATGTGAATTTTAATAATCCCATATAAAATTCGTAATCAGCGACCCCGTAAACCTTCCAAAACACATTTTCAGCGCAACAGCATATTTTTTCCCAAAAGACGTCCGCCATTTTGGATCCACCATTTTGAATTTTGGAAATCTGACATCAAATTCGTAATCAGCGACCCCGAAAACCTTAAGGTACCAAGTTTCAGATCGGTAAACTCATTTTTGGACTTTTGTTCACCGAAACAGGCCGTTCGCCCCACTGTGCGCCGTACGGTGCGTACAGAAGAAGCTATTGCTACTGTAGAGCGTAGCATTGAGGAAGACCCGAATGAGTCCATCCGCCATCGAGCACAGGAATTGGATATGTGTCCATCCACTTTATGGAAGATTTTGCGGAAGGATCTTGGTTTGCGTGCTTATAAAATCCAACTCGTGCAAGAATTGAAGCCAAACGATCATCAAGCAAGGCGTAGATTCGTCGAATGGGCCCAAAACGATATTGCCGTTGTTCCCGATTTCCAAAAGCGAATTTTGTTTGAATGGCTACGTCAACAAACAAAACTGCCGCATTTGCAGTGAAGCTAATCCTCAAGTGTATGTCAAAACACCGTTACATCCAGAAAAACTGACTGTTTGGTGTGCTTTATGGGCTGGTGGAATCATTGGTCCGTACTTCTTCAAAAACGATGATGACCAGAACGTTACAGTCAATGGTGATCGGTATAGAGCCATAATTACTAACTTTTTCATTCCTGAATTGAACAACCATGATGTCCAGGAGCTGTGGTTCCAACAAGACGGCGCAACATGTCACACAGCTCGTGCCACAATATCGATTTATTGAAAGACACGTTTGGTGACCGCCTAATTTCACGTTTTGGACCTGTGAATTGGCCTCCAAGATCTTGTGATCTAACACCGCTAGACTACTTTCTGTGGGGCTATGTAAAGTCATTGGTCTATGCGGATAAGCCACAAACAAATTTTTGTTTATAGTCCTATTAATAATAACTGACAAGAGTTTCACAAAAATCGGATAAATTTATACATGCTTGGGATAATATGGGTTAAAAGAAATAGTTAGACCTCGGCAAACGTCAGGTAAATGTTCTGCAATCGCAGATTTAGAGGCAACAGAAGAATACAATGTACAGGCCATAGAAGAATAATGTCGAAGAAGTTGTGCCCTGCACAAGTGGCAAAGAGGCAGATCACGTAGAAAATAATGCCAACAACAACGCTGCAGAGGATTCAAGTGGCCGCGTCACAACTATTCCCTCTGCCACTACCGAGGTTGAAGAAGTGGCAACACCAAATATAAGAAGTTTTAACACACATGCGGTTAATCGAATTAAACGTAAAAGATCTGATGACTATCAATCTACAATATTGGAGATTGAACGAAAAAAAAAACTGGAAATTTTGTCGTGTGAGAAAGATAACACACCAGAGCACATATTTCCCTTTCGTAGTAGGATTCAAGATGTCGTTCAGCAGTTTGCTTATCCGGTACAATACTGCATAGAGTCTCTAAAAACTAGAAACACCACTCCAATTTCAGCCATCAGCACTTCTCTACAAAGTAAGTGTGACTTCGAAAACGTCGGATAATCGTCTTACTGCACAGTCATGTGTTCGTAAACTCCGGTGCTGTGCAAGTTACTCCAGCGGTAATGCAGTCTCATATTCGTAAACGTCAAGATAAAGTCAAAGTCATGTAGATAGCGCAGTAAAGAAAATTATACTGCAGAGATTAGACTGTCAACATGGAAAGAAGTGACGGGTGAGCTTGTTATAATAATTATAATATTTTAATGTAAGTGCGTTAAATTAAACGTACTACAGCAAACAGTGGGCAGAGGAAGAGATGCTTCTTCTTATAAATACCAGGATTAACATGGAGCCAGAATTTTCAGCGGGCAAAAGAAAAAAAAATGCGTTGTGGGGCACAGTGCTTGTCCAAATCAAAGAAAGTCGCCCTAGTTTCCCTCATAAGAATTAAGCAACGTCTAAATAAATCTGGAAGCGAGGGTAACAAAAGGATCAAATTCAGTTTCATTTTAATAACGCGGTTATTGAAAATTAGTGAGTTCAAAATGAAATTACATGAGTTATTACAATTAATTAATAAAAAGGAGGATTTAATTAAATTTCTGATTAAAATGAAAATACTCAGCGAACAATTGAAATGTCCAAAATGTGGTAATATAATCAATATTAATTTGAAAACTTTGTTTTTCGAGTGTAATAGAAAATATTACACTAAAAACGCACATAAAAAAAAGTACGAGTAAAATGCTCCTTTTTGCAAAGTGCAAAAAAGGGGACATGGTTTGAAAAAACCAAACTTACCATTGAAAAAGTGTTTATGTTTGTTGCGTATTTCATTACGATTAAGCCCCCGCGCCAAAATCTGTTAAGAGAGCGGAATTAAATCTCAGCAGTAAAACAGTAGTGGATTGGCAGAGTTTTTGTAGAGAGGTAAGATATATATGTCGTAGGCATCTAATGAAGTCCAGGCATTCAATTGAATGGCTAGTCATCTAATTGGATGCCGGCATTCAATGGAAATGGCGTCGATATCTTTCATTTTCCATTGTCTGCCTAGGCATTCACTTCAATGCCGGGCATCTAATTGGATGCCGGATGGCTCTACAGGCAAACAATCAAATAAGAAATTATACATGAACATCGCTACACCTAAGAGCGTAACGCGCCGCTCAGTTTGCAGATTGAGATACGCAAACAATCAAATAAGCAATTATACATGAACATATCGCTACACGTAAGAGCTTGACGCGCGCTCAGTTTGCAGATTGAGATACGCAAACAATCAAATAAGAAAAAGCCTTTCGCCATAATCACACATTTTGATGGTTTTGTATGGCGAAAAGCTTTTTTTCTCGAGTGGATTTATAGACTCGAGAAACCAAGGGCCGGTTCATGTAACTCGACAACGAAAATTTTTTTTTCGTTTCGTGTTCACTTAGCTCGAAAAAATCGTAAATTTTCGTTTGATGGCATTCGAAAGGTCTATGTTATCGAGTGCATAGTAGGCTTAGAAAATAATTTCGGGTTTCAGTAACGTGGTTTCCTTACTGAAAACGAAAAATTTTTTTCGAGCTACGTGAACGCTCAATTTTTGCTTGACAAATTTTTTCGTTTTCAAATGCGTGAACCGACCCCAAATACGGCCCAAGCAATTATACATCAACATCGCTAGACCTAAGAGCTTAACGCGCGGCTCAATTTGCAGATTGAGATACGCAAACAATCAAATAAGCAATTATACATGAACATCGCTAGACCTGAGCTTAACAACGCGCGTGTTGGTGTTGACCTTTCGAAGGCTCAGTAGTTTTCAGATTCAGATAGAAGCGGTTGGTTATTCGCAAAGTGTAAGTCCTCGATCGAAAATGGAAAGCAGCGGTGTTTGCAAGGAAATATTTGTGCAAAAACTTAAGGAAATCGCGGATTCGAATAAAGGAAAACGTGTGTTTTGGGATCGGGAGCAACTGGAAAGAGTTAAAAGTATATTGAGCGCAACGGAAAAGAAAACAGATCCATCTCACTACTTCTACTTGAACAAATACGAATTGTTGAAAATCGGTCCTGTGACTAGTATTGTGTTGAAGCGAAATAGCGAGAGTGACGATTTTGTTTATATGGTTCCAGAAGAAGAATATTTCGATAAATTGTCCGAAGCTCACAATCAAACTGGCCATGGAGGTCGAGATAAAATGATATACTATATGAAAAAGAAATGGCGCATTCCCAGGAGTGCATGTGAGTTATTTGTTAGCTGTTGTGAGACATGCACTAGAAAAAAATCCAGCGTGAAAAAGGGCGTAGTTGTCAAGCCAATTATTTCCCGGGGATTCAACGCTCGCGGTCAGGTCGACTTGATTGATTTCCAATCTTGCCCCGATGGTGAATATAAGTGGCTTATGAACTACCAAGACCACGCGACAAAATTTCTACATCTACGTCCTTTGAAGTCCAAACACGCGGCTAATGTGGCAGAAGAGTTATCCAAAATTTTCTTCACGTTTGGGGCTCCAGCAATACTACAGAGCGATAATGGCCGAGAATTCGCTGCAAATGTTGTGAGAGAGCTTGTTTCTCTGTGGCCAAGCTGCAAGATGGTCCACGGTCGTCCCAGACATCCGCAAACCCAAGGCAGTGTCGAGCGAGCCAACGCTGATGTCGAAGATATGTTGAGAGCGTGGATGGTTGATAATAATTCGACTGAATGGGCAAAAGGCTGTTACGAAGTGCAGGTAAGCTATTGTTTTTCTCGTTGTTCAAAGTTATTTAATCCTGTTTTATAATCTTCTTCTATTATTCTACAGTGGCTGAAAAACACTTCGAAACATAGGATAATCAACAGGTCGCCTTATGAAGCTTTGTTCGGACCCATAAAAAATGGCGTAGCAGCATTCAATTTGCCCAGCAAAGCTATCGCGAATTTGAATACGGAAGACGACTTGGAGAATGCTCTTAAATTGTTCGGGGATTCCAATCAACAACAACAATGTGAAAATTCGAAAAAGGATTTAGAAGAGAATACTCCGGTGAATATACAGCAAACTATACAGAAGTTTCAAAAAATGTGTGTTGTTTGTTATTTTGACGTACTAATTGAAGATGCGGTGACCTGTCAGGAATGTAATATGGAAACGCACATTAATTGTGGAGCATCAGCTGATCAAAACACATTTTTCTGTTTGTTATGTTCAAGAAAAAAACACATCCTTGATGTGCAAGAAGATTGCCATAACAGGCAGAAATTGGCAGCAGATAAAATGGTGACATGTTCCACTGACAAATTTCCAGAACTGGAGGTGGGGGATTGTATTACACTGGCAGTTCCAGCTGTAGATCGAGCGCCCCTAGACTTCAGCAGAATCTTGGGGATTATTGTAAATAAGCAAAACGGGGTTTATCAAATAGGAACTGAGGCTGGGATAATAAAAGGTTGGTTTCCTCGACCAGAAATTCAAAAATCTGGAGCCAGTATTATAACTCTTCTGGATGTTCGGAAAGATAATTTTCTCAGTCTTCGAGAAGCTGCGGTGGCGCAATCAAAATGCGGCGGTCAAGGCTACAAAAAATGTAACTGCAAAGGGAGAAATGTGCAGTGTTCAACAAAACGGTGTTCTTGCTTCAAGGCCAATGTGAAATGCGGATCTAGGTGCCATAACTCGAATCCTTGTTTGAACAAACACTGCTAAAAACATTTTTTACAATATTATACTTATATTATAAGATTTTCTATAGTTGTTTAATAAAGAAGATGCGCGGATATATTCCGCGGATATAATTATTTACTTTCTTGATTATTTTGTTAAGCTCATAGGTGACTGCATCGAGGATTGGTATCCTAAACTCGATTTTCTGCTGAAGAACAGTGAATCGCACATGCAAATCAGAAGCCATTTCGCTTCATAAAACGCTGCCGGTGTTGGGATCTGGGTAACGTTCAGTGGGAATGCAATTTTTTTCTAGTGCATGTCTCACAACAGCTAACAAATAACTCACATGCACTCCTGGGAATGCGCCATTTCTTTTTCATATAGTATATCATTTTATCTCGACCTCCATGGCCAGTTTGATTGTGAGCTTCGGACAATTTATCGAAATATTCTTCTTCTGGAACCATATAAACAAAATCGTCACTCTCGCTATTTCGCTTCAACACAATACTAGTCACAGGACCGATTTTCAACAATTCGTATTTGTTCAAGTAGAAGTAGTGAGATGGATCTGTTTTCTTTTCCGTTGCGCTCAATATACTTTTAACTCTTTCCAGTTGCTCCCGATCCCAAAACACACGTTTTCCTTTATTCGAATCCGCGATTTCCTTAAGTTTTTGCACAAATATTTCCTTGCAAACACCGCTGCTTTCCATTTTCGATCGAGGACTTACACTTTGCGAATAACCAACCGCTTCTATCTGAATCTGAAAACTACTGAGCCTTCGAAAGGTCAACACCAACACGCGCGTTGTTAAGCTCAGGTCTAGCGATGTTCATGTATAATTGCTTATTTGATTGTTTGCGTATCTCAATCTGCAAATTGAGCCGCGCGTTAAGCTCTTAGGTCTAGCGATGTTGATGTATAATTGCTTGGGCCGTATTTGGGGTCGGTTCACGCATTTGAAAACGAAAAAATTTGTCAAGCAAAAATTGAGCGTTCACGTAGCTCGAAAGAAATTTTTCGTTTTCAGTAAGGAAACCACGTTACTGAAACCCGAAATTATTTTCTAAGCCTACTATGCACTCGATAACATAGACCTTTCGAATGCCATCAAACGAAAATTTACGATTTTTTATGTATATTATAATAATAAAATGAATAGCATTTGTGATTATTGCAATAAGGTGTGCATCTACTGAGTGAACACTCAAAAAAAGCAGATTGGGGGACCAGGGAGAATAGTGCAGATCGACGAGGAGAAAATCGGGGAAGAATTATTGATGGGAAATGGATCTTTAGGGGTTTTGAACGGAAAACCAGACAAATGTTCATAGTTCCAGTTCCCAATAGGAAAAAAAACACTTTATTGGAAGTGATACACAACTATATTCTTCCCGGGACTACCATAATGTCTGATAATTGGAGGGGCTACGAGTGTTTAGAAGGTGAAGGATTTGTTCATCGTAGTGTAAATCACTCTATGAATTTCGTCGACCCAGAGACAGGTAAGATAATTTGGGGATTATACGGTCTCCGGGATGCTTAAAAATAGGCGTCAAAAAAGGCGGGTCCATGGAAACCGTCGAGGAGCCGACTTAAATTAATTACATACATTTTTATTTTAGGTCCAGACACTCAAAACATAGAGCGGCTGTGGCGAGAGGTTCGCGCGAACATACCGAGGTATGGAACTAAGGACGCCCATTTAGAAGGCTACTAGCAGAATTTTTGTTTAAAAGGGAAAACGAATTATTTAATTGGTGAGTTGTACCCGCCAGCCATGTAAAAACGAAAAACGAAAAAAAAAATAGATTAAATAAATAACTAGATAATGGTCGTTTTTCTCCTCGTTTTTCTAAAATTAGGAACTCCCCAGGAGAATCTTAGCATTGGTCAACATGCGCAAGGATTCCACAAAACTGTGAAACCAGCACTCTTGCCTTGCTCACTTTCTTCACTGATTATTGCATTACAAATAATATTAAACGCAAGATTTTCCATTTTTACCGCTGCAAACTCGTGTTCGTAAACATCAACGACATAGATTGAAGATATGACGTAGTTATGTCTTTTATGTGAGGTTTGTGAACGCTTCGCGCAATTGACAGTCAATGGATGATCAATAGAACATCGGCTGTGACGTTTTCGAAGTCAGCCTAATTCTGTTGACGACTACGACACTGAACAAATTGATGGAAATGAAACCATTGCTGAATTTGTTACCGAAGAAAATTTTATTAACATTATATAATAAAAAAAATTTTCCTTAAAAGTTGTTATTCTTTTAATAGCCTTACCTCAAACAAATAACTAAGCGCTCTTCCGGATATCCGGATATATTGGTTGCTTGTGCCACTTTCCCCAGTTCTTTGTTAATAATCTTTCGACTTTTGAAAGAATGTAGTTGAACGTGCTCAATTCCATTTTCACATAAGAGAAAAATCTAACCTTATCGTATTTCAATTGGTAGATGGTGGTATTCACCTAATCTGCTTCTTTCGAGGTTAATTTCATGCGCACGTTGACTGTAATTTCTTCCAGCGTTTACTGTGAAATACATAAGTTTTCGTAAGCGCCTGCAGCAAGCTGCAAGTCACAAGGCGCTTGCTGCCAGCTTTGTACGTGAATGCACCCTTACTCCGGAAAAGTTATCGATCTGGTTGTACGAAGTAGTTACTGCCAATCATGAGTATTTTGGAAGAACAAATCTAAAAATTCAGCAGAATATATAGCATGGAAAGAGGATCATGACGAAGAAAATTGCACGAAAACACACGAAGGCTCCGCAGGAAGCATGGAAGTGGAATCTGTGAAAATTATGTTCTTGAGATCGGAGGAATTGTATGGTGTAAAAAATACGGCTCCGGAACATCAGGAAGGATAAAAAATTGGGCGGAAAAGGAAAATTAACAGAGGCTTTGGTGGAAAAGCTCAACACGTATTACGGCTTAGCGATTCGAAGAAATGTAAATAGTATGGAAGAAATGAAGAAGGCTATAATGGCAACTTTTCACAGACCACAATCCACAACACGAAAACTGTCCAGAGGGACATGACAGCTGGGGCAAGGGGCAGCAAGCTAAAGCACTTGGAAGGAAGGCTGAAGCGCATCCTGCTCCCGATGTTTCTTCCGATATATAAAGATTTATCGAAAGATTTTAGTTTAGGCGGTCATACGCAGAATGCCAATGAGAGTTTCAATTCGACCGTTTGGCGATTGGCTCCAAAACACCTACATTCCGGCCTAACACCATGTTTCCATCGCACTCGAAATCTTCCGATTTCGGCAAAAATGAGGATTTCGGAGGAAATCTCGTTTGAAATCTCATGTTTTAGCATATAAAATGAAATCGCCTTTCGGAGGAGATTTCAATGAAATCTCGATCGAAATCTTGGTAATGACTATTCAGCCTATTCAGCAAGTGGGAAATTTTGGGGAAATTTCTCAGCTGTAAAAAATTTTGACGGTACGAATTTGTCATTTTTAAATTTTCTATCTTTAACGTTTAAAATGGAGCTTAAATGAATGTTTATATTTTTTCCTTATTTTATAGCCTATTCTTTCCAAATTCCTCAGTTTTGTTGATATAATTAGGTTTTTAAAATTTGATGTGCAAGTTTGTTATGACAAGCGAAAACTGCCTGGTGCGATGGAAACACATTTGGATTTCGCCAAATCGTTTTATCAAAACCTGCGGATTTCGAGTGCGATGGAAACATGGTATAAAAGTAGTCGAAGTTGCAGCATTCTTGGCTACTGCGTTATTCAATGAAGGAAATTCAGCCCTTTTAATGGTCATGAACGGACTGCAACTTGCAGTTGGCTCGCAGAGCTTCAATTTTGCTCAGGAAATGGATGAACAGCGCGTGCAAAGACAAAATAGACGCAGCAGGTTAGAAACCAAGGAAGCTCGGCAAGCTCGTCAAGAGGAGATGCAAGCCCGAAATGATGCATTTGAAGAAAAAGAAGGGTTGCTATATGGTGCTGGAATAGCTGATTAACCGGTGAGCAATTTATATCATTTATTACTACCCTGAATTTCACATTTTCGGTATTTTTTTTTTTCAAATGCGTTTTTCTCGAAACGACTTTTTTTCAACTGGTGGGAATCCTAGCGTGAAAAGTTATTGCTCAATCGTTTTGAAGCGTGAACATTCTTTATTCAATTACAATCTATATGAACTAAACTCTGAGATGATATTATTATCTTAAATTTGTTTTTAGATGGAAAAAAGGTGAAAAACACGGTATAAAAACATAACATTTTGTTCCAACACCTCGAAAACATGCAATTTTAAATTTTTTTGTTAAGAGTTTAGTTCATATTCCTAGAAAACATGTTGATAATGTGAAAAAAAATGGGGTGATTTCAGATAAAAATTGCGACTTCCACACTTCCCACCAGTAGTGAACTCGGATGGCGACGGTGCATGAAGAGCAGCTTTTAACTCCACTATTTACAGTGCCAATGACTTGAAAAAATTACAGCGTGTACTTCAAAACATTAGTAAAATATCCTCCAAGTTTAAACAAATTTTGATTATTCCTTCCCTCTTAAAAAATTCACGAAATACACTAAAAAATCGGCCTCCTAAACTGGTTTTCCCCTTTAATAGATCTGGCTGCCCAGCCAGCTGATAAACTTCAAACGGGCGATTCTTCTCTTGACTGACACACAGGTACAAAATACGGTGTCAGACATGCCTCCCAAGTATAATATATGTAGATTATCGTTGCGTCAAGTGCAACCTTATCCATCCTCCAGTAAAAAGTGCGAATGTTTTAATTTAAGTTTATATCATTATTATTGTTTTGACTATTTCCCCTTCCTAAGTTTCGTTAAACATAACGAAGACGAAGTGCGATTCTAAGGCTGCGGTTACGCTGGCTGAAAGTTGGTGATAGTCCAGCTGGTGCCAGCTGTTACAATTGAAGCTTTCATTGTTTAGTGGTTATGCTGCAAGACAGTTCATGATAGTTATGTACACGGCATCGATTAGCTCAGATCGTATCGTTTTTTGGTATAAACCCTTTTTCAGTGCTTTATTAACTACAATTTTTCATGATGGACGAATCATTTGAAGATATGTTATTTTTAACAGAAAGTAGTTATCTTAAATTTCTACTACAACGTCCACCTCCGCCGATGGCACCTCATCATCCAAGTTTTAGTGCCAGCCGTTGCATCCTACAAAAATTTCGTATTCCTCACTTCGTTTATTAATTTTTCAGAATCCATTTTCCCAATTTTAATCTCAACTGGTGCCAGCTAACTAAACAAATTTGATTAGCTATCACGCTGTCATGAACTTTCATGAATGTGTGAAAGCTTGCAAGTTTCAGCCTAACCACTCTGATGCCGGATTCATCGTTGCGGATGATTCGCGCCGCACTCATGTGCGCGCATACTTTTTGTATGAAAAATTGCACCTTTCTCAATTTTGGGAAATTTTTGGGATTTTTTTTTCTCTCTCAAAAAAAGTTGAACCAACTTCAACTTTTGTGCGGCGGATTTTAAAAATTGTCAAAAAAATCATATTTTTTTGATGCAAATTGTCTGAAAAACTGTCAAATCATACAAAATGTGCGGCACACTATGACTACAACAATGAATCGAAGTTCAGCTGACTCTCTTTTTGGGAAATTTGTGCGACGCGACTCATCCGCAACGATGAATCCGGCATGAAGTAGTTCCTTGTGTTTAATTTTCTTGTAACAGCTGGCACCAGCTGGACTATCACCAACTTTCAGCCAGCGTAACCGCAGCCTAATTGCATTTGACATGTGTTAGCTTCCATAAAAACTCTTGTCAACGATACAAAGTGTTATATTGTATATTGTAATAGTTGATTAACTCATACTAACACAACCACATTGTATGTACAGTAATGTTAGGCAGTAGTAAGCCATGAAATATCTAAGAGCTCAGTTCTCGCACGACCGCCATACAATAAACAGTAAGAATGGTAATAAATCAGTTATATTGAAAATGCCTTTAAATTAATATTAACACAAAGCACAAGGGGAAATTTAAATTTCCCTTTTATCAACAAGTGTTTTCAAATTGAAACTTACCAAATAAAATAACTAAATTGTTTTGTGAAGTTTTTTAAGCCGTAATTAATGGAAATATTTGCAAAATTAGATGAAATTAATTATTTTGATGTGTTGTAATCTCATCTAAGGCAATACAATTACAAGTTACATTTGCTCTGTAAGAAAATTTCCTTTGCCGTTTTTTTAATGTTCCAGGACAGAACAGAAAAAAAGATGACAAATTCGAGCGTTAGTCAAGTTTGAAGAAAAACTTGAAGATATAACTCAAGAGCCTGAAACAGTGTAGTTGATAAGTTTTCATGTATTTGTGTCTCTTGAAAACTAGTAGTGAAACCCCTAGTCGGAGTAAAATAATAAAGTCGGACGTTAGACAATAGTGGAGAATTATTATGAACTGTGCACAATTGTCTAAAAATATTAGAATTTTACGTTTCTATATTTTCATGCCTGCATCTATAGCAACGCGTCACGCTTTAAAAATATCGGTGTCCATTCACGTCTTTTTATTTGAGCGATAGGTCGTCGAAAAAATAATTATGAAAAAGCTTGGTATGAACCAATTAACGTATTAATGGCCTCGATTCCCAGATCCGACGGGAGGCATTTTGGCGGCTTGAAATTAAATACGGTTGATGAAGTTACAAAAAATAAAGTTAGTGTCCAAAAGTTTGGTATCGTTAAAAGAGATACAAAACCTCTTTTGCGGTTAGAATGATTAGTTTTTTTTTCTAGAAAAGATAACAACGAAATGAGAAAGGGGGGATCGGGATGCCCGTCAATTTACTTCCCAAAAGGGACCGATTTAATCGGTATCAATAGGATACTGCTTAGGAAATTTCCAGACAGCGGACATAAAATGGTTAAGACCAAAAATGGCGGCTGTCGTCTTTATTGTCAAGATATGGAGATCTACAACGATATAGTAGGGAGGTTGAAGAAAAATAAGGTAGAGCCCCATACATTCACTCCTAAAAGCCAAAGGAATTATACTATGATCCTAAAGGGCTTAGACTCAGGATATAAGCCTGAAGATATTCACTCGTATTTTATGAATTTCCATCCGAACATTAAAATAAATTTTATAAAAAATTTCGTTACTCCAAAAAACCTGTGAACTGATCCGCATTCCTTCACAGTTTATATCGGCAACTGTCAAGTGATACTGTTACACCGGTAGAACAGTTTGTAACGGCCGCCCCATGGAGCGAGCCTCTAAAAAGCATCATCTTACCCCCATAGGCGAACTTTGGACTCAAATTAGCCAACTAAAAATTTATAAAAAGGGATGGCAGCACGGCCTCCACTTGTTGGCTGATTCCACAAGTCAATGCATAAACTTTTTTTCCTGATCTGGCAACTTCCAGACCCAGTTAATGTAAGAAAACACAATGATTCTCAATACAGAGGAATGCCAGTTAACGGGAAACATTTCAAACAATAGAAAAATATTGGAACTCAGTGAAAGGATTTTGGTCTCGCTTGGGAGAATTTTTGGAGTAGGACAGTCAGTCTGGAGATTTTGAGTTGGGTGCACGGATGGAGAGTTTTGATGATGAGAGTTGTGCATCGTGCATTATTATTTGTCTTTGAAAATAGAAAGATAGTGACTAAAAAGTGAAAAGTTTCTGGATTGGAAATTACGTCCAGGAAATTTAGATTAAGTTCTCTTTTTTATTGTTATAGTATATATAATTTTCTTTTATACAAAACATGCCACTGTAGTAAGGTGAGAGCACTGAGTGTTGGCGAGAAACTGGTCGTGAGCGATGGTTTATAATGGAAGAAAAGTCGCGGGATTTGTTTAACGAGTGGTTGTTCGACGCCAATATGAAGTTTAACTAATATTTGTACACAAGGAGGTACATGTGTGTTTGAATCTAGATAATCTATTATGAAGACTATATTTCGTAGTTAGTTCGACAAATGATGATGAACGATTTATGATTTTGTGAAGGGGAATGGTAACTCCTGGAAAGAATCCAGCGGATTTGTACTATTTAACTTTAGGATTCGAGTTTTGAAATGTTCTTGCTATAAATTTTTTTGTCGTTAAAGTAAACATATATATTGGTGTCAGACTTATTTACGTCAATAATAATCGGGAATTGTTTTTCTCTCTTGGAGGTTAGTAGAGCTTTACCAGTAATGAATTGGTGCTTATTTCTACAGATAATAATAAAGGAATTATGTTTTTATGAAGGGGAATCGTAACTTCGGAAAATCATTCTGCGGGTTTGTAAGATTTAAATCTATGGTGCCAGTTGATACCCCCCCCCCCTACCTACTTACTACTTACCTCACACGTATATTTTGATAGGATTTATAACATTTTATTTAATGAGTGTGCAATAGTTAAACGTAGTATCGGGAGCAGAAGTAAGAATATATTGGACTTTTTAATGATAACACTAAGTAATAATATACTAGGGAATTTGATGAATTAGTGATAGATCAGTATCGACAACTTGTAGTGGTGCAAACCAGAGGTTAATCTATTGAAAATTAACGAAGTAAAATAAGAAAACTATTGAATTAACCATAGATTAATGTCGGCCACATTACTAATGTAACCGTAAGTCTATTAAAAAAAAAAAAGTAATAATATATGGAGTTTAATGAATTAACGACGGTTAACACCGACCATTTATGTTAATATAAACTTAAATTTAATTTAACGGCAAGAAGGGAATTAAGTAAATCGAATTAGAGAAATAACTATATAGCAATAACCATCCTATTTAAAAGACTAAACGGGGATTACGGGAAACTATCTCTAATAGTATGAGGTTGATGTAAGCCCCCCCTTGTGGCCCTCGGGATCATGGACGACCCAAACCGGGGTAAGGGCGCGTCACCTCCTGGTCTTGTATAAGGTAACCTCACGAATGACTAGTGACCAATGACCATTCTTACTCTCCCCTCTTCTTGATCCCCCTCTCGTTGGTCCCGGACGGCTCACGTAGCCCCGTTATCGCCCTTTTTTTTCGTTAATTTTTTTTAAAATGGCACGAGTTTTTAAACAGTCTAACTGTCATCCCTTCTGTATCCCGGCACCACGAACCCCACCCCATCCGGCGAGCTAGCTTGAGCATCGCAAGTCGTGCCGACTTCAGGTGAAGGGGATACAAGTATTCTAGGCGATACCCTCCCGGCGGTCGGACCGTCCCCGCCACTCCTTCTTCGTTCACCCTTTTTACATCCCTTGTTATTGTGACGATGACTTTCTGGCCTTTAGGGCCCACTCCCTTCTTCGTGCTTCGGCACAAATTTCCCAGACAGTTACAAGTTTTATGTTAATATATTAATTGTTATATTTACCAGTATAATTATCGATGTGGATCTCTCGTTATTAATTCTCACCGATAGGTGGCAATCAATAATAGTAAATTTTGGCGACTTCCAACCGACTGTTGCGCCGAATAAATTTGAACGATTGCTTACGTTTTCTAAACAATATAATGAACATAATGAATTAACAAGAAATTAATACCAACCACAAATAATAGTATAAATTGAAAATTAATATGAAAGAAAATGAAATAAATTAATAACATGATCGTCTAGACATCATATTAGCGGTGAGGCCCCTATACATGATAAGGCCCCTGAGTCTTCTCGGTCGGCTAAAGTAGATTATAACACCAATAACCACGGTAATCCTAAGGGCGCAGGCAAATTCTGCGCCCCTATTATTGTGCCGGAGGCAAATGTTAAAAATATTAATGAACAAATGTATAAGGATTACCTTAATAGTAGCCATAAAATAATATTGACTCGAAATGGCACCGCCAAACTTTTTATCAAGGAACATGAAGTTCACCAAGAAGTCTTCAAGAAAATGAAGACTGCTGGTTTTCCTTGTCATACCTATACCCCCAAGCAACTGCGATATACTACCCTAGTATTGAAAGGAATTAGCTCTGACTATTCCAGTGATGAGGTAAAATATGACCTCACGAAAAATCATCGCAACTTAAAGGTTGTTAGTGTTAAAAAATATCAAGATTCCCGTATGGGTGGCATATAGTTCAATTTCCCCTGGTACTAACATCGCTGATGTTAGTAAAGCCAAGAGAATTCTGTCACAAGTAGTCAGATGGGAAAACTTAAAAAAGGGGGTCCCTCAATGTCGTAACTGCCGGAAGTTTGGACACGCAGCGGTAAATTGTAATTATCCCTTTAGATGTGGGAAATGTTGCAGGGACCATGCTCCCAAAGAATGTCCTAAGTTGGATTCTGAAGAACCATTTTGTGTCAATTGTGGCACCCTGGGTCATCCGGCATACTATAAAGGATGCCCAGCATATGCTAAATATAACGATAACCTAAACAGGAAATCTAGCAGCGGTAGTACCTTGAGGAACAAGAAATTTAATATCATTAAGGAAAAATTTCCAATTTTAGGGAAGAGTCCACCCTCTCAACCCACTCCAACCCTAACACGTACTTTCTCCGAAGCGGTTAAGGGTAATATGTCAGAAAATTCAGCTAGCGATAGCGAAATTTGGAGGGAGTTTATATCACTCCCTAAGTTGTACTTTGGTCTCGGCGATCTCCCGGCTTTGATCAAGAAAATAAATCACAACAACTCATTCACCAGATTAAAGCGCATCTTGACGTACTCCGCTTCACCGAAAGCTTGAAGGGAGTTAAGACTCAGCATTTACATCTCACAGCTGGAGAAGTTGACAACGCCTTGCTGCTAATTATCAAAGCCGCACAACAAGAAGAATTTGACTCCGACATCGCTTGTCTTCAAAAATCGTCAGAACCCACCAAGAATAGCCAGTTGCTGGAATTGAATCCCTTCCTGGATGAGCATGGCATCGTTAGAGTAGGAGGTCGAGTGCAAGAATCCAGCATCCCATATGATGCTGCCCTACGCTTATCCAGCCACAAAGATGTTGATGACTGAACTGCATATTAAAAATCATCATGCACCACCACAGACGTTGTTAGCCATTACCAGACAACGATTTTGGCCAATAAAGGGGAAGGTAGTGGCGAGATCAGTTGTTCACCATTGTGTGCCATGTACCAGGGCTAAGCCAAAGCTCTTCAACCAAATCATGGGCAATCTTCCACACTCTAAAAAATTTGTGTAATATTCCACAATTTTTTTACGACTTCAACACAGTACAATTACAATTTGTCAGTAAAAATACTTATTTCACCTAAAAAAGTTAGTAAAATTCCACAACGTTGTAATTTTACAAACTATTAGTAGATTTACGTGATTTAAGTTGCAATATTCAACAGAATTACGCAAAAATACATCAAAGTGGCAAAATTGATTGCATAATCGTAGTAAATGCTGATGCTGGCAATTCCATAAAAAAGATATTCCACCGCACAGTTCCAAGAAAATAAAAAGTTGTGAGGTCATTTTGTTCGTTATTTCATCATTCTGTTGAAAGTGTGTAATTTCACTACATTCATCGTACGAAAATTGGTTAAAATTTGTAATTTTACCAACACATGAGTGTAAAAGTGCACTATTTACGGCGTCATTCTGTTATTCTTCATTCGAAAAGTGCCTGTTGGAGTCAATTGGACGCGTGCAGTTTTGTGTTTAGTAAAGATTTACAAGTGCTCTGAACAAATTGTTAAGAATTTACAAGTGCTCTGAAAAAATTGGAAGTGCAATATTTGTGGTTTGTTCTTCATTAAAGTAGTTATGTCTAATATTATATGCCTTATTTGTAAAAAAGTGTTCCCGTGTAATATTTTGTATGAACGTCATATATTTATTCATCGGTTTCTTAAGAACGCAGCATTTCGTTGTTACAAATGCAAACTTAATTTCTCCAGATATTCTTCTTTCTCATCGCACAAATTTAGGAAACATAAAAAAGAAAATATTTTATTAAACGGTGCTCTTCAGTATAACTGCGATAAAAATAATTGTAATTTTAAATCCAACAATAAGGTCTCAATAGTAAAGCACATACTGTGGCATTTAAAATATGGTGTCGCTGTTCAGTGCCCTTTGGGTTCATGCTCTCTCACTTTTGATAATCGGTGGACATTTCGCTCTCATATTCGTAGAGTTCATAATTTTATGTTGATTATTAAGGAGAAATCACAGCTTCTGGATTCAGTTCCTTCTTTAAGTCAAAACAACTTAGATTGTGAAAATCCTAACGAAAATATATTGGTAAACAATACTGGCATAACTGAATTTAATGCATTTTCATTAAAAGATTTATGTATACAACTAAAAGTTAAACATAATGTAACAGAAAATGTTATTTCATTAATAATTGAAGAAGTTAAGACAGAGTTAGAAAAATGCAAATATGTTTGCATTGACAATATAAATACTATATGTGAAAAGTACAATATACCTAAGCACGCGTCAAATGAAATTAATACTACCATATCTCAAAAGTTGAAATTTATGCAAAATGAGATTACCTCGAATTACAAAAGAAATATTTTCTTTAATCAGAGTTCGCACTTAATTCAACCAAAAGAAATATATCTAGGTAGAAATAAACATCATAAGGATTGCTACTATCACTATGTGCCGATTATTGAAACATTAAAAGAACTTTTATCCGATTTTTCAGTTAAAGAACAGATATTAAAAAATGATCGTAATTATAATGAAGACACGTATTCTGACTATACCAATGGAAAAATTTACCTAAAGAATACATTTTTTCAAAGTGGTATTAAATTGCAATTAATATTGTATATGGATACTTTTGAGGCATGTAACCCGTTGGGTGCAGCAAAGGGAAAACATAAAATAACGGCAGTATATTTTATTCTTGGAAATTTATATCCATATCATAGATCAAAAGTAGATAATATCCAGTTAGTAATTCTTTGCAAAGATATCAATCTTAAAGAATTTGGATACACCAAGGTATTTGAAAAACTCCTAATTGATTTGAAATTACTTGAAAGTGAAGGGGTGATTTTAGGTGAAGAATGTTTTCTTGGATCTGTTGTAGCTATTTGTGGCGATAACTTGGGATCTCATCAAATAGGAGGTTTTGTGGAAAACTTTAGCACATGCCAATATTTCTGCCGTTTCTGTTATATTACTCTTAATGAATTTCGTAGCTCTAAAGGTATTGCGTTTGGCGAAGCTAGGAGCCCAGAAAGCTATGATAATGATTTTAAAGTATTAACAGATAATTTTGTGCATCATTTTCGCGGTTTAAAAAGCATATCTCCTTTCAATCAACTTAAATATTTTAATATTTGTTCACCAAGCCTCCCACCGTGCATAGCGCATGATTTATATGAAGGCATCGTAGCTAAAGATCTGATTTTGTGCATTAATCATTTTGTAAGTATGGGCTATTTTTCACATAATTACTTAAACCAAATGTTAAAATTTTTGAGCCGTGAATTCAAATTAGGGATATCATTTCCTGAACTTACCAAAAAAAATAAAAGGTTGCCAGGAACTGCCTCTCAAAATCATGCTATACTATGTATTTTACCCATGGTTGTTGAAAAATGTGGGGACAATTTCAATTATAATGATCATGTTTGGATAATGTTTTTCCATCTTTTTGAAATATGTCAGATAGCTTCGTCGTATGAAATAAGCTTTGATCAAATCAATAAATTAGAATTCTTAATAAATAATTATCTTCGAAGTCGGGCAGAATGTTTTCCAAACGAAAATCTAATTCCGAAGCATCACTACTTAACTCATTATCCAAATCTTATTCGGCATTTTGGACCTCTAAGTACATTTTCAACTCTGAGGTTTGAGAGTAAACATCAGTACTTCAAAAAAATTATAACAAGATCACAAAATTTTAAAAATCTGACAAAGACATTAGCCGAAAGACATCAATTGCTTCAAAGTTCTATAACTCTTCGATTTAATCATTTAGTTGTTGCAGACGATGTAGAAGAAATTTTAGGTTTTTCGAGATATAAATATCAAACGAAATCTGCTTGTTATAGAGAAATTATGTACGAAACAGGAAACCTGTTGCCTATATTTATCGATGAAATAAATAGAGTGATTACAATAAAAATAAAAAAAATTTTAATAAATTCTAGTTTCTCCGAAATTGCTTTTTTTGGAAATATAAAGGCTATTGATTTTAACTACGTTAAATGTATACACTTTACGGAAGAAATTTCTTCATATAACGAAGTAATAAAGTATTGTAATTTACTTTCTCCATTTCCTATTTCCGAAATCGAAACCACAAATATTGCTCTTCTTAAGCAAAGCGTCCCATATTTTTTATAAAGGTAAGTACTCCAATAATAATTACAAGAACAATTTTCCTAAACTAAATTTTGTACAGATGTCAAGGAAGGTGTTCAAAATTTGGAATGTAGACCGCACATTAAAAAAAAGTTTTTGCTGCAATAGTGAGTTTGGAGAAGTTCTTACAATGGGTAGGTAAATATTATACATATTATAATGAAAGTACTTTATAAAGTCCAGGATTTAGAATTTGTTTCTCTTTTTCAAGAATAATGAGCTACAAAACCAAATAAAATGTTGTCGATTTTTCAACATTCATTTTTAAATATCTCGAAAATTTTTGGATTAAAATTTGGTTTTGGATTCATTTGAAAAAGGATTGTTTTTTCATGATTTTTCGATAAATAATTTCCTAATACTCATTTGTTTATTTTAGCAAATCAAAAAGGATTGACTGGTAATCGACTTGTGTTAGAAGAAGACGGCACAGAAATTGAGGATTCAGAAACGTTGGAATGTTTTTCTGACAAAACATTCATTATATTGGACAACAATTCTTCATGGATGACTCGTACTAGAAGCGATATGGAAGCATCAGGCCCAAAATCCAGCTTTGATATTCTATACGTTAACTCTCCGCCAATAGAAAATGAACCTGTATTCCAAAATATAGCCTCATCGTCAGCCAACAATTCATCAAACACAATAGATTCGCTTTCGGATACTTTGTCCATGTCAAGTGGGGTATTGTCTGAATTATCAGAGAATAATAACATTGGAATCCAACAGAGTAAAATTTTGTTTGGCAAATTTAAAATAGATTGGTCAAGAATTCCGAAGCATATTCTGGAACTTTTAACAAAGGAAGAACCTCTTCAAACGTGCTACTTTAATGACTTCGTCCATTTCGTGGTTAACGAAATGCGAGCAATTGCATATTATATACCCATTCCAGTAATGCGAAAAGTCGCAGAAGATGTTATGGCAGCATATCCAAAAAGTTTTGGAATTATCGACCAAAAGGGCCAGTTAAATACAGAAGCGATGAATCTTACAGCAAAATTACAATACCATAACAACTACCTTAACCGAAAAGAAAAAAAACGAAGTGTGTACGAAAGTCTTTCACCTAAAATTTTAAAAAAAGTTAAGTCTCTTCAAGAAAGTTGTCCAAACTTATTCAAAGATTGTGAAGAAGACGAAGAATCTTTAGAGAGAAAAAGACTATTTCTGAAAGAAAATGCCGAAATAAGAAACCTTTGGGGGTCTGAAATCGAAAAAATCGATACATTTTTCGAACACACTTTCAGTTTGCAAAGGCAATTTTTAAACAATTTTGAAAATCCTCCCACTATTTATGAAATTGAGCAAAAATGGCCGCACTTATTACAACCAAAGTATGCCAAAATACATTTTTCTAAACTTACCGATATTTCCGTCGACATAGAAGACAATTTAAAACAATCTGCTGATTCGATTGTATCTTTCGTGAAAAAACGGCTTCCTGCATTTATTAGTAAATCAGCTAATAATGAACACGAAACAATAGCTGCAATATGTTGTCACTTTGCAGAAAACTTGGATTTTCTTTTCAAATCTTTTTCGGTAAGATTAATAAAATCCAACATTTATTTTATAATAATTTAATGTGATATTGCAGATGGGAACAGACAGTGATAATGTGGAGCCGCCCTGTAATTCGCCCTGGATTGCCGCGATAGGTATAAACTTAATTTGTTATTAATTAATAGTTTTAAATTTTATACGAGACCACACAACTTGATCAATTCTGTAACATTTTATAGTTCTATGCTCTCATTAGTTTCTTTTAAATTCTAGAAATGGACCCTAATACAACATTGTATTATATATACGTCGAAAGGAGGAAATGTTCCACAGCTCAAACGCTTTTTAAAGCTTTGGAAATCCAATTTTTATACTTCTTCATGTTTAATATGTCATACCCAAAAGAAGCAAGCTTATCGTGCCAAGCGCTGCAGAATTTAATGGGTATATCATCTTCATTTGGACGCTCACAAAAAAAAACGTTTGGAAATAAGTCCAAATTAAATAATTTTTTGAAAAATATTTTCAAAAAACAATAAAAAAATAATAACAATTTGTATTGAACGTTTAAAACTATGTAGTATAGTATTAGTTGTGTTCTTTTCACATCGAATCCGGTTCTAGGTTTTGCAGAAAATTTTGCACTGAGTTGAATTTTAGAAGCCCTCACGTATAAGATTTTAAAATTTCTGAAAAATACATCTAATTGCCAAGATATTTAACCCACCCTGCAAAACCTGTTACCGGATCCGATGTGAAAAGAACACAGCTCACACATTTTAAGTTTGTGAATCATGTGACGTAGTCAAATTAAAAAACGGATAAATCCAAATAAAAACAAACTACTGAATTAAACGCATTAGAAGGTTACTTTTTAAATTCTTTATTTTCGGCATTGGAGCCAAATCAGATTTGAAAATTATTAATGTAATGTAATAATAATAATAATAATTTTACAATGTAATAATAATAATAATAATAATTTCTCAGTGATGAATTATGTAATAAAAATATGTACAAGAAAGAGAATAAAGAGACATTTCATTTTTATACAAATTCAGCGAAAATATACATGTTCAATATTTGATCAATGTATACATACATATATGTAGGATGAAAGGTTCCTTCATAATTAAAATGATTCCTTTTTCTGCTCTAATAATAAAATACTTTCAGTTGTACTTAAACCTGTAGCTCAAATAAGAAAAATTTGAATTACTCGCTAATGTACAACATTTTCGAAGCTACTACATTTGTATACATTTCCGTGTAAATGTACCCTAAGCAAGTAGTAATTTTACTCTACATAGGAGTGATTTTGTTCTATACAAGGAAAATTTTGCTATATATACGAGTAATTTTACCCTATATTGGAGTATATATTACAATGCTAACATTTAAATTTGCATTGCAATAGATCTATATTACAATGGACATGAGTAAATTTAAGATCTTGGCTCTCCGAAAAAGGGTATTTTTACAAGTGCTGTGTGTAAATCGTTTGAGGAATATTCACATTCTGTTGTTGCAGTTTTACACATGGGTGCATCAATATTATACTGCGTTGTAAATTTGCAACGACAAACGTTGGCAATTTTTGTGCCAACGATTAACGTTGTAAAATTACTCAATTATTTTTTAGAGTGCAGCATCCAGGGGACAACCAGGAAGACCATTCATCACTTCAGGCGTGGATTTTTGTGGCCCATTCTGGACCCACTTCAAAATAAGAGGGAAGAGACCAGTAAAATCATATATAGCCATTATTTTGCTGCTTCGTTACAAAGGCCTTCCATCTTGAAGTGGTCACAGACCTCACAACGGAGGCGTTTCTGGGATCACTAAAGCGGTTCATTGGCCGTCGTGGCCATTGCAAGGATATATATTGTGACAACGCTACCAATTTTGTTGGTGCCAGAAACCAACTCCAGGAGCTCAACCAAGCTATTCACTTCGACCAAGCTAAGGAGATGATAACATCTACGTGCACCAACAAAGGCATCACCATCCCCCACGAGCCCCACATTTTGGTGGCTTGTGGGAAGCAGCACTAAAATCAGCCAAACAGCTGATGCAACATCAGACAAGCTCAGCCGCCCTTACATACGAGGAACTAGAGACGCTTGCCATAGAAATTAAGGCCATACTCAACTCTAGACCACTGACTCCGATGTCTTCAAACCCAAACGATCCAACTGCAAACCTAAACGATCCAACTCCCATGAAGGCTAGCCTCCTATCCAGATGGAAGCTAATAGCTCAGCTTAAAGCCGAATTTTAGCGAAGATGGTCATCGGAATACCTGCACGAACTACAACAGCGACATAAGTGGAAAAAAAAATCTGCCAGAATGTGGAACCTGGAACAATGGTCATACTAAAGGAAGAAAATGTTCCCCCATTGAAATGGCCCTTGGACATTGTGTTACGTTGCATTCCAGGCAAGGATAACAAAACACGAGTGGTGGACATCCAAACAGCAACCAATGTTATCAGCAGACCGGTACACAAAATTGCACCTCTTCCAATAGAGACCACCAATGAAAGCCTTGTCGAGGTCGTCGGCTCCCCATCAGGAGCCACAACGAGTCAGCGACCCCCAAGACAAAATAGTAATGTTTCCGCAGACCAACAAATGCCAGCTAAAAGGAGGAAACGAGGAATCGGTCATCTCATCACCACTGCTCTGCTTACTCTCCTAGTGCTGCCAGTAGTCGTAAGGAGCTCACAGGTACAAATTAACGGATTCAATTCACAACCAACCCTCTACTTTGAAAATCTCGGGCAAGCCAGCATCATATCCAATGAATGGGAGCTCGTAGTCTACTACAACCTCCCCAACTACTGGATGGAATATAGCCTGCTGACAAACACCACCAATACTTTATTACACATATGCCATCATCTAGATCATCCTGAAGTCTGCTTAAGTATCACTAAAGGAATGCAAGCGCAGTTGGTGGAAATGTCAGAAGGCAACGATATGATCAGCCACTCCTCAAGCCACTCTAGACCGAAAAGAGGGGCCATAAATATCATTGGAAAAATTGCAAACAGTTTATTCGGGGTGCTAGACGCGGACTACGCGGATCAAATGGCCTAGACCATTGAAGACAACACTTATGACCAACAACAACTAGCACTACTAATAAAAAACCAAACTTCCATATGCGATCTGCCCAACATTTTGCTGCAAACCAAGTTACCTGGCACTTTAACCCACCAGCTGCACCACACTTCGGCGGATTGTGGGAAGCAGGGGTCAAATCTGTTAAGCATCACCACCGCAGAACACTGGGAAAATACACGTATACATATGAAGAGTACACCACTGTACTTACCCAAGTGGAAGCATGCTTAAACTCTCGGCCACTTTGCTACATCAGAAATTATCTCGAGGACCTATTTGTATTGGACTCCTGGACATTTTTTAATAGGTCAACCCCTTAATGCTGAGCCAGAAGCACTGGACAGTAACAACATATCATTGTCTCGACGTTGGAGCTGGCTTCAATACGCTGTTAAGAGATTCTGGGATACATGGACGAAAGATTATTTGAACCAATTGCAACAACGACCAAAATGGCAAACAGAACTAAGGAATATACAAGTTGGAGACATCGTTCTTGTTAAAGCTATGTATGCTGTTCCTAAGTACGGCGGTCAAGAAAAATGCTCTTATTACTTCTTGACCCCGGTACAGAAAATTTCGACAAGTAATGCGATGATTTTTTTCCGTGTTCAAAATTGACATTTGACATTTGCGGGAATTTTTTTGAGTATTATAAAATATGTAAATAAAATTTTTCTAAAATGTTGGATGAACAGTCTCTTTTAATTTTGCTGGCATCTTCGTTATTATTATTAGTGCACGTTAGTGAAAACGCCAAATCTACTTTCCGTTCAATCTCGTAATGTCAATTTCGATCAAGAAAAAATGGTCTTTCCAATTTTTTCTTAACCGCCTTAGGAAAAGGATCCATATACATATGTGTCAGAATAGTACTAACATTTTTCTTGAGCGAACAGCGTACTAGGTACAGAAATTTCTTGAGCAAAAATTCCTATAGCATTTCTTGACCGATTACTTAGGCGTTTTTTACATACACTTTATATGGGGAACATTTTCTTGACCGCCGTACTTAGGAACAGCATACATAGCTTAAACACGAAAACCTGCCCCCATTGCAATGGCCTCTCGCCATTATTGAAAGGGTTTTCCCAGGGCAAGACGGCTTGGTGCGTGTAGTACAATTGCGAACGAAGGACAACACCTTTAAACGACCTATCACTAAGATTTGTCGACTACCAATTGAGGAAACAACGCAGTAACTCCAAGAAGGAGCACCATACTAAGTGTTTTACGTTTCATGTCGCCTGTAAGAAAAATTCCAATAAAACCAAAATTAACGACCAATTATTAAAAATCCCGATAAATTAAAAGCTGGCAACCCCATACACACCAGTACCAGGCCCAAAATGTCAGTACCGTTGGCCGAAATCAACGCCGACGGCACTAAATCAACGAAAGGAGGAAAAGAAAAGCGCCAGGAATGTGGAATAGCGTTTTTTTGTTCCTGCCGGCAAGCGATCGCCTGATCGGGGGTTTTTGTGGCAGAAAAAAGGGAGGAGATCGAAAAACGACAGTGTTCTTGGAGAGTTGATAGAATTCAGTTGAAATTACTAATAGTGGAGTGAAGCATTTTTCTGAGTTTGTGAAGAAAGTTAGAAAATTATAAAAGAAGTGGCATCTAAGGAGGGACAAAAAAGCAGGACGGATTTTTCCTTGAAGATAAGTTAAGTACTGAGATAGAATTAAGTACTATTTAAAAATTAAGATAAAGAAATGTTTCCTTTGAATCAAATGTTTTTTGAATTGAAAACCCGTATTGGATACGAAATTTGAGTTGTATACGATTGGTAATCGAACGGTCCTTTTTTGAAATAAATTTTTGGGTTAATTGTATAACCGTATTGGATATTTTCTTTTATGAAGATATGAAATATTAAAATCGGAAAAGGAACTGTCTTTGTACAAAGATTAGTGCTTATAGGGGAATAAGCATTAATTAAAATTAAAGAAAAGAAGTTTTTTTTTTGAGATAAGTTTATTTATTTGGGCTGCCGTATGGAATATAATGTTTAATTTGCTCTCCTTACAAACAAATTTTTGTTTTCGTTTCTAAAATCCACGGCATCCACGCAAAATTTCTCTATAACCAGATATACTCGCGAGGGTAGACTAACCATACATTCGTAAATCCAATACTACAACCTAATCCCACTATGTCCTTGCTAACCTAATAGTTCTTTACAGACATCCGAATACGACTACACTGACGAGGATCTGGCCGCAGTAGAAGATAGTTTACTGTATTCACCCGGCAGCCCTTTCTTGGACCTGGATTGCGAAATCACCATTGAACTCTCCAGCCCATCACCACCACCGGCATCACCAGAAATTATGGCCGGGACGTAGTCTCATCAATAGACCGTCATCAGCTCCAGTACTAGAAAAGCCTGCCATTATTAATGGACGATTTACGTACAATTTAGAAGCCCTAAAACCAACAACAACACTGAAAGAATTAGAGGAACGCACCCAAAATTGTTTTCAGCGCTTTATCACGCGCGAAGGAGAAAGTTTATATTCCCTGCCTCGCAGCGTGATACAAAAAATTGATTTTCATGGTGCACGGAATAACAAAAGGAAGGAAAAAACAATTAATCTACCTAATCGTCATCAAGCGCGACTGCAGGTGAAATGTTGGTATCATATTCAAAACTCTCTTTTGTATATATACACTAATACATATAATAATATATGGATGAGCTGTCACTCTCCAAGTTGTTAACCTCTTTACCGCATCTGTTCACCAGAGCTAGTTTTATAATAAATAATTATTATATATGTAATAACACAGTGCTTTTATTTGTTTAATTTATTGAACATTCCGTTGGCAAAACGGATAAATAAATATTAATCAAATTTATTTTTCAGCAATATATAGGTATAAAATTTATAGTGTACCATTGAAATTTTGGCGTTATTAATATATTTATGAATTATTAAAAGTACCGTTGGCGAAACGGCCAGGGAAGATTATTCAAACTTTAATTTTCAGCGAATATGGATTAATAATAGGGTGTATTAATAATATTAATGGAATTCTCCCGTTCTTTAAACGGACTTGCAAAGAAGATACTATTCGGATTTGTTATAGCCTCATGTACGCTGGAGTTGACCAATAACCAAAAAGGAAACCGTTAGCGTGGAATTTAGTTAAGGGAACAAGAATATAAAGGTAACGAGACTAAACGACATAAAATCTTTTCTTGCTAGAAGGTCAGGTAAGCTAATCATTTGTTTTGCAAATCTATATAAAGATATTAAGGTATAAATAAAAGTCTTTTTTTTGTTTGGATATATTAAACTAAGAACTTGTTGCGTTTGGCGACCCATACGCATAATGGTTCAGCGAACTGAGGCAATCTAAAACTTATCGAAATTTTTCTTGTAATCGGTTATATGAAATCAATAATTTCTGTCGTGAATATATTAGATATAATATGAATTTGTATTCATTTTTGTTCTAGTTCGGCTCGGCGACTCTTATGTTTTCCGTGAATTGAGGCAATAGAATGAATATCGGATTTTTTTTTCTCTTGCAAATGATTAGATGAAATAAATAATCTTTTTCGAGAGTATACGGAGCATATTAAGACGTCGGTTCATTTTTTTTTTGCTAAATGTGTATGCTAAATAAATAATAGCAGTTTTTTTGGGATATAGATAAAATAGGTAGGACCCTTTAAATATTGAATACTTTTCCGTTTGACGAGAAGGTAAACAACTTTTCTTTGAATTTCATTTATTCGTGGGTAATATCAAGTATTGCGTACGCAGGCCTACCGGTAGGTGTAACATATCATCTTTTAAATTCGTTGCACTCGCGCTAATTTCACTTACTAATAAAGTGTCAAGTGATGAATGAAGTTACAATCTATTGAAAGTTACTCGATTTTAGTTGATTTATATATGAATTCTGATGACACACTTAAAAATTAGTTAGACGAAAATCCTAAATCAATAATGGAGTGAATGCTCCCTCCTTAGTGTGGACCCCGAGGTTTAGGGATGTTCCCACCCCCCCCCCCCCCCCCACAGGCAATTAACGCCCTACAATCTTTTTTTTGATCCATATGGAGTAGCCCCGGACTATGACCAGTGACCACTTCTCTTCTTCTCCTGTGCCCCCTATCGTTGGCCCTGCACGGTTTTCGCCACCCTTATCGCTTTTCTTATTCATGTATAGGCAGATAAATGGGGTATCAAACTCAACGAAAAAAAAATGTGAGCAGATTACCTTCACTCTAAGAACAGCCACTTGTAAGCCTACCCTAATCAACAATAAACCGGTAACAACCAAGAACGAGGTCAGATACCTAGGGCTACACCTAGATAGAAGACTTACGTGGAAATCGCACATAAACAAAAAGTGCGAACAGCTAAAACTAGCCTTCAATAACCTCTACTGGCTACTTCATAAAAACTCTAAACTGGGGTTAGACACGAAAATTGCATTATACAAAGCCATTCTAAAACCCATATGGACCTATGGACTCCAGCTATGGGGTGCAACAAAAACATCCAACCTGGGCAAAGTGCAACGTGCCCAGACAAAAATCATCAGAGCTATTCTAGGTGCCCCAAGATACGTACGCAATGAAATACTGCTAAATGACACAAATTTAAACACAGTTGAACAAGAAGCTGCCAAGCTCAGCAGGAACTACACAGCACGTTTGGCCATTCACCCCAACATTACAGCAAGACAAATTTTAAGGTCAAGCAAATTCCGCCGGCTTAAGCGATGTGACCCTCTGGAAATCCCATATAAACTCACCACTCTGCAATCCACCTCCAGTAACAATGGGTAACCATCAAACAAAACAGGTAGACAACACCGGGGAGATCATCAACTCTGTGGTGGTTAGCCCCGTCGATATAAACTCGACACGGATCGAGACAACTCTAATTATACTCACCGCCCTTGTCGGGACCGACTTGGTATACCAGCTCTACAAGGACTATAGACGGTCGCTAAAGAGGAAATACCAGGGCAATGGGACTTCCAACTGTTCCGGGAACTGCGCCTAACACCACCAGCAAAGGAAATCAGTTTCCTCGTGATACCAATTAACTGTCCGCACTGGCGGAATAGTTAATAATTGTACTAGTTTTTAAGAATTGATGTAACTTATGCTAAAGGCCATGTGAGGCCTAATACATAAATAACAATAAAGGTTTTTCAAAAAAAAAAAAATGTATAGGCACGAGTTTTCTTTCAAGGTGGATTTACATATATCTGACATTTTTCCGTCGCGCCGCGTAACAGCTGATTATTTCTGTCGCAGATTTTCAATACCCATTTTACATTTCCGACGATTTCTGTCGCAGGCAAAATCACATTTGACATTTCACAACTGACATACAATTGTTTGCTTGGAAATATAAATACAAAATGATGAACTGATCGATGAAATGATAGAAAAAATTAAACCTAGCATAGAAAAGCAGCATCTTGCTAGAGAACCAATTTGTCCCGGTACGAGATTATCTTTAACATTACGGTAATCATATAAGAAAATGTAAAAATGAAGTTATTAAATGCCTTATTTACAGATACCTTGCTAGCGGTGATTCCATGATATCTTTAAGCTATGAGTACCGGATATCAGAGGCTTCTACTTCAAATATTATTAGAGAGACATGCGAGGCGTTGTGGAAGTGCTTATTACCCATAGCCTTGCCTAAATTAACAGAGTCCAAATGGAATCAAGTGGAGATAGGTTTCAGAAAACTCTGGAATTTTCCTAATTGTATTGGAGCACTTGATGAAAGGCACTGGGGTATCCCGGGGTATCCATTGGAGCCTTGGCTTTTAGTGCCATATAGGTATGCTGAAGAGGGAAGCCGAGAAGCAAAATTTAACGAAATGCATTCAAAAAGTAGAAATATTATAGAACGAACAATAGGATTATTGAAATTCCGATTTCGATGTTTGTCTGGGTCGCGTCAACTATATTACAAGCCATTAAAAGTGACCCCAATAATAAATGCATGTTGTGCACTACATAATATCGCTCTGCAATACAGAGTACCCTTCGATTTTGCTTTGGATAAAGAAAATAATAGCGATGAAGCAAATAATGAAATTGAAGAAACAATAAAGTTTCATTGAAAATAAGTGAAACAATAAAAAATGCTATTTGTTAGAGGAAAGAAAGAGTGTATTTTTCAAAAATCTAGTGGAAATTAAAGGGCTACAAAGATTCTTACGGTAGGACCAAAAATTGTTGTGGCTGAGTAACGCCTAGTTTTGTAAGGCGTTCAGCCCTGATAATAATTTTTGGGTGCAGGATTAATTTTCCCTTGTTATAGGCATTAGTTAGCTCAGGTGTTTTTTTTTGTTTTTTAGAATTAAGAAAAATTGTAAAAATTAATAAAGTTGAATTTTTTTGAATTTTCTTATTTTGTTGTTCTAAAATTAAAGTGAATTGATGTTATTTTGTGATACGAAATAAAAGAACCGCAAACGAAAACTGCATGCGTTTTATTTCTATACCGCTACACATTATCATTTTTTTCAAGGTTTCAAAAATCATGATCTCGTTGGACGTTTTTGTTTGTGTTTCTTTGTCGTGACCTTGCTGGTGTTATTGGAGAATGTATTTGCTGAGTCAAGCTCTGGCAATTTGCTGGGCTACGAAGAGGGCTTAAATTACATGCTTCGGACTCCTGAATCTATATAAATAAAGCAGAGCCCGCTGTCATTCCGTCTGTTTGTCCGGGATAAACGCAAAAAGTCCTGCACTGATCATATTAATTTTCTCCAAATATATCAAAAATAACCTAACTTAGATTATAGGCTATTTAAATTTCTAATATTTAGTCCCTAAAAGAAATTATTAATAACTTTTACTTCGTAGGCGAGGCAAGTCCAAGAAAACCCAACTTTAAGTGCCCCAAAATTAGCCGCACAGCTAGCTGAAGACGCCGGTAAAGAAGTTTCTCCAGAACCTGTACGCTGAGTGTTAGGAAAGGCTGGATATCGAGGACGAACGATGAGGAAGAAACCTTGTATCAGCGAAGCCAATAGAATAAAGAGATTGAACTTCGCTAAGAGGTATTTACTGGAGCTAAAATCTCCTCCAGAATATTGGAATAGGGTGCTTTTCACTGACGAAAGCAAATACAACGTCTTTGGTAATGATGGAAGAGGGAAAGTGTGGAGAAAACCCAATACTTCTCTTCATCCAAAGAATACCATAAAAACAGTCAAACATGGCGGGCAATCCGTTATGGTTTGGGGCTGCACGGCGGGTCGTCGTGAAACAAAGGCGTCTTGTTCGTTTGAAATTCTTTGGTTTTGTTTACGTTGCCCTTTTTGGTGTGGTAAGGGGCTCTAGATTTGCCCCGGTTATGTTGCGGGTGTTTAGTTGGATTTTAAACTTTGAAGATGAAGTAAGTAAATTTTCTTATTTTTATTTTATATTTATTTTATATACCATATTTTTTTTTATATTAATATAGTGGTATTTTTATTTCATATTACTTGTTATATATTTTTCTTTCTTTTTCTTTCAGCGATTTTGCAAACATCGAAGAAGCGAAACGAAGTGAGGCCCACCATCAACGGGAATTGGCTCGGGTGAGAGATGATCTGCGTCGGTTGTCCTTGTCCCGACGCGAGATTTTTCATCTCGACGAGTTGGCCCTGGCCCAACGATTCTTAGCTCGAATGGCTCGTCGCGCTAGGTCCAGTGGTTCTGGATCCCGGATGCCTAGCGGTTTTGGACCCCGGATGCCCAGCAATTCTGGGCCCCGGGTGCCCAACGACGCCAGGTCTCAGGTGCCCAAGGCTCTTGGGCCCTGGTCCTGGAACCCCTTTGCTGCAAGGAATCAGCTTGGAATCATGGAGACCCCAAGTGCTGCAAAGAATCAGCTTCCTGAGGAGGAGGGCACTCCCCGGACCGGGGAATCAGCTCAACCGGATACCCCCGGGACCCCGGAGAGAGAGGCAGAACAATCCACCGATTGATTGTTGAAGAAGTGAAATAATTTTCAAATAAATATCTTTATCTAATTATCTTTTTTATTCGTAGTTAGATTGTTTCCTTTTTCTTTTCGTGTTAGTGTCGATTTGGGTTGTTCCCTTTTTCTTCTTGTTTTTTTTTACTTTTGTTTCAGGACTTTTGCTTTCAGGGCTTTTGTTTTCAGGGCTTCACGACGCTTAGGAGGGGGAGATTTTTTAGGTAAGTATTGTGGTACCGCCGCTGGGGCGCGTGGTAGTTGGGGGGGGGGAGGGGCTGTTTGTCCCTCTCATTTTCTTTTTATCTATTTAACTGGGAGATTTCCTAGGGGTTTTGGAGGGTGGCTGTTTGTCCCCCCCCCCCTTTTTGTCTTTATATGGCTATTTCGCGATGTATTCCTGTGTATCAGGAATTTTGTTTATTTTTCATCGGGCATGGTGGTTAGGTAAGGTTGGGCGGTTTTTTGTTTGTCCGTCCCTTTTTCTTTTTATATATATTATTGCGAGATTCATTAGGTGCTTTTGTGGTACCGCTCTCGCTGGGTCGTGCGGTGGTTAAGGGGTGGATGACGCTGTTGTTACCCATACCGATGCTTCATTTACCCTAGGCTTGTTGGGGCTCCTACCTCGGGTTATACTAGTTGTATACTGGTGACCCTGGGTAATGTGTGTGAGCGCCTGGGCGGCCTGGGTTCTGAGGGTTCTGCTGTGGCTGCGTTGTGTGTTGGTTCCGGTTGCATTGGGACCCCTACTGGAGTCATTTGGTCCTCGGAGGTGGTAGCCTCTCTAGGTTTTTACGATCAACTCGGCAGGTCGACAACCCTCCTCCTTTCACACTCTGGGCTTGGGACCAGACGAAGGCGGTTCTACCATGTATTGTCGTCCAATAAAGTTTATTTTTTCTAAGGAAACCAAGCATTTAATACTTACTGAAACCAATAAGGCTGTAGAGGAGATAAATGCTTTATTGCCGACAACGTGCAAGGTGATAGAAAGTGAGGTATCTGTCAAACATGTAATGCTTCTCACAATGATTGATGGGAAAGTTTGCAATACTCTGACCGAGACTTCTTCTTCACAGAAATGTTTTATTTGTGGAGCAACTCCATCAATGATGAATGATTTGTCTAGAGAGTTTAAAGCAAATAAAGATCATCTTGGTTTTGGTTTGTCTACATTGCACGCTTGGATTAGATGCTTTGAATGCCTCCTTCACATAAGCTATCGGCTTGATGTAAAAAAATGGCAGCTTAGAACGAACGAAGACAAAGTTAGTGTGAAGCAACGCTCAGAGGACATCAAGAAACGCTTCAAAAGTGAGATGGGTTTAATTGTAGACAAACCAAAACCAGGGTTCGGCAACACGAATGCTGGGAATACCGCGCGAAGATTTTTTGAAAATCCAGAGGCCAGTGCTGATATCACAGGGTTAGATGTTTCTCTGATAAAGAAATTCAGCATAATATTGCGCACTTTATCATCGGGATACGATATAAATATTGATAAATTTGAGAAGTTAGCTCAAGAAACCCGACAACTTTTTGTTAATCTCTATTCCTGGTACTACATGCCCGCCACTGTTCACAAAATACTCCTGCACAGTGCAGAGGTAATTAAATCATCACTTCTGCCTATAGGCCAACTGTCCGAGGAAGCACAAGAAGCGAGGAATAAGGACTGCAGACGATTTCGTGAACACAATACGCAAAAGCGATCGCGAGTATCTACGAATAGAGATTTATACCAGAGACACACTTGTGGTATAGTAATTACAATATGAGCAATATTGCAATATACTTCAGGTGTGTCTCTATATACTGAGAAAAAATCTCGGTATACACTCAGTATACTCAACATTGAAACTCAATATCCCAATTGAGAAAAACTTCGTGGTATAGCTCAGTATACCCTAGATTTAAACCGAAGAATAGTCTGGGCATAACCCAAAATGATAATTTCGAACAGGATTTTAATTCTAAATTTTCTATTTCACTTTTATTTTTAATATAAATTAATAAAAATTTCACAATATTTCTAATCATATTTAACTTCAATTTAACTGCAGCACAATAATTTTTTTCGACTTGCAAATCTGACAGATAAATGACAACCAAATAACTCAGTATACTAATGCAAGTGTGTCTTCACATTTTTATATTGCAATATGGCAATATTGCAATATCCCGATCTCAATTGCTATACCACAAGTCTGTCTCCGGTATTACTCAATATGTTATTGATAACATCTGACCCTTTGATAAACGGTTTAAGAGAAGTTCCCCGGAAAAAAATTGGTGCCCTCCCTTCCGAAGTCTTAGATTTAATTGTTCAACCTAGCTTTAAGGAACAAAATATTAATATAGTTTCTAGTGTTCATAGTTCTGCTATTCATGATCATGACTATTCTATGGACGATTCATCTGATGAGAGTGATGATCAAGAATAACAGATATAATCGTGCTGTAATTCGTTTTGTAATTTTTTTTTATAGTAAGATTTGGATATATATTATTTTTAAAAATGTTCAAAATATATATCATATACATTATGTATTGCTGAAGCTTGTTCTTTTTTTCACAATACAAGTTAAAATGATGAATCGTCCTTCAAAAAGTACTGAGAGCTACAGATCTATGCTTATTCACAAGCACAAATCAAAGAAAATAATATTGTCCAGCTAACTTGTTCTACACGAACCACTGTGCGGCGGTTAAACACTTCGGACCCAGGATCGAGACCAAGGACAAAAGGGCGTTCCGTTCGTTTTCTCATTTTTTTTATATTTTCAGTTTTTTATTTCTGTTAAGGTGCCTGTAAACGAGCAACATTTTTCAGCAATGTGTGGCCGGCAATACTGGCTGAACGACATTGCTGAAATTTCAGCATTATTTCCATAAATATGTTCAAACTTGCCGGCAATATATCCGTATAGCCCGACGAAACTGGCCATATTGCAACTACTGGCCGGCATGTTGCCTTTGATATCGGTCGTAGAGCGAAAATATTTAAACATTGCCGGCTATTTAAATTTTATTTCGAAGTTTTCTTTGGACTAGAAGTATGTTAGTATGGCCTAAAGATGGCATAGTTGTGGGCGGTGTAGGGTGTACATTTTCTGTGTTCGGGATCCATGAATCTATAGTATCCGGCGAACCAAACTGCAGCCAAATATGTGCAGAGTTCCAGGAGATCCCCTTGACTAAGTCCATGGCGTCTCCCAGACATAAGCTGCATTTGTTACAATGGTTTAAGTTTGTGGATCATCCGTATTCTTAGAACTTTGATATTCAACAAAAGCTTAGAAAAGAGTAGAGTGGTAAACACCGGGGCCTCTGCATACCATTGGAAGGAGTCTTGCCATTGCCACCGCTGTTAAGGCTTATGGTTGTTTTGTATGAAATATTTAAGGTCATCCTTCGTCATTCTAGTGAAATTTCTAAACATGTAACTATGTATGTACATATTTAGAATTAGCTCATAGCATTCTTCGTTTTTTAATAAGCAAATACTTCAGCCATTGTCATACGTGTACGCGTGAAATTCTCGGGCAACACAGTAGCCAAAACATTGCGAAAACATGTCTGACTACAAGTTGCCCGGCCATAGTACCAGCCACACATTTTCAAACATATAGCCGGGCCATCTTTTTCTGAAATATTACCGGCAATGTGCATTTTTAGTTGCTCGTTTACAGGCACCTTTAAGGTGCCTGTAAACGAGCAACTAAAAATGCACATTGCCGGTAATATTTCAGAAAAAGATGGCCCGGCTATATGTTTGAAAATGTGTGGCCGATACTATTGCCGGGCAACTTGTAGTCAGACATGTTTTCGCAATGTTTTGGCTACTGTGTTGCCCGAGAATTTCACGCGTACACGTATGACAATGGCTGAAGTATTTGCTTATTAAAAAAACGAAGAATGCTATGAGCTATTTTTAAATATGTACATAGTTACTTGTTTAGAAATTTCACTAGAATGACGAAGGACGACCTTAAATATTTCATACAAAACAACCATAACCCTTAACAGCGGTGGCAAGACTCCTTCCAATGGTATGCAGAGGCCCCGGTGTTTACCACTCTACTCTTTTCTAAGCTTTTGTTGAATATCAAAGTTCTAAGAATGCGGATGATCCACAAACTTAAACCATTGTAACAAATGCAGCTTATGGCTGGGAGACGCCATGGACTTAGTCAAGGGGATCTCCTGGAACTCTGCACGTATTTGACTGCAGTTTGGTTCGCCGGATACTATAGATTCATGGATCCCGAACACAGAAAATGTACACCCTACACCGCCCACAACTATGCCATCTTTAGGCCATACTAACATACTTCTAGTCCAAAGAAAACTTCGAAATCAAATTTAAATAGCCGGCAATGTTTAAATATTTTCGTTCTACGACCGATATCAAAGGCAACATGCCGGCCAGTAGTTGCAATATGGCCAGTTTCGTCGGGCTATACGGATATATTGCCGGCAAGTTTGAACATATTTATGGAAATAATGCTGAAATTTCAGCAATGTCGTTCAGCCAGTATTGCCGGCCACACATTGCTGAAAAATGTTGCTCGTTTACAGGCACCTTTAAAAAGATAATTTCCAGGGCAGAACAAACCTGAGCAAACAGCTAACGGAAACAAAGACTTTCGTGACTGAGTGTACATATGTGCATAAAGTTTGACATTTCCGCGCTGTCACAAGTCATTCGCCGTGTCGCGGTTTATTTCGCGTATTTACACCTGATTCGCACAGTTCAGGTACGTGTGTGTGTGTTCAAGTGACGTTTTAGTGGCTGTGTTATTGTTTTTACTTGTGAATAATGTGTTGTTTTGTGATTTTCTTAGGCGCAGAATGAAACTTTTACAAAGGTAGGTTATGCTGTTTACATTTTTGCATGCATTAATTTGACTATTATTTGTCAACTGAAATATGTTTTAGAGCATAATATATGTTAATTGTGATGCGCTTTAATGTTATGTTGCATGATATGTGTGGCGACTTCCGAATAAAGCGCCACCAACTTCAGCACAGAGGCAGAAGAGCTTTTCTCACGATCACCAGTACGCCATGATCATTACGCTAAAACCCGTTCTCGAGTGTACTTCGCCAGTTCTCACGCTAATAAACGAATGAATTGTATTGTATAACCGTGTGTTTTAATTAATAACTTTAATTACATATGTTGGCCCAGGAGCCACAATATGTCGGTAAATCATGTTATTTAGTGAGTTTTATGCATGTTTTAGTTTGACAGGTTGTTGTTTTTTCATGTAAATTCTTATTTTGTTTTTAACGCTCAATTTGTTGCCTATTTATTGGGATTTTTCAGGGTCCTGGTGGGAGCTAGTGGTTATGCTGCGGTGGAGCGACGGTCTCTAGTGTTGTCAGAGAAGTTTTATTTTGGGTGAATTATTGCTTTGTGGTGACTTTATTCTCATTTTCGGACAATTTTAGATGCGGAAGATGTTTTTTATGGTATAAGTATGTTTGATAAGATTTGTTTTACAATTTTTAAGATTTATATTTTAAGATAGTTGATAAGTCTGGCGTAAGACTGAACATCCTCTGGGGCCTTGAAGCGTTAGCTTCATTAAAACTGTCTTGTTGTGTGTTTTTACCTGTGATATATCTTTTTTAATAAATGACACAAAATGTCACATTGCATTAATTGAGTAAACAACAAGTTTTGAATTCATTTGTTTTTTTTTTATTTCGCTTTAAAGTTTAGTGGTTTTTTTTTCGTTTTTACATTCTTGGTAGAGTGACCTTGATGAGGGGGTTTCCTTGGGGAATGGAGTACCACCCAGTGACTGAATTAGCATATCTTAAATATTTTGGTTTTCCTGGTTAGCTCACGCCGTTGATATGAAGGAAACGTATGAAAGTATGTCATTGATTTTGAATTGTATTAAGTACAACACGTACAAGTGGCAGATATGTGGTGATCTTAAAGTTATAGGACTGCTTCTTGGACTTCAAGGGGGATTTACAAAATACTGTTGTTTTTTTGTCTTTGGGACAGTAGAGCAACAGAAAAACATTACAAATTAAAAGAATGGCCACAAAGAGGTGAATTCAGGCCGGGTGAAGCTAATATTAAAAATATGCCTTTAGTTGACCCACATAAGATTTTGCTACCTCCTTTGCATATAAAGCTCGGATTGATACAAAATTTTGTTAAGGCTTTATATATGAATAGCGACGCTTTCAAACACCTTAAAAAAGTTTTCCCGAAGCTAAGTGGCGCCAAGATTAAAGAAGGGATTTTCATTGAACCCCAAATCCAAAAAATTCTGAAGGACGGATAGTTTGAAGAGAAACTAGACCTTGTTCAATTTCAAGCCTGAAGATCATTTAAAAATATTGTCACAGAATTCTTGGGAAACAAAAAGTCAGACAGGTATGAGGAACTGATGTAAAACTTGCTGAAAAACTACTAAAAAATGGGTTGCAGAATGTCAGTAAAAATTCACTTTTTACATTTGCATTTCCAGAAAATTTAGGTTCCGTTAGTGATGAGCAGGGAGAGATGATCAGGCACTGGCCTGAAGGAAGGAAAAGTTATAAAAGCAGGCGACGAATTTATACTTTGCAAAACGTCAAATCATTTATACAATTATACAAGTAGGCGTCGGCCCGATTTCAGAGTATAAGGCCGGCTGGAATCAGGAAAAGTAGGATATGTGTGTGTCTTCGTTTGCATGTCAACCAAGGCGATAAACGTCGAACTAGCTTCGTATCTCACATCAGAGGCATTTGTATCTGCATTCAAACGTTTCATTGCCAGGCGAGGCAAATGCACAGATATGTATTCCGATTGTGGTACCAATTTCATAGGCGGAAAAAGGATCTTAGATAAAGAATTGTGTCAAGCTATAAGGGAATCTAGTCCAGATGTTAGAAGATACTTAGCGGACTTATCAATAAATTGGCACTTCAATCCCCCAGCCGCCCCACACTTTGGAGGCTTATGGGAAGCAGGGGTTAAGTCGATCAAGTACCACCTGAAGAGGACAATGGGAAATTCCAGCTACACGTTTGAAGAATTCACAACCGTTCTGCACCAAATTGAAGCATGCCTAAACTCAAGACCACTTTGCTATTTATCAAACAATGCTGATGATCCGTTCATTTTGACTCCTGGACATTTTCTTATTGGGCAATCTTTATTGGCATTACCAGAATCAGAAGACAACACATCGCTCAATGTACGATGGCAACACACCAAAGGCAGAATGAAGCAATTTTGGGACAAGTGGTCAAAGGATTATCTGAATCAACTTCAGCACAGATCCAAGTGGCAACGACAACGGCCCAACCTGCAAATAGGACAACTAGTGCTTGTGAAAGATGACTCAACACCGCCAACAGTATGGCCCATTGGTGTAATAGAGGAGCTATTCCCAGGGAACGACGGTTTAACAAGGGTAGTGCAAATTCGTACCAACACAGATCAATTCAAACGACCGATCACAAAGATGTGCCCACTACCAATACACACAAGTACACACAGCCAAGAGTCGAACACTTTCCATACATATACGTTAAATTCAAGGGTTACTAATAATATATTGCAGATGGGTAATCGATACGAATGTGAGGAGAAAGGATATTGGGACAATTGGCAAAACTATCTATATATTGATGAAGAGGTCGCGTTATCGCCGCCACCAGTGGATGGTTCGACGAGTCCTCTTAATCAATCGCCACAAAGATCCACAGCCAAGGCAGAGTACCCACAGGCGCTACCTGAGCAGACCAGATACACGACGTCAACGGCAACCAGCCCAGCCAACATCAATGGAAGACCAATAACTTCATTGCGAATCCTACGACCGACGACCACGGTCAAGGAGCTCGAGACGAGGCAAGAAAATGAGTTTCAACGGTTCGTGACCAGGGAAGGAGTTGACATCTACCTGCCCAAGCAAGTGATTAACAAATTGGACATCGGGAAGATACAAGGGCGAAAAAGAAAGGAACAAACTCTTAACCTTCCAGGACGCTGCCAAGTTAAGGTCAAGATCAGAGGGAATGGCGAAATCCAGTTTCACCACTACCGCAAACGAGGGATATCCAGCGGAAGAAACTGTTGATCAAGAATTATCAACGCGCGGGAGTATGTCAGGCCTTGATCATTCTTGATCAACAAGAGAGGTTCCATCAATATATTTTAACAATGGAACAGAGATATCAAGGCCGCTGGGACCCTGCAATGATGGGGGATTATTGTTGGTTCCTAATAAGGGAAAGTAAAACAGAATACAAGAAAAAATCGCAATTGTCAAAAAAGAAATCTGTAGTATAGTCTGACTATTTAAGACTAATTTAATACAATCATCGAACACACGTTTACTCAACACGACAGAGCAGGCGATCTAAACAAGATAGAGCGATGGCAAATACATACATATATCAATGGAGAGGAGAAGGATGCCGAGAGAAGGGAAAGGGAATTTCAAGGTCGCAGGGTTACCACAATCGCGGCAATATAATCAGTCTTATTACTTAATTGTCACACCTCGTAATATTACCGAAACCACGTGGACGGCCGCCCAAGACGAGAAATATAATTGAATACAAAAATATGGATCACTTAAAAAAAGTTGACAATTTAGAAGTAAATGGGACAAATCTGGCCGAAAATTGGCGAGTTTTCTACCAAAACTTTGATATTTTCTTAACAGCATCAGAGCTAGGGAAAAAACCTGGTGCTGTAAAAGTTGAGGTTTTCCTTAACGCAATCGGCCCAGAGGCGGTTAAAGTATGCAATTCTTTTAATTTGACAATAGAACAAAAAGGAAAGTACTCAGAAGTAATAGGAGCATTTGAGACTTTCTGTAAAGCAAAAAAGAATATAGCTTACGAATCGTATACATATTTATAATTTATTTAGGTTAATTTATGTATATTTCAATATTTCTAGTTTTAAATTAATTATTTGGTGAAAAAGTGGTCTTTACCACTTATTTAATAAATCTATTAAGTTACTTGTGTTCCATTTGTGTTATTTTGTCTTATTTTTATGTTGACTTTTTTGTAGTGTTGTTGTTGTTTTTTCATATACTTCATGTTTTTTGTTTATGTACTTAATTTCTATGTTTTTGCATGTAAATTTTTGTAAATTATTCATTTTAAATGTGTTTATTATTATTTTATTTAATTTATTTCTTGGTTTTTTAATTCATTTTGTTTATTTCAGATTTAACTTACAGGTAAGTATACATGTATCGTGTGTTAAAAATTCAAACATTTATATTAATTCTTTTCCTTTTAGGTTTATAAATAACGTATAAATATAAAATGTGGATACTATTGTAACGGTCGCCTAAAAAAAAAATCTAACTCTATAAAACAAAAAAAAATTAATAACGACCAGTCCTTAAAAATCCCGGGCAATTACAAAATGGCAACCCTACATTAACCGGGCAGTAAAATTCGGCACCAATACCACGCCAAATTCACGAATCAACTCCGACGGCACTGAGAGAAAGACGAGAAAGAGAAAAAAAGGCATAAGGAATGCGTAGTAACGGTACGTTTTTTTTCCGGCCTGGGAGAGATCGCCTGTTCGGGCGTTTTGAGAAAGAAATTGAGGAGAGCTTCCCGAGAAGTCGAGGAGTGCAGTCAGTTAAGGGACAATATTAAAAAGACTCGAGTAATTAAAAAAAAGTGTTTTGACGGTGTAAATTTTGGTGGGTTTTTTTGTTAGATTTGAAGAGCGAAAAGTGCGTTCTGTGCTTTAAGGGGGAAAGGAAGAAGGAAGGTAAAAACAAACCAAAAAAAAAATCCGTTTTAAAAATACTAAAAGGTATGTACATTGATTTAGAAATCGACTCAACTTAATGTAATGCATTTTTAAATCGTTTTAAAATAAAGAGCAAATCATATGCAACAATATAAGTTATTAGGTGTAAATTAAGTTGAGAAAATTTTATTTAGAAATTTCCAATTGCCTTATTATATACAATATATATACATGCAAATAAATAAGATAATATGTTTTCCGATAATATAATTCGATGAATCAAAATGCCTTCATCCCAATTCAACTTTACTGGTAGTATACGATTTTATTTTATGTTTTTGTTCGACGTATGGTCGTAATATTTCATGAATATCTTTTTACCTCCTGAGATCTTCAGCGTCTTAAATTATAATTATACTATAAGTATTTATCATTGAAAATGATTATAGGGTCGGTAAGTATGAAAATTGGTAACGAAAAATGTAACGAAAAAGCGTTACGCAGGTTTTAAAATAACAAAAAGCGGTTTGTCATTAGATTTAGCTATCGATTGTTTATTGTATAAAAAAATTAAGCGTGCAAGTGAGAAGCCTGTGTCGTCATATCTACAGGCAAGCGTTGTTGTTAAAAGACAAAAGAAGGAAGACAGTAGTGACGAAAGCAGTGACAACGATGAAGACGAGAAATCAAATCAACAATAATATAAAAATGGATAAAAACAAAAAGAAATTTAAAGGAATTTATAACATAATAGATATTAAACCTAAAATGAAATAAATTAAATAAATAAAAACGAAAAGTGAAGCCAACATAAAAAAAAAAACTTAATAAAATAACGTGAAATTATAATTTTTAATCTAAAAATGGATAAAGCCAAAAAGAATTTAACAGGAAATTATAACAAAATAGATATTAAATATAAAACGCAATAAATTAAATAAATGAAAAGGAAAAAAAGTTGAGTCAATATAATAAACTTACTAAAATCACGTGAAATTAAAATTTTTAATCTAAAAATGGATAAAACCAAAAGGAATTGAAAGGAAATTATAACAAAATAGATAGTAATGACACTAATGCTTGACATGTACCTAATGGTTGACATTTTCAAATATAAAAGTATAAAATAAGCCAATACACTTTTCTATACAAGAATTCCTATGAAAAGCAATGCCATCTGTAATTTTATAGCGTAAAACTGTACACAGTTTGACAGCTAAATATAAATTGGCGGTTGTTTCAGTAATGCGTGGAATACTGGAGCAAGCAGTCGGTCAATTTTCAGAAAAATTGTTTTAGGAACTTGTCACATTCAGGTAATTATAATTTATTATATGTTTATTGCAACTAGTTTCTTTAGCTTACTTATTAACTATCAAATATAGAGAAGCAACGTGGACTTTTTATTTCATTTATAGCTTTCTAAATCACATGTTAAACAGGGGGTGTCAATTAATGGTTCGAAGAATTCGGAAATCACCAATGGTTGACAGTACTGTCAAACATTAGTAACGATCAAAAAATAAATATTGCAGAAAGTGTAAATTGAAATTAAGTGACAGTTTCCTCCTCATTTAATTTTTCCAATTGATTTTCCTCTACGAACTTCGGAACTATAAATAGACATATGTCAATTATTGAATAATTTCATGCTGTCAACTATTAGGTACTAATTCTTATTTTTTGCTTTAGGAGGGCTATAGTAACGAAAACTTGCAATATGCCTGCCACAAAGGGTAATATGTTTCAATATGCACAGGAGGCAATGATGGCAGCTCTTGCCGACGTGAAGCGTGGTATTCCAGTCGCGACAGCAGCTAGAAAACACAGCGTTCCCAGAGTGACACTAATGTATAAGTCAAAAGGAAAAACACCTGAAGGAAGGAAGATGGGTAGAGACACATATTTGTCCACAGAACAGGAGAAAGAGCTTGTAAAATGGGTCCAACATATTTCGAGAGCAGGGTTTCCTATATCTCGAGACCAGTTACTGAATAGTGTTCAGAAAATTGTTAAAGAGTTGCAAATAGAAACGCCTTTTAGAGATGGAAGACCCGGTAAGCGTTGGTTTTATAGTTTTTTGAAGCGTCATCAGACTATCTCTTCAAGAATTAGTCAAAACCTTACTACGACGAAAGCATCAGTCACTAAAACTCAATTAGTTTACTGGTTTACTGAAGTTATGAGCTACTTGAAAGAAAACAACTGGCACGATATTCTTAACGATCCTAAACGTGTATTCAATGCCGATGAATCAGCGTTTTTCTTGAATCCGAAAGGTAACAAAGTATTGGCTAGGAAAGGTGACAAAACTGTTTATCTACGCGTAAATCCTGATGAGAAGGAGTGCCTCACGGTTCTAATAACAGGAAATGCTGCCGGTGACGTTGCTCCTCCAATGGTGATATTTAAATATGAGCGCATTCCAAAAAAAACTTAGTCTGAGTGTTCCTACTTCTTGGGGTATAGGACGCTCTGAAAGTGGGTGGATGACGGGGGAAACATTTTACGAATTTATATGCAATGTTTTCAATCCATGGCTAGTGCAAAATCACATTATGAAACCTGTGATATTATTCATAGATGGCCATACGTCCCACTTGACACAACATACCAGTAAATTTTGTTCAGAAAATGAGATAATTTTGGTAGCATTGTATCCCAATGCTACACATTTGATCCAACCAATGGACGTAGCTGTGTTCCGCTCGCTAAAAGAAGCTTGGAAAAATGCCGTACATCAGTGGCGTATAGAAAATCTTGAATCTCCTAATTTAAAGAAAATACATTTCTGTCCCTTATTGAATAAAGTGATCGAAAACAATTTGAAACCATCAATTTTACAAAATGGTTTTCGTAAATGTGGCTTATTTCCATGGAACCCAGATGCTATGAATATTGTAAGAGAATGTAACACTGACAAATCAAAAGAAGATGAGAAGACTTTGGAAGAATTTAAGAACGGTATTAATTTTGTAGAGAAATTCATTGATAAAAATAAATTAACTTGTTTCAAGAACCAGAGTGATACAGAAATACTTCAAGAAGACAAAACGTTTTTTGAATTTTATAAAAAAATAACTTCTTTGTTTGCTGATATGAAAAAGCAGAAATCCGACAGAAATACGACAACTGATGCAGAGCTCAATTTTTCCATTACATCTATCAATGATGATGATATACCGCAACACCAACTAGATATTAGTAATACAGATTCACACTTAGGTAACAAAAGTAGCTGCCCTACATTCCAGCCTCAACCATCTACGTCTCTTCAAGGAGGCGCGATGACATCTTATATTAGTCCAGGTGGAAAATTTGACATTTCCATTCCAAGTCCTTTTAAAAAGGCGCTGTTCTGGCCAGAACCAAAAATTACTAACAAGAGATTAAAAAAGGAAAAAATACCGGCAGTTGTAACGTCTCAACAATGGCAAGATTATCACAAGAACAAAGATAATAAAAAAAAGCAGTTGATAGAAAATCAGAAAATAAAGGCAGAAGAACGCAAGAGAAAAAGACAACTGAAAGAAGAACAGAAATCGCGAAAGACCAGAGAAGTAAATAAAAGGTCAAAGAAAACGAACTTCAAGAAGAAAAATAGACACGACGACACAAGTTCTACAGATGATGAAGAATGGGTTGATTCTGGAAACAGTATTGATGATATCGATTCTGACAAAGAGAACAATATGGATGATGTCAACGACGACGTTTGCACAAATTATCTGCATTTGGACAATACCTGTAAGGAAAAGAAGACTGGAGAAAAAGGGAAGATTATATCCAAATCTAATTTAAGGCCAAATGAAGTATTGATTTGTTATCAATGTAAGAATAGGATAAACGGCAATCGAAAATCCAAGTGTATGGTATGTTTTTGTTGGTTTTGCTACGATTGTAGTGATAGTTATGACTGTTTCGATTATATTTGTACAGTCTGCCTTACTGATCCTCTAGAGACTTAATATGTATAAGTAATACACTTTTTTTATTATTCTTTTGATATTCGAAGTTTATATTTTGTTCTTATTGTGTAAGCAAATAATTTAAAAAAATGTTATGTTAAAAATAATCGTTATAAAACATATTAATCGAAATTCACCACATTTTTATTTTCTCTATAATGTATATTTATTGTTCAATTCACTTAAAAAATACTCATTTCAATAAGAGGTCAACTATTGGTTCACTTTGTGTCAACTACTAGTGAATTGCGTGTCAACTTTTGGACAAAGTTAAGATAATCCAAAAAATTAGATTTCGATGTGAAGTCCAATTTATTCATATAACTATAATGTATTACTCTGTTAGAACAATAATTCAGTCAGTCAATAATAAGACTATTTTATTGATAAAGTTGATTAATTTAAAAAATGTACAAAAAAATCTGATTTTCTTTCCTTCAAGTGTCAAGTATTAGTTCCATTACCTTAATATAAAATGAAATAAATTAAATAAATAAAACAAAGTGAAGTCCATATAATAAAACTAACAAAATCCCGTGAAATTATAAATTATAAAATGAAACTGTCTAAAACCAAAAGGAATTTAAAGGAAATTATAACAAAGTAACTAGTAAATATAAACGCAACTAAAATAAATAAATCAAACCAAAAATGAATTTATAACAAAGTAACTAGTAAACCTAAACCTAAATTAAATAAATAACTAAACCCAAAAATAATCATTGGAAATTTAACCTACAATAAAATAAAATTTAACTAAACTCCTACTGAATGAATGATAATCCTATTAATAAACCCTCGTATGAATAAAGCAAAAAGGAAGATGATCGGCTGAAGAGGCAATAGTGGAGGGGTGAGGCCCCGGGACGTAGGATGCCCTCGTTAAGGTAAGTGCGTACCATTTGAATCAGATCGTTGTTTGTGAATCCCCTTAGTAAATGGCAGTATAACCAGTGACCATCTCTCTCCCCCAGGTTTCCTGGCCCCCTCTTGTTGGCCTCGGTAGGTTTGTTTCTCCGCCACTGCCGCCCCCTTTTAACTTTTCGTATGCAGGCACGAGTTTTAGTTTTGTTTGAACTGTCACCCTCCGGCATCCCTGTACCGTGAACCAAACCCCATCCGGCGAGCTAGTTTGCGCACCGCACGTCGTGCCGACGATCGGTGCAGCGGATGCTACAATTTCGGCAATCACCCTCGGCGGTCAAGCCTACCCAGTCACCTTCTTCTGCCCCTTTCTCCAAAGTATCTTTTTGTGTAAAGTGAGTCTTGCGCATCCTTACCGAGATGTGTGTACTTTCCTACTTCGTGCTATGGCACACCCACTCCAGACAGTTACAATGTTACAAAAAAATATAAATTTTAAACTAGAAATTGTATTTCATAAAAATGTACTGTGAAATAAATGATTGAAACACAAAAATCACGTTTGTTTATTTTTTTAATTGCAAAAAATAGGTACGAGCCGTGCAGCACAATAGAGGTAAGTTTCAACATATCGCAAAATCATTTTCAATGATCCCGTCGTTTGCGTGTTTGCAAAGACTGTAGATTTTTTTTTTTTTGATAAAAACTATGGTATAAGATAAGGCACCGTCTGCCTGAAATATAATGGTTGGTTTTATTTAGATTCAATGAAAGAGTATATTTGATGCGAAAAGTTTTTTTTTGTTCCAAAAGCACTGTATTGGCAAAATACTGCCACTCTGAAGAGTCTTGTTATTGGGATTTACTATCGGAAACAGAAGTAAATAGTAAACAATACTAAATAAAATGAATTAATACGGACATACGCACAATATTAATAATACATGAATTAACCCTTGAAATATCACCCTTATTAATACTATATCAATTAATACATGAATTCGATCGTCGTCGGCACAATAAGGAGTAGTTAAGTGTAATACTATGTTCGCATTGAGCCGAAATTACGTGATTTCGGCTATTTTGGTGATTTCGCCCAAAATCACGTTCAAAATCATGTGATTTCCCATGTATTCTTGTGATTTCGAAATCATCTCAAACCTCGTAATTTTGGCAAAGTTACGAACGAAATCATGTCGAAGCCAATACTCAAACCTAAAAATTCAGAATTCAGCTCTATTCAGCACGTCTCTCAGCAGCTGGCAGCACGTCAGTTTAACACATTTTAATAACAAAATTTTGATTTTGCACATTTTAACATTCTTCAAAATACAAAAACCCAAGATATATAAAATAAATAAGCTATGGGCTTTTTATAAGAGGAATTGCTTGTGAAATTCGGGCAGGAAAACACGAAGACATGAGTAGTGCTAGAAAAAACTGTCAAACGATGCGGGATCTCATCCAAAAGACGTCCGATTAAAAAATATAAAAATCTTGTTTCTGCCGTCTAATTGTACATCAGCTTGTCAACCACTAGACCAGGGAACTATTAAAAATTTCAAAACTTATTACCGAAGTCTAATATTAAAACAACTGCTAGTAAGCATTGAAACTGCTGGTACAGCTTTTGAGTTAATTAAGAAAATTACGCCATTGGATGCAGTTTACTTTGCAAAAACCGCTTGGGACCAAGTAACGAAGGAAACAGTGCAAAATTGCTTCCGTAAAGCAGGATTTAAGCATGAAAATAATGCAAAGGGAATACCAGTTAACTGAGGCAGTTACATCTGATCCAGAAGATGACTTACCACTGAACGTACTTGCAGATATCTTCAAAAATAAGAATTTGTTGGAATTGACTGATAATGAAAACCTTAATATTTTTTTGAACCTAGATGAAAATTTGTATGTTGAAGATCCAGATTCAGGACTAGAAATTGAAAATCCAGTTGAAATACAAGAACCTTCCGAAGATTCTGATGTCGATGAGGTTTCAGTACCAACAGAGGCAATCTCAAATTATGGTGACGCTATTACCCTAACCAATCAGCTTAAACGTTTTGCCGAGGATCACGGAGATAGAGAGTCTTTGGAGTCTTCTTTCCAAATTATAAATACGATTTCTGGACGCCATTTTAAAGAAAAAGAGGAGACAAACAACAATATATGAATTTTTGAGCTATTAAAGTATTACTACATATGTTTCTGTTTCTATTGCCATTTGTAACGCATTAGGTCATATAATTTCTGCTTTTACTGAAGTTTATTTTCTAAAACTTGCTAATTGGCCTAGAAACCAATTGGAACTGTCCAAATTGTATTGGAGCCATTGATGGAAAACATATCACCTTACAAGCACCTCCTAATTGAGGCGGTTTGTTCAACAATTAGGATAAGGGGTCTGTATAAAAAAGACAAGAGGAAAGCTGTGCTAGAAATAATTGAAGGCATAAATGAAACCGCCTCCGACTCCACTCCTCACATTAAGGTCATCGAGAGTTTTTACCTTACAAACTGACAGCTAAAAGTTGATTTTTAAATGAAAAGTGTGTGCAGTGCAGAATTGCGGCAGATTATTAATTACACAGGCCTGCAAGGTTTTTTCTTTTCAGTCCAATAGTCATATCCCAAGTATTCTTGGCGCGAAATCGACGATTTTTATTAACACATGATATCATCGTTGCACCGAAGTTTTTCTTTTCAGTATTACAAAAAAGTTTTTCAAATTTCACGCTTTCGACATGGTTTTCTGTAGATTTTGGCATGCTGAAAACGATCCCGTTGTCAGATTTGCCCTATCATTCCATAGTTTTGAGATATTTAACGCGCAAAAGTGCAAAAAACACGATTTTTTGCACTTTTAGGTTAGGATTGCTCAAAATCCTGACGTGATAGGGCAATTTGGCCAACGGATTCGGATTCAGCGCGAAAAAATACTTAGGATACGACTATTAAATTGAAAAGAAAAAAAATGACCCGTTTTTTGCAGGCCTGTGTTATTTGTTGTCATTAGAAGAAAAATTAGAATTTAAACGAGTTAAAGTTTAAGGCGTTGTGGAAAGGGATAACGTTGCACGGAGGCAGTCTATGTGGTTGACATGACAGCCGTGAAGCCTGGCGTGGGGACCACATTGTAGGTCTGCAACCGGGTAGGCCGTTAGAGACTATGGATCATTCAAATCCACCTCGGGCTCAGGAGGGCTTGGGGCAATTGTTACCAGTGTGGTGTCCTTGGCCGCAAAGAAAAGAACTGCCAAAATCAGATGTCATTTGTCCCAAAGACGTCCTCAAATTCAGGACCATCATTCCTACCTGCGTCGTCGTTATCAATGCCCGGCCCATATTATGATGATCGTCACATTTTATTGATGAGCAAGCAAAATCGGTTCAAAACAGCACCAAACATTCGTGCCGAAATCAACGAAACCCTGACGAGCCCAATTTCAGTGGATATTGTCAAACGTCGTTTACGAGAGACGGAATATTTTGGTCGCGTTGCTGTGAAACAAACCACTTCTACAACCACAAAACAAGCGGAAAAGATTATTGTTTGCTGGAAAATATAAAGATTGGTCAGTGGATCAGTGGAAATCTGTGTTAACGTGAAGGATAATACAATTATAAATACAAATCATTATAATTGTTAAGACGTGCTAAACGGAGAAATGGGGTCAAGCAACATTATCAGAACTGCATCGCTCGGCTGAGAGGTTTCCAGGCGCTGCGTAAAGGCAAGCAGCAATCACGATAAATGACGCTATTGAGAGCATCAATGTAAAGATAATCAGCCCTCTCTGCAGAAACTACATGGTTATCCCTTGTAGTAACAAAAAATAAGGTTACTAAATAAAATTTTGGGTGGCAGCGGTGGGATACGTGGAGTGATTTTAAAAAAATGTATTAACCCAGCTGGTAAAATCTCAGGAGAGAAACAGCGGTTGGGCTTTACAAAAAAAATTGTGAATTTGACTGTGCATATAAATCTTTAATCGAAGGATAATATAAAGAAAATCCGTCGTCTCAAACAGAAGATCTGCCACAAAAGATAGCGAGCCGTTCAACAAGTGAACGCTGGAGAGAAACGGCCCCAAGAAAAGAGTAAAGAGCTGCGGCAGCGTAAGCACAGTAGACAGCTCAATGAGGAGGTGCAGCTGCAGCAGCACACCCCTGTTCGAGATTTACCATTACATGTACTTAAATTTCTGATACACAATAGATTAACATGTACAATTCAATGTGACTCAGGCTGCACATCTGTACGATTACCGCAAGCTTATCCCGTTTTTGTTATCACTGATGCCAGCCTCAGTCACATCGAATAATTCTTTGGCATTCATTGTGAAGTCTGATCCCACAGAATAAAGTTCTTACAGAGGCAAGTGCGGGCTTTTATTTTTAACATTATTGGTTTCGAAGAATAATCAGAGTCTTGTGCGATAATTCTTAATTCCTAAGTGCAGGAATAATCAGAGTCTTGTGTGCTAATTCTAAATTCCTAAGTGCAGGAAGATTGCTGTCTAGAGCGCGACATTTTGAGAATATTGCTGTCCAGGGCGCGACACCCCAAAGAGGAAAAAGCCGATGGCCGAGCCAGCCCCAGCCAGTCCCTATCGAAAGCGAGAGTAGGATCCCGGAAGGCTGCCTGGAAGAAGGTAGAGCGAAAGAAGAAGGAAAGAAGGCTGAAAGATGGCAACAACCTGAGGCAAAGGACTCGGGCGGATGTTATTATAATCACGACCAAAAGGGATGCGACGACGTACGCGGAGATCCTTTGCAAGGTGTGGACAGATTCCTCCCTTGCGGAACTCGACAACAGCGTGAAAAAAAGATAGAATTAAAATTGGAGATGTCATCACGGAAAGTCCTAGAGCAGAGAGTCAAAGCATCGATAAGTAGGGTGGCTGAGGTGAGGGCCAGTACAAATACGGTGGTGATCGAATGCAGAGATATGGATGTATGTATATCTGTATATCCAGTTCATCTTGCACATGGTCTTGATGTATAACAAGAACAACGTGTTGATTTGTCGATCAACGGTCACCCAAAAGTGCAGCAACCAACATCAAGCGTCAGCAGCTCGCGGCTTCAGTGCATCCGGTAATAAGGTAATTTAACCTTTTACTTAATCACAGGCCGGAAACCACCTGCACGCCATCGATCGCCAAGGGCAAGAGTTCAACCCCCAACCAGTCACGGGCCAGAATTGATCTGCAGACGCTGCATTAATTTAATTACCTGTAAAATGAAATAATGATGGATCGGGGCAGTCGTCCACACACCGTCGGAGTCTATAACCGTAATCTGTCCCGTGCAATTTATTGTTCTGTTTAATTTCAGTAAAATTTTTGTGATATCACCCAAGTAGTAATTAACCAATTAATTACTAAGAAATAAAGTGATTGTAATTGATTTTGGTATTGATTTTTTTTGTTTTTGAGTTAGCATAAGAAAAAACATTTGGTCCTTCGAGCCGGATAGTGCGGGCATAAACCGATATAATTTAGTACATTGTGAACGTTTAATTTTGATTAGTTAGTTACTTAGATACTGTATTTACTAGTTAATGAAGTGTCAATCAGCATATAAACATTTCTGGTCATAAGGGTGCTACCATCAATCAGCAGTTCCAGCTACACCACACCAACCTTATCACCTCTAAATCTCTAATCGTTCTTCAACAATATCAACCCATCTCTTTGATAACTTCTGACTAACCTAAAGGTCATCAATATAATTATCAAATTAACCGTAAGAGTTTGGCCGTAGACAGCGAAGTGAACGGGCGTGTGCTGGTCCGGTCCGTCAAACACGCCCCGCTAAATACAAAATAAAAAAAAATTTTCTTTGTGAAAAGTGAAAAAAAATCTAAGCCCACAAAAAAACAACAACAACAAAACAATAGTGGAAGAAAATACGCGCGGCAGTGTAAAGCGAAGGTCTCATCACCCTTTCTACAGACAAGCGACCGACGAACAGCACAAGTAAGTTCCCTTTGCTTCCTACCCTCACTCGATTCTCGGACCTGGAAGTGTCGCACCCGAAATCTGTCGGTCGATGAAGTTTGCCCCGTCTCAAAAGGCATAACACTTTGACGCAGACAAATTCCATTGACCCTGATGGTTGCGACAAGTGTAATTCCTGGGAAATATCTCTAAGAATGTGGCGATTGAACCCGCGCAACCGAGGTTCCGTTACAAGTCAAGCTTTGTTATTGACCTCTGTAACATTCGTGGACTTCATGCGAACTTCTCTTTTGTTGAGTGCCACTTATTAAACTTTAAACCCCCAATCCTCGCACTTAGTGAAACCCAAATATCACCCGATAATGACTTAAGTCAATATCAGATATCGGGGTACACTTTAGTGCATAATCTCTCTCCCCATAGGGGCATTGCCATCTACGATGATGGGATGACGCGGCTCATTATAAAATATGCAAAAGCACGACTTCAGATTTTAACTCACTTTGGATTAAAATCATCATCCGAAACCACGTCATATTCTTTTGCTTCCTATACAGAAGCCCTAACATAAATAACGAAGCCTCCAATTCATCATTTGACACTATTTCCGAACAAATCTCAGGATTTTTATCGTCCAATCCTGAGTGTGAAATCATCGTTGCGGGTGATTTCAATGTTCACAATGTAAACTGGCTGACTTACTCAAATGTCACCAGTGTTTCTGGCAAGGACGTCGAGCTCTTTGCAGAGAGTCCCTGATATTGCTGATCAAGGAACCTATCTCCTTGATCTTTTTCTAACTTCTCATCCAGCGCGTTATTCCGTTGAAGTTGATTCACCTCTCGGCAATTCGGACCACTGCTTAGTTAGCGCTAGCTTCCCATTCAAATTTCCCACCCCTCCCAAACCAGTTAGAAGAACTGTATGGCATTATGGGAAGGCCAATTGGTTGGGGCTTATTAATTTTTTCCAATCTACTGACTGGAACCTGTGTTTCCGAAACAAAAACGTCAACTCTGCCGCTATCCGTATCTCTAGGATCCTACACTCCTGATTAAACCATTTGTCAGATATCAAATTTAAACGCTCAAATTCAAAAAAAAAACTTAATATACAATTAAATTATCATATGTATATATGTATGAAGACGAAAGATAAAAAAACGCGCAGTAATGGTACCAGTACTCCTCGTTTTGTACAAACGATATCACAAACAACAGAGTCACTTAAAGGAAGGACAAATTGCCCGGAACCAACAAAGAATAAAATATCTCCATCAAGGAGCAAAACAAATTCATAAATAACTATAAATAAGATTAAAAAGTTAATACTAACTACGATTTAAATCATTATTTTAGTAATAAATGTAATAAGTTAAAGCATGAAAATTATTTGTTATTTTATTTTAGTGTATTTTTGTGCGTTTTTTTTTCTTTTTTCTTGCAGCGGAACTGCGACTTAATTTTTTTTCGCTTAGTCTACCAATTCACAACAGTACGTCACAAGGATTTCTTCAATGGCCCTGCTGCAGGATTTTTGCGAGATTGTATGAAACTTCACCGACCAAAAAAACCTTTGGAAACAAAACTTTCTTCAAAAAAGATTTCCTTTATATTTTGCCAGAAAGTTCATCAAGCACCACTTCCAGAGGCCGCAAATCACTCGAACACACACGCCTAGTGCGCATATGTGTTGACCAGAGGCGACCATGCACTTGGTTTGTGCACTTTGCAGGAGATCAATTTCCCCCTATATAGGTTTTAACAAGCAATGCTTACCTCTCCGAGCACCTTTATTGAATTCCTTAGCGAACCTTTTTCGGACTTCTAGGCACTAACTGAGCGAGAGTTCGCAATTTTATATTCTTCTGAACTGCAAGGATTCGTTGAACCTTCCCATACAGTCAATTATCTCGTCCTGTCCTTCTTACTTGTCCCACCGGTTTTGCAGAGCACACAAACGTTTCCGCATTTATTTCTCAATCTTCCTTCACCAAGAAGAAAAAACAAGGCACACGCAAACTTACTTCTTTTTTTATACTTTAAAGATGTCCGCAGCCGCTTATTTCAATTTGCCTCTCGATTAGAAAAATCCGTTATTTCGTCTGTTCATTGATGAAATCGTTTCTTTTTTTTCCTCAATGCTGCACCGAATCTGAAAGGATTCCGCCTTCCCAGGTAACACCAGCTCTGCTTTAAATCGTGATTTCTCTTATCTCAGGAATTTCCAACTCCAATTTTTTACATCCCCAAAAAAACAAAAACTTCCTGCCTGTTCAAAATATTTTTCGTCAATCCCCTAATTTTTCTCTCGCATCCCCCGTTTAAAATTTTCCTTTTTCCTTCAAAGTGATTTGCTACAAATTTCCCATTACCTACAAAGTGCTTTCAAAAAAATTTCCCAACCAAAATAAATTTTACAACCGACCATTACACCCCCACCCCTCCCCCGTACTAAGCTTACTGCTAGACATTGCACCATGACGTGACAAATGACATGACGGACTGGTAGTACAAAAGGTGACTCCTGAGCTTAGCACTGTCACATAAAAAAAAAATTGAGAGCAGCATCTAATTCTACTGGGACGGCACGACAAATAGATGAAAAAGCAAATGTACAAACTAATAACACAACACGATTTGCGGAAGAACGAACTCTATAATAAACGACGACCGATGGGAGGTGGTGGCGTGATGATCTGGGCTGCTATAGGATATAAAGGCAAAACAGCTATACGATTTGTTAGAGGGAAAATGAATAGCCACGTTTATATAAAATTGTTAGAAGAAAAATTAAATTCCAAATGCTGAAAATATTGCTGCAAAAAACTACATTTTCCAGCATGATAACGCTGCTGTCCACACTGCACGCGCAGTTCAAGACTTCGTTGCCACAAAAAATTTAGACATCCTTACATGGCCTGCAAAGTCTCCGTTAGAATTTCGGTAAGCTGGGAAAAAAAATCTTTTATTTTCGTGGCCTTTCCTTCATAAACAGGTATTTTTATTAAACTTTGTTTACTTTTGCATTTTTAATTGATAGTTTAATTAACGTAACATTTAGGATATTTGAAAAGATTGCTTTGTAATTTTGTCCTTAACAATTATGAAATTATTTTAGGGTTTATGTTGCATAAGACAACGGACAACGGATAACTTTGGCCGAAGCGTTAGAATTCCAGTACGCAGAGAAAAAAAATATTTTTTATTTTCGTGGCCTTGTTATGATCCCATAACTGTACATACCATAAAACAGCGCACAATCATCCTCAAGTGCATTGCAATTATCATAATTCTTTAAACAAACTTGCAAAGTATTAGAGTCATCATAAGTTCATCAAATTTACGATGACTATGTTATTTATCCTAAACATATTGAATTACACTTTGTCCACTTGTGCATTATCGCCGGAAACCCAAGCCACTGCTGATAATGCAAAGCGTCCCGAGGGTTCGCTTTGAGCCTAATCACTACATAAGCAGAGTTTTGAACCAACCGCTACAACGAGCGGACGTGCCGGGCGTAATCGGGCCTTTCACAAAGTATACATTTACAAGTGTTAATTAAAATAATGTGAAATTCAGTTGAATAAAGTCAAGCTCAAATTCAGTTCAGTGTTTAATTCAGCAATTGCGTAAAGGGTTCAAGCTCCCCCGTCTTCACTCCTCTCCCAGGCGGAAGGCATGGTGAAGGGACGGGTCACAACACTGGTGGCAGCGGAAAGATGTCTACCTTATTTTGATGTACTCCTGCAATAGATGTCTGCTGTGAAGCTCCTTACAGAGGATAAGCCAAGCAGCACCTTTTACATATGATACATAACCAATCATTGTGAGAAACTGAATACTATCATCAACAACTAAATACTATCATCATCAACTTTGCCTGGAAGGATTGTTCTTGCTGTTTATATTATACTTACCAAGTAAGATGCATGTTTATTACTATATTTTATTTTTTTTATTTTTGATTAAGTGATTAATTAATTGATTAATTGTGACGTGAAGTGCAGAAGAATTAAAACAACTAAACAGCTGCTGTTCGAAATAAAACTCCTCCCCAATACTGGCTGATCGATAGGAAATTCGCTTTATCCATCCAACACTATCGATCGGCCAGTATTGGATGTCGATAACAGACAAGAAATCGATACCAGCCGGTTGGAAGCAAACCCCAAGCCAAAGAAGACGTCTCCCATAATTCGCTACGTACAAAAAATAGTTGTAAATTAAATTGAAAAATAAAATAGTTTTTTTTTTGTTAACATTATTATAAAGCGCGAGTGTATGCTTTTGGAAACCCTACGCCCTCAACTCATACAAATTGGTCCTTCGAGCCGGATCTCTTTTGGCTTTTGGCTCTGATTCCTGTTGTCGCAATGTCCGGTGAGGTGATTATCGCCCGGGCTTTGATTGAGACAGGATTTAGAAGAGGAGATAAGAGAGAAGTGAAGATGTCAAAAAACGTCAAAAATTGAAAACATACGCGTGGCTTTGAAAATTTTTAAAAAATTAATTAAAATTTGTGAAATAAACATTTTTGGAATAATTGACATTTAATGTCGTTTCTTTGTTTACAGGTAAGGCCTGTAAAACAAATTGTAACTTTTTAAAAAAATAAAACTTTGTTTACTGAGAAACACCTTTTGTTGTTATTCCTAAATAACAAATATAAATTTATTATAAAACGACATTAGCGTCAAAAAAAAACATAACAAACGATGGAGAAATTAAGATTTGATTTTCATATGTGTTGATTTGTCGACCAACGGTCTCCCAAAGTGTAGCAACCAACATCAAGTGTCAGCAGCACGTGGCTTCAGTGCATCCGGTAATAAGGTAATTTAACCTTTTACTTAGACACAGGCCGGAAACCACCTGCACGCCATCGATCGCCAAGGCCAGGAGTTCATCCCCCAACCGGTCACGGGCCAGAATTGATCTGCAGACGCTGCATTAATTTCATTACCTGCAAAATGAAATTATGATGGATCGAACGAGTCGTCCACCACACACCGTCGGAGTCACCATAAATAATTATATCATAAAATCTATAATAAAGAATAAAGTCTATTTCTCGGTCTAATGTTCTATACTTAATAAACATATTGTTCGGTTTATGGTTATACATGTAATGAATAAAGTTTATGTTAATTGTTTAATTTGCGTTTATTAGTGTAATAAACAATATGAAAGCAGCAGATGATGGAAAAAGCAATAAAATTTTCCTAACCTCAATTGGAACACAGAAGAGCCACAGTTATTAAGCCTGGTATGCTGCTGAAAATTCCTAGGTCGAAATCTGCGTCTCTATCTAAAAACAATGTAAAAAAAAGGTTGAAAACAGGTTGAGTACTGGGTCGAAAACACTATTTCCGACCAGGAACTTTTGCGGTACGCAGCTGAAAATTTCCCGGTAAAGCACTGAAAAATAGATGATAGATGGCGCTTTGCTTAAAAACTTGAAATTTCTCGAGCTTTTAAATACCTCGGCATATAATTGCTTGAGAAATTTTGACATTTGGTCAGAAACAAGCGTCAACAACCGAAGAAGGACGTATTTTTATGCTGTTTTTAGAAGTGTGGGTTTTTGAATTTCTGTAGTAAGAATTGCTGTTCATAATTTTATTGAATTATAATTTCATAAAACTGTTATTTTAGGAAGTCATGAATAGATTCGAAATCGAATATTGGGAGGGAGAGGAATTAGAATATTTGGAGGAGGGACCAGAAGAAAATTTAGTTTTAACACCGGAGCAATGCCCAGGACCAAGAAAAAAAAGGAAAACTGACGTCGGAAATACGGTCGAGGTTTCATCGGTCGCGGATTCAAACAAAAAAAGAAGAATGAATTGCAGGACCGATAATTTCACTCCGGAAGAAATTAAAAAATTGGCGATGGAAGTGAGAAAACGTCCGCTTATTTGGGACCTCTCAAATAAGTTACATTGTGTCGCACCCGCTGTACATCGGGCTTGGACGGAGATTGGAAGCGCAATGAATAAACCAAGTGATTTATTAATGAAAATGTGAAAATTCAATTATTGAGATGTTGTTTTACAGCTACGGACTGCAAGCAAGCATGGACTTCGCTTCGACAGAGCCACCGATATAGAAAGGTTAAAGGAACCAAAACAAAATCAGGCAGTGAAGGAGGAGTCCACCCGGAAGAGCCAAATATGTCAGAAGAAGAACTAACCGAGTGGGAATTCTCAAAAGATTTGGATTTCCTTCCCGACATTGCCCAAAAGAGGAGAACCTACACAACATCATCCGATGGGAGTCATCCGGAGCCGAGAAAGGCAAATAAATCAAATTATGCGTATGTAAGTAAAACACTTCAAAAATATATCTGTATGACGATGTACATCTACAAAACTTTTTTAACCGCTGTCCCTTCCAGACTACTTCTCGGGTATCCTCGATGGGCTTTCATAGGGACGAAAGTGCAGTGGAGAAGTTGGCTGAATCTGTAGGATAGTTAATAAATAATTCGTTAGATGCACCTCCTCCGCCTGAGCAGCCACTGGTTCGACAAGTGGTTTTAGCAAACTTCGACAGACTTATGCAGAAGTTGCCGGAGCCAGTTGTTGAAGACGTTTTCTTCGAAATATATTCAATGCTATATCGAAAAATAAAAGAGCACGAAAACAAAAATAATTCAATTTAAGAGCCTTTTCATATCATTTATTTTATTACTATTAATAAATATTTCATTACATTTACTCAGTGTACTTGCTTTTTTTACTTTTTTCTATAAAAGCTGCTTCCCTTTGCCACGGAACAGCTCCAATAGAAGAAGTTACATATTCTTTGATTTTTTCTCTCACAAATTTTCCAACATCAGTGCTCCTACCACGCCATGAAGGAATGGACGCGTGGTAAAGACTTTCTTTGTTGTTAGATATTACTTTTCTCCATTTCCCTTCCAAGAAATTTCCTTGGTCATCCAGTCGGTCAGCGTACGAGGGCGGGAAATAGTTGAGGTTTCTATTGCTAATACAATAATTGTGGAGCAAGCAACAGGCTGATGTTATTTTTTGAGCTCTATCTGGGCCACAGAGCATAGCCCGTCTTAAACACTGCCATTTGGCACACATAATTCCAAACGCATTCTCGATGCAACGCCGAGCCCGACTTAGTCGGTAGTTGAAAATGATATCTTCCTCTTTTAAGTTTTTATTTTTATTCCTTTCTGTGAAGGGCTTCAAAATCCTTTTACACAAAGGAAAAGCATCGTCTGCCACATAGAAAAAAGGCAGCTCCACTCCGTTGACAGTGGAATTCGGTGGAAAATCCTGACCGTCGTTGATGACATCCTGTCCAAATTTGGATGCACTAAATACGTTTGCATCACCCTCACTGCCGTATGCGCCAATATCCAGGTATGTGAAACGGTAACTTGCGTCACATACTGCCATTATGACTATAGAATGGAATAACTGCAAAAAAGGCGATCATCACACAAGTAATTTCTTACTTATATTTACATTACCTTGTAGTTGAAGAACATGCTTCCAGATTTCGGAGGAGCTTTTATGGCTACATGTTTACCGTCAATGGCTCCAATGCAATTGGGAAAATTCCAAATTGCATTGAAGTCATAAGCGATTTCCACAAACGACTTTTTGTTCAATTTCGCCATAGTTGGCTTCATCACAGCACATATTGCGTCACAAACCTGGTCGATTATACTTCCGAAGTGCTGTTTGCTGATTCGATAGCATGACGCGGTGTGCCTCTGCAAATCCCCTGAAGCTAAGTATCTTCAAAACAAAATACTATGTCAATTTGATCACAAAAATTAACTTCTTTCTACTTACTCCAAAACGATAGCCAATTTTTGCTTCGGTGATATGGCATCATGAGGCCTACTGTTTCTTTTCGGTAGTAAATGTGGTTCCAGAAGTTTATACAGGGAATTAAAATATTCAGTGCCCATGTGGAAGTTTTCAGTGAAGGCTTTTCTGAAGTTAACCATATCATCGAACTAGAAATACATATAATAATGAATGATATAATGCTATTTAATGCATACTTACGTCGGTTGCAAATCTTCCTTTCAGATTTCTTTCCAATAAATAAGAATTCACCCGAAATTCAGGTCTTCTTTTTGTTTTTTTATTTTTTTTCAATAATTGAGCAATGAGGACCACACTTGCTCCCAATGCTATTAGTGTTGTGGTTCTGAACATTTCATGCAAAATAAATAATTACCATATAATGTACTTCACTTAAAAATAAATAAATAATATATTTACCTCCTCTTCACATCCATTTGATACAATCTTTTCCAATTTATTCCTATAAACAACTCAGTCATACACTGTCTCTCTGTTTTCGACCTACTGTCAAATTTTCTCTAGCTTTAATGACCTATTCTGTTTTCGACCTAGAAATTTTCAGCAGCATACCAGGCTTAAACATAACGAAGACGAAATGCGATTCTAATTGCATTTGACATGTGTCAGCTTCCATAAAAACTCTTGTCAACGACACAAAGCACAAGGGGAAATTTAAATTTACCTTTTATCAACAAGTGTTTCCAAATTGAAACTTACCAAATAAAATAAATAAATTGTTTTGTGAAGTTTTTTAAGCTGTAACTAATGGAAATATTTGCAAAATTAGATGAAATTAATTATTTTGATGTGTTGTAATCTCATCTAAGGCAATAAAATTACAAGTTACATTTGCTCTGTAAAAAAATTTCCTTTGCCGTTTTTTTAATGTTCCAGGACAGAACAGAAGAAAAAAACAGATAAAAATTCGAGTGTTAGTCAAGTTTGAAGAAAAACTAGAGAGCCTGAAACAGGGTAGTTGATAAGTTTTCATGTATTTGTGTCTCTTGAAAACTAGTAATGAAACCCCTAGTCGGAGTAAAATAATAAAGTCGGACGTTAGACAACAGTGGAGAATTATTATGAACTGTGCAATTGTCTAAAAATATTAGAATTTTACGTTTTCTATATTTTCATGCCTGCATCTATAGCAACGCGTCACGCTTTAAAAATCTCGGTGTCCATCCACGCCTTTTTATTTGAGCGATAGGTCGTCGAAAAAATAATTATGAAAAAGCTTGGTATGAACCAATTAACGTATTAATAATCAAATCATAGACTTCAAGTTAGATACAGGGGCAGAAGTAAATGTTATACCGCTTATTGTATATAATAAAATAAAAGATATATGCCCAATAAATAAAACAGGATTTCGCTTACTGGCATTATGGCGGCTTGAAATTAAATACGGTTGGTGAAGTTACAAAAAATAAAGTTAGTGTCCAAAAGTTTGGTATCGTTAAAGGAGATACAAAACCTCTTTTGCGGTTAGAATGATTTGTTTTTTTTTTTTTTTCTAGAAAAGATAACAACGAAATGAGAAAGGGGGGATCGGGATGCCCGCCAATTTACTTCCCAAAAGGGACCGATTTAAGCGGTATCAATAGGATACTGCTTAGGAAATTTCCAGACAGCGGACATACATATATAAATTGGTTAAGACCAAAAATGGCGGCTGTCGTCTTTATTGTCAAGATATGAAGATCTACAACGATATAGTAGGGAGGTTGAACTTCAACGGTTGATTAAAAGTTTTAATTTGTACTCCTTAAAAACTCACTGACTGACTACCAAAAATTTTCCTTTTTCTATTTTTTTGTTTTTTCTTTTCGCCGCCTACTTTTTGGTACCGAACAACTTCTAAATTTCATTCCCGACAGTGATTTTGAGTCAAGTAATTATTTAGGGATTTCGTGCAAAAACTGACCGTTACACCCTTACCGCACAATGTGCACTGAAACGGCTTCACAGTCGAATGTGTCTTACGATGTGATATTAATGTTGATATACGTTCGAATGATTTCTTACAAGTCTCACAAACATATGGTCGTTCAATTGAATGAATCGCTTGATGTTGTGTCAATGTTGAACGAAACACCTTGCCGCATTCGTTACAAACAGAATTCCTTACCTTCGAATGCGTTGGTAAATGTCGCATCAATGTATACTTATGTTGAAAATTTATATAGTGCATATACCACATTCCCAGATTTTTGTTACTTTACCGCCACGTGATAGATATTTCAGATAATGCGTATACTTAGGGCCGTATGCACCAAGCTGATTTAAATCAGTTTTAAATTTATGTCTAGTTTAATCTACCGCAGATATGTGGTATGCACCACACGATAACAAGTCAAAAGAAAAAACTATTGAACGCACTCATTATCGAATTTTCGAAACTTTCGAACTGTCAGAAAGTTGAGGTTATTCTGAATTATACCGTTGCGATACTCTTTGAGCGAATACACAACATAAGAGGTATTTAATTTTCAGAATTTTTTAAAGTTATATTTTAATTAGAATAATTTTGTTTTCCGGACAATACTGCAAGCTATGGCTGAAGAATTGAAAAGAACTAAAAATTTTACAGTAAAAGAAAAAGAACTCATAATAAATTTGGTTCTGAAATACAAATCGGTAATAGAAAATAAGAAAACAGATTCTCTATCAACGGATGAGAAAAATGTGCGAAAACTTTTTTAAACACAACTACAGGTATTTGTGAAAATGAAATATTTGAAGATGGTAGTGAATTTATCTATTTTGGAATAAGTGAAGCAATAAAAAAATATTTTGAATCCAAGTATTCATACAGCGGACATGATCGAACTACTGTTTAATGTTGATGGTTTGCCATTATTTAAGTCCAGCAAAAAGCAACTATGGCCTATACTGTGCAAAATACATCTTGATCCTCACGTTTACAAGCCATTACAAATATTGTTAATTTTTTTTATAGACAAGGTAAATTTTATTATTTATAGCACAAAAAATTAAAAAAGAATTTATGTTGAAAAATAGCGTAAAATGGGACGAGGGAAACACTGCTCAGACCTACAGAGGCAGCTTATATTAAAACACCTTTCTGAAGGATAAACACACGATTATATTCAAAAAGCACTGCAAGTTTCAAGTAAGGTCATTGCTAATGCTAGAAAATGGATTCGAAAACCACAAACACGGGGCAGGAATGTGCGAATGGCTAAAACAGACCCGTTTTTGACTTCATCGGAAATAAAAAGCCAACTAAACGTTAATGTTTATTTATTTATTTATTTATCTACGCCAATCGGCATTATACATATCGTCGGCCTAAGGCACATATCCACCAGAAAATTGGGAACGCGCACAGTTTGCATTCCTGCATGTATTCTTCTGTCTCCACCAAACACCAAGCAGAAAAACTGCTTGCGAACTCATCTCATCCAGCTTGCGTACTGAATGTGAGCCAGTGTTGGAACTTCTGCGCTACAATTGTAGTAGATTTACTACATTTTAATTCTGCTACATTTATTTCCCATTTGCTACACTTCCACCACAAAAGCTTTCATAAAGTTTCATTACAAAAATTCACTGAGAAAATTTTATCATCGAAAACTAAGCGCTTCGTTTTTATGGCATGACTTTATTTTGAGCTACTTTAGTTTATAGTGTTGGCAACCCTGAAATTTTAGCCGCGTTAATAATTACTATTTGACAACCGATTGACTCCTTAAACATTAATATTCAACATCGGCAACTTAGAGCAGTGCGTGAGCCATAAATTGAGCAGTAATGCTAAAATATTTTAAGCCCCTGACTAGTATTGAAGGGTAAGTATAGGTAGTTTCTATTGAAAAGTGAATATTTTAGGATATTTTATTACGTAATTTTTAGTGAAAATGGGTCGAGCAAAGACAAATTTTGTGAAGACAACTCCGGTATTATGGAGGAAGAATGTGTAGATTTTACTTGTGGGAGTTCACCGGCTACTGCGGGTGCGGCTGCGGAGTCGAATAAAATAAAGCGCAAAAAATATATTCAAAAATATAGAACAGAATGGGAGCTGTTATTTAGTTGGCTAGAGAAACGGAATTTTACAGCTTTTTTGTAAAGTTTGCTTAAAAGGTATTGTAAACAATAAAACGTTCATTCAAAGGCATGAGGAAGGAAGTTTTCATAAGAAACGGGTAGAGGAGGCGAAAAGAAAGAGGTCTATTCGGGAATGTTTTCAAAATAATATACAGGGTGCGCCAGAGAAACTTACTTATTTGAAAAAATTCCCGCGCGGTGAGTGAGAGGGGGCGCATCCGGAGGGGGAAGTTCCCAAGTTTGTTTTTCCCTCCAGTCAGTTGCCATCATGCTCTGGTCTAGAGAGCAGCGGGCCTTCGCAGTCGAGAGCTTCTTTTCTAGCGGTCGCTCAGTTGCTGCTACGCAACGTGCCTTCCGCGCTCGCTTTGAAATTCCTCCTCACAGACTCGTTCCTGGCCGTAATTCGATTCTGTCGTGGGTTAACTCATTTCGGGAGTGTGGAAGTGTCGCTAAACCCAGAAATGGACTTCAACGGACCATCAGAAATCCGGAAAATATCGAAAGAGTGAGGCAGTCAGTTGTGCGTTCTCCCCGGCGTTCGGCTCGCAAACACGCAGCTGCTTTGGGAATTTCTGAAACCACTGTCCGACGAATTCTCCATGAAGACCTTCAATTTCATCCCTATAAATTGGTTGTTGTGCCAGAATTAACTGAACGCGATTTTGCTGCCCGTCAAAATGCATGTGGAATGATGATTGACGACCTGCCTGAAGACGCGGTTGTTTTTTTTCAGTGACGAGGCTCACTTCCACATTTCCGGCTGCGTCAACAAGCAAAACATGCGTTATTGGTGTGGTGTAAATCCGCGTGAGCTTCACCAGAAGCCACTTAATTGTGAGCGAGTTACTGTCTGGTGTGCGATGTCGGTAATGGGAATAATTGGTCCTTATTTTTTCGAAGAAAACGGACGCTCAGTTACCGTGAATGGAGCTCGTTACAGGAACATGATCGAGGAATTTTTTCTTCCAAGACTCGAAGAAATGAACGTTAGGAACGTGTGGTTTCAGCAAGATGGAGCCACAGCACACACAGAACGAAACTCAATGAATTTGTTGCGACATTTCCCCGACCGCCTCATCTCTCTCAGAGGCGATCTCCAATGGCCGGCGCGCTCTCCAGATTTGACTCCATGCGATTTCTTTTTATGGGGTTATTTGAAATCCCTGGTTTATGTCGATCGACCACGGACCACAGCACACCTCAAGAACAACATTCGCGACGCCATTGCCAACATACCGATTGATATGCTGCAAAGAGTGGATACGAATTTCAAAAATCGACTTCATTAGTGTATGCGCTATGGGGGTCGCCATTTATCCGATGTCATTTTCAAGTCTGCATGAAAAAAAAATGGGATATTGTATTCTCAAATAAAAAAAAAGTTAAAACAATAACTGAAGTACCTTTGTTTTTATTGACCTTTCCAATAAGTAAGTTTCTCTGGCGCGCCCTGTACATGTGTGTCACCCAATACTAGCAATATACCAGGTTGACAATCTAATTTATACGTACTATAAGATTTGCTAAATTTAGGTGGTATTAAGGTAATATACACTATTTTTACCGTGCACAGCGCCTCTACCGGAAATTTTCCCCACAAAACAGTTGTCAATAATTTGCCGTCGCGCGTTTATGACATTTCGTGCTTATAATAATTTTTCTGTCTACAGTCATCTAATCGTATATTCTAGGTGTCCGGAAATAGTTAATAAAAATAATAAATAATAATAACATCATATTCGTATGTGAAAGTCGTTTTTAAAAATTTTCATTAAAATGGATGTAGCAAAAAAAGGCATCCAAAACGAAAAATTTTGAATTCCGCGCAGAAATAGCGAATTTTATAGACGTTTGGCGTCAATATATTAAGGATCTGCAAGGAAATAAAAGAAATGTCCACATATTAGAAAAAATGAAAAAGGATTTGTCCGATTGCTACAAGGATAAATTTGGAAGTCGGAGAAATTCGTACGAGAATCAACAATCTGACAAAGAAATTCAGGTTTGTATCACTTTGTTGAAGAACGCTAGCATCCAGCATCTGCATCGCAAAACAAGACTCTTAAACATGCGTGGCCCAAATTCAATGTAAACGATATAATTTGCGTTTGTTAATATAATAAAGGAATTTCATAATCGTGTTTGTTCATCTCAAGTTTGAAAAAAGTTTAACTATAATTCCACATTCCACGTGTGTTTCCGTCCGTTCAAGGTTAAACAGCATATATTTCCCTGATGATAGAATTTATTCAGTTTTTGAGAAATTTTCTTAACGTGATTAAACGATATAATTTGCGTTTATTAATATAATAAAGGAATTTCAATAATCGTGTTTCATAATCCGAAGTTCACTGAGTTTAATTATTGTTTAATTTGAAGGATTTAACAGTTTTAAAAGTTTATTTACCGTGTGTGTTTCGCTCGTTCAAGGTTAAACGGTACCTATTTCACGGTTGATAGAATTTATTCAGTTTTTTTGAGAGGTTTGCTTAAACGTGTGTTGAAGGTTAAACGGAACTTTACTGTCGTTATCGATCCGATGTCGTCCTTCGAAGAATTAGTGAAGGCTCAAGAGCTTGTTTTCGAGCAATTAGAAAAGTTCGAGTTTGTAGCAGCATGTCGCCACTGCATTGGCAACACCAAAAATAATTTTCGAGAAACCAAGTCCGAAAAGTAACATCCGATTTCACTTCTCCTCAGTCAGTCATAACGTGAAAATAAAAGTAGTCCTACTATAGAAGCTTAGTGAAATAATCGCTGTAAAAATTATATTATATAAGTTTATAATTGAATATACATAAGTGAATTGTGGACATTGAGTTTTATTTTAACCGTCAGTAATAATGTGAATTGACGACATTGCGGCGCATAAAAAGAAAGACGCCACAAGTTGAATCATAAGAAGTCGCCAAAAGAAAGACTAGCGAGCGTCGGGCATGTTGAAGGGCGTATAAACGCGTTAATGAAAATTGGGGAAACATTTAATGCTAACGATGAGAAGATTCGGGGCTCTATCAAAGATAGACAACATCCTTACTTCAAGGGGGACCTGTATGGAACCTGTAATGGATTTATACTTCGACCTTCAAGGAATCCTCAAAGATCTGCCGTCTAAATTAACTTCAACATCAGAACCCTCTAGTAGTTTCGATTTCTCGCACAGTGTTTCTCCGGTTAATTATTAATTATTCTTAACATAAATAATTCGTAATAATATTAAAATGGCCGATAAAACCAAAACTGTGACCGGGAAAGTGCAATCAAGGAAACAAACACCCTTATGTAACCCGTCGCCTGTAATGACTAGGGGTTCTGTACGAGCGACCTCGGAAAGTTGTCAAGGAGAAAAATCCGTTGAAGAATTACTTGTGGACTTGGAATCGCGCTTTTCGAAAAAGATCGATGAACTTTCTGCGACTTTCCGCAATGCAGAGGCCCAAATTAATGAATTCTGCAGTTCCATCAAAACCTTCAGCGATCATCTCGACTCGATCGAAGTTCGCCTAACGGAAGGGTTAAAGTCCATTGCAGAAGAAAATAAAAATCAGCTGACAGAGATCAACAACACCATCATGACTCTGCAAGCAAGGGTCTCTGACCTAGAACAGAAGTCCAAAACAACCGATGATTCAGAAGACCTTCAAATACATGTAATCAGTTCCCAGCTAGCTGATAACGCACGAAAGCTGGATGATATGCGGCGGGTCCAAAGACTGAGTGACGTGATCATTCGGGGTATCCCTGTTAAACCCGATGATTCACCACAGAGGATCGTCGCTGAACTGGCGTCGATGGTCAAGCATCAACTCTCACCCTACACTGATGCTTTTCGGCTGCGATCTGGCATGCGCCAAAGGAGTGGGCCCATAATTGTGAAATTCTCTGGACAGCGTGAAGCGAAGGCGTTTTTGCAGGCTTTAAAGGTAAATCGGAAGCAAAGATTCATGCTTTGTGAGCTGGGTGGTTTCTCTGCCGATACCCCAGTTTATGTAAATGAGAGCCTTTCACCTACCAGCAGCAATTTATTGCGGGAGGCCTTAAATTTGCGAAAGCTGGGATTGGTATATTCCGTCTCCACTAGGGATGGCCTGGTGCGTGTTAAAAGGAAGCAAGAGGAGCGCTTTGTTGTAATACGAGACGTCTCCCAATTGCAATGCCCGTCGGTGGAAGCTCTGGAGTCACTCTCTATAAGCGTTTAATGATATTTTTGTTTTTAGTTTTGATTTTTTTTTTGCGTTTATTTCTCTCAATTTTTATCTATTTTTGTTTTATTTTATATTAATTATTTCTATTTTATTTTATATTAATTATTTCTATTTATTTAATTTATTGTTATATAGTGTATACATCTTCTTTTCTGTAACTATAATGATTCCTTTCTTTTCAGTTAGTATTCATGCTTTAGCTGTGCTCTTTATTTTCCTCCTCTTTTCTCAATCTGCTTTCGCTTCTTGGCAGTGCTCATGGGTCGAGCTCCTTATTCTCTTATATGTCACATAGTCTTAGCTGCGAAGACCGGGTGAGAACGCTTGTCAAAATCCTTAGTTCGCTGCACAAAGGATTCAACACCTGCATGCTTAATTCGCGAAGTATTCGTCCTTGACGAACGTAATATCTGTTGTTTATTGTTGCTTGACTTCTCAAAAGCTTTTGATAGCGTCAATCACGACCTGCTCCTGCGAAAACTGCGTCACAAGCACATTTTTCTCTTTCTGCACTTAAACTTTTGCAAAGTTTCTTATCTAACCGCTCTCAAAAGGTTAAACTAGGTGACTCTTGTTCCTCAAGTGCCCTTCTTCACGCTGGAGTCCCTCAAGGCTCCATTCTTGGACCTCTTTTATTCAGTATTTTTATTAACGACCTTCCCTTAGTAGTAAAATATTCTAAGATTCATATGTATGCAGACGATGTGCAGCTTTATCTCCCAGCCCCAAAAGATCAAATACATTTATGTGTGGAGAAACTTGCTGCTGACTTGCGTCATGTATCCTACTGGTCGACATTAAATTTACTGCAGCTAAATCCTTCGAAGTCCCAGTGTATTTTTTTCTCTCACTCCGCTACTGTTCGTCCTGACCTCTCCGCTATCGCGTTAAACTCGGTTCCTCTTGTTTGCGTTGATAAAGCAAGAAATCTTGGGGTGGTACTGAATAGCAGCATGACCTGCTGCGATCACATTAGTTTTATTGTTGGAAAAACCTATGGACTCCTGTCAAGACTTCGTTACCATTGTGGCTTGCTAAAGAGGTCTGTACGTATGAATCTGCTTAAAGCCCTAATACTACCTCTTCTAATGCATGGCCTTTCCATCTTTCCCTCACTCGATTCTTCTTGCGCCCGTAAACTTGAAGTAGCGTTTAACGATTGTGTACGTTTTGTTTATAAGTTACGCCGTTTCGACCACATTTCACCCTTCACGAACACAGTTTTGGGCTGCTCTCTAAATGAATATCGTGAGTTTAGGCTTCTACGACTGTTTCACGATATCCTTCATGAGCGTAAACCTGCATACCTCAAGCAGTTTGTGCAGCTTTCGCAATCCCTCAGAAATAATAATTTAATAATTCCTCAATTTCGCACGTTAATTGGCCAGCGTTCTTTCTTTGTCTTCGTAGCTCAACTTTGGAACTCTCTCCCTGTTAATTTACAACGCATCGATTCATTGGGAATTTTTAAGAAGCAACTTTTTGAATTTATTTTAAATAGGGCGGATTAGAGCATGAATATACAACTATTTTGTTCTTATTTTTACTTTTTTTTTATTTTTTATTTTATTTCCTGTTTTATTTTCTTTCTGTTTTTGTATTTTACCAATTCTTTTTTTTCTTTCTTTTTATTTCTTTTTTTTCTCCTTTAATTTTATTTCTTGCTTTATTTATTTATTTTATCTTATTTCTTGTTCTTTTTAAGTTATTTTTTTTTTTATTTTTATATTATTTTTTTAAGTTTTTTCTTTTTTTATATTGTGTTTTTAAGCTTGTTATATCCAATTTGTTAATTAATGTACTAATTTATAAGATTTGAATCTGTGTACATGATTTTTCTAAATAAACAAATAATAATAATAATAATAGTCGAAAAATTCCTAATAATGAATGGCAGAATATCCCCGTGCCGATGCAGGTTCCACCCACCAACGAGTCAGGGTTTAGTGACATCAAATTACCCCGAATCACACATCCCACCTTTTCAGGTGACTACAACTCATGGTTGTCATTTTATGACATGTTCGATTCCATTGTAAATTCGAATTCAAAATTATCCCCGGTTCAGAGTTGCAAAATTTCTTAGAAGGCCGCTTTCGTGTGTTAGAATCCCTCCACCCTCCAAAACCCCCGTTGAAGGTCCCGACGATGCCATCAGAAAGGATCACTCGCTCCTATCATATCACCCGTTACACATGCCCTGCATGCAAGGCCAAAGGCGCTCAGCGCTAAGACAATGTCCTCAATTCTTACAAATGCAACCTCCAGAGAGAGTAACGTTTGTGTCTTCTCAACGCCTTTGTTTTAATTGTCTGGCTCAAAGTCACCAAGCCAGGAACTGCCCTAGTATTCAAACATGCCGCCTCTGCAATAAGCGACATCACACCTTATTACACATCCCAATTAGTTCCAAAGCAACAGCTGAAGGAAATGATACCCATGAGAAGCACCCCAATCAAAATATGCAGCCCGGCATGACGACATCACCCAACACAGTGTTATCAGGTTTAGCGCGTGATTGTACAATGGCCTTGTTAGCCACTATGCTCGTCAAAGCTTCCACCTCGCAAAGAGAGCCTATAGTGCTCCGAGCGCTAGTGGACCCCATCCCAAACACACTTTCTATTTATGATTGCATATTGATTTACAATAATGATGACTTTTTCAGAGACGAGATTGCTAAACGCGGGGGAAATCAGGTGGGTCCCCGTCTGATTGGGAGTATTTTGAAGTGTTAAACGAATTTTTGGGATCGTTTAAATGCAACAAAATGAATGAATTAATGGAAGAATCCCTAGCTTTGGAAATTGGTAAGAAGAAGATTTGATAGTTGATTTGAAAGTTGAAATCTAAAATTGTAATAAAGTAGAAAGTTTGAAATCTAATTGTGATATTCTAGAAAGTTTGAAATCCCTAAATTAAAGTGTAATAAAGTTGAAATAAGAATAAATTTGAAATCTGGAAATCGGTAAATTAAGTTACAAATAAGATTGTGAAATAAAGAATTTTTGATCATAAAAAGTATTTTTACGTTGAAAACCTAACTATTTATGTGAATTCAAAACAAACAAAGATATATTGAAACATGAACATATGTATTTCCATTTTTCATTTATTCTCATATTTTAGACTTGCTGTCCTTTTCTTTATCAATTCAATAAATCTATTGAATTTGATTGAATGGAAATTGATTGACTCGACTGTCTAATGGCAAGTCGAAATTATTTGTTTATAGTTTATACATTGTGAAGTGTTGTGTTTTGTGCAAAGGTAAATATTGTGTTAGAATAATGAGGGCAGAGGAACTTTCCATCTTTCTCCAAGTTGTTCTATAGAATCTCTTCTGGGTGCGTGTAAAATGGCGGAGCGCAGCACGGATTTCTTTAATTAGGAATATAATATTCCAGCAGGTTATGGACCCGGCTCGCCTCCACTGCGCACAGTTATTATTAAAAAGAAAAAGTGAAACTATACGAAAGCACGAGCATACGTGTACTTTCAATAATAATAATAATAAATAAAATAGTGCAACGATGTGAATATTAATTGCAGAAATGTGAAACGATGAGAATAAAAGGTCAAAATTTCTATTTTGCACAAATATTAATATTATTAAATTGATGCATCTGAATAACATTGTTAGCTTAGCAAAACGACAGGAAATTGAACAATTTAACAATAATAAAAAATTTGTGAATAGAATTTTGTGAACGAAGTGCATGCACGAAACAATTTATATTGAATGTTTTTAAATCTAGTGTAAGTTGATGAATTGAAGTAATTAATGAATTGTTTTTATTAATTTACTTAGACGACAACATACTAGACACCTTTTACAAAAAATGTGAAAACACCTTTTCCTTTGCTGAGAATCACCCTGGAGAAAAAGTTACAGTTACGAAAGAGGGTGAAGATATTCTCCTTACTGTGCAGAACGTAACGCCATATAGAATAGGTGCGAAATTAAGAACTCGTCAGAACTGTGGAGTCGTTCAGTGTTATGAATTTTCGGTTTTTGTGTTTTGAGTGTTTTTGCTACTTAATAATTAGTGTTCCTTCTTTAATTTTGAATCCACTTGCCTTTTTGAATCTGAAATCGTGTTTTTGTGGCAGTGGATTCTCTCTTTTGTTTTGTTTTTGCATTGTGGTGCTCCGTGTCGTGTTGTGTCTGTGCGCTTGAAGCAAGGTGGGTGATCGTCCTTATTGCCTGCCACGATTTTTAATTTTTTAATACCTAGTTTTTTGTTGTTAGTTGAAGCCTTGAGTCGATTTTTTTTTTCATTATTTGTATTTATTTGTTCTTGGTTTCTTTTTTGTTGGTTAGAATCTGTCTTGTTTACATTTTGGTGGTGTCGCCTAAATGTATGCAATGTTTTGTATTAATTTTTCTTTTTTTTTGTTTTAATATTGGCTCTCAAACTTTTTCTGAGTTTTGTTTTGTTTTCGGCTTCAAATTCTCTTCACGAATAATTTTTACTTATTTATTTATATATATATTTTTCTTTATATTAATATATATAATTATGGCGAATCAATTGTACAAGAGGTGTTTTTCGGAAATCGCTCGTGATGGGATTTCCTGTGACGGGGTTTGTGGAGGCGTTTTCCACCCTTCTTGCCTTAATACCAAGGTCAGCAGCAAATCGTCGGCTCCTAGAGGGCGTACTTGTGGCGAATGCTCTGACATTAAACCCTGTCATGTGCTGAGATTGGTGAAAGACATCTCTGACGTTTTTCTCGTTGGTCACGAAAAAGTCATGGATCGTCTCAACTCTTTCTCCAGTAATATCTTGCACTTTCAAATGTTAGCCGATGACGTCCAGTCTATCAATGTTCGGCTTGACACGTTGTCTGACGCTCTGGGCTCTGTTGTGACCAATACGGGTTCTTTGATTGAGAAATTTGAGAAAATTTCTTCCCGAGTTGCAACAGCACTAGAGTCGTTAGACGACATACATTCGGCGTTGCTTAATCCGGTCGCCACTTCTTCCGTCAACAATCTTGTGTTCAGATGTGGAAGTTGTCAATTGCTCTGGTTTGATATGATGTGTACAATCTATTAAGCAGATCTAGCTTAAAACATAAAGGCTAGTCAGTTACTGTCAGAACGATATGATAAAACGATTCTGTAATAATAAAATTACCTTTACAGGCAAGGTAACGATGTCAGACGATGAGAAACGAGTTGTTGACGACGCGATTGAACGATGCGAACGAAATGGCGATAGGTTGATTATGCCTGAAATCCAACAAAATATTGCCGCAGATATAACCAATAAAGAAAATGTAGAGGAGAGTCATAAATCTGTAGAAAATGAGAATGATAGAGATGTTTTAAGAAAAATAGTTGAAAAAGCAACAGCTGCTGTCACAAAGGCTAGTGTTTAGTGCAGATTGAATAAATTTACACTAAAGATAAAAAAAGGAAATTTGTAGGAAAAACACACGTGTCAGTTAGAATTCCAAATTGTTTTTATTTCAAAATTGTCTACTTATATCCTAACAGGTAATCCTTAACTTTTAACTTAAACTTGTATTCCTAACCAGTAACAGATAATATTGTTTCGGTTAGGTGGTTATTAATATATAATTGAAATATATGAAATTTAGATATATCCAGACAGCAACTCAATAGCTAACATAAAGTTAGTATGTAGAATTGCACTGAATATATTCTAAGTTAACTAAATGAGGATATAGCCAGACAGCAATTTAATACTAACAAGTTAGTATACAAAATTGCACTGAGTATATCGGTATACTTTCTGAAAATAACAAGAAATTGGTTAGTAAATCAAACATATATCATTTCCCAGAACCACCAATTTGGCCCATAGAAATTAAATGTTTGATGAAAAATACCTTGGATTAATATTATTTTGCTCGCTGAGTACTGGAAAAACACTTGACTTAAATATCTTGTAACTATCGCTGTGAAACACTTTCTTTGACTGTAAAAAGACAAGAGAGACTGATTGCTTCTGGTATCGCGTTTTTATACACCAAAACCAACGGTCCTAGCTTGAACTGCATTGCCCTTTTTAGGTGGGGGTAGTTATCCTTTATTATTAAATAAAATATACCTTTAAAGTATTACCCTTAATTTATTCAAGTGTAATTATTTTTCTCCTTTTAATTTTATCAAATTTCCATTAATTTTATTATAATTTTCTTATTTTTTCTTGAGTTTTCCTGTGTACTAAAAATATCCTTTTCGACCATTTTCCTTATTTTCTACTGCAATACCATAATTATATTAATTTATATATTCATCCTTTTTCCATATATTTTCTCTTTTTCTCTTATTATCTTTATGTAATTTTTATGTTTATTGAAATATCTTTTTATACATAAAATATTTCGTTTTTCTGGCATCACCGCCGGATTCTGCGTGAAATTTCACCTCGATTTCATGTATCATATGTTGCTACATCATGAAGTTTGACGTTTCTGTATAACGTCAACTTTTCGCGAACGCGCGCGCGGTAATTTTCGCGAAAATGTATATCTTCGTGTTTTACAGGTAAGTATAGGTGATGGTGGTGGTGGTTTTCGATTGTGCGGTGTTTGTGCTACGTTTAGGTGTTACTGTGAGTAATTGTTGGTTAACAATTACTATTTTTCGTAAAGTTGGGTTATGTATGAAATACACCCCTTTTTTTATCATTTTACCTGTGTTTGATAGTTATTTTAACTATTTTACATAGGTAAAATGTCATAAATCAGGTGCTTCATTACCTTATAATGTGTTGTGTTACTGATGTATGTTATTTGTGATGATTGTATTTGGGTTTCATGTAATGTATTTGTTGTTGTTTTTTGCTTGCATGTCAACAACTTTGTTCTTTTAATTGCTATATTTATATTGAATATATTTAATACTTGAATTTACTTGAATTATATTTTTTTTTCTTTTTAGCCACATTGCAGCAGTATTTCGGTGGTTACAGGATGTGGCACCTTAACTGGGTAAGTTTCTTGTGTGTTTTATGTTTATTGCATTGTTTTTATTTTGGTGTGTTTTCTTTTCTTTGTTTTTTTTTTTAAGCAGGGATTTTTCATGAAATTTATAGCCTTTAATATTAATTCACTATATTGTTACCTTTTAGGTATATTGGTACAACATGGGATCAAAGAAGGTTGAAAGGAAACATAAAGACAAAAAAAAACAACAGCAACCCAAACAATTCTGGATGATTATTATATTTTGGATTATTATTATAAGTATGCGGTGAGTTTTATTGTATTATTATTTTTTATCTTATATTTATTTATCTGGGGCTGAACAGCTAGCGAAACCACTAATAAGGTTTTAAATTTTTTGAAAGCTGGTCAAGACTCAGAAAAACAGAATAGAATTTCGCTTGAAAATATGATGCGAAATCAAACTAAAGAATTATATGAAGCGATTAAAATGCTAAAAGAGAATAACTATGATGAAGAGGAAGTCGAGGAAGAGGAAGATGAGCATAATGAAGGTGAAAATGCTTCAGCTAAACAACAATGTTATGTCAGCAACTGTACGAAAACAACTGTATAGCATTCAATAAAATCCCAACAAGGAAAAGTGTTAGAAGTTGACTTTGTCGCGTCTTGGCAACCCTAAAATTCACTCCACAAAATACGCTGTTGCTGCAAATCAAAGCACTCGGTTTTTTTTTAAATTGTTCACCGGTTTTTGTTTTGCTCACTTCTTGCTGAAGCTTCCGTGAGATAAAGGCGTTTTTTTATTGTTGTTCCCTGGACAAAAGGAATAAAGATATTACATTGAAAGTTTAGTTGTTTTTATTGTGATTAAATAAATTAATTCCAAAAGGTTATGGGCCCACGTTTCCACTGCGCCATAATAGATATAATAAAAAAAAAACTTAGAAAAAGTAGAGTGAGCAGTTAGAAGTTTGTTAGAAAAAGTGATAGAAGTGATAAGAGAACTAGAGGAATAGAGGGTGTGAAGAATAAAAGTTAGGAGTTGAGAAAATTAGAGGTTAGTACAAATTTTGACGTATTAAAAATAAATTATTTCAATATAATTTCATTCGAGATTATTTTCAAAAGAAACATTACTTTTGTTTTCTGGTTGTTTTGTATTAGAGAAATTAGAGTAATATAAATTAGAGACAAGTTGAAAAGTTTTCGTTGTGAAGCTGTGTTAAAACTGTGTGCGTACATATGTATATCGGTCTGTTGAGCGCGTCATTGTACGGTGTCTTCCGAAGCGCCGTGTGTAGACAGTCGCTCCTAAAATTACATGATAAATTGAACGTGTGAGAAGAAAAACAGTAATATTCCAAAAATACCAAAAACGGGTTAGATAGCCATTTTGTAATTTAAATGTAGGTCTATCGTTGAGGAAAACATGGTTAATATTCCCGACGATCCTGTCTGTTAAGTAAAGCTTAGGAGTTTGCAATGTGTGGAAGAAAGATAATATTCCAGGAATGTTACTGTTCTTCCACTCAGACCCCATACCCGCGTAATACTCGTATCTGCCACAGCGCTGTATCCGCGGTTTTCTCACAGTAGGCCATGAGTTTTGTCGTTATTCATTGTTGTTTGAAGGTTTGTGGTCACAAGCTGTGTTTCACAATAAGTGTAAAGTGAAATTTTATTATAGTAACACATTGTTTGTAACAGTTATAATAGTGCAAGTGCAAAGTTCAATTTAAACTATGTCATCTAACTCTGAAACTGATACAGAAGAGCCTAGACGGAAGAAGGGCAAAGTAAACAAAAAACGGCATTTAAAAGAGATGGAAAAATTAGGTAGGGCAAAGGGAGAAGAGTTTGTTACCCACAAAGGATATTTAGTAGAAGCTAGAAAAACGGGTCCAGACTGTGGTTGCAAGAAAAAATGTATTGAAGGTTTTACTGATGAGGAGAAGCAGTCTATTATAAATACTGTTTATAATGGGCGTCCTAAAAATGAAAAGGACACTTACCTTCTAGGCCTCATTGACAGGCATGAAGTGGCCAGACATCGCGCCTTAACAGGTGATTTAAAGCAAAACTCGTCATCCTTCAAGTACAACGCAATGAAAGGCACATGTCGCATCCAAGTATGTCGTTGTTGAGGAACAACGTCATCACAACGACAAAAAAAAAATAACTCCCACCAAAACTTTACAACGACGCCAACTCGATATGCCCCCGTCCGATATATTTTTCTTAACAATACATTTTTTTCCCCAAAATGATCGAGCACATTTTTAACGGGATTGATAACATGATCATTTCTCATCGATGGACCTCAACGAAGAAAAATTTCACACAGGATGGCACTTGGCAGCGAGCATCCACCGAAGCAACAGTTTTAGTATAACATCTCTTGAATTAAAATTAAGTAACTAAAATATTGTGAGAGTAATAAATATTGTGAATTATAAAGTAAAGTCGTGTTTATAAAAAGCTCGCATCAAATTAAAATCCACCTCAGCCCCTGGAAAAAGGAATTTGGAACCATCAGAAGAAATCCCCGTTTGGGCGGATCCGTCAACCCCGAAACTTCAACATTGGTCCTTCGAGCCGGATCAGCCCTGTAGGACAACGGTTCACCCCCATTTGTTTGCCACCGATCACAAATTGCCTCGCGGGAATCCGTGGGTCGTGGATTCTGCACCACGTGGAAAGACAGCAACAGCGGCCCGCTATTTTAAAGTCGTGCGACACAATACAACGCACACCGAGTCCTTGTCCTCCACCCCAAAACCTCAGGTGAGTGAAGATATAGTTTCATTTTATGTCTGCCAACGCAAATTACATACATTCGTATACTATAAATTAAAATAAAACAGTGCTGAAGGTAAATCCATGAAGGCGAATCCCATTTAGAGCAAAAGGTGACAACTATCATAGCGGTAATCGCAATAATACATACAAATTATGGTGATCGGTTGATAAAGTTAATTCCAGGTGGCATCTATTCAATAGTGTATATTATAGTGTTTTCGGCTAACGGTCCAGTTTCCATAACCCGGGCAAAACGTTCAATTTAAGCATTTCGCGAAGCTGAAGCAAGTCCAGAGTTCGAACCAACGGTGCGCTCTCACATTGTTTTCCGTATAGGCTTACAAATTCTTTGTTTCGCAAATGAATAGAATCCAGTGTTGTAAATTAGAATTCTTCCTAGTGACATGTGATAAAATGTTAAATCTGAGTTGTGCCGATCTTACATAAAATTTTTCTCTGGTTTTAAAATTTTAGTTTAAAGAAATTCTAGGAGTATATACATCCCGTTATATACTTTGCTAGAGTTGGGCCGATTTTATATAAAATTTTCCTCTTATTTTGAAATTTAGTTTAAAGAAATTCTAGTAGTATATACATCCCGTTATATACTTTGCTAGAGTTGGGCCGATCTCATATAAGATTTTTCTATTGTGTTGAAATTTGAAATTTAGTTAAAGAAATTCTAGGAGTATATACATCCCGTTATATACTTTGCTTGAGTTGGGCTGATCTTATATAAATTTTCTCTTTTGGTAAAAGTTGGGCATTTTCGTCAATAAACTCGATAGCTACGATTCGATTTTACCATGCGCGAACCGTCCCCAGAACCAAATGGCCAAGACCTTACTACAATCACGGTGCTCCTCGCGAAGCAGGCGTCAACGGGCGAGCAACTCCGGAAGTTTTGGGTCAACCACAATAAATCTCCAAAACATCGAATAACTCCTGGGTACCTGAGGGGTAGAGTAGACGCCTTAGATAGGTTGTGGGACCGATATCAGATTCAAGATCAAGAAATTGATTCCGTCGCAACCGCGAGCGATCGCCAGTCATTGGAATATTTCACCCAAGACCACTATGGCCAGACCGAAACTCGAGTAAGTGACTGGAAAGGTACTTTACTGGATTTGTTAGGCGAAGGCGGCCCCAGCAAAAGTAGCGACACTCCCGAAAATTGCGCTTCGATGAATACTTTGACCCCGGTAGTCTCCGATCCCTCCAGCCTCAGGTCACAGTGGGATATTAAGCTGCCGCGCATCACCCTACCCGAGTTTGCAGGGGACTATAAAGACTGGATCACATTTCACGATTTATTTGAATCTTTGGTTCATAAACACCCCTCCATCTCCGAAGTTCAAAAGCTTCATTACCTGAAGAGCAGTTTAAAGGGCGAGGCCCATCACTTAATTCGACATTTGACTCTTACCCAAGCAAACTATGAAAGCGCGTGGCGTATGTTATGTAATAGGTACAAGAACCCTCGTTTATTAATTACACGTTACGTTCAATCGCTCTTAACACAACCCTCGGTCAACTTTGAAAGTTCAGCCAACATTCGTCAGCTTACAGACACTACAAATGAATACTTAGCAGCACTCAAAGGTATGTCGATTAAGGTGGAGACTTGGGATCCTATAACTGTAACTTTAATCGTTTCTCGGTTACCCGCTGATACCAGGAAGTTATGGGAACAGGACCAAGGATCTTCTACTTCCTTTCCCTCACTTTCGCAACTGCTCCAATTTTTAGAGAGCCGAGTGCGAGCTTTGGAAGCCACCCGTGATCAAAGACCCGTCCGTCAGTCCATACCGGTCAGAACTATTCCTATCGGGAGACAGGGTGAAAAACCCCCCAAGATCCACTCGTTTCATACTGCCCCCTCCCTCGGATGTCCGTGCTGCAACGCCAATCATTTAATAAAGGTCTGTCCCAAATTTAAAGCCATGTCTACACCCGACCGGAGCAGCCTCGTAAAGCGAAAGGGACTTTGTTTTAATTGTCTAGCCACCAAGCATCAAGTGCAACAATGCTCTAGCCAACAAGGGTGCTTCCAATGCGGCGCCAGACACCATACTCTGTTGCACCGAGAAGTCGATCGTCACCCTTCAACTCCACTCCACCCCTCTAGTCAAGAAGATAAAGGCTCGCAACAGAATCCCCAGAGTGTCGAACTACCGAATGTGTCATCATCCCCGGTTCTTACGTATTTCACGTTCAAGTCCCAGACCTCCCTTCTAGCTACCGCCCTGGTCCCTCTTCTCGCCGCTTCTGGTGAATTGATGATAGTCCGGGCTCTAATTGATCCCGGGAGTCAAACGTCGTTCATCACGACTGCAGCGGTGCAGCGATTACGACTGCCGAGACGGCGCGTTAGTACTGAAATTCATGGTTTATGCCAGACTCCCCTCACCAATTCAGAGTATACGGTTCAGGTGCAGCTTCATTCCACCGTTGATCCCGAGTTCCAAATGGACTTACAGGCTCTCGTACTGAGCACGCTTACAGGCACGCTTCCCCCCGAAAGAATTGCCCGTGGGCAATGGCAACATCTACATGGTCTCCCACTGGCAGACCCACTGTTTCATGAACCAGGTCCGATTGATCTAGTTTTAGGAGTGGACGTGTATGCGCAAATAGTCCGTCCAGCAATCCAAAAGGGAGAGGCAGGATCCCCAACGGCCCAAGAGACGGTTTTAGGGTGGATCCTATTTGGGAAAATTCCTCAGAATCCATCTTCTAGGGCCTCATCAATTGTCAGTTTACATAACCGGGTTGACATCGACGAATGTCTTCGCAGGTTCTGGGAAATCGAGGAAGTGTACGAGCCCCCCGCCCTTACCTCCGACGAGCGGCTTTGCGAAAAGTTGTATCAGGAGACTCATTCTCGCGATCCTAGTGGTCGATACGTCGTAAAGCTGCCCTTCGTTTCACTACCCATTCAGGAGTCTCAACTCGGACCATCCCGCGAAATCGCAATGCGGCGTTTCCGACATTTGGAACAAAAATTTCATAAGAATCCGCAGTTAGCCGAGGAATACATTAAGTGTATCGAAGAATACTTTACGTTAGGGCATGCGGACAAAACATTACCACCCCAGTGGGAAAATTCCAATGTCTCACATTGTTATTTACCCCATCATGCGATCGTAAAGGCCGATAGTACCACCACCCGGTGTCGTGTGGTGTTTGATGCCTCATGTAAAACCCAGAATGGGTTTTCCCTAAATGAACGCCTCCTAATAGGTCCGAGACTTCAACAAGACATTTGCAAGCTCATATTAAAGTGGCGCCTAAAACGATTTGTGTTCTGTGCCGACATCGAGAAAATGTACCGGCAAATCCTAGTTTGCCAGGAAGACGCCGAATATCAACGAATACTCTGGCGTCGGAACCCCGACCTCCCCATAGAAGATTGTCGATTGAAAACCGTCACGTTTGGGACCGCTAGCGCGCCTTACTTAGCTATCCGTACTCTCCACCAGTTAGCCTTGGATGAGGGAGCTAGCACCCCGAGGGCGGCGGACGCCTTAGTAAATGACACGTATGTAGATGACGTATATTCAGGCGCCGATGAGCTGTCCGAAGCTGTGTCTTTGCAAGCTGACCTCATTGCCCTCCTTCAAAAGGGAAAATTTCATCTTCATAAATGGTCCAGCAATCATCCCAAGCTACTGGAGCAGGTCAAACCCATCGATCAAGCTCCCCAATCCCAATCCGTTAGCGTGCTCCCGGATGACGTTATTAAAACCTTAGGACTTTTCTGGAATCCAACCACGGATCGTTTCAGTTTTCGCCTCCGTGCTGAAAAACCTAAATCCCCTTTCTCAAAACGCACAGTCGTTTCGTATATCGCCCGTCTTTATGACCCTTTAGGATGGCTGTCCCCCGTACTCATCCGAGCGAAGATTTTCATCCAAACTCTCTGGCAACATGGCCTCACCTGGGATGAAGCTTTACCTGCAGCCTTAGAACATCAATGGCAGCGCTTTATTGATTCACTTCCGGCGATCGAACGGATTGAAATTCCCCGTCATGTCCTACCATCGTACCCAAGCCACCTCCAAATGCATGGCTTTTGCGACGCCTCAGAGCGCGCCTACGCTGCAGCAATCTATCTACGCGTGGAAAATTCGCGCGACACACGGCTCTTCCTCTTAGCCGGTAAGACCAAAGCGGCTCCGGTGAAACCCGTCACTCTGCCCCGACTCGAATTGTGTGGGGCTGTCCTACTATCAAAGCTCACGAGAAACTTAAAACCTTGCTTACCGGTTCCAGACGATCAAGTGTTTTTGTGGACTGACTCCACGATCGTGTTATCATGGTTGGGGAGGCCGGTAAATACCCTGAAGACATTTGTCAGTAATAGAATATCAACCATCTTGACGAACATTGGGGCTCGAAAATGGCGACATGTGCCCTCTTCACAGAATCCCGTCGACGGAAGTAGCCGCGGAAGATTCGGGGAGGAACTGCTCCAGGATCCGTTATGGTTTGAAGGACCCCCTTGGTTAAAACTTCCCCAAAACCATTGGCCGCAAACAAAACACAGTCAGCCCGAAGATCCTCAGGTCCTCGAATTGCGACCCGTAAGAGGATTTCTGGTCCAAGCGTCGGAATGTTACCTGAACAGAATTCTGCATCGTTTTTCGCAGTTGAATCGCCTACTGCGGGTCACTAGTTACTGTTTCCGATTCATTCGCTATTGCCGCACCACGCACAATGGACCCCATAACCCTCCGCTGTCGCGTGAGGAACTCGAAAAAAGCCTTAAATTTTGGTGCCAATTCGTACAGTCAGAGCACTTTCCCAAAGAAGTTGACAATTTACGGCACGACCAACCCTTATCCCAACACTCCAAGCTTTTGTCGGTGAATCCTTTCCTGGATGGAGAAAACCTCATCCGCGTGGGGGGCCGTCTAGCGCACTCGGGTTTGCCGTATGAGGAACGGCACCCTATAGTGTTACCCCATACAGGACACTTCACGACACTACTCGTGCAAAACGCCCACTACCATACGCTTCATGGCGGCCCACAAATAATGTTGTCTTTCTTGCGGCGACGATATTGGATTCTCCGAGCCCGCCATAGTGTGAGAAAGTGCTTCCATAGTTGCTTGACTTGTTTTCGTTGGAGGAAACACAATCAGTCGCAGTTGATGGCGCAATTACCCGCGGAACGCGTCATTGTCAGTCGACCCTTCACGTACGTCGGAGTCGATTATACTGGTCATTTGGACATCAAGGCTAGCCGCGTTCGGGGAGCAAAAACGTACAAAGGATACCTGGTAGTTTTTGTATGCCTGTGTACAAAGGCTATCCACCTGGAAGTAGTTGGAGACATGACCACTGCGGCCTTCCTTGCGGCGTTTCGTAGATTTACGTCACGTCGAGGATCATGTAAAAAGGTGTTTTCTGATAACGGAACCAACTTTGTGGGCGCCAAGAAGCACTTAAATAAAGACCTGGAAATAGCCATTCACCAAGCCGGGAAGGAAGCCGCCCAAACCCTCAGTTCACAGGGCGTCGAATGGCATTTCATTCCACCCGCGTCGCCCCACTTCGGCGGCCTTTGGGAGGCTGGCGTAAAATCCCTAAAGTATTATTTCAGACGAATCGCTGGTAATCGATCTTTTGTCTATGAAGAGCTCATCACCCTTACTACTCAAATTGAAGGTTGTCTCAATTCGCGTCCTCTATGCCCGTTATCCGATGATATCAACGATTATGGTGCTCTGACCCCGGCCCACTTTCTCATAGGTTCCCCCATAGTGTCCCCCCCCGAACCAAATTTGTTGGATTGTAAGCTACACCTTCTTACCCGATGGCAACTCATACAACGGAGTCGGCAAGAATTTTGGACTCGCTGGAGCTCCGAATATTTATCACGGCTACAACAGCGCCCAAAATGGTGCCGCGCGCAACCTAATCTAAAGCAAGGCGACTTAGTTTTGTTGAAGGACGATCGCCTCCCCCCGTTAAAATGGAAACTTGGCCGTATTATAAAAACGCATCCGGGATCCGATGCCCTCGTCCGAGTAGTGACGGTCAAAACTGACACCACGGAACTCCAACGACCCATCACCAAAGTTTGTCTCTTGCCATGCCAACAAGCCGCCTACCCGGTGGAAAACTGATTCATTTGCCTCTTAAATTTAATTTCAGCATTCGCGCATTCATTAAAAACCTTATGTTTAGTACTACAATTTGAATAAAATGAAACATCTTCCTCATTTCCGGTGATCCCGCTTCCTTATCCTCCTTTATTACTAATATGATCTAAGTTGTAGAAGCCAGCCGAGCGAGCAACCAGATGCATCAACAAATCCGAACCAGTTGACTATTGAAATCAAGGATTTCAAGGGGGCCCAGAATGTTGAGGAACAACGTCATCACAACGACAAAAAAAAAATAACTCCCACCAAAACTTTACAACGACGCCAACTCGATATGCCCCCGTCCGATATATTTTTCTTAACAATACATTTTTTTCCCCAAAATGATCGAGCACATTTTTAACGGGATTGATAACATGATCATTTCTCATCGATGGACCTCAACGAAGAAAAATTTCACACAGGATGGCACTTGGCAGCGAGCATCCACCGAAGCAACAGTTTTAGTATAACATCTCTTGAATTAAAATTAAGTAACTAAAATATTGTGAGAGTAATAAATATTGTGAATTATAAAGTAAAGTCGTGTTTATAAAAAGCTCGCATCAAATTAAAATCCACCTCAGCCCCTGGAAAAAGGAATTTGGAACCATCAGAAGAAATCCCCGTTTGGGCGGATCCGTCAACCCCGAAACTTCAACAGTCGTAAAGCCTACATAAGCCTTCACGCTCTATCAAACTCAGTTGTGGCGCGATTGAATAAATTCGCTGAAAATAATCAGCACCCCCTTGGATATGAGGGGTAAACATTTAAGAAGAGGAAATTTATTGGACGCTGATATAATAATCAAGATTGATCATCATATTTCCTCATTCCCAAGAAAAATAGCACATTACACCAGCACCCCAGTAACCTATCTAGATGCTTCACTAACAAAAAAAAAGATGCACGAGCTTTTTATTGATAAATACCCTGAACTGAAAGGTGTAGTGAAATATGAGTATTATCTCAACCACTTCAATGCCAACTATGGATTCAGATTTGGACGGCCACAGGTAGATGTTTGTTCTACATGTGAAGAACTGTCTATAAAGATTAAAAGTTCAGACCTCAACAATGTAGCAAAACGAGTAGCTGCGGCAGAATTACTTGTTCACAAAAGACGGGCTCAAAAGTTTTACAAAAAATTTAAAGAAGTCGAAGAAATTTGTAAAACTCGAAATGATGTAGCTGCTATTAGTTTTGATTATATGCAGAATCTTCCTCTTCCCTTCATGCCTGTACAAGAAATGTTTTACCTTCGGAAACTATGGTTTTATGTCTTCAATGTACATAACATTGGCAGTGGAAAGGCTGTTTTCTATACCTATACTGAAGGAGTTGCCAAAAAAGGTCCGAATGAGGTCTGCAGCTTTGTTCTAGACTATATCAACGGCATTCCTGAAGAGGTTAAGGAGTTATACGTGTTTAGCGACGCCTGTGGTGGCCAAAATCGTAATCACACTCTTTCAAGAATTTTTTTGGCCTTAAGTATGAATGGAAGGTTTGTAGTGATCCACCACTACTTCCCAGTACGAGGACACAGTTTTCTGCCATGCGACAGGGACTTTTCTGTTATAAAGCGTGCGGTTCGACGGCTAGACCGCATTTACATCCCTAAAGAGTATGACGACATCATTGCAAACGCCAAGAAAATTCCACCAAAATTTGAAGTGAAGGAAGTAAAAAATGAGCATATTTTGAACTTCCACGAGTGGTGGCCACATTATTTCAAAAAGTCGTCTACAGATGTTGAGAAAAGGAATGAGAAGTTTGCTATCAGCAAATACAGGCATTTGGATTACACTAGTGACGGGTGTATAAGAGCTTCTGAGTACATCGATAGCCCCATAAGCTCAAAGTTCAAACTTTCTAAACGGCATCATAACATTATTTTGCTTCCTGAAGAAAAACTTTACGACGGAAAAACTCCTGTTAATCCCAAGAAAATCGAGGATATTAAAAGAGTAAGACAATACATCCCAGATGAACACCAGTATTTTTATGAAGAGGTACTTACGCTGCCTACAGATTTGGCTGACAGTGATGACAATGAATAAGAGCTGTCTAGGGAGTTGAAGGTAAGGCCACGCCTAGCATAATATCCTGCATCTTATTTTCTCATAAGTAAACGATAGTCCTAAAATCCTCTTTATATTTTACAGATTATTGGTACAAGGAAAAAAATAAACTATTATGTTATATAAACAGAGGAAGGACATTTAAAGAAAACTGAGGCCTTTAATCATTTAAAACGTGTGTTTTTAATATCCAAATATTGTTATTTTCTCTTTTCTGTATTCATCTTGCAACAAGTAAATACAAAAATATTTATCTATACCTATTTTTGAGAAAAATTTTATATTGAGTGGAAGAAAGATAATATTCCATGACACATTATAGTAAATATATACCAAACTAATAATCCGTGTAATTTTCTATTTTGAGATAATATTTAGGACCCATAGATCTACAAATTTACTATAATACGCTTTTTGTTTAAACTTCACGTTTCTTTGGTATATAGTTTTTTTTGATTTCCCGAAAATGATGTTTTTGGAATATTACTGTTCTTCTTCTCACACGTTCAATTACAAAAGTTCACGGAAATTAGAATTTTCGCTTAGAGGAATTTAGAGTAAATAAGATAGGGACAGGAATTTTTTTAAATTCTTATAAGAATAAAATCATAGATGTAAGTTTGAATAAAAATAAATGAGTTTGGTGCACTTGCGTGGTGGCGATATTCGAGGACGAAATGGCCTGTTTCGGGTCGGGAGAAATTGTTGTACATTTGTCGCGATTCCAGAAGCACGAAACAAAGTTTAAATAGAAACCTGGTATTAGATGAGTTTTGAGTAATAACAGAGATAAAAGATTCTGTTTAGGGCTCCGATAGCCTCTTTATAACAAACTCAGTGAATAAATGCGACGTTAGAGAAAAAGACTGCAAGGTTCACTCAATACTTAACAATTTATTTCAATTATTATAATCTGCTTATTAACTAAAATTTATTGTTTTAATCCAATTTTTGATCTTTAATTGTACAACCTTTATACACAGCTTTTCTCCTGCTCCGAAGTTTTCCTCTAAGTTTGGATGGTCTCGACTGTAGAACCTTTGTTGGTAACAAGCTTTCTCCGGGTATTTGGTACTCCTAGAGCTTTGCGTGGTCACGATTGTAGATCTCCCTGACAATGGTGGTGCGGAACTTTGCTGAAAGTTAAATTGCGTTTAATAAAGATATTTGCATTAGCTTCAGGGCAACTAATGCAACCAAGAATTTATATTAGCCCAGTACAGCTAATATAACAAGAAATTCAGAATTTATATTAGCCCAGTACAGCTAATATAATCAGAAATTCACATTAGCTTCAAAACGTCTAATGTGACCGAGTTGAGATCGCTTCGATTTCTACCTCACAAGCGTATAGAAGATCAAGAGTGATCTGAAGCTTTGGGCAACGCGCTCCGGTATTTATTTGCTCCACTGTAATGCGTCAGTGGGACCTGGTGGGGAGCTTTAGAACTTGTTGTGGATCGTGTTTCCTTAGCGGAGCTTGGTGGGGAGCTTCAGAACTTGTTGTGGATCGTGTTTCCTATGTGTGCGTCAGTGTTGACACTTGGCTGTCAGTTCTGTCGGCTCGGTAGGTTTTATAATTATTTTCATATGTATATTTTAATTTAATTATTTTTTTCTTTTAGGGTTTTAATGGGAGCCTAGGAGTTATGTTGCGGTGGAGCGCTGGATTTTGTCTTTCTTGGTGTTGTCAGGTTAGTATTTTTCTGTAAGAATTATTTCTTTGTGGTAATTTGTTTTCATTTTTAGGATGGATACTGCCGGCGGTTTATCCTTGATTGGCGGGACACGGGAATTATTGTAAGGTAAGTATGTTTGGAAATATCTGTTTGATTCGTGCTAATATTTATAATTTTAGGACCTCTTATAAGATTGAACAGATTCAGTTATATATTAATTATAAAATACTTTTAAATATTTTGTTTCAAAACCCGGAATAGATGGCAGAAGGAGGATGGAAGTACGACCCGAAAAGGCTGGTCGATTATCAGACCGACGAAGAGGATGCGTCGGGATATGAATCCCCGTGTCTAGAGTTAGAAGATTTAGAGGTGTGGAAAGACGCAGAAGAGGGTCCTGAAGGGAAAAATAGTAAGCTATTGAGTAAGTGGATTGAACTTTTTATTGTTAATTCATCTTCCGTCTCGCTTAAAAGTAGAATTGCTATAATTGCTATACAATTTGATTAGAGTTTAGTAGACTAAAGAGGAAACATACATAAATATTTAGGGATAGAGATCCAGAGAATAGAGAAAGAGGAAATCCAGGTAATAATAGTAAATTTTAATTTTGCAGCTGCACCAGAAGATAGAAGAGATAGAGATAGACGTCCTAGAGTAGAGGTGCTAGCGGACATAAGGGTTAGAGGTCCTGAAAAAGAAATTTTGGCTGGCCGTATAAAAAGCAAAATGAACGAAACAGCAGCGATGAACGCGAAAACGGCTACACAAAATCTAAGGACAGCCAAATATCTAGCCATAGCCGCAGTTAACTGCAGGGAAATTATGGCTGGAGCGAAGGCCATGGTAGACACCTTAGCGAAAGTCAGCAAAGACAACTTAGAGAGTGAGAGGCTCAGGCTAAGAGTGTTAGAGGTAAGAAATCAAAATACTAGTAATACTGGTTCATTAGAGGTTAGAGGTGTAAAGAGGAAATTAGATAATTCCGAAAAAGAAATAGAAGTTATAGAAAATAAAAAAATAAATGTAGAGGTAATGAATAAAACTGGACCACAGAATTGCAGCAACTCGAGCAAACAGTTAGAGTCAATGAATAAGGTGGTTGAGCAAGAATTATCAGGCGCGAAATTAAATATTAAAAGAGATTATAAATTAAAGAAAGATTCTAATTTTGACATTTGGTTAGATTATTTAAAGTCTGAATTAATGAGTAATGATTTATTAGATGTGATAGAACCTAGTCAGGAGAGTAGTCAAAATTGGTCAGAGGTAATAATTATTAAAAGGAAAAATTGGGTTAGAGATATTATAATTAATCGACTAGATAAAAAGTATCATAAGAAAATAATAAATATTAGAGAATCGATAGAGATTTTAAAAAGATTAAGAAGTTCTAGAAAATGTGAAATTAACGTTACTCATACGTCTGTAAGAACACGTTTATATGCTATTAGAATGAAGAAGGATGAAACTGTAAATGATTTCAGTGATAGATTTGATGCTATAGCTAAAGAGTATGAAGCATGCGAAGAAGTCATAGAATTAACAGACCAAGAAATGCGATCAGCATTTTATCAAGCTGTAGCGTCGGTCATTCCTGAAGTACGAAATACAGACTTACTTAAAAAACAAACTGTTGGACAAGAAATGACTTTAGATGAAATAAAATCTTATATTTTACAGTTAGAGGCAGAGAAAAAATTGGAGGATGAGCCAAAGACCTATAGAGCTCAGGGGCCTAACATGCCCATGACCATTGTGATGGGGGTAATCTATCGTCTTTAATTAGGACTAATTCGTTTATTTCTACGTTAGGACGTCCCTTTAGCCATTTTGGACGCTGCTGCAAACGGCGTAGATAATCATTGCTCCAACGATTCCAAAATGTTTGAAATAATCTCTGCACATAACGATATCTATCCAGACGGCTTATGTTTACATCTAGTACGGTGGGTTCTGGTGGCATAAGGATTGGACCTCCAACCAAAAAATGACCTGGTGTTAAAGCTGAGATATCTCGAGTATCGAATATTGGATTTGTGGAATGCTGCTGTTTTAGCTTCGATGCCTCGAATATGGGGTTGAATCGTTACCACGTCCGGGTACTCCGACGTTATCATAAGTAAAACGGTAGCGATAATCTACCGCAGCAAATAGAACTATTGAGTACCACCCCTTGAAATTAAAATAAATCAACACCTTCTAGTTTGGGAGGACTCACTTCGATGTGCCAGCCGTCAATCGCCCCAAAACACTGAGGAAATCCAATCTCTTCTCAGCATATTAATGTTCTGATTATTTTGACTAATCAACTTTAACGATATTGCAATATCCATTTTTGCCGCTTGCTACTTCAAATGTCAAATAGAAACACAAATGTCAAAGCAAGCTACTTCGATACTAGGTTTATGTGTGTCACGGGTCTGACTATATTATGATATCGAAATTATAATATCGATACGACATGTGTGTCTAAAGCATTAGTTAGCTATTTTAACTCGTTTTCAATATAAAATGTGTATTCCAGATTCTTTTTATTACCGTTTAAAATGCAGAAAACAGACAACCAAATTTAACCCAAAATGAACATTCTTTTGAAAGCTGGTTTTGCTAGTATAACCCACAATATAAATTTTGCGGAAAAAAACGATCGAAAAGGGGGGAAAATTGGCATTTTGTCATGTTCTCGATGTCCGATAGAGTAAAACAAGGGACAAAAGTGTCATCACATGTTCTTGCGTTCGCCAAACATCAGTTTCAAAAAAGACGTACACAGTAACTCTGAAAGTAAGCATTCATTCAATATTTTCTTTTTAATTTTTCAGAAGTGGGATCTGCCGAAAGAAATTTTGGGGATCCAGCCACGAGAATCTTAACGATATTAGTGAGTAGTGAGAATATAAAATTTTAAAATGGAGGCACAACAGTACGAGAACTGGACAGCACAAGCATTGAGGAAGGAGTTGCAGAAATTAAATTTAGCTGCGGATGGCAAGAAGTCAGAATTAGTTAAGAGGTTAAACAAGGCCGCCAGTGAAGAATTAGGAGCAACAGGAGGAGTCGCCGACGATAATATTGAGGAGCAACAAACTGAGGAACAAAAACCAAGAAAAATTGAGAGTTTTGAAATTGAATTAATAAAACAGGAGAGAGATTTATTGCTAACCCAGGGTCTACACGGGCAACGTTTTGGGCAACGGCAACTGGCAACATTGCCTGCCGGATAAAAGTTGCCCGTGGAGACGCGGTAAATTCACGGGGCAACGTTGCTCGTAAAAGTGTCAAGGCACCCGTTGCCTGTGAACTGATTTCGGCAACTTTTGTAAAAAACATGGCGGAAAATGATAGTAACGAGAAGTGCCATTTGTTATCTTGTGCCGTTGAGGTTAGGTTCGTGTTAAAATATATGTGAGTTTTTTATAAAAAAAAAATAAAAAATTAGAAAAGGGAGCGCGCGCGTCATTAGAAAAGGAGTTGTCCCAGGAAAGGAGGCAGAAATCTGGATCCGATTCAAGCTCGTTTCCTGATCATGAAGTAACATTTATAAGGGGAATGATACCACCGTTCGATGGAAGGGGTACCGACTACAAAAATTGGAGACTACAAATTGAGACAGTAAAAGAAGCTTAAGCCTAGTACTAAGTTCACGTGAAATGAAATTTAAATGGGCTACTCAATGTAAATTTTTACGAGTGAAAATTTCGCTTTTCAAAATTTCATTTGTGATACTAAGTTCACGTGAATTTTTTGGTGAATATATCAGACGTTGCTAATCTCTAGCAGATGGCGCTTCATGCATTCATCACGAGATTTCATTTTAATTTCATTTCAAAGAATTCACTTCGGCATTTTTTCCGCGTTGAAAAATTGTGACTGTTAAACGAATAAAGGTGTTATTAACGAAAAAAAAAACGTGAAAGTGAATTTATAAAAGATTTTTGACAATTATTAATAAAACGTAGATAACTATCAATTATTTCGAAATTTACTACGGTGAACTACGGACTACTAAGCTACGGTAACATATAAAATACACGGCTTTCTTTTGCGAGGGAGCACATGGACTGGACGCGGGAATGGGAGACCGTTATCTTTTCGGATGTTAATTCGGAATTTAATTTAGATGGGCCAGATGGTCTCACTCATTATTGGCACGATCTTAGAAAAGAGAACCCACCCAGAAGTAGTCGACATTCGGGAGGTGGAAATGTAATGCTTTGGGGAGCTTTCTCATCATATGGAAAGCTCCGCTTATGCATCATCCGTTCCAGGATAAACTCTGAAATGAACACGGATATGCTCGAAGCTGCCCTTATACCCTATTTGGAAGATGAAATTGGTGACCAGGTATTCGTCTTTCAACAAGATAATGCGCCAATACATGTCTCTCTTCATTCACGGCAGTGGTTTAGTGATCGGGAAGTGCCTCTGATGCGGTGGCCAGCATTGAGTCCCGATCTAAATCCTATGGAAAACCTATGGGGGATCATGGCGAGGCGTGTTTATGCCAACGGACGCCAGTTCAATGACGTCACAACATTTAAAAAACGTTATTTTAGACACGTGGGCGAACATAGACCAAGAACTTATCGGAAGCCTGATAAGATCAATGCCCAACCGTATTTTTGCAACCATTCAAAGCAACGGGGGACCTACCAAGTATTAAGAGTCATAAAAAAAAATTTCTTGCTATTAGTCATGGTATTTTCCTGCATTTTCTGAAGTGCTGTAACGGACGCTCCATATGAACTGAGCACCCCCCATCGAGTATGTACTAGCCGATATTGGCAAGGAATTGTGGTTTTCAACAATCTATTTTGATCTGACGTAAAATTATTGATTTAATAAGTTTATACAGTCTTTATAAGTAATTTTTTTTTTGTTAAATAGCTTAATCATGCATAGATCACTTAAATTTTTGTTGGTACCTTGAAAAAAAAAATGAATAATAAACAAATAAATAAATCAATAAATCAAATTAAGGAATATCGCGTTTTCCGGTAAATGAATTATATCCACGCATTGCCTGAATTATGAAAAGAAAAAAAAAATATCAATGATAATATACATATGTAAGGAAAGTAATTACACTGAGTAATAATACTTCCCTAATTGAAGTTGAATTCACCCAGTACACTCGATTTATAATTGCCACATTTTATTTGTCACACAATTAATTTTGTTATTCAATATAAAAAATCCGATTCGCAAAGAACTAGAGAAGAAGGGCTGCGGATAATAAACATTGAATGTTGTTTCTTTGTTTTTACAGGTAAAAGCTGTAGATAAAGAACTTGTTATTGTTAAAAGTTAATAAAACTCATCTTTGTTTTTACAGAGAAACTATTCGTTTTATTATTTCTAGTCCAGAAAGGAAAAATATTACGCATTATACATATAAAGTAGAAAAAAAAAACCCAAAGAAACCATACGCTAACAATTTTTTTTGTAAAATTATAAAATTAAAAATCCAAAATGGATTGGAAAAAAAAATTGACACGACCATAAAATCATTTCCCAATTCAAAGAAAGGATTTTTTTATGCATCTCCCTTGCAGACTCCTAGCGGTATCTACCGCTAGATGAGCTGATATCGCATGCACAAAAAAAAACCGGCGGCAACGCCAGTAATAGAAAATCAGGCGATTTTTGGGTAAAAGAATGGGAACGGGAAGCGATGGGCATGCTTTAACGTCGATCCCGAAAAAAATTTTAATTTTGTAAAATTAAATCGTGCGAATTACGTAACCATAAAGGAAATAGGTAAGGTAAATTGTTGTTATAGATTGGTGCACCTACATTTATACTTCGTGTCAGAAGATCTTTGAGGTAAGAGAAAAAAAATAAAGAGAACAACAAAAAAAACTCTTTTCAAAAGAATTTTAACATGTTAGTTAACTAATGAGCACAAAAGCGCAAGTAGCTTTAGAATATTAACTCAGTAGTGAAAACAGTGTCCTGGGGTATGGAGCGAGCAAGAGCTGTGAGTGGAATTTATATTCGTAGATTTGTTGGTAAATTTTGGTATAGTGGTGTAAAGGGTAATTTGAGTGATGAGTCATAAACTGTTGTGCGCATGTGTTGTTGAGTGTTGAACTTGGGCTGCGTGCCCGAACTCAAGGGTCGATGGATGAGTCATCCGGCTTGGCTGGAGGAACTCATGCCATGTGCTGGTCCGCGTGACCAGGGTGGTAAGCGTGGTTTGTGAGGTAGCTGCGTCGGGGTCTGCGTGACTTGAGAAGAAAGAAAATCCACAAACACGATGGTTGATTTGTATGGAATGCATTGAGTGTGAATGTACGCATGGTGGGCGTTTGGTTTTGTATTTGTTCCCACTCACACAGTATTAACTTACTGACAAATTCCTTTTGTTCTATTTTCTAGGACGCGACGGGTCTAGCACAGTTCCAATTACGAGCGGAGCGCGATAGCTGTCTATTGATTTTTCTTGTAATCGAATAAATTCGTGAAGCGTTTTCATACTTGTTTTTATTTATAAAAAAATATTTATTTTTTTTTTGTGTGCGAAAATATATTAACATTCGATTTACAAATAAATAATGCAGTTATGAAATATATTTTATGATGGGGTATTAAATAAATAAATGCGGTTATGGTATAGCGAGTTGCTAATTTAACCTAAATAAATGCGGTTATAATACATATATAAGATGAAGTAGATTTGAAAAAAAAATACACATATATATAAACAATGCGAGTATAACCAAACAAGTGAATATTAAAGTAAGGTAGAATAAATACCAGATAAAATATTGAGTAGAGTTTTGGGTTTTGTTTTTTTTTTTATAAATGGGTTTTTTTTTCTGCCGGACTGAAAATATAAAAAGTGATTCGCCAACATGGTAATGGTTGTCTAGACCCCCTCCCCTGTGTGGCCCCGGGAATTAAGGATGAGCCAAACTAAGATTTTACATGGCCCGTAAGGGTATATTGCCCAGAAGAAAGCGTGGACGTTCAGCCGGTGTATCCATATCATCCGATTATGTCAACTCCAGTGCCGATTGTAGCAGTCGCTACTTGTATATACGTTTTTCGTTGTAATAAGTTTTATTCAAGTATCCACTCAGTTTCTGTTCTAATAATTTTAAGTACAGTGTTTTTGGTTACGTCACAATTTGGATTCTCACTACTACTATTAAATACACTTGGGGAATTTGGATTGTCATATCACGTATGTATACACTGTACACAGAAACAATTTTAAAAACATAGCCACACAAATATTGTGATATTAAAAATTATTTTGAATTTTTGTAGGAGTATTAGTTAGGAGTTTATTCGATAAGGAAGTCTCCTATAATAAGTTGTATAATTAAAAACCGTTATGTAATTTTCGGTGTGATATAATAAAAAAATAGAAAAATCTTAAACTATTAAAAGCTACAACTATTAAATATAGTAATAGATAAATGTTAAATAAACGTATTAAATAAAAGAATAATATTAATATAAAATATGTGAAGTACAAGTTTTAATTGGCAATATATATACATATATCACTTATATATTGCAATGAGATGAGGGAAGACGCAAAAATTAGTACGTCCCCCATTTCACCGATTACAATAGCCGTTCAGCCAGTCCATCGGATTATGTTAACTAGATTTGATTATGTTAACTAGAATAAAAGAAAATATACATATACGAGTAGATATCAAAAATCAAGAGACTTAAAAGAAACGTTCAAACCAAATACTAGTGGTCTAGTACCTCTATACAGTTTGTTTTATTATTAAAAGTGAATTTTTAATATGGTTTTTTTATATTTGCTTTAAATGAGAAGAAGTATATAAATAGTAATTTGGTTGGCTCACAGCGTTTATATATAATGTTCGTTTTTTCATAGAAATAAAGAAAAAATTTATTAAAAACAAAAAAAAAATTTATAAAACTGGAAAAAGAATTTTATTTAAACAAAAATATGAATAAATAAAGGAAAAAATGAGTGAATATCGCGTATTCCGGTGAATGAATTTTATCCGCATATTACACAAAAAAAGAGAGAAATTTTTATAATATAATAAGAAGAAAAAAAAAAGAGAAAAAAAACAAACACAACTTATGGAATCCTATAAAAACAGCTTAAACAAATAATTAAAAATTTAAAATAATATAATTTTTGTGTGAATGTGTGTGAATGGATGTATGGATGTGTGACATAATAATAGACAATAATACAATATAAATATAATAAGAAGAAAAAAACGGATTTCCAAATGATTAAAATAAATAGAAACAAAACAACCTCTGCGAATTATTAATGATGCATTCTACAAAATAAGAAGAAATAAAACTGACGCTGACGAGTAATTCGTTATAGACCAAATTTTTTTAAGCATTATATGACGAAGATTTTAGAATTCGTTTCCGCCTTACTAAAAGAGCTGTTCAAAAAATTCTTGGATTGAATGAAAGTGATATAAAAAATACAACCGACTGGTAAGTAAAGTATCATGCTCCAGCCGCTCAAATTATTTCTATCGTGACATATTGGTCCTGCTGCGGAGAAAATTCTTTGTGTTTAGTAATCTTGAACTTGTGTGTTTATAATTGAAATTAGTTCTCACGTGAGTTTCGTGCTGCGTAAGTATAATCTCACTCGCTAAAATGCCGAATTTGAAAGATAAAGGCCAAAAAGTGTGACCGGGTTATACGAGGAGCAAAAAAAGTCGGTTCCGGGGGAATCAGTACACCATAAAAAAAGATATCGCAGGAGTTAGCACGTCGGCCGAAAAGTAGCGCGAGAGCTTTGAAGATATTTCAACGGACCCCAACAGTTGCTACGTGTTGCTGAACTTCTTGATGATTTTCAACTTGCTCTCGACAACGTTGAAGTGCAAAACTTGTGATGGGGACGTCACTTTTTCGCGAGCTGCAGATCGTGGCCTTGGATTTAAACTTGAGATTGGTTGTAAGTGCCCTTCGAGATTTGTGCACACTTGTGCTCTAATTGACAAGGCGTACGAAGTTAATCGTCGCCTTATGTTCGTCATGCGTCTTCTCGGAGTTGGGCAGCGAGGAGTTAACCTGTTCTGCGGGCTGATGGACCTCTCAACGGGATTCGGCAATACAACTTATTACACCTTTCTGAAGATATTGTACGCCGCTTCGAAAGCTGTCTTCGATTGTGTTTGCAGCAAAGCTGTACGACAAGAAATTTCGAAGAACGAAGAGCACGGTAACACATCAACTCATCTGTCCGTGTCAGGCGACGGCTCCTGGAAGAAGCGCGGTTTTTCATCGCTGTACGGGATAACGTCGCTCATTGGGACTTATTCCAAAAAAAGTTTTCGATGTCATCGTCAAATCGTCATTTTGTCAAGGATGCAATCTCAAGAAAGGTTGTATTGGTACACCGGAGTACGAGGAATGGTTGGAGGAGCATGCGGAGAAGTGCAGGGAAAATGGAGGTCGACGCGGTTCAAGAGATGTTCGGCAGGTCTGAAATACTCCATGCCGTGAAGTACAAGTACTACATCGGAGACGGCGATACAAAGACGTTTAAAGGTATCTTGGACATGGATCCCTACGACGATGTGACTGTGCAGAAAAAAGAATGCGTCGGACATGTTCAGGTAATGCCAAACTTTTGTTTCTAGGGAGTAAGCGCTACATAGATATTATGGTGGAAAAATTTGTAAGTAACTATATGTTTGTTTATTTACAGAAGTTCGCGCAGCCAAAAAACAAAACAAAGGTATTGATGGAAAGGGAGCAGGAAAGCTCACCGATAGTTTGATCAAGCAGTTGACAATTTACTACGGTTTGGCGATCCGACGAAATACTGAATCAGTTGAAGATATGAAAAAGGCGGTGTGGGCTACATTTCTGCATAAATCTTCTTCAGATGATAACCCGCAACACGACAATTGCCCGGCAGGATTGGACAGTTGGTGCAAGTGGCAGGCGGCAAAGGCAGCAGGGGACCTAGAATCCTTCACACACGAACCAGCTCTGACAGAACAAGTTCAAACCGTGATTCGGTCTATTTATGAAGCTCTTTCCGATGACGACCTGATGAGTAGGTGCCTCGAAGGCAACACACAGAACTCGACCGAGAGCTTCAATGCTTGCGTCTGGGAAGCTGACGCCAAAACACATCAACTGCGGGAAAAACACGGTCACTATCGCGACTCATCTGGCCACCGGTATCTTCAACGATGGATTTTTAGCAGTATTGAAGACGATGGCCACACTAGGCATTCGTATCGGCCCGCAAGCCAAGGCTTTCCAAAGCAACGTCGACGCGGACCGAGAACGGCGAGCCTGACTCCGGAGGCTCGAGAGGCCATACAGCGTACCCAGCAGGACCAAATGACTCGTCAACAGTTTTTTCGAAGAAGAGGAGGGATTACTGTATGGTGCTGGTATTGCTGACTAGAGGTTGGTATCGCTGAAAGCTTCCGAAAATGATAAAAAGTCATGTCGAAACTTTAAACGCGTTTTTGACTTTTGTCTATGGGTAAAATTCCCAGCATTGAGGGAGAGTTTGTCTGCAGTATTGGATTCAGGATCAAAGTTAACATTAATTAAAAAGAAAGTAGCCGGCGCTTTACCGGTGACCGGAGGAGGATAACATTGAGGATTTGATTTTGATTTTAAAAGAACAAATTTCTTGTTGACTGCATTTTAAGCATTTAAGTGTTTTTGGTGCTTCCTAAAAGGCCCCACACTCCCGTTGCTGCGGCAGCCGGCTTAGCTTTAAGCTTTAAATAATATAAAAAAAAAGTATTAACAACGTGTGATAATAATAATAATAACAAGGATAAGGAAAAGACTTCTAAAAGAAAACCCAAGTTAGCTCCATTAACTGAGCTGGGTTAATTGAATTTACTCTATATAAAAAAGCAAACTCAAACTCTGCAGTTGTCAATGTATTTTCAATGTACAATGGCAGCGGCTGTTGGTTCAGTAGTTCGGCAATTTTCCGCCGTCGCGCCACGTGTCTTGTCAAAGCTAAGACCCGCCCCCTTGCACATAGCGCATAGTCAAAGATGGAGTGGTCTTGTGAAAAAATTATTGAGTTGATTCGTGAAGTTGAACAGAAACCAATATTATGGGATTGCAGTGACAAAGATTACAGAGATACTTTTAAAAAAAAGATATATTCAATGAAATCGGTGTAATGTTAGTGGAACTGAAGTTGAAAAAAAAATGGCAAATAATAAGAGGACAGTATCACTGTGAAAAAAGAAAAATTGAATCTATATAAACCCAGGTCATCGCCTTGGACAACCTAATTAATATCAACCAACTCATCCGGGATGACGAAACTTGTGGTGATTGAGCAAACCAATATCTTGCTCTAATTTAAGTTCAATTGGAGTTGCGAAAGACAAGTGAAAAAACCTCACCCAGCACTGGCATAAACATTTTCACCACCGCCTCAAGCACCAACAAGCTGCAAGAAAGAACGAAAGTTCACCAGTCGCAAAAGAGATATTCATTAAAGGTGACGACGGGACGCGAAGTTATTCCACCAGTTTATTCCATAAATAAAAACAATTTAAGTGAACTTTAATCATAAATAAAAATAATTTTGTTATACTCCATTAATTAGTGACTTTGTATTTTTTTTTAAATTACAATTAACTTATTACTAAACAGAATCTTATAAAACTTCGGGATGTGGTACAGCAGACGTAAAAAAAGCTAATTGGTTTGCATACGAACATTTATAGGCCAATTCTTAGTTGTGACGGGTCATAAGTCATAAGTAAATATAAAAATATTAATCTTGAGACGAATCTTGTGACAAAACAGCTGTTTCTGATTCTTGGTGAAAAATCACAACATTCATCACTAGCATTCCACCACAATTGTGGTGAAAATGTGAAATGTCAAATGTTGTGAAATTCTTATGTCAATCATTAAACGAGCGCCAACATGGAAACTGGTAAATTTTTCTGCAAATTGTATGAAATTTGACTGGTTATAATATTTTTAAGTCTTTACAGAAGGAAAAAAGCCTTATCAGAGAACCTCCTCGGAGCAGCTGGAGTTTTTTCTCGAATTTTGCCAGAAACATCTAGAAATCCGGCAAAATAAAAATGACCCGTCCAACCCGAAGCGGATGCAAAATCTTTGGGGTGATTTGGCTGTAAAGTTAAACGCCCTTAAAGGTCCAACTAGGACAGCAGTGAAATGGAAAGAGGTAAGGAAATACATTTTATTCCGGAAGAATTAATTTCACGTTCCCCAATCTTTACAGACTTTGAATCATTGGAAATTGAAAGTTCGCTCGAGAGCTAGGAAGCAGAAAGTTGCCGCAAAACTGACAGGGGGTGGACCTCCATCGAACCGTTTGTCAGAGCTGGAGCAAAGGGCTTTGGAAACTTTCGATGGATGATGTTTTAAATGATTAGTTGCAATGCCTATTAAGATTTTTTTTTAGGAAATTGCTGATCAGATCCTGGAATGTTATGAGGGATCGTCAGCACAAATAATTAAATTAGAAGGATCGTTAATTGATTCAAGTTCCAATAATCTGGAATCCTTGCCATCACCATCTGCAACAAAGTCAAGCCAGCTTGATAAAATGTTTCACAAAGCATGCGAGATGATAAAAAGTCGCCAAGAAAGTGACCGTTGTTTGCAACAACAACTTATAGAACAACAGCAACAACTTCTCCAACAACAACAAGTAACGGTCACAGCCTTAAAAGCCCTCACAGACGTAATTGCGGATTTAAAAAATAAATAAAACTGTGAAAATATAGGGCCTCTTCATGAATGCATGGTTTCAGTTATTCAGTCCTCCTCGGGTGAAACACGCACTAAAAAACGACGTGATAACTCTGCTGATTATTCTCGTATATAAGATCAAGCAAGCACGTATTCATGGGCAGGCTTATGTGACGGCAAAAAATAAAACTGTACGGGCTAAGACCATAGGACCTCCATGCAAGTGTGCTAAAAAATGCTGCGAAACCATCAGACCAGATCACTTCAGATCTTCAAGTGCGCTTTGAGCTTGGAGATAATCAGCAAAATCGAGGTTTGAGATTTATGCTAAGAGTGATTTCAATCATCATTAAAGGGATTGGGCTTGAAATCCTTTTATCGCATCCAGAATCCACACTGACGAGAGTGAGTCAGTTCATCAGATAAAAAAACCGAGTTGATGGTTTTTCGTTCTCAGCCAAGACAAGATCAGCTGACGGGCTTTGAGTCAGCATCTCCACCACAGCGGTTGAGGTCCAACATAGACAAATCTATTGGCAGCAATCAATCCACGAGACGCCGTGTGCATACACCACTCGCCGCAGCAGTTCGACGTACAAAACTGAGCGACGCAGCAAGCAGCCAGAGAAAGCGCGGAATCCAAAGGAGACGTGAAGTAATTCCTTACAACACAAATTAATAATCGATCAACATTTAAATAAAAAGGTATAAGAATAAATTAAAACGAATAATCTTGAATTATAATTAGAAATTAGGCTATTACTGTTAAACAAATAAAGAATAATTTATTAGTGAAAGGTTTATTTTTTATTGAATCACATCCTTCCGGCACCTCTTCTTTATATTCGGAATTTATATTGGTAATTCTGAACACCATCACCTCACATTCGAAAAGATCGGCAGTGATGTGCCGGTAAAAACGCAGGAATTCATTGATGGAATGATAAAGCATACATTTTTGTTGAAGAAAAGGCCACAGATTACCGTATCGCTACCGAATGAACCTGCATATGGACCAAGGCAGCTCTGCATTAATGCAAAGAAGATGGAGGACCTGAAAAAAATGCGTTCAGTTTGTGCCGAAAAAACTAAGTTCTGGAACGAAATATTGCAATGGCCAACAGCTGAAAATGTCGAAGATGAAGAATTTGTTGAAAATAGCAGTTAAATGTTATTTGAAGTTAGCTGTACATAGTTTCTTCTTCTTTCTGAATGTCTTTTCTTTTTGTATTAACTTAACATGTCAAAACCTGTAATAAAAGGCACGCGACTAGTGAAGAATAAAAATTAGAGTTAAACAACGACTAGTGAGTTTCTTTTCCTAGAATAAAACCTCAAAGGACGGAGGATTAAATAGAATAATAAATTCAACAGAATTAGATTAATTCTGTAATTTTTTTAAGAAAATAAATATTGTTTAATATTCGTACAAATTGGACTTTGATTGTAAAAACACACCTTGTACATTGTTAATGCCTGACTTTACTATATCTTAGTATTAAGGAAATTATTATAAACATGTAACGGTCGGCCTGTGGGACATGATAATAGTGTCTTCGGAAGACGTCCAATTCCCAACTATTTCTCTCCTACTTACGCCTTATCGGCTTTATATTATAACTTCATATGCAAACTGGTTAATCCCACAGTTCCCATATAAATTATCCCAAAACCAGTATCAATTTTTTTGCCTCATACATTTTCTTTTCATAGCACAACAAATCACTTTTTCTTCGATTTGTACGCCAATTACGCACGCCTATGGCCTAAGGCTCAACACCTTGCGTATTCCCCCCCCCCCCCACACAGGGACATCGGTCCAGAAAATTCTATCGGGTAGCGGCGCAACCAATCCAAGCCTTTGGCGCAAGAATAATCGCATGACGCCAAGGCACACATAGAGATAATGTAAGCAGCCTGCACGTATGTATAGGGACACATACACAAATACTTCATGATGCGCGCGCAGGAATTTCTTTTTAGAGCCATCGCCCCGCCCCCAAAAAAGCCACGCTAACCTTATAAGGGAAAAAGTAATAAAAAAATTTCCAGGAAGCGTGAGGCACAAGTGTAGCATGGGGAGAAGACAAGATTAATTCAGTCAGTCCGGCATTCAGTTTTGGAACTCGTACCGAGGAAGACATAGAATAAGAGATTGAGAATTTTTACTTAGTGCAGACGCCATCAAAGGCATATATAAAAATTATTTTTCTGTTTTGGCAAACAGTGCTCCGAATAGTGCACGGATGATTCATAAGTTGATTTTTCTGCGACTGCCTGTTGAGTTTAGATAGTTGTATAGTTCTTTTTTGGTGTCAGGCGTCCCCGACGGAAGCATACAAAAAAAAAATCAGTGAAAAAGATAGCCAGTCCTAATTTGTGTTTTTTTTTGTGGTTGTTCCTTCTCTCGGTGTACGCGCAAAAAAATTTAAAAATAATAAGGTCAAAGCAGTGAGAATCCATTCGTGCATTCAAAAAGGGTGAAATTAAACGTAGATCCATGAATCGGGATTGAAGAAGGGCTTATAGCAGCAGGGAACGCGCCAGACGCGGAAGATGGCGGTTGGCTACCAGTAGGAAGCTCCCCGTGGTAGTAGGGAAGAAGAAAAAAAAGCGAGACGACGAGACAGGAGAAATAGTAATAGTTTCCGAGGTAACCTCTTTCTTTTATTAACTTTCAGAAACGAAAAAAAATATATCACCCCAAAATGGAAAATTAAATATATACATAAGGGAAATGGACCCCAGAACAAAAAAGAAAATATAAGTAAATTGCTGTAAGACTTAAAATGATATATATAAAAAAAAAGAGAGAAAATAAAAAACAATCATGTGCCTACCTCTTATGTACTATTAATGAAATTTTTTTTTTGTGTGTTAGTCGCAATCCATCTAAGGAAATTTTTGTTTATGAAAAGATTTTTTTTTAAATGTAGAAATAAAGAGAAAAGGGCAATTCATTTCAGTGCCGATAAAATAAACATATTTTTATTACATGAATAAAAAAAAAATCATAGAATTTATGTAGAAATATTCCTTTATTCTTTATTATATTTTTTTTGTATATAATTAGAAAAAAAAAGGGAAGAAAAAGGGTTATGTTTTTTTATGTAACGATCAAAAAAGTAAATGAAACTGATGAGGTCATTATAATTTTAGCTGTTAAGTATTGTGTTATGTCTGAATGACACTTGATTCGTTTGTCAGCCGTATATTGTTAATAATGGTAATGCATTTCCGGAACGGCATAAAGGTGTAATGAGTTTTTTTTGTATAATTATACCTAAATTTAATAAATATCGATACATTGTTATAAATAACTTAAGCTTATACGGCAGTAAGAAAAAGAAAAAAATTTAATTAAAATCATAGACATAATGTACGGGAGCGCTACCCAAATCGATACGTAGACCTGTTACAGACTAAGAAGTCTATTGTGTTAAGTTAGAATTACTTATATAAATGAACAAGGAACTTTAATAAAGAAAGAAGGGTCAATTTAGTTATTTTTTTTTGTTCTTCTTGCGCAAGACTTCTCGTTTTGCTTTCTTTTTTTTCTCGAAGATTCCCCTTGCAGTTAGTGGGTGGGCTTTGCGCCTCGCCTCAAAGTTAGATTGTCTAGGTCACATTTTAAAGATTTTTTTTTCGAGACAAGTTTAGTTTTATCCAGCATGTAAAACGAACCAAAGGAGCAGAGCGTGGGGACCGGTGGGGGGGCTGTGTGCCCAACTACACAGTGTAAGTACTTATTCTAGATAGATAGTTTTTTCAGGTTACCCCCCGTTCGTGACCGCCCGCATGGCTGTGGCCCGATAGCCTTACTCTCTCTCGATGGCCCTGGACGGGTCCGCACGTCGACCTTTTTTTTATTCGATTGATTTTAATTGCAATTCGGCACGAGATTTGTTTTCTTGACGGTCTTTTAATCTGTCACCTGCTTCGCCTTCAAGCACTACGAACTCCCCCCATCCGGCGAGCTAGTCCGCACATCGCCAGTCGTGCCAGCACCTGAAGTGTATTGAAGGCAAGGGATTTTCTTCGACGAACCCTCCCATCCGGACCATCCGTCCAGCCAACTTCGACACTGTCTGAGTCCCCATCTTAAGATTTTTTTTGTAATACGTTTGAAGCCCTGTGAGGCAGTATTCTTAGATCTTCGTGCTATACCAGCACACTTATTCCCCGACAGATTACAAACATTTCAAATATTTAATTTCATTCAAATTATTATAAACATTTTCAAATTTAATTTCATTCAAAATGTTATAAACATTTCCAAAATTCAATATCATTCAAACCTTTCTTTGTCATAAAACTCAATTTAATGTAAATCCAAATTTTTATTCCGCATATCAAATTGACAACGTTGCAATTTGTTATAATTTTCATCGCTTTTAATATCAGTTCCTTCTAGTCAAGAATGCATTGTTTTAACCTAACGTTGCTTAGAATATAATGGAAAGAAACGCAACTCATTCGATATATGTAGAGTTACGGAATAAAAATTCGGACCTTGAAAGTCAGTACGAATTTAGAATTATAGGAGCGTGGAGGTCACCAGAAATAAGTGAAGTGTGAAATGTGAATAAACAGTTCTTTGGTCCTAAAAAAAAGTTTTGGATTAATTTGAATTCCTTAAAAAAGGTCAATTTGTTTGGATTGGTTTTGGTTCGCTATAGTAATAATAAGCTCAAAAGGCTCTTTGGATTTGGTTTTGGTTTCCCTTAAACGAAAGGGATTTACATACATGATGACTGTAAAAATCCACCTCATCCCAAAACTTAAAAAAATCAAATAAAAATATCTATGAATGAATCTGGTCAACACACCAATTTAATCCAGAACTATATTGATTATACAGCCAATTATTGCACAGGTACTGGACCTGGACAATACGGACAAATCAGATTGTACAGGTATTGAACCTGGGCAATCATTAACCAGCATTTAAGGAATTTCCGTAAAAAAAAAGAATTTGGCGCAGACATTTTATTGGTGACCCCGGACGTGATCGCCTAAGGTCACGTAGCAGAAACGTTGTTAACAAAAAAAGGAAGATTTTTCTGAATATCATGGACGTATATCCTGAGATACATATGGGGCATTCCACCTCAAGTGTTCCCACCTCAAAAACGAAACATTTCCGATTTTGATGATATTTGGTAGAGTTGTTGTACTATCAGAGTACATTGATTGTGGAAAAGGAGGGGCGGATTTATGCACGGGTTGCAGTAATATAGGGGCTTGAATTTTCGCCCTTCATTTCGGACGTCGATTTTAATTAAATTCTCAGTCCAAAAAGCTGTTGCTAATGAAAAAACAACATGCACGTATCTTTAAGTATTTTTTCCGTACTTTTCAAAAAAAAATATATAAAAAATTTTTTATGAAATTTAATAACATTTTTTTTTATTTAAACTTTGTTAATAACATTTTTCAACAAGAGCCTGTTGGGATTTTTTTCAGAGTTAGCTTATAATACAGTTCATTTCCTCCCCTACAAAAAAGTATATATAGTATTTTATGGGCAAAGTTGAATTGCTTCTCTTTTTGAGGCTCCAAACCCAAAGCGTCTACCGCGCCCGACGCGCGACGTAGTTGTGGCGCGCGGGATTTATTATTTATACTCTTTTTGATCATGAAGGTAAGTATTTAATTTATATTGTTTTTATTAATAATTTATTTTCAGCCTGACGACCAAAAGTGTAGTTTTAGTATAGTTTTAGTGGTTTTTTTTTTGTATTTTCGAGAAAATAAAGTGATAGAAAGTGAATAAAGTGTTTTCCTTTTTTTTGGATGAACTTTTGCGTTTTTATTTTAATTTGTTGTTACTTGCTTTTGTTGTGTTTTTTAGAGACGCAACAGGGGCCCTGGAACCCCTTGGCGGATTGGGCGAGGAGGGCGGCAGTGCCAGAGGCGGTTCCCGAGAGGGAGCGTGTGCCAGAGGCGGGGTCGAGTACTCCCCTGGCCGGGGACCTTCCAGACCCCTACTGTCCTGGCGATGTCCGCCACTCCAAGTTCAAAAAGGAGTAGGCCGGTGACCAGTGTAGCACCACAACAAGCACACCATATTATAATGCATCGTTACAATAAGAATCCTCTGCTTGTCAATAAATTAATTTGAAACAATTTGCTTTTTCTTTATTATTCCGTGTGTTTTTGTTTTTCTTCTCTCTTTTTTTCAGCTTGACTTTGGGACGCTTAGAAGTAACGAAACTAGGGAAATAAAAGATTTCAGACCAATCCAAATGCTTTCGAATATAGGCAAACTATTTGAGAGAATTATTTCAAAAGACCTTGATTTTATAACGGACTCAAAGGAACTATAATTCCAGCTTATCAATTTGGTTTTAGATGCGAACATGGGACAACGCATGCGTTATCAAAAAAATACACAGCGACATATCAGAAAATCTAAACCTTAAAAAATCGACCGTGGCATGTGCGTTAGATATAGAAAAGGCCTTTGACTCAGTGTGGTCTACAGGACTAATCTACAAAATCGCTTAGCTATGAAATTCCGCACTACTTAGTGAGGTTAATCATGAGTTTCCTGGAAGAGAGAAAACTATTCGTTGTATATGGCGAAGCTAAATCCAATCTAATCGAAGTTACTTCGGGCGTACCACAAGGCTCCCTGATGGGACCTAAACTTTATAACCTATTTTTAGCTGATTTCCCACATGTCTATCAAAATGAAAAGGATGATTGTAGCTGCAAAGCGATACTATACGCTGACGATACACTAGTTTACGCCGGAGCCAGCGATTCTAAAAAAGCTTGTGAAATGGTTCAAGAACACCTTTATGTGGCCGCATAAAACAACTTCGCCGTATGATGCTATTTTTTATGGCGAATTCAGTGAAACTGCCATAAAAAACGATGGAAATATATTAAAAAAGATATTGTAAAAAAAGATATTTTTACATAAGGCTAATAAGAGTAAAAGAGAGGCCAATTATGTAAAAATAGAGCGAGATAAAAAATAATTATGTAAAATGGATGGCGGAAGTTGGTAAAATATAAATTATATATGCATTTTCCGAAATTAATGAAAATATTAGAAAAAGGAAAATATAAAATTGCATATATAATATGAAAAAATCTGAGAGTAATTTTAGAAAAATAATGGAAATAATTATTCCAAGGAATATTCCTGGTATAAGGATATACGAAAATTTGTGTATTTTGGTAATGCAGTTCGCCTAAGTACCACTTTCAAGGATATATAAAGCGGGTACCATAACAAGGACTCAGCCTCTTTCGGTGATTGAGTCCCAGTGAAAACCAATTTATATGCCATTTGGTGAACAAATTGTAGATGCTGAGAACGAGTCAAAGTATTAAAATGTGCCAAAAGTAATTGGAAAGGTTATTCTAAAAAAAAAAATCAAACATTGTAAGTATTCTCAGACATGCCAGAACTGGTTTAATTTTGAGAAACATATGCATGTTTGTTGGATGGTGCTGGTAACTAATAGGGGTACCGGTTAATTCGTGCAGTTTTCTAACAGATGGCGTAACTTGATTTTTATTCCAGTGATTCACCTTTCCAAATATGTGTTGGAAAGCTACTGTCATATTCTTTCAGAATCAGTATGTGTCACTTAGTTGAAGCGTAAACAACAATACTTTTTTAAGTCTGAAAATGTCGAAATTTGTGCCGAATAAAGTGTTTTTGCGGGGAGTACTTCTTCATTACTTCAATATGAAGAAAATGGCTGCCGAAAGTCATCGTATTTTGGTGGAAGTGTATGGTGTGCATGCTCTAGCTGAGCGTACGTGCCAGAAGTGGTTTGCACGGTTTAAAAGTGGCAATTTTGACTTGGAGGACGATGAACGGCCCGGACAGCCAAAAAAGTTTGAAGATCACGAATTGGAGACATTGCTCGACCAAGATCCATCCCAAACGCAAGAAGAATTTGGAAAATCACTTGGCGTCGCTCAACAAACCATTTCCGAGCGTCTAAAAGCAATGGGAATGATCCGGAAGGTAGGCCATTGGGTGCCGCATAAATTGAAGCCAAGAGACGTCGCACGCCGATTTTTCGCGTGTGAACAACTGCTTCAACGGCACAAAACAAAATATTTTTTGCATCGAATTGTCACTGGCGATGAAAAGTGGGTCCATTACGATAATCCAAAATGTCGGGCAACGTATGGATATCCCGGCCATGCATCATCATCGACGGCCGTTCAGAATATTCATGGCCTGAAGGTTATGCTGTGTATTTGGTGGGACCAGCTGGATGTGATCTATTATGAGCTGTTGAAACCGAATGAAACGATCACAGGGGAAGTCTACCGACGACAATTGATGCGTTTGAACCGAGCATTGAAAGAAAAACGGCCAGACACTGAGACCAGACACGATTGTGTAATTCTGCAACATGACAATGCTCGGCCACATGTTGCACAGCCCGTCAAAACATACCTCCAAACGCTCAAATGGGATGTCCTACCCCACCCGCCGTATGGTCCAGACCTTGCGCCATCCGATTACTATCTCTTTCGATCAATGCAACATGGCCTGGCTGACCAGCACTTCTCCAATTATTAAGAAGTTAAAAATTGGATCGATTCGTGGATAGCGGAGAAGCCGGCCGAATTTTTCAGCAAGGGTGTGGCGACTACGATCGAGTGAGCTGCTGATCCATGGTTACTCTAAAAAACCATGGATCCGAATACCGGTCAGGAAATATTTCCGCTGTGCCGTTATCACAGCGATCGATGACAAAGAGATGGAAAAAATGGTCAGTCTTCACTCGATCGTTGTCCGTGCCGCCCCGTCGATAGAATGTTTGAAAATCAAATAATTGAATAAAGTAATTGAGTTTAAGATTGTTTTTTGGTTCGCGGTTTAAAGAGTTAAAATCGTGCCTAAACCACAAAGTCCCACAAGGGTATTCGTGAATTGCCAGAAAAATGGGAAAAGGTTATATGCAATTGTTTGTGATACCAAATTAAAAAACCTACCATACTAATCAAATATTGTTAAATTTTAAGTAAAAAATAATCAATGAATAAATTGCTATTTTTTTTTTTTACAACAAATCAAGCTGTTCTCATTTCAAAATCAACCTAGAATATTAATTGTCACGATTTAATTTTATTATTGCATAACCAGTCAAGGTGAGCTGCATTCAACTGGGCACAACTGGTAGGTTTATTTGTCGACACACGGTTTACCGTTTTTTATCACTACGCATCAGTGGCAAAAGTAAACAGCCGGCAACTAAACACCCTATTCGCGGAAGAACAAGTTTCTTCTTAACTTGTTTCTAGTCCAGTTTAAAATTTTTACAGGAGGAACATGCTTGATCTGTAGGCAAAATTCCATTTAATATCATGTCAGCCTTTGTTAGGTCAAAACTTGGCTAATCTAATCCCAGCCAATTTTTTTAATGAACTATATAGTTCTTCTCCATACAAATCTCAAAACCCAGGTTTTATCGGGGTTTCTATCGAGGTTTTGGGAAACTTCTTAATTTGCATATTGCATACTTTCGGGGGTTGGCATGTTGCATACTTTCGGGGGTTAGAAAGACGTAATTTAAAAATAAAAACAACAGGAAAGTGATGAGAGCAAATTTATAACAAATAATTGATTTTTTAGAAATATATTTAATTATTTTCTAGCGAGGATTTCGTGTAACAGTGTAAAAAATAACACTTAACTTCCGTTTAATTTTGAAATTTTTAAGCATCGAAGTAGGCGCTTCATGAAATTTCCCTTTGTCATAATATGAATAGAGACATCTATTAATCATACACATGTTTTTGAATATATTATGTACATTGATTGTAGTTAAAGAAGAACAAGGCACTTGTATTGTAATCGCTTAAGGGACTTGAATTGTGTAACGGTCGCCTGTCATAGAGTCTGTTTCCTCAATGAGAGAAAAAAAAAATTTTTTAATTAATAATAAAGTTTCTAACCCAAATGACTCTCGAATTATTGAAGAATTAAATGGCAACAACGCAATTGCACATTAAAAAAAAAAATATCCCACAAATCCTAAGGCAGTACCGTTAATCGGAATTCATTCCATCGCCACGAAAATTTATCGAGAAGAATATGCCTCACAGGAATGCGAAATAACGGGAAGTTTTTTGTTCTGGGCATCGGACGATCGCCTGATCGAAAAAAGGAACGGGAGTGGGAAAAAAGGAACTTGTGGTGGTCGGGTCGTGCACTGCGGGGAGAACGGAATTAAATCGGGGAGTTTTTCGAAAGACGGCAGACGGGGCGGTAGCAACACCAGCATCATCTATCTTATTCTATTTTTTTTTTTTTTGAATTATCTCTGTACCCTTATACAAATGCGTAAGAACCGCGAAAATCAGCAGCAACGGCATAATGTTAAACAAAGAAAAAAAAGATTGCAATTGAAAAAAAAAACAAAAATATAATATTTTTAATGATAATGGGAATAATAATAAGAATATTAACAAAATTAATAATAAAATGGTGTTGCATCAGTTGGCTGTCCTTGCGTAACAATAATTTCCTCAATGACATTGACTACATAGTGGAATTGAATTTTTGGGTATGTTTTTTTTTTATACATTATGATTAGTGATAATAATTAAAAGAAAAAAATGAAAATTAAAGTAAATTTTTCTATATAAAGGTATATAAATAAAAGAAATATAATTCTCCGGTTTTTTTTTATTTTTTTTTTCGTCTTGTCATGAAATTAATGAAATTACAAAATCGAATTAAAAACAAAACAACAAAGTAGAACCAGAAATACTTATATTTAGATTCGTTTTTATTTGTGTTCATAATTCGGTGAATAACGAAAGTAAAGTATTATATAAAAAAAAAAAAAAAAATTTGATAACACACATTCGAAATTCTGCTTCAACGAAATCCCTTCCCTACATAGAAACAAAATCCGTCCCCCAAATCCCTCTTCGCTGGTGCAAAAAGAAAAAAACAAAAAAAGAGGAACGAAAGCAGAAAAACACTACAGTATTTAATGCGACAAACACAGAAATAAAAATATATTCCACACAAAATCCACATGATGTATTTGCGAAATATAATTTAAGTACACATAACGAAGTACTATGACCGGCTAAACCACCCCCATTGTGGCCCTCTGGACACACGGATGATCCCTCATAAGGTAAGTGTCTTTTACTGTCTGTTAGACTGATATGTGACTTTCCCTGTAATGACTGGCGAACGTTGACCATCCCTCTTTTCTTCCCCTTTTGTTGCCCCCTCTCGATGGCCCTGGACGGCTTGTTTTCTCTTTGGTCCCCATAATCGCCCCCCCCCTATAATTTCTTTTATCTTTTTGGCACGAGTAAAACTTCTATTCCGATAACTGTCACCCCCATCCGCATCCCTGCACTACGAACCCCACCCCATCCGGCGAGCCAGCTTGCGCACCGCACGTCGTGCCGACGCCCAGTGCAGCGGATGAAGACCTCTTCGGCGAAAATCCTCCAGCGGACGGACCGTCCCAGCCACACTTATTCAGTTATTACCCCCCTCCTGAAAAGTTTTTGTAATGGTAGTCTTTTGGGCCTAATTAGGCAATATTACTTTTCGTGCCTCGGCACAACCTCACCCCGACAGTTACAATTGTAACCTCTGTCGAGTAAAGATTAAAAAATAAAGAAATGAGAAAACAATAAAACACCCTTGTCGTTTTTTTAATGAACTCAATGAAAGAACTATATGGTTCATTAAAAAAACCACGGCTACTGATGTTGAAAATTTATAGTGCATATATCACATTCCCAGATTTTTGTTACTTTACCGCCACGTGATAGATACTTCAGATAATGCTTATATTTATTCTCTTGATTATGGATTCTCTCTGTACTATCAGAATATTCAGAATTAAAACCACTTGTTGAATTTGTAGGGACATCGTCCTACTACTTCCGGCGTTACTTAGTCAAGGGGACTGGAGAAAAAATCCAGTCGGCCGCGGCTAAGTAGACTTTTAAAAATAATAATAATTTTTCCAATTTTTGACACTTTTAAAAAAAAGTAGTGATAATAAAAAGTTTTTCATATAATTATCGCGAATAAAAAAGAGTCAATAAACCGCCTTAAACTGGCCGGATGACCGGTGACCATCTCTCCTTCTCTCGTTGGCCTCAGACGGCTCGTGACCCCCATCTTCGCCCCTCTTTAGTTTTTTTTTGAAAGGCACGACTGTGGCAACAACAAATAAATAAAATAATAAATGGTTGATCCATGAAATACTCCAAAAATCCATGGATAATCTCCTATACTATCAACATTGATAATGCATTGATAACGACAATGGATTCGATCGCTGCCGGTTATCAATGCCCATTTCTCTCTTATCAAGTTCCATAAGTTCAGTTGGAATTCACTTGTTGCCGCCACAGCACGAACCTTCTTTTTGCGAAGATAAAAATTAAATACGATTTTGAACTTAAGTGATGTTATTGCATTTGTAATATTAAAATAAAGTTTAGAATTATGTTGGTAAAATTTATTTGTCAATAAGTGAAAACAAGTGATGACCACAAATTGGTGACCCCGACAGGGAAAAAGAAAAAAAAATTATTTTTTTTAAACTAAACGCAAGTTCATAAAAAGTGCAGCATGTGCTCGATCTCGTGGTGAACATAAAAAGCAAAAACAAAAATGGTAAAATAGATCCAGAAGCTAAAAATAAAATCAACGCTCATCAAAAAAGGAAAACAAAAATAACAAAATTGGTGCGAATTAAAGAGATTTTGCCGTATTTTTAATTTACACGTGCAACTATTGTACAGGGTGCAATTCCCGCGCGGTGAGTTAGGCGGGTAGAGGGGCGGGAGGGGGCGCATCTGGAGGGGGAAGTTCCCAAGTTTGTTTTCCCCTCCAGTCAGTTGCCATCATGCTCTGGTCTAGAGAGCAGCGGGCCTTCGCAGTCGAGAGCTTCTTTTCTAACGGTCGCTCAGTTGCTGCTACGCAACGTGCCTTCCGCGCTCGCTTTGAAATTCCTCCTCACAGACCCGTTCCTGGCCGTAATTCGATTCTGTCGTGGGTTAACTCATTTCGGGAGTGTGGAAGTGTCGCTAAACCCAGAAATGGACTTCAACGGACCATCAGAAATCCGGAAAATATCGAAAGAGTGAGGCAGTCAGTTGTGCGTTCTCCCCGGCGTTCGGCTCGCAAACACGCAGCTGCTTTGGGAATTTCTGACACCACTGTCCGACGAATTCTCCATGAAGGCTTTCAATTTCATCCCTATAAATTGGTTGTTGTGCAAGAATTAACTGAACGCGATTTTGCTGCCCGTCAAAATGCATGTGGAATGCTGATTGACAACCTGCCTGAAGACGCGGTTGTTTTTTTCAGTGACGAGGCTCACTTCCACATTTCCGGCTGCGTCAACAAGCAAAACATGCGTTATTGGTGTGGTGTAAATCCGCGTGAGCTTCACCAGAAGCCACTTAATTGTGAGCGAGTTACTGTCCGGTGTGCGATGTTGGTAATGAGAATAATTGGTCCTTATTTTTTTGAAGAAAACGGACGCTCAGTTACCGTGAACGGAGCTCGTTACAGGAACATGATCGAGGAATTTTTTCTTCCAAGACTCGAAGAAATGAACGTTAGGAACGTGTGGTTTCAGCAAGATGGAGCCACAGCACACACAGCACGAGACTTAATGAATTTGTTGCGACAACATTTCCCCGACCGCCTCATCTCTCTCAGAGGCGATCTCCAGATTTGACTCCATGCGATTTCTTTTTATGGGGTTATTTGAAATCCCTGGTTTATGTCGATCGACCACGGACCACAGCGCACCTCAAGAACAACATTCGCGACGCCATTGCCAACATACCGATTGATATGCTGCAAAGAGTGGATACGAATTTCAAAAATCGACTTCATCAGTGTATGCGCTATGGGGGTCGCCATTTATCCGATGTCATTTTCAAGACTGCATGAAAAAAAAATTGGGATATTGTATTCTCAAATAAAAAAAAGTTAAAACAATAACTGAAGTACTTTTGTTTTTATTGACCTTTCCAATAAGTAAGTTTCTCTGGCGCACCTTGTAGATACGGAAGCGGAAGTTTCAACACTTCCCAAACGAAGATTTCCAGCATTTTCGAGCCTTTCTAACTTCAAGTTAGTCTCCGCTAATGGTATACCTATATCGACGTATGGTACCAAACAATTAACTTCGAGTTTCAATCTACGGCGTAGTTTCACACACACTTTCATTATTGCAGCAATCGACTATGCAATCATAGGAGCAGATTTCCTTTTCAAGTTCAATCTTCTTGTAGATATCAAGAATAGGAAACTAATTGACAACACAACATTACTATCAGCCAACTGTCTTTCTCGCAGGGGCACATCATGCTCACCGCGGATGTACGCAGTACAGGATGAATATGGTTCTATACTTAACGATATTTCTTCAGAGTAACTGTCACTGTATTGTTTTTGCATCCCAGTACTGCGCCGTCGTCGTGCCGCCCTCAGGTGCTAGGGATGCAACCGATTATGCGATACTTCCACGATGATCGAACCGTCTTAGCCACCACTTCGTTTGAACCCCCTCTCTTTTTATTTTGTGACGATATTCTTTTCAGCCTTCTTGCCAGCTCCCCCGTTTTCTTCGTGCTCTGGCACAACCATCAACTCTGACAGTTACAGAACTCATGACACCGAGAAAGCTCGATTCGAACTTGATTTGCCAGTAACAAAACGACGCACAGTGGGGGAAAAGACCGAAATCGTGGCCAAAACCTCAAATGTCCTCTGATGGGAATACAAATTGGCATACAGGGGTTTTGAAGGTCGCTGATTACGAATCCGAAATCCAAATTATTGTAAAAAAAATGGCGCATCACATAGTTCACATCGATTTATAGGTGCATCATAAAATGCACTAAAAATGCACTAAAATTTACCTTACTTTTGCCTCCCACGGCCTCAAAAAAAATCGTAGGGGGCTCTATGACCCCTTAAAATTTGCGTCCCTACTATTAGGAAAAAATACCAGAAAAATCCCACCTTGCCTCTAAGGGGGCCAGGGAGCTCCCCAAAAGGCTAAAAAACAAGAAAACGCGCTATGTGAAAAAAATACCTCACATCAAGGCTAGGCAAAATTAGGAGCTGATTTTTGCACAATGAGTTCATAATAGTTTATACTTCAAGCTCATCGCAGAATGAACGCGGGATTCAGCGGGATTTGGTACTTTTGGTATACATATCATCAGCTTTATTTCAAACGAGTAGTCACTTTTTCGATGTATAATTATATGTAATAAACAAACAGAGCAACGTTTTTTTTTTTTGGAAAAGTAAAATATTCGTAATATTCTACATACCTCCAGGAACCGCATCCATTTTTTCGACTTTCTTTTTTGATGAAAACTTTCAAGTTATACAAATGTAAACTTTTCACTGCGATCCGTTCACGCGCGCGTCGTCGAAAATCTGTCGTCGGAGGTCAACTTGAAACTGAAATATTTCGACAACCACAAGTAGCAGGGGGCTCGGCCTAACGGTTTTGTGTAGAAAGGTTAGTCCCTAAACGATCCCTACCAACCATAGGCTTCAAATTAAAAATTCATAATTCGACTTTTGGCCAGGATTTCGGGCTTTTCCCCCACTGTGCGACGTGTACAGCGAGTATTGCACCCTTGTCCGAATGTTGTTTTAAAAAAAAAACTTACAAGAAAGCCTTGCTTAAAATCGCATCATAAAGCAGCACGTGTGTCGTCTGTTTGTAAAAGAACACATGAACTGGTCCAAAGAATGGATTTCAAACGTCCTAATTCCATATTTGGAGGATGTTGTTGACGATCATGACGCAATATTTCAGCAAGATAACGCAGCACATCCGAAAAGTTCTCTTGAGTAGTTTCGGCGTTGCTAAATCAACGTATTGCGGTGGCCTGCATGTAGCCCTGACCTGTTCGTCGACTTGGCTTCTTGGCTTCAGTTCTCGTCGAGCCAAATTAAAAAATCGATATTTTGCTTTAAAGCAAAGATTTAATAAATATGTATAAAGTTTTAAAGTTTTGTTTTTTCTTTGTGTTTTTTTATTTTTTTAAAATATATTCCGTAGCCGGTGAGGCCAACATTGGTGGCAGCGGTGGGATACCAATTAATTTTCAATTTTTTCTTAGAGGGAAATTCCCACCTAAATGTTTAACATTTTTTTACTAGGTCCAAGAAAATTCCACTATTCCACTAAATTCTCTCAAAAACAAATCAATTCTTTGGGGAATTCACACCTCGTATATTGTTTTGTTAGGTAACATTCACTACATCAGAACAAGTGGAAACAAAGTGGAGGAGCCTCTATCGCGCATATAAGAGTGCGAAGAATAGAGGAACCGGTACGTCAACTACGAGGTTTCTCTACATGGAGGAAATGGATGCCATATTCCACGACAACCCTTTAATTTCGTCGTCAACGGCAGTAAGCGTAGGAGTTCAAGATAAACAATTCAGATGATGAAGATGATGACGATGATGATGATAATAAAACCTGCGATCCATTGGGATTAGTAAAGTTCTCAAAACCTCTACGCGCAACTACACAAGCTCTTGTTCTCGAGTATTATATACTGCCGGTCGTTTCGCCAAAAAAAATCCGCCAGGTTTTAAGATTTCAGTTCTCAACAACAGAGGGCTTTTGCTTTTTTAAGGTTAAGTGAACAACTGTCATCCAAATAAAATTTCAGTAAATAACAATTTAATAAAAATAATAAATTAATGGATAATTCCATAAATATGGTAACAGGAAATAATTAGTAATTATTTGTAATAATTAATTAATATTCTTTTTAGGACGAAAATATTAAGAATTTTTCTAGCAGCGAAAGCAGTCTGCTTTCGTTTGCATCTTTATTATCATCATCATCTTCATCATTTTCCTCATCATCATCTTCATCATCTGAATTGGAAGAAGCGTCCCAAATAGAAGGTGTAAGAATAAAACATTTTTTAGTCGTAATCGAATGAGCAATTTCGGAAACATTTTCACGTAACACGTTCAATGGCTGAAATTCTTATAGGTACCTAAATAAAAGCATATTTCATGATGAAACTAAGTAAATGTTTTCTTTTTTGTCAATTTAGAGCAATACACAAATTACAGAGTTCGAAAAAACCATGGAGGTCGTCAAAAGTGTGGAGAAAAATGCGAAATATTCCTGACGTTATGGTTTCTAAGTATGTAACACAGAAACATATAAGGGGTATTCACGATTCGGTGGTAACAGGTCTAGCTTCGTAGGTTTGGGTGCAACGTAGGAAAACTTTCCAACGATGATGCAACAACAATTGTACAGAATCACACTTTCCAATACTGCAAAAATTTTCTATACCACAGAGCCAGTGTAAAGTTTTCCTATGGCAACGAGAAAAGGCCCATTCAGAAACGTCGGCAGCAAACTGTTCCTATTGGCCAATGGTGATCATATGACAGCAAAAGCAGCAGCGATTGCTAGTACAACTAAACTTGCTGCCGCTGCTATGCTGGTTCTGAATGGGCCTAAATTATTAAAGTGACAAGTGGCGATTTTTTTTCTAGCGCTGGCGATGGAGGTTTGTGGTGTTTAATTATTTTAGAACAATAGCTAGCGAAAATATAAAAAGAACGAAAAATAGATTGAAACCAAATAAAAAGTGGACGGAAGACGAGATTGGCGACATAATTGAATATATCAAAGAGGAAATAGATTTTGAGGTTAGTTTGTGATTACGATTTGTAGTCATATTTTAATTAATTTTATTTCGTTTTAGAAGCCAACTACACAGATTTATTATAAAAAATTTATTGACAAAGTCAAAATAAATATGCCACATGGGACATGGTGTGGTGGAAAGTCAGGTACTTAAAGATGACCGACAAAAAGGCAGAAGACTGGCGGAATTCAACGGGAGCCGGATTGCTGGAAGCAGATAAAGGAATTTCTAGTGTTAAAGGTAAAAGTTTAAATTTTTTACCATTATGTGTTCAATATATATCCGAATTTCAGGCAAGCTGAAGAATCTGTGCTCGTATTACTTCCAGTTGCAGGAGGTTTTTGGAGAAAAGGCGCACTCATCTTACGAAACACACGATGCTATGGAATCATGTTGCACTAGTCTTCTGTCGCCGGAGATATCCTATAATTTTTCTGAAGATGCTTCTCTCGATAATATCGAGATTGAATTCCTTGATCAGCGCAAGTAGCAGTAAGAAATGAAGTTTAAAGGTATTAATATTAATAAAATTTACTTTATGACAATAAAAAGTCTATGAAAATACCTTCCAGGATTGATGAAATTGTATATAACCGGAATGGTGTCAATGGAGGAGTACTTTATTTATAAAAAAATAGTGATGGAACGTTTTAAAAGGATACCTCGGAGAAGGTTCAACTTAACTGATTTTTCAGAAAAGGAATGCAAAACTTTTTTCCGGTTTTATAAAGATCAAAGGGCGTTGGATATACCAGATAGAACTTTAACAAATAAAGGAACACCCTACCAAGGTAAACTTTTCAACGCTATATGGACAGCATTTTTCGCGATCTGGACTATGTTTGCTGTTACATCGATGACATCCTGGTCATGTCCGCTGATGCAGTTGAACATGGTCAACACCTGGAAGAAGTTTTCAAGCGACTTCACGATGCAAACTTGCATATCAACCTAAATAAGTGCATCTTCGGAGCAAGCGAAAGTGACCTACTTGGGTTACACCATAAACAAGTACGGCTGTAAACCACCTGCAGAGCGTATTTCGGCGATAAAGAATTACCCTAAACCGCAAACCGTTGCAGAACTTCGTCGATTCCTAGGCGTTCTAAATTGTTGCGACGATTGTTGTGATTTGCTGTTGGTAGTGGTTTGATTGCTCGCATATGTTCTCTGAACCGGTGAAAAATTCTCCTGGAACTCTAAGTGGTGATCCAAATAAGAATTCGGCAGCCGAAGCATTTATGTCTTCCTTATAGCATGTCCGAAGTCCTAAAAGTACCGTGGGCAGGAGGCCGCAACTTGACCGGATTAGTAGCAGAAACGATTACTTGCTGCTACGACGTTTACTACTACATTTTCGATAGCTCATTCGAGTTCGACAATTCAATCGATTGAGAAAAATGAATGAACTGACGAATAAAAGATAATAATATAAATCAGAAATAAAAGATTGAACATTAAAATAATTAACGGACTTTTATTTTACTTCCGCTCGCCTATGGTTGTGACCCGGAGTAACAACCAGACAGCGACAAGCTTAAATGGATAACGCCACCTATCTGTCAAAGTGATGATTGATGTTTTGCCTGATGTGTTCTGCAATTAGAGCAGCCAGGAATAACGTTTGTTGTGCTGCACTCTGGTTTCGTTCTTGGAAATCGCTTGGGATTTGCTTGCTGCTTGCTGCACTGGTTGCTGCTTGCTGCACTGTTTTGCTGCTTACTGGACTGCTTTGCCTTTGTTAAAAGACCATCTACGGATGGTGAAAATCAATCTATTAAACACAAAAATAGAAAGCAAACAGTGGATGTGGAACCAGCAATGGCCCAAATCGATACGGTTTCGGATGACTCTGACGAGGAAAATTGGACTACGGTCCGTAACCAAAAGCAGCGAAGACACTCACATGAAAATATCAATACTGATAACAAAAATTATAGTTCTAAGAATGTAGATTTATCTAACCCTAACTTTATAAATAAATTCAATATTAATAATGATCCTTATAAAAATATTTATCCGTTCGAAGTCCTATCGGATAAATTAAATACTACAAAAACAATTGGTGGGTCAGTCACAGAGGGCAGGAAAGGGTATTGCCCTCCTATAATCTGTGATATGGATGTAGTAACTCTAAACAAAAAAATTTTTAAAATGTTTCCGAATTGTGATCATAAAATCACAAAATCCAGAAATGGAATAATAAAGGTCTTTTTTAGCGATATCGCGCAACATAAAGCCTTTTTTGCTAAATTAAGAGAAAAAAAAAAGGTTAAATCTTTTACTTATACCCCTAAAGAGGAATAACCTAATACTATAGTTTTAAAAGGGGTGGACTCTGGATACTCTATGTTTATTGTTGTGTTCAACCTGCAGTGGGATTCAGTAAGAACATTAAGATTGACATAGACATCGAGATATGTCAATGCGAGATATCAATGTGTAAAAATATGCTGATTCTATAACCACAGCTTTAAAAATATTTCTCTATTCCCTTTTATGCGCTTTGTGCGACATCTGTTAGAATACTTCTTGAACTATATTTTTGACATTATGATGCTAAATATTGTGTCAAGAAAAAAAAATTTGTTTATTATTATTAATTCGCAGTTTGAAATTAATAGTTTAAAGTTTAATTGTGTTTTTAAAATTATAATTATGGAAGGTATCGTGTATTTAAGTGAAGTAGAAAATGAGCAGCATAATAAAAACGAGAAGCTGAAGATGGAAAGGATTTTATTAAGAAAGAAAAAATTAGCATTTGATCTACCGGAAAGACGCTTCATCGAATTGTTTAGATTAAACCATTCCTTGGCTAATGAGTTCTTGGAAAATATAATTCCATACATGAAACAACCTCGGAGATCAACAGGTAAATAAATACAGTTCAATATGAATTTTAAAAAATTTTCTTTGTTATATTTTTATTCAACAAAATTTGTTATTTTTTTCAGCTGTTGATTTAGAACTGAAGTTATTAGCAGCTTTGCGATTTTATGCTACAGGCTCCTATCAACGAGGGATTGGTCAAGACTTCAATATGGGAATTAGTCAAACTATGATGTCTAGATGTGTTGAAGAGGTTACAGAAGTGGCATATAAATATTTTGTGGGCAAATATTTTAATTTTCCAAGATCAAATGCAGAAATTAATTCATGCAAACAACGATTTATGGAAAAAACTGGTTTTAGTGGAGTTATAGGTGCTATTGATGGAACACATATCTATATATTAATAGGCAAAGCCAAAAATTGTAATCCCTTTTTGCCCTATTTCCGGTGCACGTATCTTAATGAAACATATATCAAACAAAAAGTACTTTTTCATAGAAGTACATAATATATATTTTATTCAAGTGCATGCACAGGGAAAGGTGTGAAAGCCAGGTAAAGTTTTACCCATACTTAAAACATATTTTATTTACATATGCACTAATACACTGTGCACGCGCTATCCATCACATTAAACGGAAAGAGAATACATTATTCAAGAAAATACATATATTTTGCTTCGATCCTCTCTTTGCCTTCACTGTTCTTCATATACATATTTTCTCTGCACTCTCATTTCTTCACCCCAACTGCTCAGTAGAATGCAAAGTCTAGATATTAACAAGTCTTTCATCTTCATACAAAAAGTTCCGACCGTTGATTGTGTGCGTGCATGTATGAACATCACTGCTCAGCAAAACTCAACGCATACTTCGTGAACTCGGCCAGACAAAGCCAGATTCTCTCTCTTCGATCAAGTATGCGGACCAGAAAAGGAAAGACAATTGAATCAGCTGTTTTCTTTCATACATCGAATTTTTGAGTCTGGATGCCGTTCGTTAAATTGTAACCATATGAATAGGAGAATAAATTACTGCAATTATTAGGAAAGGTTAAACTTTGAATTACAATTCATATAGGAAGAAATCCTAAAAAATTGGGAAGTTTTCCTAAAGATAGAATGTGGTATGATAGAATATAGAGAATTTTGGGTTTATGGGGAGCAGAACAAATTTAATAGTTGGTTTAAATGAAATAATTTAAAGGTATTAAAGAAAAAACTTAGATTATATGATAAAAATAAATTTAGAAGTATAAAAATGATATTTTTAGCCAATAATCAATGATTAATAGATGAAAAAGCTATAATTTTATATAGTGATGTTTGGTTTAACTCACTTAGGGGTCCAATAATTGATATTATAATAGAAATATTTAAAAAAATATTTTAGTATTTTAGGGGCGATTTTTTGTCGTGTTATAAGAATTAATGTATTTATGTATGAATTAGTGTATTTTTCATTACATCAGTAATGAACTTTTTAGTAATAGTGCAGAAACATAATTATATGGGGTTAATATGAATTTATTTGAAAGGTAACGTTAAAGTTTCGTATTGAGGTAATTGCTGCTAAGCCTTGAACAAGTTAGTTTTTAAAAGAATCTTCTGTAGAGACTAAATTATTATTCTCGTTTATTAACGATAATAAATTAATTTGTGGTCATATTATCATGAATTTGAAGAGATGGTTAACAGTGTTCCTAGTGTAAGGATAAAAGAAACATAACTTTAGATGAATTTTGAATAATTAGAAAGAAAAGGAGTATTATCTTTATTATTCGAGTATGAACACAATAGCTTTAGCTTATCTTTTTATAAGTCTATATTTTAATGTACGACGCACTTCTCTATATTATTATAGTGAGATTATTTGACAGATTAATAAAGAAGAATTATTGAATAAAAATAGTAAATAACGATGAGGAAAATTACTAAATTAATGTGAAATAAAAGAATTTGATTTTTTTTGAAAACGTTTTAATACATAGTTATCGCAATTTTGTACAATAGGTACAGCTTTTATTTTCATGATCTTTCTTAAGGAAACGATCCTAGTGATGCTATATAAAGTAATTGTGGGTTTATACAATACTAAATTAAAAATTTGAACGCCTATTAAATTTTTCTTTGGTTTATGAGATCTTCAGTCCTTCCTTCTTTGTTCTGTCTAATTAAAAATTTAGGTTAGTGAAAGTAACTGAACAAAATATGGTAATTTAAATACATATACTGACCTTAAACTGAGTGTCAAAATTTCCTAGTGATGCTATATAAAGTAATTGTGAGTTTATACAATACTTAATTAAAAATTTGAACGCCTATTAAATTTTTCTTTGGTTTATGAGATCTTCAGTCCTTCCTTCTTTGTTCTGTCTAAATAAAAATTTAGGTTAGTGAAAGTAACTGAACAAAATATGGTAATTTAAATACATATACTGACCTTAAACTGAGTGTCAAAATTTTCTATGTTTATAGCTGGGAAGGAATATTTGGAGGAGGGACATTCAGAAAGCTATCAAAAAGTTATTAACCCCTTGCACTCTATTGACGACATTGCGATGACAATCAAAGTCATAAATCCGCTGTCGCAATCACAAAACAATTTTTGATACGTTTATATATATATACATATATGTATGTAATGAATAAAACGTAACAGTCAAAATACCTAACGCGGTTTTCCCCATACGAGTTGCATTGGTGGCACATTGCTTCAGTAGGTACCATACAATTAAAAAAATTAAAATATGAAATTTGAAGCAAATAATAAAGAAAATACAAACAAATTAATTTATAATCAATAATAATTCATTTTCCAAGGACTATCTTTACTTTTCGAAAATTGTCATTGCAAGGGTGCTACTTAGAGTGCAAAGGACTAAAAATTTACAAAAAGACCCGATAGTTAAATTATTTAAATTCGTGCTAATAATTACCGATGCCGAACCGTAGTCTCTTTGTTCCGATCATCTGGAACTCTGAGCCTTCTATTAAATAACATAATAATATAATATAACCGAACGCGCAAGAAATACCAAATGAACTTTTCCTTATTAAATGACGCGCAACAAAATGGCCCTGGCACTAGAAATAGTTTTTCGAAGAGTAGAGAATCAAAATTCATTTGGTGCATAATTTGATAAACTGTTGAATCAAGACAGTCATCTAATCGCCTCATATACTCGAAGAAATTCTTCGGTGGAATGGTCAGTTGGCAATTTTCAAACCGCTTGAATTCAAGGAGAGGATATTCGTATGAATCGATATTTCCTGAATCGTCCGAATGACTACAGTTATGAAATTGTTTATTTTTTTTGTAAAAAAACCGGCACAATACGCGGAACTATTCTCTTCTAAAAATTTAACATCTTTGTAGTCAGCAGAGAATTTATGGGTGGCATATGAAAGGCAATTCTGAGTTCTTGAACTAATGCATTGCGGTACTTGAAACGGCTGATGTGACTCAGGATTCACAAACGCGGGCTCAGCATAATGTGTATCCCTCTCATATACACAATTTCCTGTTTTAGCAAGATCAAGATATTTCCTACCCCACAATTTTTTAAAGGATTGAATAAACTGCCAGGGTGTGGGATGACGGTTATTTCCGCCCTGCTGGCGAATTGCCCCAAAGAAATTTTCTAGAGAATCTTGGTTTATACGCCGGGTAAGTATAAATTCAAAATTCTTGGACTTTAAATTGGACCACAATCGTTTTAAACTTCTTATATTAGTTTGCCACCCAGAAATACATTTAATGCGATTGCTCCAATCATGACCGTTCGAATCAACAAATTTCACCGTATCGAAAAATTCTACCATTTCATCTAAAACGCGTAGTTGGTCAACTGTTCTTGAAAAAGGCTTCCTCGTGGGCTTATCGTACAAATTTGAAGAATTAAAAATATCAAAAAGTGTGTCCATTTTTGAAACAAATTCCGCGGTATCAAGAAATTCCGGACTTTTTATATTACCTGCTACAAGAGAATACAAGCCGGATGCAACCGAATGGCTGAAAAGTTGTGTAGCAGCTTTAACACACATTTTTTTATATTTACGCGGAGTTATATGAATTTCGGTAAGGCGTGGCGCGGCTCTATAACTGAAATCAAGCTTGGAATCGATTTCATAAAATTCCCGAATGTGTGAAAATTTAGCGCATTTATTGTTATCATAACACACATTGTATCGTGTAAAATTGTTTCGCGTGGATTTCGCTAAATGAGGTGTATCAAAAAAATATACCATTTCATGGTTATCCACGGTAAACCATGTTCGCGTCTCTGTTAAATTGAATTCGTACTTGAAGAGATTTAAAAAATTCTGCCCCTGGTCGCTTACAACAGCTACAGGAGTATATCCGATTGATAATAAACCCCGAACCGCTTTCAAAATTACCTTTTTAGCCTGTGCAGGTGAACAGGAATTTTTAACGAAAACGTAATCGAGAGGAATCTTCCAATTTTCACCTAAACCGCGCACCTGTATTACAAACGCGTTATGAGCTAGCTCATTTGTAGTCGTTTCTCCGTTGTCTTCAAACCCGACGATGTGATTACGCGCCCGGTCATATTGCAAATGCGTTTTTAAGCTAATTTCGTCGATACAAATTACGCAATACTTTGAAAATTCATCGAGCGATAAAAATTTGTATTCCATTGCTTTTAAGTAAAAATCCATACTACCTGGGCCAGAAGCCCAAGATTCTGTCATTTTATTTAAAGTATTTAAGCAAGGAAGATTTAAAACATGCGCGTTCAAATATCTATATGTGCTTGGTGACAAAAAATGAATCATAAGCGCGACTGACTTAAATTTGTCACTATACCGAACACCTTTGCTTTTGCGTCTTTTATTAAGGGCCGCCCCTTCTACTAAAGCTGCCAAATTTTCCGGTAGAAGATCGTAACTTCGTTTAATATAAAATGCGACCGTCGATTGACAACGAATTTTCGCGAGAGAATTCTTATTCTCTAATGACTTTAAATGAAGTTCCTCTTCCAATTTTTCAACACGCGCCCGCAAAACAACATTTTCTTCAAATTCACGATTGAGCCGTTGCTCTAATTCTTTAATACGTAAATTCAAATAATTTGGACAGGTTGAATTAGAGTTCGAAGCTACCTTTTCAGGAATAGTAGAGTCAAAAAACCCGGACGAATTATTAAGGGAGGAATCATTTGATTCCAAAGACTCCCTTTGTGGCTCTAATATACTGTCTGAATGTCCCCCATCTCTTAAATTGTGCAAAAAAAAACATTTATCCTACATTGAACAAAAAATAACGAGTGGACGCAAAGGAATTAAAGTAAAATAAAAAGGGGGAAATAACCAATAATGAAAGAAAATAATACAAAATAAAAAAGTTAAATAATGCAAAAGAAAAGTTCAATATAATATAAACGTACCGGATTCGGTGCCATTCCTGCACGTACTCGCTTTCCTGATGGGTGCAACCTGTCCTGCGAAAAATGTCTTTCACAGACACGAGCCCTTCTCACAGGATAGCTCGTTGTTATGCCCATATTTTTGAGCCATATGCTTCGTCTGCAATATGGAGAATATAGTTACGCAAATCTGCATTAAAATCCTAATACACAATATCTATATCTAAGATTGCTACGAGTTGCTGGTAATATGAATAAAAAAAACTAAGTGCAAAAGGCTAATATTACATATTATGCCGGGTTTCCACCAAACAAACAGTTTAAAAAACCAGTTTTGTTTTTAAAAAATTTGTTTGCTTTGAATTACCCACTCGAATGTTTTGTTTATAAAAACACTATTCTCCGACAAATTTTTCCAAAATTGTCATTTTTGTTGTTAAAAACAGTTTTTGTTTCTGTTTCTTGTTTTGTCTGTTTGGTGGAAACCCGGCATTATAATAACATATTGAGCCTGTGGGAATTGCGACTAAATTGATGACTAAACTAAATTTGCAATTTTTGACATTGATGTAAGGAATTGCTGTGTGAATTTTTTCGATTACTAGGGCATGTGTGAATTCAGTGACTAAAATTTAGTGTCTACAATACAGCATCTACAATTATTTGACTGTGTCTACAATTATTTGACTGTTGGCTAAATTGACGTTGCATTTGTTTCAAGAAAAAACGGAAAATAAAGTGAAGAACTAATAACCTGTTGTTAATAATGATATCTTGTACATCCATATATTTAGTTGCTTACTGTATAAAAAGCATATACTATAAATAATAAGAATTAAAATGATTGTGAATTCAATTTAGTCATCAAGAGGATTCACGCAGCAATTCCCTACATTAACGACAAAAACCGCAAAATTTAGTTTAGTCATCAATTTCGTCACAATTAATACAGGCCCTAAATTCAATTGACAATAATTTGTACTTTTATAATCTATATTATATGCTTTTTATACAGTAAGCACCTAAATATATGAATGTTGAAGTTATCATTATTAACAACAGGCTATTAGTTCTTCACTTTATTTTCCATTATAATGAACTATTTTGAAACAAATTCACCATCAATTTAGTCAATTTTCAAAAAATTTAGTCTCCCTGCCAAAAGACTAAATACTGTATTATCGACACTAAATACATATTAGTCACTGAATTCACATAAGCTCATATCACCTAATGGGGCCTATTTTGTCGATCAAATTATATCATTTTATGTTATGAAAAATTAGAAAGAAATTAGATTTTTTTTGCTTTTCAAAAAATCGTTTTTTTGACTGTCATTTTCATAAAATACCTACAATTTTACAGGTATTTTATGAAAATGACAGTCGTAAAATCGCTTTTTCAAACATTTTTCCCACTACTTTGATCTCATTTAATTTTTCATAAGATAAAATGATAAAACTTTACCCACAAAATAAGCCCCAATATTTTTATATTTATAACTACATACATATATTAAACACAGGTACATACCTATCATCATTTGGAATTTCAAACAAGTGTTTTGGATTATCGCATCTAAAAACGCATCTATTGGTCATAATTCTGAAATTATTTCATAATTACCTTTATTCTTAATTAAAAATTAATTAATCATTGTAAAAGTACTTACGGGAATTTTTTTAATAATTATTATTATCTTTAACTCAAAAAAATACTTTTTGTTCAAAAATTCACGTGCACTTCTTTTGCTTAAAACCACGTGAACTGAGCTGACTTTTATTATCTTTCTATGAAATTTGTGTAACGGTTGTTTTTTTATCCGTCAAATTGAATATTTTTTAAAGTTCAGGCTAACACATCGAACTATCCCATTAAAAAAATCAAAACAAACGAGCAAATATGCACCAATACATCCCCATATAAACTCATAAAATTTTCCGACTTATGGTTGTATTCCAGCGCGTATAAAAATGTTGCGTTCTCTCTCTGATAGCCTGACATCGTCATTTGAAAAACTTGTGCATGCGGTTGTTCGCCTTTCACTCATTACCCATATGAAGATGAAAGACTTGTTAATATCTAGACTTTGGTAGAATGTGATTATAAGTACGTATGCATTAGTGCGTATACATGCGAAATCAATCTCTGGTTCGTTAGATTTGGTCATGACTTGACAGCTCAAATAATAGAAACAGAAAATTTAGCAAGTGCCGATTTTTAATAAGCAAGTGCCGATTTTTTTCTATTTATAGATAGATATTAGATCCTCTTCTAATTAAATACAGTGGAGGGTGAAAAGTGTACTTTCAGTGATTTTTCGTTATTATTAATTTTTGATTAAGCCGGTTGTGTTTTGAGTGGATAGTGATTGTAATTCCGCCAATGGTGGAAAGTGTGCTTTGTTTTTTTGGTTTGACAATTATTAATTGCGCCAACGGTCCGCTTATTGTTTTTGTGTTTTGACCATCTGGATTATAATTGCGGCGAGTATTCTTCTTTTTTTATAATATTTTTTTTTTTAAATAATCCAGTTGAATTTTGGCATGCCTCGACGGCGTTCTTTACACGGTCGAATTGATCGACGACGTAATAGAAACGAAGTCAGGTCAATTCGAAATAGGAATAGAAACGTTAATTTAAACCCATCGATTGAACAGGACGGCACTGGTGAAGTCGTTAATGATTTATTAGATGATTCTTTTAAGTGCGCATTGAAATTAGTGCCACGAAATTTTAATTCATTTTCTTGCGGCCAATTGATTTTTCGTTGCGTGCATTGTGGGGCGAGAAATTTTGAAGGTGAAATTACTCAAGGAAATAGAAATGCATTCTCATTATGCTGCTATAAGGGCAAAGTCCATGTGGCGCCTTATACGCAAAATAATTTTTTTAAAAGTCTATATGATGGCCTTAAATCAAACGATGCTGCAATTAAAAGTAGATCGAAACATTATTTTAATTCTATTCGATCATATAACTCTTCTTTTGCAATGATTAGTAGTGAAACAAAGATTGAAACTGAAGCATTGCAAGGTATTTACCATTTTAAAATTCATGGTGTTTTCTTATCACAGGGCTGGTGGTATTGAAACTCCTTATGGTTCTACACCAAATTATGCCCAATTGTATTTCTACGATGTAGAAACAGCTGCACAGTACAGAATGCGTCATTCTTCAAATGCACAATGTAACATTACTTTAATGAGAGGTATTGGTCATCAATTAAATTGTTGCAATCCATTCGTTCGTTCTTTTCATACTATGTCTGAATACTGTAATAGAAATGAAGATATTACAAGAGACGTATGCATGTTAATTAGACAGAATGTTGATATTCGTCGTTACAATGATGCGATTGCTACTGATGTAGCTGTTGTATTCAATAGTGTCAATGGTGAACCACCCTTTGAACGTAACATGATTTTCTTTTCGAGATTGAATAATACAGTTCGGAATGTGTCTGTGTTAGATTCATCCTTAGATCCGTTGGCTTATCCTCTCTTATTTCCAAATGGTGATTTTGGGTGGCATATAAATATGGTTCATAACAGACCAACCACTTCAAATTCAAATATGCCAAGAAACAAAATAACTATGCTGCAGTACGCATCTTATAGACTTGCCATTCGCGACGATTTTTGTATTCTACATCATGCACAAAAGTTATTCTTGCAATGGATTGTTGACATGTATGTTCGCATTGAAGGAAGTAGATTACATTTCATTCGTAATAATCAAACAAATCTTCGTGCTGAAGTCTATAATAATTTGACTGATTTCTTGAATTTACATCCAACCGGTGGTAATAATATTCATGCCGCAGGGCGAAGAGTTGTTTTACCATCATCGTTTGTTGGTGCACCGAGAAATATGTATCAGAACTATTTAGATGCTATGTCAATTGTTCAACATTTTGGCAAACCTTCATTATTCATAACCATGACTTGCAATCCACGCTGGCCGGAAATTATTGAGTCCATTGATAATGTTGAAAGCTCTAATTTTCGTCCGGATATTGTTGTTAGAGTTTTTAAGTTTAAATTAAAAGAATTAATTGATTGCATCATCAATAAGTATATATTTGGTAAAGTTGAAGCTTTGATTTATACTATTGAATTCCAAAAGAGAGGTCTGCCTCATGCACACATTTTGGTTACATTAACTAAAAACGATGAATTACATGGAGTGAATGATATAGATAAAGTAGTTAGTGCCGAAATTCCGAACATAAACACACATCCAAAGCTATATGAATTCGTGGTAAATCATATAATTCACGGACCGTGTGGTCATTTAAATCCTCATTCTGTTTGTATGAGAGATGGCAAATGTATTAAAAATTTTCCCAAAGATTTCTCTGAACAAACTATTGACTCTATTAATGGCTACCCCGTTTATAGAAGAAGAGATAACGGTGTGAGTGTTGAGGTCCGAGGGAATTCAGTTGACAATCGGTACGTTGTCCCGTATAATCCATATCTCTTGGCCAAACTTAACTGTCACATTAACGTAGAAATATGTACAACAGTTAAAAGTGTAAAATATATTTACAAGTATATTTACAATGTATAGCTCACTGGTATGAGCTGGACTGTTATGTGTACTGGGTGATTAGGACTGCACAACCTAATCGATTTAGTAGCAGTTTTGGTGGTTAAAGAAAACACTTTGAGTTGCTGTTGGTTCTCAACTGAATTTTTAATTTTCCAGAGCTTAATTTATATGTTAACATTTGTGCAACATAATCATTTTTTTTATATTATTAATTGGAGCAACATTAATCAATAAGTTATTGACTCGGTGATCGTAATTATATTTTATTATTGAGTCATCAACATGAATGACTCGGACGCGTGTGGCATACTTATCGTTTTGTTTGCTGTGCAAACATTTTGCCCAGCCGAGGTCGTGGATCGCGGGGCTGGGTTAGGTCCTAGATGTTCTGTCGATTGTTGTATGCCGGATGAGCTGTGAATACTCTCTGGTAGATCGCCAGTGGTTACATGGTGTTGTTTCAGACTCCAACGGGTCGGTCGACATTTCCATATACCTGCGATGATCGCTATGGTGAGTAGGACAGATCCTGCTGTTGTGGCGGTATGGTGTCAGATAGTTTTCCATGTTGATGACTGAACTTGTAAGCCAGTTGGATCGTGGATGATGCTGCTGAATGTGTCGGATGTTTTTTAGTATCGGGTCTAACATTACTGGTTTGCTATCTAACCCGGTAGGGTTGAATATCCCAGTTATGTTGAAATTCATTGGCTTTAGAAATGTTGATTGAATAATGACTTTGTTACGAACTTCAGAGAAAAGTATATTCTTCGTTGTTTCAATCACACAGTCCTGAGTTGTCTGCAGAATTCCGACGCCATGCAGAGTAACATCTTCCCGTTGTCCGTTACATTTAATTGCGGCCGTTGTTGGTGGATCTGCGATAAATAACCAGGTGTTCGCCAAAAAAAGATGTTTCCATATGACGGAGTGGATTTTCAGTTGCTTTAATGGGCACTCTTGCCTATTGTGTCGTTGGTATATTTCATCGATGATACAATTTGGATTTTTCACTAAGTCACTAACAACTGCGGGTGTGCACAATTTGGAGTATTTTTCTAAAGATACGCAATTTCTCATTTCTTCTTCGGTGATTTCGAAATATTTTTGATTATTGTACTCTATCGCCAGGATTGCTGATGATATTTGTGGCGTGACATATGTATTGTTATTTATGCGCTGAGGAATTGGGGTTGCTTTAATCATATTAAAGGTATCGGCATCCGTTATATGCAGAAATCCAAAAACCTTAACATCTGAATCGGCTATGTATATTTCCATATCATTCCCTGGTTCTGGAATGATTCTTAGATTAGATGGCATTTTGCTTGCTGCTTGATCTGTTATTTCTGCCAATTTGCTTGGAGTTATGAAGTCCATAATGTTTCCTTTACCATAACCTGCTTGTAGAATTTTTATGTAGTGCTGTTTTAGGTCTTCCAAAATATCTTTGGCAATCTGGTACGCTGCTAGTATTTGTGTGCTGACCATATTACTGTCAATCTTGTCATACCATCCTTCAATCTTGTTTACCTCGGAGATTACTCTGTTCAGTTTGTTTGTGACCAGATCGAACTGTCTACCCATGCGGACTTCTGTGTCATTTATCCTTGTCATTGTAGATACCAATATATTTGCTTGATGATTAGCCGCTTGTCTCAACATATCTTGATTATGCTGAAGGTGTTCAATGTCAGTGTAAACCTCATCGTTTACTCCAAAGATGGCTTGCAATAGATGTCCAACAAGCCCTCTTTTATTTCTCCGCTTCCGCCTTTGGTTTATTGCTTCAATCTCATTTAAGATTGTTGATTTTCGTTCTAATAAATGTTCAAGTAGAGTGCGGCAATGCGTGTTGTCTTCAAACCGTTTTGCCTCACTGCAGGTTTGTTCCATCTTGGTTATTATATTATTTACTCTACTAGTGTCTGCTGTTGTGTTGATTGGGATGAGTACCTCGACCTTGATAGTACCTCTCTTTAGTTTGGCGTGTCCAATTTGTTCAATAAACAGCCCAGGTTGTGGGTATTTTATTGTGTAGTGTGTATGTCCCGGTTGGATCGAGCTTAATATAACGAGTGTAGTTAAAACCAATTTAGCCATGTTCCAGGTAGTTGCTGATTTATGTGCCGTCTTCTTGTCCGCATGCAGGTGACTCTCTGTGCCAGTTTGATGATTACTTGTTACAGTGACATGTGTACCAGCACACGTTTTCAGCTCTGTTGATGTAGTATGCTCTGCATTCGTCAAGTTGTCATCTTCAACAGGTAACACACATATTTTTGTTACTGGACGCTTTATTGTGGAGTTTTCTTTGACCCGTAGAGTTACCACTCGTACAACTCCATCTTTGCCTGGATGTGTCTCGATTATTCGGGCTAGTGGCCATCTCGTTGGAGCGCAGTTTTCATCTTTTACGAGAACAATTTGCCCAACTTCGATCAGCCTTGCTCCTGATTTCCATTTTGTTCTTTGTTGGAGTCGTGATAGATATTCACTTTGCCACACCTTCCAGAAGTCTTGCGTCATCTTCTGTACTTGTTTCCAGCGGCTCAATGTGGTAATGTTGTTGTCTATGGTTGGTCCTGGTAGTCCTACTAATTCTTGCCCAACCAAGAAATGTCCAGGTGTTAGAGTAAGGATCGAACTAGGGTCGCTCGGTAGTGGGTATAATGGGCGTGAATTTAAACAGGCTTCGATTTGGCACAGTAGCGTCGACATTTCCTCGAATGTTAGCGTAGTGCAGCCTATTACCTTTTTCAAGTGGGATTTGATGGATTTGACTCCAGCCTCCCAAATTCCTCCGAAGTGAGGAGCTGCCGGCGGAATAAAATGCCATTGTACACCTTCGGTCGCCAGGCTTCCCACTACTGTGGTTAAGTTTCTGATGGCATGGCGAAGATCCTTATCCAGTATTTTTTGTGCTCCTACGAACGTTGTTCCATTATCACTGTACATGTTTGAAACAAGGCCCCTTCTTGATGTGAATCTTCTAAATGCTGCTACGAATGCCTCCGAGGTCATGTCTGTTACCGCTTCGATGTGAATGGCCTTTGTAGCTAGACATACAAAGACTGCTATGTAGCCCTTGTGGGATTTGTTTCCTCTTCCTTTGGACATTCTTATCTGAATAGGCCCTGCATAATCTAGTCCGGTGTGCGAAAACGGTTTCGCTGGTGTTACTCGTGGAGCTGGGAGTTCACCCATAATTTGTGTCACTGTTTGTCCCTTGTGCCTGCAGCAAGTAATGCATTTGTTCAATACTTGTCGTATTTTGCTTTTCCCATTGATTATGAAGTATCTTCTTCTAATAAAAGCATGTGTGACTTCATTTCCTCCATGTAGTGTCGCTGCATGAGCTTCAAGTATCAATAGTTTAGCTATGTGGTGTTTGTGAGGTATTATGACGGGATGTTTTTCATTATACGGAATACGAGAATTTTGGATTCTTCCACCCACTCTTAGTACGCCATTTTCGTCCAAAAATGGATTTAAGGAAAGAATTGAACTTTTTGTGTTAAGTGGTTTCTTTGCTTCCAGTTGTTTTAATTCTGCAGCGAACTCCGTTTTTTGTGTCATCTGTAGAAGTTGTTGGTGCGCTTTATCTAATTCCTTTACTGATAAATCTGTGCTGTTTATTATCTCCTTCCTGCACTTCGCGATGAATCTTTTGCAGTAAGCCAGCACACGTGTAAGTTTCTTAAATGATGAAAAACGGCTAAGTAGCTCGAAACATTCATCACTTTGAGTTACATGGACCGCTACTACCTTGTTTAACTTAACTCCTCTTGTAGTATTTGTGTTAATTTTTTGTGTTGGCCATTTATCTTCAGTCATCTTTAGCCACGATGGACCATTCCACCAAAGCTCTGCATTCTTTAGGTACTGCGGAGTGGCTCCTCTCGACGCTAGATCAGCAGGGTTGTCTTCGGAACGCACGTGACGCCAACTTGTAGACTCCAGATTTCTGTGAATTTCTGACACTCGGTTTGAAATGAAGGTTTCCCATTTATCTGATTTTCCATGGATCCATGCTAATGTTATCATCGAATCTGTCCAGGCGTATTCCTTTACATTCTTAATGTCCAATGCTTGTTTTGTTCGACGTAGTAGTTTAGATAATAAGACTGCTCCGCAAAGTTCTAATCTTGGTAACGTGGTTTTATTTAGTGGTGCTACCTTAGTCTTCGCTACAAGTAGTGTTATATGTACTTGCTCCGATTCTGACGTAGTTTTACTGTATACGGTTGCTCCATAAGCTTTTTCGGATGCATCGCAGAATCCATGTAGTTCAACTGTTTTGCATGCGGGTGTATACTGTATCCAACGTGGTATGTTAATTTCTTCAAGTTTTCGTAGTTCATTCCTGATGTTCATCCATCGAGCAGCTAGCTCTTCTTCCAGTGTTTGATCCCAGTTGTATCCTTTTGCCCATAATTCTTGAATTAACAGATATGATTGCGCTGTTTTAGAGGTTGGGGTTGTTAATAATGAAATTAATTGTGTGTTGGAAATTGATGAAATTCAGAATTTTTTGAGTGGACGTTTTGTTGATTCTACTGAAGCATGTTGGAGAATATTTGAATTTCCAATGCATTATCAAACACATTCGATAATTAGGCTTGATTGCCAGTTACCTAATAGACAAAATGTGTACTACAGACATGGACAAGAAGAACAAGCGGTTGCTAATGTTAGGGAAACAAAATTATTAGCATTTTTCAATTTGAATTCAATTGATAATGATGCCAATAATTTATTGTACACTGAAGTACCATTACATTATGTATGGATTGATAATGGAAAGAGATGGCAAAAGCGCAAACGTGGAGGCGAAAAAGTAATTTCACGATTATATGTTGTTTCGCCGAAAAATATATCTAGAACTATTTCATTTGCGTTTATTATTACTTCATGTGCGTGGCCCTAAAAATTTCGATGATTTGAAAGCTTACGAACATGTTTTATATCCGACATTTTTTACTGCATGTCACGCGCGGGGGATTGCTTCAAATGATGAAGAGTGGCGCCATTGTTTATTAGAAGCCGTTCAATTCAGAACACCGAAGCAACTAAGAGAATTGTTTGGGCTCATTTGTGCATTGAATTTTCCTGGGAATGCATTAGCATTATGGGAAGAATTCAAAACAGATTTGAGTGAAGATTTTGTCCGAAATCATAATGAAAATGATTCATTCAATTTGGCCTTACTTGAATTAGAAGAAATATTTATCACCGACGTATATAAGGGGGGGGTTTCGGGGGTCCGGACCCCCCCCATTGAAGCCCCCGCACTAATAAATTTTTAGCTATGCGATGTGTGATTTTTAATATATAAATACAAAATTATTAAAATGTTTTTGAAGTTTCAATACAGTTTAAATGAATTTGAATTTCTGTCAGTTTCATGAAATTAATTTTTTATATTAATCTAACTCTTCAAAAATAATTTTTTTCGGAACGTTTTCCACTTTTGCAAAACTCAAATTCAAAGACTCTCCCACGCGGCTATGCCATTGGAGAATGGCCACGTAGTACGTTGGCCTACCACCAATCTTAGCGAGCGACAATTGACAGTTGCTCCGACATTTTCGATCCAGTGCTGTGTGAATTCAATCTGAACGAAACGTCTCGCGGTTAAAACCATATTATGAAGCGAAAAAGTCGGCAAACTCTTTTGGATTTTTTCCCTAAAAAGGACAAACCTAATGAACACAAATCGAAAGCCAATGACATGTCTCCGACTGATGCAGAGTCCTTTGATGAAAAGTTAGCAGAAGCGGGCCCGTCCTCTATAATTAACAATGACGCGAACAACGGTAAGTAGCTCATTTGCGTTGCGTTGCACAAAAAATTACCCCAGTAGCTAGAGCAATGCAAAGTTCACAGAAATGTTTTGTGATTGTTTACGTAAAATTTACTTAACCTGACCTCCGCACATGATTAAATATTTGCAATTACTCGTTTAGCTGTAGCGTTTACATAATGTTTACGTACCTTTTTCTACATTTGATTCTATGTATCAATTTTATTCTCTATTTCTTAAATCTATATTATAATTATACAAGGAAAGCTCATTTCAGTACCCTTTAGAAGCTTTCTTCCATATTGAAAAAATGAAAATAGCATATCTATATCAACTATACCTATGGAAAGCTTTCAAAATGGAAAGCTTTGAAAATTCTCTCATATCTCAACATAAGTTTTTGCCCATGGTACAAATATTACAAGGCATGCTCTTACGGAGAGCTTTTATGGTGTGACGTCACTGTAAATTTTTTCCTTTTTATCTTTTTTTTCAGCCACAATAAATTTGTCGCTGGCTACGCTTAAAGATTTTGATATTGGAAGATATATCTGCTGTCCTCCAAGCAATGACGAAGAAAAGCTGAAAGCATTAACAGAACCTTGGACCCCATCGGATACTTTTAAGTTCCCAGTTACTGGCAATAGGAACCTGTCTTTCCAACTTCACTGGACTAAGAAGCATTCTTGGCTTGTTTATTCAAATGTTCTGCAGGGAGCACTTTGCAAAATATGTGTTTTACTTGGTAAAATACAAGGTGGTCGTGGTCATCAAGAACTTGGAGTCCTTGTTAGTAAGCCGTTTACCAACTGGAAGAAAGCTTTAGCGTCCTTTGACCATCATGCAAATAAAGAGTACCATAAATTCGCTGTCGAGCAGGCAGCAAATTTTGTAAGGGTCGCAGAAGGCAAAGCGCCTGATGTTTCAGAATCCATCAATGTCGAAAACAATAAAATAGCTGCTGATAACAGAAGAAGATTGAAAGCTATTGTAGAGACAGTTATTCTGTGTGGAAGACAAGAAATGGCCTTAAGAGGAAACCGCGATTCGGGAGAAATTGGAATACACGAACCCGCACACAATGATGGTAATTTCCGAGCACTTCTTCGTTTTCGTGCTAGATCTGGTGATGAAACATTGAAGAGCCATTTACTCACACAAAACATCCATAGTAGAGCCATGTACACCTCACCGGTCATCCAGAATGAAGTGATTGGACTATGCGGTAATGCAATTCAAGCGCAACTACTTGAAAGAGTCAAAGCTGCAGGGTTCTTTACTGTACTAGCTGATGAAACCCAAGACATATCACGGCGAGAACAACTAGCTTTATGTTTGCGATACGTGGACTGCTCATCTGGAACATCGGTCATCCGTGAGGATTTTCTTGAATGCATCTATGTAGAAGATGTTTCAGCTCAAGCATTGGCAACAACTATTTTAACACATCTGTCATCGTATAACTTAGATATGGATAAGTTGATTGGACAAGGGTATGATGGCGCTGCAGTGATGAGCGGCCGATTACGAGGTGTGAGAACAATAATCGCTGAGCAATATCCGAAGGCGCAATTCGTACACTGTGTAGCTCACGTTCTTAACTTAGTTCTAGCACATTCATGTCAGATACCTATGATACGGAACTGTATCGGAACCATAAAAAGTGTAATCAACTTTTTCCGACAATCTCCACTTCGAGACAACCTTTTGAGGAAAACTGCGGATGAAACTGACTCATCACACTCAACACTTATCTCCCTTTGTGAGACGCGGTGGACAGAAAAGCATGCGGCTGTGGAAAGATTTGCAGAAATGTTTCCCGTAGTACGTGCAACACTTGAGGCACTCCAAAACGCTGCTAATAGGGATGTTGCAGCTCAAGCGTATCAACTGCAAACCGCTATGGAAAATAGTCAGTTTATCGTGTCGCTAGTTATCCTGAGGAAAGTGTTTTCGTATACAACAAACTTAAACAAAGCGCTACAGAAGGTCAATGCCGATTTGTCCAACACTTGCAGTTACGTGAAGACAGTAAAGACAACTTTACAAAATCTAAGGACTGAATCGCAGTTTTCGACTCTCTTCGAAGAAGCAAAGCAGATGTCTTCAAGCGATATATTTGTTCCGAGAACGACTGGAAGGCAAACTCAACGCAGTAATGTACCAGGAGAAACTGCAGAAATATATTATCGCCGCAACGTATTTTACCCTTTTCTTGAGCATGTGATTACAGAACTCGCTGCTCGCTTTGATCCACATGAAACAACAATCAAAGGGATTCAAATGCTTCTGCCTAACAGGACCAATAATAACTCCGAAACAAAAGAAGCCCTCAAAAAGATAGCACAAACATTTCTTGGTGAAAATGAAGGCATGAATTATCCGACGGAATATGAAATATGGCACAATCACTGGACATATGAATCTCAAAAACCTGCCACTGCAATAGAAGCTGTCGATCAGTGCGATGAACAGTTTTTTCCTTTGACGAAGAAGCTCCTTATGATTTTAGCTACACTTCCAGTGTCCACAGCCACCCCTGAAAGATGTTTCTCTACTCTGAAGAGGTTAAAAAATTACCTTAGAAATAAAACAGGAGATGAAAGACTGACTGGTCTTGCTCTAATGAGTACTCATCGTGATCTGGCAATGCAAATAGATTCCGACGAAATTATAGACAAGTTAGCAATAAGACGTAAAAAATTGAATTTAGTAATGTAAATTGAAGTTCTTATTTTGATTACATTAGATTTTAATTTGAAGTCAAACTAAAAGCCAAAGTCAATGCCAAACTTAACTATAATCTTTGATTTGAATATAAAACTGTTCAAGATGTGTTGTTACTTTTGTGTTTCCTTTTTTATTAACAAATACCTCTTCTGACAGCTTCTATGTCTCGTACCAGGTAGATTCTGAAAACATTATGATTTTACCCGAATAAAGTTCAGTGTCGTAAATTTTGATGTTTTGAGAGATTACGAACATGTTTTACATCCGACATTTTTTGCTGCATGTCAGGCGCGGGGGATTGCTTCAAATGATGAAGAGTGGCGCCATTGTTTATTAGAAGCCGTTCAATTCAGAACACCGAAGCAACTAAGAGAATTGTTTGGGCTCATTTGTGCATTGAATTTTCCTGGGAATGCATTAGCATTATGGGAAGAATTCAAAACAGATTTGAGTGAAGATTTTGTCCGAAATCATAATGAAAATGATTCATTCAATTTGGCCTTACTTGAATTAGAAGAAATCTTTATGTCACATAATACATCGTGTCAACAAGTTGGTCTTCCAACACCATTGCATGTGCAAGATTTTAGAATTATGTATGAATTTGATGCAGATGAAGCTGCTTTTATTTTTGCTGAGTTTTATGATGTTGCAAATAATGAACAACGTAATGTTATAGACACGGTTTTGCGTGAAGTAACGCATCATGACACCGATATGAATGTATTTGTGGTAACAGCCCATGCAGGCTGTGGTAAAACTTTTGTTCAAACAGCGTTTATACACAAATTACATTCTCTCAATTTAGTTTGTATTTCTACTGCCTTTAGTGGAATTGCTTCAACTCTACTTATTAATGGCCGAACATTACATAATGTATTTAAATTACCAATTCCAATTTTAGAGAATTCAGTGTCTGGTGTATCACTTAATAGTAATCAAGCAAATTTCATAAAATCCGCTTCATTAATTATTATTGATGAAATATCAATGTGTCCACTTAATGCCTTGAAGGCCATTGATCGATTATTAAATGATCTAAGCCATGTTGAAAATACAGTCCCCGAAATAATTATAGGTTCACATAAAAAATTTAACGCTTTGCTTTCGCTTTTGAGGTTTTCATGGGTGAACCTATAATTATTTCGGTGACTGTAGAAACAAACCCTTCGGTGGCAAAACTATTTTATTATGTGGAGATTTTTGGCAAATTTTGCCTGTCATTCCTCATGGTTCACGTAGCGAATTAATTGAAAATTGCATTTTTTCGTGGAACTTATACCCGCAATTTCGACATTTTGCTTTAAATCAGAACATGCGAGCGCTGCCACATGAAGTCGAATTTGTTGAATTTCTTAAATTACTTGGAAAAGGGGCATTGCAAAATTTTAATGAATTGGGTAGAGATTTGATTGAAATCCGACAGAATTTAATTGGTGAACCGAGCAACATTATTCGAGATGTTTTTGGTGATATTTCATCAACTATTGAAAATAATAATATTTTAAATTCCGTCATATTAGCTCCGAGAAATGAAGATTGTTCATTAATTAATTCGGATATTTTGAACCAAATACCAGGGCAAGTTAAAGCCTATTATAGCTGTGATAGAATTATTTGTGATGATGTTAGTCGGGTCACTGATTTCCCCGTTGAATTTTTAAATTCATTGAATGTTAGTGGTTTGCCACCTCATAAATTGGAATTAAAGATCAATTGTATCGTATTACTAATACGAAATTTGAATAAAGCGAAAGGATTGGTAAATGGTACAAGAATGAGAATCAAACAAATGCATAGAAGTTCATTGGACTGCGAGGTTTTGACTGGAGTTACGAGCGGAAAGAGACTTAATTCCTCGCATTCGTTTGACGTACTCCGGTACACTATTGCCATTTGACTTTGAGCGCACTCAATTTCCAATCATTCCTGCCTTTGCTATGACCATTAACAAATCGCAGGGGCAAACATTTCAAAAGGTCGGAATACTATTACGGCAACCGGTATTTACACATGGTCAGTTGTATGTAGCAGCCAGTCGAGTTCGTTCATTTGATGCATTGAAATTTTATATTTCACATTCTTCTGAACAGGGTCATTTGCTTAATAATGATAGGCTGTTTACTAAAAATATTGTTTTTAACGAAATCATTGACCCATAAATTCTTATTAAATTTCCTGCCGCGAAAGCATCTTACAATAGAGTGGTGGAACGCAATATATGTTTTTTTTTTCTTTAGGCAAGCTAACTTAAAAAATTCGGTGGGTCGGTGGTGCATTCCAGTTTCATATATGTACATATGCTTTTTTCAGTAAAAATAATTTACGTTTAATTTTATTCTTTCTTAGAATAAATTTGGTCGAATATCGACAACAGGCGTTACTAGTAAGTAATTATTGTATAAAAGTCAGTTTTTTAAATAAAGTTAGTCAGTTGTTTTTCAGCATTAAAACAGCGAGTTACAATCTTTTTTCTTAATATTCAAGTGTACTGGTTTATGAGCCTTTGCACTAAACTACAAGTGTCTAGGTTTATGTGCCTTAGACCAATTTAATTTCAATTACAAAGCGAAATAAAAGAATTTCGTACAAAAGGCAAGAAATTAAGTAATGGTTCTTCGAGAAATATCGAATTCCTGGAGGTATACATATATTTTTATAAATGTTATTTGAAATTATACTAAAGACATAACTATGTAATTGTAGGTTGCATAGACGGTACGCATGTGTACTTATTAAAACCGTCTCAGAACGAGCACATGTACTTCAATAGCAAGCAAAAACACAGCCTGAACGTGCGTGTGTGTGCACGTGCGTATATGCTATGGATAAACAGGTGCCTGTCTTTTTCAGTAGATGTTCTACATTTAAAGAAAAATGAAGTGCGTGCGTGATTTTTTCTTTAAAAATAAAAAAAAAGTTAAATTGAAGTGTAAATTAATACAAAAGGATGCGGTAAGCCGAATTTTTAACAATAATATATTTATGTTTAAGTAAAATAATACACCTAATTCTGTTGTGCAAAGTGCATCACATTAGATTTGCCTCCAATCCAAAAAAAATTTTTAGATTCGTTTTATATAGTGTTTACATGTGTAATGTTTTTTTTTTTTTTTTTTTTTTCAATTTGACACATTCGAATTATTGGCCTCGATTCCCATATCCGGCGGGTCGGAAGTGAGTGCGGATCAATCTCCACTTAATATATTATCATCCAGTCTGAAGTGTTATTCAACAGAAAGAAAAAAAACCATGAAAAAAGCGTAATTAGTGGCTAGTCTCTATGCACAACATCCCACTAGTTTTTTTTACATTACCTTGTTTCTGTATACCGTGTGCGTTAAGCGATAGAGTAGCTCAAAGTCAAAATAAATATTGATTTATTCAAGTAATGAATTTGTGGGTTAGGGGAAGAGCTCTTCGTGGAAATTAGGGCAGAGAAGGACCCTGATCTCAGCGACACCAGTAAAATTCATATGTGTATGCAAAACAAGTAATTGATACTGAAGACTAAATTAAGCAATTTGACGAAGAAATATCGGTATTTTTATAATAGTTTACTGTACGAACTGAAAGCTAGATGGCGTTCAGATCGTTTATGTGAAAGATAGAGACTTGACATATTTCTGTGAAGGTTAAATAAGATGAAAGAAGAAGAGCATTTTGATGTATAGAGCAGAGAGAGACTTGAAAAGAGAAAAGACACGAGTCGAGATGTGTCACTTTATTTGTGTTTACTTTCTTTTTGTGGTAATAAAGTTTAAGTTTTATTTAAAAAGGGAATTAATAATCTTTTAATCCAGGCTAATTTTCCATTTTAGATAAAATGTTATTTGCGTGACTTCAGACTTCAGGTCAACCCGATCTTCCCCAAAGATTATCACTGGGATGAGATGGCATGTTTACTTTCCCACGCAAAAGGAAAGAAGACGTTGAAGTCTCTCTAAAATAGTTTATTTGTGTTTTTGTGCATTTTTCTGGTTCTGTATATGTATGACAACATGTCGATTCCAGAATATGCCCCCAAACGTATAATAATAATAAAGGTAATAAAGAAATTTTTCACAAGATTGGTTTGTTTCACAATATTCTTTTGGTAAATTTAATAACATTTCCATGCAGTTATATGCCCCCATTTTCGTAAAGAGAACACGCCAAAATTCATCAACTTCAATAATTACTGCTGCACCTGTATAGCTTTCTCAATAGATTGTGTTCCCGAAAACAAATCATTAACATAGGAATCAGATAACGCGATGTTGGAAGCTTTAGGATATCTTTCCCTTTCGTCAAGAGCTATAGTTATTTTATCATTCTTGTAGCAAAATATGGTGGTGCATTTTTCGTCCCAAAAGTCACTGTCAGCAATTTATATTCTTCAATGGGTTGATATTAGGGTCAGACTGATCGCCAGACGAAAATTTAAATAGAAGAAGGAAGAAGCTTAAAGTAAATAAGTTCTAAGCGAAATTTTGAAGTGAACAGCATATTACGTAGAAAAAGAAGGAATAACTTTGCATCGGTTTTAAGGGACTGTGCTGATCAAGTTTACCCAAAAGTTTCCCTTAAGAACGCACGTAATGGTTTCGACGTTTGTTACATAAAATAAATCAAAAAAAATCTCTAAACAAAACAAATGCCTTAAAACTCGCCAGCACAAGTACCGAACGAAAACCCAATACCTTATCAGCAGAGGTATCGGGTTACGTTGGGAGAAGTGCAAGAACAACTTTTTAATGTTCAAAGACATTTCACACATGTCCAAGAATTATGAAAGATTGCAAAAAAGCGAAAATCCTCAACCATTCCCATGTTTTGTAACATCTCTTAGGGGCTAGTCTTTCACCTTAATATCTGGGAAAAAAGTAAATTTGACCTACCCGAATAATCTAGCGCAATTTGCAAAACGCCGCGTGAGAAACGCGCGGTAAGCAAATTGCGCAGGTGGGAAGAAATTCAAGGGCGGGTTTTTCCCAGCCGGTGGACAACTTCCATGCCACCACCGGCGGGTGAAAATTTTAAGTTGGAGAGTGTTGTTTTAACCGCGGACACCGGCGGGTGAAGTAATTAATCAAGTCTTGTCTAAACCACGATCGCCGGCGGGCGTATTCTTTTTTTGCTAATTCTCGGTTCTCGGTGGAACAATGTTAATTACTAGTTATAAAAATAATTAACGAAAAAAGAATTGTGTAATAGTTATAAACGAAGGGTGGAATTTATTCACTGTTTGCGCAATGTTAATTACTAGTTATAAAAAATAAATAACAAGTAAAAATAATTGTATACAAGAATAAAAACAATTAATAAATTGTTTAATAGAATAAAAATAAGTAATAAAGAAAACAGAGTTGTTTAATATAAACAAATAAAAATATATGAAAAAGAAGGAGAAGAATTAAATAGTGTATATTTTTGAACATAACGAAAAGAGTGCTATATGACAAAAACTGAAGGGTGCTCTATAAGTTGGTAATTGACTTAAAGATATTAAAAGACAAAAAGATATATCCAGAGCACTCCAGGCGAGCACGCATTTACCCCCCTAAAGTTTTTGCATCGCGGGATTTTTAGTGGGCTTCATCCCTGCCCAGGAGACGCCCTATGTCCGAGGGCCAACAAGGGGACAACAACAAATCCGAGACTCCCCCACCGGGGGACCACCAAACACCAGCCAGTCACCTAGCCACACCAGGCCCCTCAACATTACCAGGAGCCAACGACACCCCAGCGTCCTGCCAGGTGACCCAACGAGGGATCACCTCAACGCCACTATCTGCACTCCAATCAACAACCACCCCATCAGAAACACCCCAAACATCCCCCAGACGTCTCCGAAGTGGGACAATCCTAGGAAAAGGAGAAAAACAAGTAGGTTTAACTTCAAAATTAGATTATATACTTAAGCGGGCGCAGGAGACAGGCAAATTTAATATAGTTCATTTTGAGGCCGTGGATGAACAAATCCGAAGGGCCAGCCTAGAAAGAAAGGCGAAATTAGAAGCTTACAAAGAAGAGGCCCTGAAATTTAAACAGGACCTCCTCAATTTTAAAAATAGTCTCCCACGCCCCCTTGAGGTAGTAGATAAGCCTAGTATAGAGGATAGGGACAATTGTGAAAACAGTAACACAGAACCGCCCGAACCCGATTACGCCCCAATAGACCTTCTTGCGGACTGGATAGAATTATCCACCCGTTCCTTGTCGCTCCTAGAAGAAGAGGAGGCGACCTTTCAGGACAGTCATCTTGTCAAATCTTTAATCCTAAAAGAATCCCCTACAGCCATGGCCGACGAATATATCAAAGTCGCCAAATTAACGGCTCAACTAGTCCCTCTTTTCTCTGGCGGCCAAAACTCGACGATGGCAACGGAACTACAACGGAACTATGACGACAAACGCAAATGTTTTAGCTTCATCAGATTGGTGCGAAAGCTTTTTCAAAGAACTGAAAGCGTACCTGGGAGGTGACAGTTTCAAGCCACTCCGAGCCGACAAGGCCAAGAGCTCTTTAACTGCTTGGCTGCAAAACCGCCTCCCACGCACGTATTAAAAGTTACCTGTGATTGGGATCCAGTGAACCCTTTTTATTTTTCTTCTTGTGGTACCTGGGCGGGTTTCTTTAGGGCGTTACGATTGTGTAATTTGTAAATTTACGTATTAGTATCTAATAACATTTGGTTTTATATGAGATGTTTGTTTTGTTAATCCTGACTAAGGACATTTTTTGTGCTTTATATCCACCTTGCAGCAACGTGGACGACCCGCAATTGGACGACGAGGGATGGACCTATATCCCCAAAAAAAACTGCCAAACTTTTTATCAAGGAACATGAAGTTCACCAAGAAGTCTTCCAGAAAATGAAGACTGCTGGTTTTCCTTGTCATACCTATACCCCCAAGCAACTGCGATATACTACCCTAGTATTGAAAGGAATTAGCTCTGACTATTCCAGTGATGAGGTAAAATATGACCTCACGAAAAATCATCACAACTTAAAGGTTGTTAGTGTTAAAAAATATCAAGAAAATTTGCACTTCCCGTATGGGTGGCATATAGTTCAATTTCCCCGTGGTACTAACATCGCTGATGTTAGTAAAGCCAAGAGAATTCTGTCCCAAGTAGTCAGATGGGAAAACTTAAAAAAAGTGGGTCCCTCAATGTCGTAACTGCCGAAAGTTTGGACACGCAGCGGTAAATTGTAATTATCCCTTTAGATGTGGGAAATGTTGCAGGGACCATGCTCCCAAAGAATGTCCTAAGTTGGATTCTGAAGAACCATTTTGTGCCCAATTGTGGCACCCTGGGTCATCCGGCATACTATAAAGGATGCCCAGCATTTGCTAAATATAACGATAACCTAAACAGGAAAGCTAGCAGCGGTAGTACCTTGAGGAACAAGGAATTTAATATCATTAAGGAAAAATTTCCAATTTTAGGGAAGAGCCCACCCTTTCAACCCACTCCAACCCTAACACGAAGACTATTCAGTGAAGAGATTGCAGTATACCTGCATAACAACGTTCGAGTATGGGTTCCAGGTTTGGTCTCCTCACTACTCTTCGCACGTCGGAAGAATTGAGTCAGTCCAAAGGAGATTCGTTCGATTCGCACTGAATCATCTTGCTTGGGATAACCCATTAGTTCTTCCACTATATGAATGACTCTTAAGATACTCAACTTAAGCTCTCTTTGCAGGCGTCGTCGTGAGGCGGTCGATGTTGTATTTGTTCATCAGCTCCTTAAAGAAAAGGTCAAATTGGGTTTTCTAAGTCACCGTGCGTGTCGTTTAGAGAATGTAGTTACAATGTGAGAGGGCCACCTCTGTTACACACCAACTCCTCTAACACGAGTTACTGCAGATTCGATCTGTTAATCACGTGTTCATTAATATGAATAGAAATATTAATGTTTTCAGCGTGAGCATTAGTAAAGGCGTCCTTAAAAGTAGTCTTTTTAATCTCATGTGACTGACTTTTCTTGCACGCTTCTTTGTGTATTGCATTACTTGCTGTTGAGCCTATCTCAGTGCTACCTTGTGCTGAGTTGGTAAATTTTTCTTGGCCCAGCGCCTTTAGACAACAAAATTCGTAGTTTGGTGAAGAATTTCTTTGAATACGTATCTGTAGGCACCCGCCACCGTCTCATTCGACCGCATCCGTGGAATAGTGAGTGTTGCCGATAATCCAAAAGTATCGTATCGCCTCCGATCTCAGGAGTCAAACATGAGTGAAACGACTCTAAGGAGAATTATGAAGCAAGATCCTAATCCTCCCATACAAAGTGTAACTTAGTTAATAATTGTTGCCAACGCAAAAACCGCGTCGTTGGCAATATTGCAAAGCCGTCGCAAGAATGATCGATGCCGAACCAGATTTTTGGGACAGTGTTTTGATGAAGGACGAATCACAAGTCATAAACTTAACTTATCTGTTCGTGCCGTCTATGTGTCCTTAGAAAATGAAACTGCTGACTCTACTTTATTGCAGGTGAAGATCACGGGCGTCCGAGAGGCTTTCGTTTTTAAAAAAAAATCGGGTTAAAGCTCCGCTGCTAAGGGAACTGACCGAGGCTACAGCAAACGGTTCCGTATCAACCCCATAACGACGGCTGCTCCTAAAAATGCAACCCAAAGCACAGTGGTTCCTCCCATACGACAAAAGTTTTAGGTGCCGAACGGCTCTGTGTCTTTAAAAGGCAGTATATATTTGACATTTGGTACAAGTTCAACAAACAAAAGTTGTCATGTACTGAGCGAGCTGAGCTTGTATTTAATGAAGTACATAGTTCTGTGTCAATCGAAGACAAAGAGAATTATTCTTTTGAAACATTGCACAAGCGTGTTTCTTACATCTGTAAGAGAATACAAATCCTATGGAGGAAACATCACTACGACAAGGATTTGTTTCAAGCTAAACAAATCGATTGGCTTGAAGCAGCTGAATCTGTAGGCTTAGGAGATTCTCAGCCAATGAACCTGCCAGAGACATCTTCGAAGAAAGATGGGCGACCAAAGAAAGACTATGCTGATTGTAGTAAGCGTACACGACAGCGGAGAAGAAGTGAGGTGTGCCAGCTTGACGAGTCGCTACGATCAGCTTTTAGTGATGAAGCTGGAGTTTCGGCTAGATTTACTGAATCCTCAGTCAGCGACGTCGTTTCCCTTATTGTGGAAGCAAAATTGACGAAACACCAGTATTTGTTAATAAGAAGTTTTGTTAACGATAAGTTACTATTAAATTTTTTGCCTAGTTATAAGTCTGTATTGAAGGAAAAGCAAAATTGTTATCCAATTGCGGATCAAATTACTGTCGCCGAATCAAGCGCTGAAGTCGAGTTACAAGCTCTACTTGATCATACGGCTTCAAGACTATTGGACTCGAACGACATGACAAACTAGTAGTACAAAGGGTAACTCCTAAGCTTGACTTTACCACATAAAAAAAAAAAAAAAAAAAAAAAAAAAAAAAAAGAAGTGCTTGAGTCTCATTCCGTTGCTGACTCCCATAACTCTCTTGTTTTAATGGGCAAATGGGGGTTTGATGGAAGTTCAGGTCACAGTGAGTACAAGCAATCTTTTAGTGACTCTGAAACGATTGATGACAGTAATTTGTTCGTAACTTCATATGTTCCCTTACAGCTTCTGCAACGAGATGTAGTCATTTGGTCAAAAATCCTAGTCCCTCTTCAACTCGATATACTCGGCCTTTTAGATTCAGATTTGTAAATGAAACAACTGAAGTTTCGGTTGAAGAGGAACGGTATTTTTCAGAGAAAATCAATGCATTGCAAGCCACAAAAATCACCATGGGTAATAGAGATTGGAATGTACGCCACAATCTTCAATTAACCATGGTCGATGGAAAGGTTTGCAATGCATTAACTGCAACCTCTTCAACAAAGTGTTACATTTGCGAGGCCACTCCAAAACAGATGAATAATATCTCTAATAATATCTATGTTTGCAGAAGGCGGTATCTCAAGAGAGTCTTGCCTTTGGACTGTCACCACTTCACGCCTGGATTAGATTTTTTGAGTTCTTCCTGCACGTTTCCTATCGCCTGGATGTCCAAAGTTGGCAAGTCCGTGGCGAGAAACAAAAAGAAAATGTGTCAGAAAGAAAAAACTCATTCAATCTTTATTTAGAGAGAAGATGGGTTTGATAGTCGACAAACCTAAGCCAGGGGGAAGTGGGACGTCGAATGATGGCAACACGGTCAGGAAATTTTTTGAAAATCCTGTACTTTCAGCTGAAATTACAGGAATTGATGAAAATTTGATTAGTCGTTGTGCCATCATTCTCCAGGCCTTAGGTTCTGGCTACAAAATAAACGCCGATAAATTTCAAGAATTTGCTATGACTACTGCCAGGCAAATTGTCGAAATTTATCCGTGGTATTATATGCCAGCTTCTATTCATAAGATATTAATTCATGGGTCTAACGTCATAGAACATGCTTTATTATCTATTGGAGAGTTGCCGGAAGAAGCCGCAGAAGCTAGGAATAAGGACATCAACTCGTTTCGCCCCAGGCATACCCGGAAGATGTCTAGGGTTGTAACTAATAGGGACTTTCTTAACAGGCTGCTTCTTAGCCCTGATCCCTTAATATCAGGGCTCAGAAAGCTGCCTAGGAAGAAGAAGACACTTTTATCTAAAGCTATTTTAGAATTATGTTGTTAATTTAAGTTAGGTTTAAGTATTTTTTTAAATATTTTTTCCCATTTTTGTTTTTGTACGGACAGTGGGGAGTTTTGAAGCATGGGGAGTTGCGAAGCACGGCCATAGATGTGGCTTAGCAGTGATTTTGATAGCTCTTACTTACTGTCAACATTTTTTCACCTAGTAACTCAGTTTTGTACTAGACCTGGTCCCGATAAAACACTTCTTTCGTATCTCTCCTGACAGTGTGTTCATCATTTTGTTAGAAAAGTTTTTTTGAGCATTCGTTTTTGTGGCATTTTTATAAGAATTTTCAAGCGAATCGAAAAGGTGAGTACACACAAAGTAATCAGCAACGATTAGGCTATCGACGTTCAAAAGGATTTATGCAAAAACATTCGATGTGTTACTGGCGCGGCGGCAGTTTTAAAATAGTAGCGAATGGGGAGAAATGAAGCACATCAAGTGGGGAGATGTGAAGCACTGCAAATATGACAGGAACTATGAGAAAACTACGAAAACAATGAGAAAACTACAAAAACTACGAGAAAACTTCAAATATTTGGTATTTTTTCGCAAGTGCTTCTACGATTTTTTTTTCAGTTAATATGCCCCGTTATAAGTATAGTGCGAACAAGAAACCAACGATTGATGTCGATGCCATGGTGGCTGCCATCAAAGAGGTGATGATTGGCAAGAAATCGCAACGCTCCGTTGCCAAAGCGTACAACATAAATGCACCAAACTGCATCGCTACATTTCGGAGCTGAAAAGCAAAAACATAGATCCCGTAACCGCCACGAATGAAAAATTGGCCGATTTTGTAACCACAAAATCTAGCGTGACTCGTGGAAGAACGGTTTGTTATTTTATCTCCATTCATTTGTTCTCAATTTTTTGTTTATGATTTTTTTTTGGCCAGATTTTCAGCGTTGATCAAGAGAAAGAGCTGATGAAATACCTCCTTCGTTCCAGCGCCATTTATTATGGATTGACCATCCGTGAGTTGGTAACAATGGCCTACGAGTTCGCAAAGAAGTTGGGCGATCGATATCCTCCAGAATGGGATGTTCATGGCGAAGCATCGAAGGACTGGTATTATGCATTTATGCATCGCCATCCGAAACTTTCTCTCCGAACGCCGCAGCAGACAAATGCCAATCGTGCTAAGGTCTTCTGCGCCGAAAATGTCAATGCATTTTTCGCAAATCTTAATGTCGCCATGTTCCAAAGTGGGATAATTTACGATCCAGATCGCATCTGGAACATGGATGAGACGGGATGTCCCACCGTAGCAACCAAAACAGCGAAAGTCATCGCAGAGAAGGGGAAAAAAAGAGTGGGCCAAAAAACTACCGCCGAGAGAGGCACAAATGTCACATTGGCGCTGGCTGTGAATGCGGCAGGACAATCCATTCATCCTTTTTTTATTTTTCCGAAGAAAAACATGCAAAGTTCATGGATGGTCAAAGCTTCTGCAGGTACTGTCGGTGTGGCAAACGAATCGGGATGGATGGATTCAAAGACATTCCTCAAGTACATGGCTCATTTTATTAAGCACGCCCACGCTTCGAAAAGTTCGCCGACCTTGTTGCTCCTAGACAGCCACACATCGCACCTAAGTATTGAGGTCATGGATATGGCAACCGATGCGGGCATAACTATGGTGTCATTCCCTCCCCACTGCACGCATCGAATGCAGCCACTCGATGTAACCGTATTTAGCTCGTTCAAAACTATGTTTTCCCGTCAGTGCCAAAATTGGATGAAATCGCATTCTTCATTGAACTTTTATGATATTATCACCATTGCTGAACAATGTGTCGATGCGTGTGCGACGCGAAAGAATATAAAGAGTGGATTTAAAGTCACGGGGATTTGTGACTATAATCCTGATGTTTTCACTGCCGAAGATTTTGTTGCTGCCGAACTGAGCGGTGAAAATGAGACCATTGAAGATGAGGGCGATGATCAACGCGTTTTAATGGTTGATGGTGATGTGATTGAAACGGTTGCGCATCGAGAAGTGACCACATCTGCTTCTGATATAGCCAGCACATCAGGTGCATCATCGATGCCAAGCACATCTGGCGCATCCATTTGCCGTGCATTGAAAGAAGTTAGCCCCATGAAGTGTGTCACTCCGGCCAAGAAATCCAATCGAGGTCGCAAGCCAATGAAAAGCACCATATTGACTTCGCCAGAAAATGTGGCCAACTTACGCAAGAAAGCAGAAGAGAAGCAAGCCAAAGAGGCCAAGAAGGATCAAAGGAAGATTGGAAAACCAGTCAAACCCCCGGCAGCGAAGCGTAGTCGTCGCACATCTCCGGCACCACGGCAGATGGAATCTGACTCTGAAGAAGAAGACTTTTGCACCATCTGTAAATGTCCCATGCCGAAAAAATTGACCAAAAATAATGCAATTCGTTGCAATGGATGCGATCGAGCAGTCCATTTGAAGTGTGCTCGTGTATTGGCCGACGGTTATACTTGTGTTCATTGCGAAACGGAATGATTGAGCAACTTTCCATTTTTGACATTTTTTTCAATAAACTTTTCATCTTTTTCCATTTTATTAACTCTAATACATAATAATCATTATAATTAGTCATTTTCTCCTATCCCAATAAAGAATTTTCACCAAAAAATGCAATTTTCTGCGATTTTTATTCGTGCTTCACAACTCCCCACGATTTTTGAAAACTCCAAAAACCAGTTTTTTGTGCCAACAGGCAAAAATTGTTGATGATTTTGGATTTCATGCAAATCTTTCAACCAGGAAGTGTATTTTAAGATGATCTAGAGATTCGATTCGAACAAATGTGAAAAAAAATTATTTTTGTAATAGTTTTGACCCCCAAACAAAGCGTGCTTCAAAACTCCCCACTGTTCCACAATTTGCAAAAAACACTCAAAAAAGAAATTCCAGAATCCCCTCTTCACAAAGTTGAAGGGAAAACTGTGCTAACCAAAGTAGAGAAACGTGTGAAATTTGGTGTTGGCAAAATCCACCTGGCTGCCGACTTATTGAATCCTTCATCTCAAGGCTGCAATTTGAAACCAGGTGAGCTGCTCGATGCCATTGAGTTTGTTTGTGAAGTAGCAACATGGGAATAAAAGCAGTTGACCTTCGGCAAAACATTGCGGATTACAGAGACAAAGAAGGGCTGTGGCGGCGGTCTTTTGTTTGGGAAGGTTTAAAGGATAATGCAAAAGAAGAAGCAATTAGTCCTATGTTATGGTGGAGGGGTTTGAAAGGAACATGCGTGCTACCTGATGTTGATGTGGGAATTTTAGGAGCTCCCGTGACATCTGCTGCTACTGAGAGAACTTTTAGCACGTTCAGCTGGATCCACTGCAAAAAAAGAAATAGGCTGACGACTGAAAGAGCTGGACAAATAGCCTATTTGTCACATAACTGGAATTTGATCAACAGGATCCCAAAACCAAAGCCAGAAAGCAGACCACAAATTCAAGAAGGCTACAGTGAAACAGAAGTTGAAGACAAGGATGGCCAAATGCAAGTTTCCTGTAGTGATAGCGGAAGCAGTGATTATGAAGAATGCCCCATGTCACTGTCAATCCATTCAAATGATCAAGAAGAATACACCTCTCACCTCTAAGCCTGAAGACTCAGATTAGACCTTTTTTGTTTTTGATTTATGAATATCAGTTTATATTGTTTTGTATATCAAAGGCTTTTTGCCTTATTCGATTAAAATACTTAAACTAATTAAGTTCAATTTATTTTTTCCCAGGTTGTCACTGCTATGCTTTACTATGTATGTTCACTTCTTAAGCATTTTTTTTTAAGTTTTCAGGTTAGACCTGATGACCTGTTTGATTTTATTTCCTAATATTTCAACCGAAGTTCTAAGTCCAATTCTAATTTCTGTTAATTTTAATAACTTTCTAATGTTGTAACAACTCAGTAAAATGAGTTTGCGTACATTTCCCAAACTTACTCCGAGATGAAATTTTTTTTTTAAATTGTAAAATACCCGGGTATTTATGAACATTGGGTATTTACCCTGTATATTTACCCCTATTCTTAAATACCTGGGTATTTTACATCACTGAAGGAGTCACAAAAAATATTTAAAAAATCTATCCAATGCTTCTTCAACAGACAGTAACCATTCATTTCAGAAGAATAACAGTCCACATCGTATCAAGATGAGCCATACTACATCCGTAGTAGAAAAAAAAGACGGGAAGTGCCATGGCTTCTCGATGGCACAGTAGACATGAATATGTCTTATCCCTGGGGTCTATTTGTTTCTTGTTCTTATTGGAAATCACCTTCTTGTTCTTATTGGAAAGAACCCCTGGAGGGGGTCGAAAGGAATGCACACAACAATATATATCTGGCTCGCTTCAATACATACCCTTCAACCACCTTATCCTTTTCCACAATGTAACAGAATACAAACACACGAAACGAAATTGTTCAAAATAAAAAAATTGTGTTTTTGCAAAAATTCTAAACGCGCCGCGGCCGCACCACACTCAATCCGCAAACTGCGTAGTAAGAAAATTCCCTGATATCGATTCTGATTCCGCCCCGCTTCGAAAACACAAAAATATCGCGCGACGGACGACTCAAGCACACCTTTTCTAATGGGGCCCATCCACAGGCCAACTAGTTGTCCTAACTGAGTTGTGTTGTCACTGAATCGCATCGTGTGTGGGGCAGTTGGCAAACTGATTTGACAGTTGGGGTTTCAGTTGGGATAAATCAAAATCTTTTAATTTTATGAGGGCGGGGTTTAGAGTTTGGGCAACTAGTCGCACTGTGTGTATTGCAGTTTGGCAAACTACTTGGATGAATTAAGCCTGAATTCGAAGAATATATTTTTTTGCAAGTTTATTTTGCATTATTTTTAATTTAAATTATGAAAGTTCACATATTATTAAATTATTTTCATAATTTATACTTTTAGAATTTAATTTATATTTTGAAAAATATAAATATTCATATTAATAATTAAAAACAATTATAATTAATCTAAAAAATCATCTTTCTCCAATTTTTATTATTATAAAACTTAGTCGCGGGTTTTCTACAATTTCATTTAACTTTCAAATTGCCTATAAAAATCGAATTGACAGTTGAAATATCAACTCAGTTGAAGCGTTTGTGGCAAAACAACAACTTTTTACACAACTCAGTTTGGACAACTAGTTGGATGGGCCCCATAAGCTGTTTAAAAAATCTCACACAAAGTAAAAAATCCTGGACACTTTTTCTCACTCTTGGAACAAGAACTCGCAGCGATTGAACAAAAAAAAGCTGCTATGATATTGGACGCAAAAAAGCTGCTAGCATAGCTTCTTGTTAATGTATGTGCTCGAAACAGTCATTTTGGCAAAACGACAAATATTCATGTCAAAAGAAATGTCTCGAAAATTTTCTAACCTTAAGAAAGCTTTCGATAATATTTTCACCTAAAAATATGCAGAATTAAATATAAATTTAATTTGCTTCTAAAATTTATCCTAAAAGTATGCCAAACAGTAATGAGTCATGGTAACGATTTTCGTCTCCGCACATTCTTTCAAATAGACCCCAGGGATAAGACATATTCATGTCAAAAGAATACACAACAGATCCATTCATTTTGGAGCTAACGCAGTTTCGACAGGAGGAGTCCTGCAGAGATTTTGGATTCCCCAAGGACGACAGTTTACTAAAATGGTAATTAAATATTGTTTGATTTGTATACAGGTTTTTTTTAGTAGGACAGACCGAAGGATCCTCGTGAAAGGCTGAATGCAACCCGCCTTCGAAACAGTAAGAGTCGATTTTTGGTATAGTTTGGTGACCCACTATACACCAACTTTGACGATTCGATATCATTGTAATACTTTGATTGAACGTAACATTTTGTAGGTATTTACAAATTAACTATAACAAAATATTTTCTTATCATTAAAATTATTTAGTTAATAATATAGGAACTTAAAACGAATAACACTAATATTGCTAACCAACCAACACAACACAATTTTTTCACATCTTATTCTAAAAGTGCGAATTATTTCATATATATCTATAAAATTTGAAAATTCTTAACTATTGGTTCTTAACTAATGGTATAAAAATTATTCGTCTCCATAGAATATTTACGACTACTGTATCTCAAAAATTAAACTTACATTAGTCTTCCGTCTTAGTCTTCCATACTGTATAACACTTGTAATAGCTGGATTTGTTTCCGTTGAGCCTCTTCTGTTGGTAATCCCCTTAAGCCAGCTGCGATAACCATGCCAAAACCATCAAAATGATCTAATGGCCTTTGAAATTGTCCAATTGCAGCTAGTAAATCTTGTCCTACGGGAATATAATAGTTAATATGGGATATATTGGGGTATATAAGTAATTTTAATTAATATTATAAATTGTACTAAATTATTACATTTAATTCAAAGCTGAGTAGAGAATCTATTACTTTATATAGTAATCTGAAATCAACCTACAATTTTACTCAAGGAAAGGAAATATACACCAGCGAGCCGTAAAGGCAATGAGGAAGAACAGATGTTTGGCTCGAATAGGCGAGGATAATAGACTGCCATATAGCCACAGTTTGCGAAGTCTGCCATAGAGCTTAGAGAGCAGCAATGATACATGATTGTAGCAGAGGAGTTTAAAACTGACAACGATACCCAGGTTTTTGGCACAGTCGGAAAGGGAAAGTTATCAAGTAGAACAGCTGGGAAACCATCCGGGGATAGCGAGCGACGACTAAGGAAAAGTACTTGCGATTTAATTAGATTTAATTTAAGGAAATTACTGGAACTCAATTCGTTTATTTGAGGCAAGGTAGTATTGAGTTAAAAGACATAGTACTCAATAGGATGACAAGAAATATATAGCTGGAGATCATCAGCACATATATGAAACTCGCAGCAACGGATAAGGGAAGGTGGATCATTAATAATATAGAGGGAGAAAAGCAGAGGACCAAGAATCGAACCCTGAGGCACACTATGACTCCTAGTGCGAAATTCGATTCGTCAATCGATCGAGAATCGAAAGCTGATTCGATTGTGAAAAAGAATGGTAGTACGTAACGCAGTCGAACCGAACAAAAAGTACTGCCACAGAACTGAGAATTTTCTGTCAAGTTTCTGTCATTTTGACAAATTTTTAAAAGGAAATTTTAAGTGTCAAAGTAAATATATAAAATAAAGTACAATGTTATCAAGTGAATTTTATTTCGGGGAGAGCAGTAGCGAGGAAGAAGAAAATCCAGGAAAATTTTAAATGTAATTCGTAAACGAAGAATTTTAAGAGACAAATCTAATATTTTAGGTTTGCATGATACTTGGTGAGTAGTTTACATTATTGCTCGATAATCAATCACAAATTAATAAAATGTTTTATAGCTTTGTTCAAACATTTCGGCTAACCAAATACGCCTTTATTGACCTGTTAAATGAAGTGGAACCCAAATTAAAAACTGCGGTTAAAGTACCAGCATTCCCACCATACTTAAATTAGCAGCACTTTTAAAATTCTGCGCTAGTGGGTCATATCAAAGTAGTGTCGGGAATGATTTTAATATTGGGTTATCGCAAAAGTCAACATCGATGGTGCTGTCAGAAATGTTAGATGTTTTTGAAAGACACATTTGCCCAAAGTGGATTAATTTCAATTACACGGATGAGGAAAAGAGATTGGCTAAAATGTATTTCTACGATAAAAGTAACATTCCAGGAGTTATTGGTGTCGTTGATGGTACGCATGTGAGAATTGTAAAGCCGAAAAAAAATGTACAGCATTTATACTACAACAGAAAAGGTTTTAGCAGCCTTAATGTCATGCTTGTGAGTAAACGCTTAAAATATTAAGATTTTAATTAATGAGCAATTTTAGGTTTGCGATCATAACCAAATGATACGATATGTGAATGCAAAGTATCCTGGAGCCACTCACGACTCGTTAGTATGGTCCTTATCACCGGTAAAAAGAAAATTGGAAGAGCAATATCAACGTGGAGAAAGGAATACATGGATTTTGGGTATGCTCGAAATTAAAATCGAAAGTTCTATTTTTCTATTAGTGCTTTTTAGGAGACTGTAGATACCCCTTAGCACCGTATTTAATAACACCCTTCAGAAACAGCGAAGAACATTCCCCAGAAGCTCGTTTTAATCAGCATCACACCAAGGGTAGGATAATCATAGAAAGGACAAATGGGGTTCTGAAAAATAGGTGGAGATGTCTACTCGGTGCGAGAATTACACTATTCCCCAGAAAAGGCAACAAAATTTGTCAACGTTTGTATTGCTCTCCACAATATATGTATCAAGTATAAAATAAATTGGCTTGAAAATACGATCGAAGTCCCTGAGAATGAAGTGGAAGCACACAGTGAAGTTATGGAAAATACAACAATTTCAGACTATAGAGAAGGGGAAACAATAAGAAGAAGAATAATGAATTCTCTTATTACTTGAAGTTAAGAAATTTTTTTTTATAGAAACATTAATTTATTTAAAAAAAAACTTGTAAATAAAAGTAATTCATATAACATCCATAATAACAAAAGTATTTCATTAATAACATACCCTATCACAATTCATTGGTTTGCTTGGTAATTCATCTTATATTAAATTCATATCATATCCTAACTGGACTTTCATAATAACAAAAGTAATTCATTAATACCATAACCTATCACAATTCATTGGTTAATGGTTTGGTTGGTAATTCATCCTAAACTTATATTAACTTTATATCATATCCTATCATAACTGGACCTTTTTATATTATTTTGAAGCTTTTTTAATTTTAAAATTTCCATTTTTAATTCCATTTTCCGTTTTCTGTCTTTTTGTTCTTGTAAAATTGCCTCTTTGTAAATGTTTAATTTTTCTTTCTTTAATTGTATTTTTTCTTTATGTGTGTCTTTCTTTAAATAATATAATTTTTGGCTATAATGAACCATCTCTTTCAAGTGTCCTTTGATCTCTTTAATGTTGGAGTGCATTTCACTTTGACTATGCTCCATTAAATTCGCTTGCTTCTCCAACAATTTGACTCGTTGGTCTCCTAATGAGGATCTTTTATTTCTCCGACTTGGCCTAGTCTTTGTTGCTACCATAGGAGTAGAACAAGATGGCTCAGCAACACTTTCTATTGTTATATTTCTCTGACTTGGCCTAGTCTCTATTACTATTCTAGGATTAGAACAAGTCGGCTCAACAGCATTTTCTATATTTACCTCCTCTGAAGAAAACATATGATATGTAATCTCACTGGACTCAACTCCACAATTTTCACTGCAACCAAAATCTTCTCCAGGCGGATTTATGTTGATATTTAGTTGAAGGAACTCTGCCACTCCTTCTTCTAAAGGAGTGAGTGGCTGTAATGCATTTGGTCCACCACCGGTCTTTTGAGGCGATGAGCTCGGTAGAGAAATGGGAAAACTAAAAACATCAGTTGATGGGTTCCACTCAATGCCTAGAGTCTTTATGGTTTCGTCGTTAACGACCTTGAGTGCATCCGGCAAAGCTCGATCTTCTACTGGAATATCCTCTAGTAGCGAGGTTGCGTTTGCTTGCCATTTGCGCAACTTGAAACCACCATTTTCCAAAAGTGCGCAGAGCTCCTGTCGAAGATGTCGAGCTTCTACCTCATCATAAGCTCCAAATAGAGCATCGTCGACGTACAAATTTTCTTTAATTGTTTTGGCTGCTAACGGGTAAGTGGAAGAGTACTCATCTGCTAACTGTCGAAGTGTTTTACAAGCAAGATAAGGCGCACATGCCGTTCCGTATGTGACAGTACGTAACCGATAACATTTTACTGGTTCTGCTGTGGAAGATCGCCAAAGAATTCGCTGGAGATCAGTATCATTCTTATTTACCCATATTTGGCGGTACATTTTCTCCATATCCCCTGTAAGTACATAAGGGTATAGGCGCCACTTCATTATAATCGCAGTCACATCATTTTGCAAATTGGGTCCTGTATGAAGGATATCGTTCAGTGACACTTGCAAACTGGTTTTAAGCGAAGCTGGTGGTTGTGCTGCTAAGTTTGAGTACCCCATGGTGAGGTAAATAGTATGTTGGATGGTCAGTTGATTCATCCATCACCTCCTCCATATGTTTTAATTGAAGATATTCGGTCATAAAAGCTTTGTAGAGGGTGTTAAGCTGCGGGTCACTTGCTAATTTGTTCTCCATCCTTAGCAAGCATGACATAGCAGCGTTTCTTGAGGACCCTAGTGCCTTAGCTGAAGACTTCATAGGTAGACGAACGACGTACCTTCCATTCGAGTCTCTGGTGTGAGTTTGTTGGAAGAATTCTTCGCAGTATTCTTCTTCAGGAGTTTGGATGTGTGAAGTAGGCATCTCTTCGAATTCCCAGAATCTTTTCAGTAATGTACAGACTTCTGACGTCGACGTGTGTAAGGTGAGGGTGCAGCTAGGAGGAGATATCGAGCTATTAACTGGACCAGAGAGAATCCATCCAAGTGTAGTTAATTGAGCGGTAGGGGTTCCAGGTGGGCCTATACGCACTCCTTCCAAGAGTATCCTTGAGTATACGTCTACTCCCAATATTAAGTCGATAGATGAAGGGTGATCATGTTCTGGGTCTGCTAGTGGCAAGCCAAGTAGGTGAGGCCAATCTTGTTGGATTATTTGCCGCGCAGGCATTAAGGATGACAAAGTTGGTAAGACCAAGGATTGGACAGAATACCGATGATCGGTGTGTAGTGACAGTACATCATGGAAAACGACGGTGTTTGCGATAGCGGCCTCGCATTCATTCACCCCTAGTACTGAAATGTGAGTATGCTGCTTCGGTAAATTCAATAAGTTTGCCAGTGTTGATGTGATAAAACTTGATTCAGATCCTTGATCCAACAGGGCGCGCACTTTCAAAGTTCGGCCATCTTTGGACTCGATCGTAACACTGCTGTTGCTAGTAATACTGATGCTGTCCCTCGACTATAGTTCGATAGGTGAACCCGCGTTGACGTGGTCTGATCGTTGGCAGGGATTATCGGTGTAAGGACGTTGGATGTCGTTGGGTCATGAACAGGCCGATGTGTCATTGTGTGGTGCTTCTGGTTACAGATTTTACCCCTCTTTATCGACGGGCAAGAAGCTAAACTATGCGCTGGGTTGAGACAGTTGTTGCAAATCCGCTTTCGTTGCAGTAGATCGATGCGATTGTCTATAGTCATTGACTTGAACTGCGGACAGAACAGAAGAATGTGTTTATCCTGGCAAAGTACACACTTGGGATGTCGAGTCGCCTCCTGAGCTTAGCACGCCACATAAAAAAAAGTCTTGCGAGTAAATATAATTTTCTCAAAAGCTTTAGCAAAAAAGGGTAGGATACTAACTAACAGGGCCAAAGTCTAACAAATAAGTATGGGAGGACTTTTTAGGAATAGGAGTCACTATGGTTTTCTTCCAGAGTAAAGGAACTTAGGAGGTTGACAGGCAAAAATTAAAAATATGAGTGATTGTATCAACGATTAAAGCGGAGAGAATCTTAAGACAGCGAGAAGAAATACCATCATAACCAATGCTATTGGAAGAAATGAAAAGCAATATGCCAACTACTTCAAGGGGCCTCGGTAGCCTAGGGAATAAGGCGTCTGGCTACTATCCCAGAGGTCCCGGGTTCGAATCCCGGCCAGCCCCACGGTCCGTCGCCTTTTCCACTTTCCCACCTACAGAACTTTCCTTCGTTCTTCTTCCCTCTTTACATTCCTGATTCCTTCTGTCATAGCCTTAGTTAGCCCTTCCCCGCTCCGCCAAAAGCGCATGTCATCGGTTGGTTGATGAGATTCAACTCGTTTCAGGAGGCATAACACTCCAGCGAGTTGTTTCTCGATGCCCCGATGACAAAGTCGCCAGTAATGGTTGGGAGTAGGTGGACTGCAAAATATCGCTGGTAGGTTGTGACAGTTCCTTTCTTCCCCGACTAGAGCTGCTGTTCGACATTGCACTCTATATGAAGAAAATAGATTGTCGACACAGTATAAAGGGCGTTTCCTGTGACTCTAGTCTTTCACATAAAAAAAAAAGTGAGTCAATGCAACAAAATTAAAACCATCAGTACATAGAGAGTTGGAAGAAGGGGATTCGGAAATGGAAGACAGCGGGAAACTCGGAGGAAATTGAATGAAAGATGCATTGAGTGAGTTTACAGCAAGATCAAATGAATTAAGCTCAGAGGTATGCATGCCCAGAGACCAAAGATTAGACTAAAGTTGCTTAAGGCTTGCAAAGTTGCTTAGACCAGGATCAAGTTTACCGGAGTAAAATTTGCACTTGACCGATTTGACTTTGATATTGATTAAGTTACGAAGATTTTTGCACTCCTGCGATAGCGTCTGTTCAAGAACTCACGCTCAACAATCAATTTGCGGATTTCATAAGAAAACCAGGGGCTAATTGGAAATTTACAACGTCTTCTTGTAACTAAATGGTGATTAAATAGGGATGAAGAAATTGAAGAGATCAACCTCAGTATCAACACAGGTTTCTTATAGATATCAGCCCAATGTAAAAACGAAGTAATTTCAGAAAGGCGAGCAAAATTGATATTGTCAAAGTCTCAGTATGAAGAGAAGTTAGGCATTGATATTTGAGTGTGTTCGGTCGTTCATTGGCCTCAGTAGAGCAACATTAAAATCGCCACTTCGGCAGCAATTACGTTATCGTTATGAGGGGAGAGACTAGATACGAGATCGAAGAAGTTACTAGCAGCATCAAAAATAAATACATTAGATGGACAGTAAGCACTGACAATAACACATTTGTCATATGGTGATTTTATTTCCATTCCAATAAATATAAATTGTGAACCAATGGACTGGCCTACTTCTTTTGAGGAGAGAAAAGAGGTGACATATATTGCACCCAGTACGACCCACACGATAATACCGATGCATGCAAAAAGCAGACAAGGAAGCAAAGGAAGCAGAGATTTCCGGTTTCACCCACGTCTCATTGACTACAATAACATGCAGTTTAGTGTTATCAAACATGTATCTCAGTTCATCCACTTTATTTCTCAGGCTTCTTGCATTGATGGTACATATATTAAGCCCTAAGAAGGAAGAGCAGAGGATATTCAGTAGCCTTCCTTCATTATGCATTCTATCAGAGAAATTCATCAATGTATAATGAGCAATAGAGCCACATAAGACCGTAAAGAGAAAGGTTGGAAGAAGGGAGAAAGAAGAAGATAAGACGAAATTCTTAAAGCTAACATAACAAACGAAGTATAGAACAAAAAAATGGAGATAGCGATTGACAAGGGCTGCTATTTTTCTACGGTGGCTTAATGGAACTATGGAGTACCAAAAGGTGCAATCACAGATAAATTGAATGGCGCGGGTTTGCGTATTATCGAGTCAAGCTGAGGGGGTTTCCGAATCACCAGACTATATAAGCGAGTTGTATTCGAGGCGAGCTGAATGTAGTTCTTGTAGTTTGTAGGCCGCTGCTGGGTGAAGTGTGAGCTTGCGGCCCCTGTGCTGAAAGTCGAGTCGTGTTTCGTGACAAGTCGTTTGAGTTGAGGAAAGCTGCGTTTCTGTCAAATTACGACCTGCAGCGGAGCGGCCTTCAGAGCAAAGTCTAAGTTGAGTTTAGGCCCCTGCGTGATTCGACTGAAACGTCACTTTTTTTTTAACGAAAACGACTTGTCGCGTCGTGATGACTCCACTTTCAGCACAGGGGCCTGCATATATTTTTTGTATGAGAAAAACTACAGAGGTGAAAGCTAAAAATTCAAAACGCGGTTTATAGCACACACTCCCAACCAGAACTGCCGCAACAGAACGAAGACTTTAGTGACCCATCAGGAGATGACTTCCTGGCGCAACGCAACGGCTGGGAAAAGGTGATGTTTTTTTGTAAAGATGGAAAACAGGAAAGACAAAGGACCAGGCTACCGAATTATTGATTTATAATATGTTATGGTCATTGCATCGCAAATCACTTGTCACATCACCACGATTTCGCCTCTAGAGGAAATATAGCCACGGCTATATAAATATTTGGGTTACTAACAACTGCCTTTGTGATATTTAGCACAAAAAAATAGATGTCCTTGCTTAACTAGGCTTAGATTAAAACTTTTTATATTTATGTTAATCATACTTTTCTCTTCAGCCTCATTAGTGTTTTCCATAGAATTCTCACTGTCATGACTACTGTTCGACAGCTTCTCATCAGTTTCTGCCATATTTGTTACATGAACATTCGCCATAGTTGTTTCTGCATCACTGCATTCGGCATCTGGCCTAATTCTTGGTTTTGAATCATTTATGAAATATTTAGTACCACTGAAATTAAAAAAAAATGATTACAGTACTTTAAAGAAACAATCAATTACAACAACAACTCTTACTTTTCATACAAGCACGACTCATCCAGAAATTGCAGAATGTTCCAATACTTATACTTCTTACAATTTTTGGGATCGGCGAAATAGTTTTTCTTTCGCCTGATGTAGTTGTCTCTTATGTTTTGCCATTTTTTCCGCATGTAATGACCACTTAAGTTGCCGCAGAACTTGCTCGATATCTGTTCCCATGTAGACGATATTTGTGCTCGATTTTTATAGTTGGGATGATATCGATTCCATAGTATGGGATTTTCTTTAACTTTTAGTATCAGGTTTTCTGTAACAAAAAAATTTGTTTTAGTTTTAAAAATGTTTAAGTCTAGCGTGTTTTTACCTTCTGAAAATCGGGTAAAGTTGTGGTTTGTTGTGTTTCTTTCAATATTTGCAGATATGTATTCTGGTTCCTCCATGGATTCTGATTCGTCTTTTACTGGGATTTCAATTGGTGATACTCGTAACACAGGAGACGTTTTTGCCTCCTCCATTCTAATTGTATAGAGTTGGTTTGTTATTATCTGTAAAAAAAAGTATTTTAGACTTAGATTTTAGATTAGATTTTAAGTAGTAAAGGCACCATCGCAAAATCAACTGTCTGATATTTCTAAAATTCCTAAATTTATACCTAAAAATCAAGAGCATGATTATTTTATACCTCCCCTTAGTCACTCCCTTATTATGTAAAATATTCAGGGCTTCCTTCGCACATGGTTATATCGCATCTGTCTGGAGGAAAGTCAATATAACATTTATATCCAAGGCAGGGCGCTGGGATTACACCTCGGCTTAGGCTTTCAGAAGAAAGTCTCTAGTTTTTTGCCTTGAAGACAAGGGAGAAAATTGTCGATAGAGTGTTAAGGGAAACTTATCTTTAACGCCAACCATCATCATCATCATCTGTAGCACTACAGCCTATTATTGGCCTTGGCTTCCTCCAACATTTCTCTCCATGCCGTTCGGTTCCTGGCTAATGCCTTCCAGTTGCGTACGCCTAACTTTACGAAATCTTCCTCAACGGAGTCCATGTATCGCTTTTTTGGTCGACCTGAATTTCGCTTTCCATCAGGAATTCGATTCAACGCTATTTTTGCGGGGTCGCTATCGTCAAGCCTTTGTACGTGTGCCACCCATCACAATCTACTTAATTTTATACTTTTGACCATGTTGGGTCCCCGGTACAGTTGGTATAATTCGTGATTATATCTCCTTCTCCATTCACCGTTTTCGCAGACACCGCCAAATATTGTACGCAGAATTTTTCTTTCAAAAGTGCCTAGAAGAGTTTCATCAGCCACTTTCAAAGTCCATGCCTCTGATCCAAACATCAGAACGGGCTTGATTAGCGTGGTATATAGTTTACACTTCATTCCTCTAGACAAAATGCGTGATGTAAGATGTTGTCGAAGTCCAAAATAGCATCTGTTAGCAACGTTTATTCTCCTTCTGATCTCCGTTGTCTCACCACTGTCAGCTTGCAATAGGGTTCCAAGATACGTAAATTCTTTAACGGTTTCTATATTATATGCATCTATGGTGATATTTTGTCTTGGAGTTGCGTATCTTTTTGAAGTACAAAGATACTTAGTTTTTGCTTCGTTGATGAGCAATCCCATCTTTTTCGCAGCTGCTTCGTTTGATGAAGGTTTCTTTCACACTCGCAAACGACCTACCTATTAGAGCGACATCATCAGCATAAGCCATCGTTTGTGTTGATTTGTTAAAGATGGATCCCGTTGTTTCTACCCCAGCGTCTCTCACCACCTTCTCCAACACTATGTTAAATAGGAGGCATGACAGCGCGTCATGCTTTTAGCTGTTGTTACTTCGATTAGGTGTTTTGGAAATCGGAAGCACTCCATAGCTTTAAATAACTCCTCACGCTTGACGCTGTCATATGCTTGCTTGAAGTCTATAAACAGTACGTGAATATTGATGTTGAACTCCCATGATTTTTCCAAAATTCTTCTTAGAGTGGAAATATGGTTTGTAGTGGACCTACCTGGTCGAAAGCCACATTGGTAACTACCTATTATGCCTTATGCGATGGGTAGAAGTTTTTTGTATAAAATAATGGACAGTACTTTATACGCTGAGTTGAGGAGGGTAATACCCCTATAGTTCTCACAAACGAGTTGATCTCCTTTTTTAAGCAGGGAGCATATCACACCTTCCGTCCATTCAAGTGGGATCTTTTTCTGACGCCAGATCGATTCTATAAGTTTATGTAATCCATTCCTTAATTCTTGGCCCCCATATTTCCACATCTCAATTGCTATGCTATCTTTTCCTGGGGCTTTAGTGTTTTTGAGATTCGTCATAGCTTCTTGTACGTCGTCCATTGCAGGGACATCACTTTCATTAGCAGCACCAGTATCACTATCATTATTGGTTGGTGCGTATCTATTTGTTTGATTCACATCACTTTCACTCTCATTTTCGTCGCCTCTATTCAGTAGCTCATTAAAATACTACCCCCATCTTTCTAAGACCTCTTGTTTTTGGCTCAGGATATTACCGTTTTTGTCCTTACACATCGATACTCTGGGTTTAAACTCTTTACGTTGCTTGTTCACTTTCTCATATAACTTTCTTACTTCGTTATTATTCCCGAGTTCGTTTATCTCTACAAATTGTTCCTCCAGCCACGTCTTCTTTTTTCTTTTGTGCGTACGTTTTTCAAGTCGTCGTTTTTCCTTATAGGTCGCTACGGAATTTCTAGTCCTATATCTTTGCAGCATATTAGTATATGCTTCATTCTTATCTTTCGTTACTCTAGCGCACTCTTCGTCGAACCAGTCTTGACGTCTTGCTCGTCTTTCATAGCCTAGCTTGGTTGCAGCGGCTTCCTTTATTATGGTACTTAGTTTTGCTCATTGCTCATCAATATTGGCATCGATACTTGTAGCTTCGTTATTCGATGCACCGAACCTTCTATTTAGCTCTGCTACATATTCTTCCCTAATTTGTTCTTCGTTGAGGGCCGCGGTATTATATTTTCGCTCGCTTTGCTGTACCCTTCCTCCTGTCCTAACGCACGAAATCCTATCTCTTATCTTAGCACCCACCAGAAAATGGTCTGAGTCCACGTTTGCTCCACGGTACGTTCTAACATCTATTATGCTGGAGCTGTACCTTGTACTAATAAGTATATGGTCTATAGCATTTACCGTCTCCTCATTAGGAGATTTCCAGGTTACTCTATGTATTATTCTGTGTCCGAATTTCGTGCTAGCCACTATCATATTAGCTCCAGCAGCGAAGTCCACCAGTCTACGACCATTATCATTGCACTCAGGATGTATACTGTGCTTTCCAATGGTGGGGTAATAGATTCGTTCCTGCCCTACTTTTGCGTTAGCGTCTCCTATAATTATTTTTACATCACCTGGGACATTTTCTGAGATTTCTCTCAAGGTTTTCATAGAAGGCCTCCTTTTCTTCATCAGACTTATCTTCGGTTGGAGCATGTATATTAATGAGGAAGTAATTGTGGAATTTGCCTTTAATTCGAATTTTGCACATTCTTTCGCTTATTGCTTCGAATCCTATTACAGCATGTTTTAAGCTTTTTTTAACGATAAATGCCGTACCTAGAGTGTGCTCTTTATCTCTGCAGCTGTAGTATATTGTGTAATTCCTTTTCTCCATTATGCCTTTCCCCAACCATCTAACTTCTTGAATCGCCGTTATATCGGCCTTGTATTTTTCAAGCTGGTCCAATAGTACTCTTAACTTACCAGGTTGGTATAGAGTTCGCACGTTCCATGTACATAAATATTCCGAAATCATTGTCCTTTTTCCGTTCTCCAGTTCGTCGTTGAGTTATCCGTCCGGTCCGAGGCTCTGCTGTCGGGTTCATAGCAATTGATATTGCCAGGGAGGATTGCTAGTCCTTCGCTGGTAGGCGGGATTATAACGTCCCACACTCGCTACTACCGTCGTTGGTTGGTTATCCAGTGGGCACCACGTAGAGGTGACGGTTCGATTTTATCCACGCCACGGTTCGATTTAACGCCAACCACTAAGCTTTTTAGAATGCATACCAGGCCAAGTTCAATGAGACCGCACTGCACAATCTGGTGCTCAGACTGGAAGACGCAGCACTACACAAAGGAGTTGCGCTGACGGTCTTCCTCGATATCAAGGAAACCTTTGACAATAAATCCTTTAATATTATAGGTAGGGCTCTAAGTAGACGAAGTCTAAGTTGCAGTTTTTCGCAAACTAGAGGTAATGAGGGGTCTCTGGAGGGCACTATAGTAAAAAGGTTGTCCCCATGGAGGAGTTTTATCTTCACTTCTGTGGTTCCTTGTTGTAAATGAACTCCTGGAACTATTAATCGACCGCTAATTGTCGCCCAATCGAATTTTGGCTTCCAATGATTGAGTCAGTAAGTACTACGGCTGCCCGCAGGGAGGAGTTTTATCTCCACTTCTCTGGTGCCTTGTTGTAGATGAACTCCTGGAACTATTAGGCTGGTCGTCCACTGGAAGCGTATTCGAGCGGCTTCGCGCTACGGCCATACATATGAGCGGCTACAAGCGACTCATTTGTATGGCCGAAGCGCGAAGCCGCTCGAATACGCTTCCAGTGGACGACCAGCCTTAATCGGCCGCTAATTGTCGCCCAATCGAATGTTAGCTTCCAATGATTGAGTCAGTACTACAGCTCGAACGTGTCCAAACACGAACTTTGGACCGTTGACATTGGACACTCGTAGTTCGAAGATCGGCCATACGTTGCGTCCTACCATCAAGCGTCCAACTTGAAGGGTGTTCATAACATCGTGTAGAGTTAGCTTAAGGCTGGTCGTCCACTGGAAGCGTATACAAGCGGCTTCGCGCTTCGACTACATGAGCGGCTATAGGCGGCTATGCGCAACAGATCCAACATAAAGGATTTCATACAAACATCGTCCACTGAAAGCGACTTCGAGCGGGCGGTTATAGGCGTATTTGAGGGTGCCGCGCGAATTCAAATTATTTTGGATCGGTTGCGCGTAGCTGCTCGAATCAGGAAATAATTTTCTCCAAAGCCTACTATATTTTCAAATTACAAAATTATTATGTCAACATCACATCAAACTGAGAAGCATGAAAAGCTCGCAGTGGACGACCCCTGTAGCGTGTAGCCGCGTGTCTCAGCCGCTCAAGAAGCCGAAGCGCGTAGCCGCTCGAATGCGCGTCCAATGGACGTCCAGCCTAACACGTGAGAACATCTTGGACCATATGATAAGATCGAAGGAAGTGTGGAGAATGAAGGAAATAGCGCTAAAGAAAGCATTACGAAGCTGAAAGAAACATGGACATTGTTAGGAAGTGTAATTTTAAGACCGAGGTGTTTAAGGTCCGATGATGTACTGCTGTAAACCTTCTGAAAGGCTACGTTGTTCCTAATATAAATGGCAATTCCCTAAGAGAGATTATGACACTGTAATGCTAGGAATCTGGTAATGATCTAATCTCTGGTACTCATACTCAGTAGACCTATTCTCGTGTGATTTCTTAGGTCAAGCAGCATTGGCCGTGTTTAGTACTTAGTTGGGAGACCGCTTGGTAAAACGGCAATCGCGTTTTGAATGGTCGATTACGAATACATTCATATCTGTAACAGAGACATGCACATCTCTGGTGTGCGCATTTTTAGATGATTTTCTTGCGTGGCAGGCGCATTTGTTCGCTATGCGTGCTAGTTGCGTGCGCGTATATACTTTAAAAAAAATATATGTTTATTCTAAAGATCGACATTTCGGAAAATAAAGCTATGATTGAACTACTGCCGCAAGAAAATTATTGGTTCGTTGACTGTGTTGCAAGTGGCACCATCCGTTTGGAAACACATATTGGCCATATATCTATAGCCAGCGATTGCGGCCATAAAAAAATCTATTATCATGATGATTATGTCATTCACGGTAACAGTTTTACAAGCTTCGTTACCGAAGTACAGCCCGATAAACTCGATGTTCCAATAACCGTACCAAACAGTGACTTTTCGTGGATGCACAACCTTATCAATAATAACACTTAGCTTCTCATCTACGACAATTTGAGATTAAAGTGTGGCTCATTGCTGAAGATGATATTCGACATAAAATCGGCATCTACTAAACACGCATCCATTCGCCGTATTGGCGACGATTCAAACTGAACGTGGGCTTCAGTTCCTGACCAATTAACAAATTTAATCTGGTAAGCGGGCATATTCAAATCTATTGTCGAAAATCGCTGCAAACAGCTCTGGAAGCTGCACAGTTCTTGAGCGCCATAACGAACTTAAGTCGACGAAGTCGCGGATACTGGAATTTATGCATGATATTAAACATTGTGCGCTTGGTTGAACGATTATGCGGACCGAAAAAATCACGTAGTGAACGATGCGCATTGTTTTATAACGACCCAGCTGCTCATTTTTGTAATCGACTTGGATAACATTTTACGCTTTGTTCAACTGTGTGCTCCTTCATGGCCTAGCTTTAACTCACCATGGGAAACGTTAAAACAGGAACGAAAAACTTTTGACGTTTAGACGTAATTTCCCTATAGGAATGGCGAGATTTCTAATGCTGCATTCCAAATGCAGAGTTTATCGCCATCTGCCATCCTCGATCGCATTCATAGGCACATCGCAGCCGTAAATAAATCCAAAGTCCCAAGAAATTCGACTGCGAGGTCCGCCCAGTCCTATGCTAAGCTGGGTCTGAAGTTTGGACGTTAAACAAAACGAATAGCGCGTTAGAACGAACAAACAACTTGATGAAATGTGGGAAGAAATAAAAATACTACATCCTCAAGTGAGCAACAAGTTAGCACAGAAAAACCCAAACCAACCACCAAAAATGGCATCCAAATTCATCGTTCTTTGCGCCTTCATCGCTGCTGCTAACGCTGGTGACCTTCTCGCCCCAGCAGCCTATTCCGGAGCCATCCATGCTGCACCGATCGCGAGATATTCGCCAGCCAGTGCTGTTAGCCACTCGTACAGCTCGATCGCTGCCCCAGCTGCCCTCGCCTATGCTGCACCAATTGCCAAAACTGTCGCATATACTCCAGCTCAGGTCGCCGTACGCACTCCGGATATTGGATCTACATCCCAGAACGTGATCCGATCCTTCGATGGAACCATTTCGCAGCACTCCAAGGCTGTAGACACTGAATTTTCTAGCGTCCGCAAGGTAGATACTCGCATCAACAACAACGTCTACACTCCAGCTATTGCCAAGAGCATCGCCTATGGCACTCCTGCAGTCATGCTGCTCCAGCTGTCTACTCTGCTCAAGCTGCTCCTGCTGTCTACGGTACTCCGTTGAAGTTGGCTCACCTCTCGGTAACGACAAATTAAGAAACAAGATTCTCAACGCAAATGCAGGCAGCAAAAACTTCTGGGCCTTGGTAACTTCCATCAAGAAGAATTTTACCTCTTCCTCAACCCCTCCATTCATCAATGGAAAGGAGGTGATAACAGAAAGCAAATCCAAGGCCGATTTATTGGCATCTCTGTTCGCCTCAAATTCTTCTCTGCCCGAATCTGATACGTCACCACCGGTCCTCGATCGCATCGCCCATTGAATGGGCGGGATCTTCTTCAGGACCCGTGAGGTGTATAAATGTCTCAAGGAGCTTGACGTCAACAAATCCACTGGCCCCGATAATATTCCCCCTATGGTACTCAATAAATGTGCCTCACCTTTGGCTAAACCTCTGCGCAAACTTTTTGCCTTATCATATTTCTCCGGAGTTTATCCAAACTCCTGGAAACTAGCTCATGTTCAGCCCATTCCGAAAAAGGTGATGCCAGCGACCCTTTAAACTACCGCCCAATAGCAATAACTTCTGTTCTCTCCAAAATCATGGAGACAATATTTAATAGAAAGCTGATGCAATATTTAGAATCTAACCAAATCATACACGACAGACAGTACGGCTTTAGACCGAAAAGATCTGCTGGCGACCTTCTTGTGTGTTTGACCGAGCATCTACACCGAAGCATCCATAGTTCCGGTGAGCCTGGTCTGGTTGCTCTAGATATTTCCAAGGCTTTTGACAGAGTATGGAATCCCGCTCTGCTGTTTAAACTCCAAGCTATTGGTATCGACTCAGTTCTTATTGACTGGATTGAGAGCTTTCTTTCCAGCCGTTCAATCAAGGTAGTATTGGATGGCGTCGAATCCAGCCCACACTCCATCTCGGCCGCCGGCGTTCCCCAAGGATCAATCCTCTCACCTGCTCTCTTTCTAATATTTATTAACGATCTGCTCTCAATCCCCTCCAACCCACTCCACAGTTTCGCCGACGACAGTACTCTGCGTTACTCTTACGCCAACGCTAGACAAGCAAGTGCCAGACCTTGTCTCTTAGACCGCGAACTCATGTCCAGCTCTCAACGCGGACATCGAGCTCATTCTTGACTGGGGCCGCAAGAATCGGGTCGAATTTAATGCATCAAAAACAAAGTACTGCCTTATCTCCACCAAAACCTGTACCGACTATCCCTCTATTTTAGTGGATAAGGATAACCTAACACCTGACCCATCTCTTAACATCCTGGGAATGACTCTATCTAATGATATGCAATGGAATGGTCACATATTCCAAATTGCCAAACAAGCGTATCAATGCCTCGGATTCCTTAAGAGATGCAAGTTCCTCCTTCAGCCAGCTGCTCTAGCCACAATCTACAAGTCCTACATTCGACCCCACCTAGAATACAACTCGTATATCTGGGCGGGCGCTCCTAAAACCACCTTGGCTTGGCTGGATAAGGTGCAAAATCGCGCCATCAAACTCATTGTTGATAGCACTCTTTGCTCCTCCATCAACCCTTTAAGCCACCGTAGGAATGTAGCTGCACTCAGCAAGTTTTATCGCTATTATTACAGCGAATGCTCCACTGAAATAAAGAACCTCCTGCCTACACGGCAACTTTTTTCCCGCAACACAAGACTAGCCAACTCGGCTCACCCCTTCACCCTGCAGCCCTCCCCTTCACGCACATTACGGTTTAGCTGTTCGTTTATAAATAGAACAATTCAGTTGTGGGACTCTCTTCCGTAGTCGATGTTTCCGAGCTCATATAACATCTCTGAGTTCAAACGCAAGGTTCATCGATACCTACTCATGCACCCCCCAGACCCCCTAACCTATCCTTTCTATTCTATCCTTCAGATCAAGCTTACTACTATACCACCATGACTCGAACGACATGACGGACTAGTAGTACAAAGGATGACTCCTAAGCTTCATCGTATCACAAAAAAAAACTCTGCTCATCATGCTGCTCCTGCTATCTACATCTCTCACGCCGCCCCAGCTGTGTACTCCGCTCATGCTGGCCCAACTGTCTATGCTGCCCATGACGGCCCAGCTGTCTACTCAACTCATGCCGCTCCAGCTGTCTATGCCGCTCACGGTGCCCCAACATCGGCCTACGCAACCAAAGCTGTCTCCTACTCACCAGCAGCCACCGTTGCTCATGTATCCTTCGAAGGATACGGCACCCACTACGGATGGTAAGTGACTTACCGAAATAAAAAAAAACATAAAAAATCAAAACTTTTCTCTTTCATTGAACCGCCAGAGAGATAAGATCACTTCAGACCCGATCCATACCAATCTGAGGTGACAATCACTGCAGCAACAAAAAAACCAGTTCGAATCGAAAAGGGCTGGGCACCTTCCAGGTATGTCACTTTTCCTTTCTGCAATCGAGCGAAAGATAATTAATCACCGGTGGAGCTCACCTGCTCCGGTTGAAATTAGCCTGGACTGCATGGACACGTACCGCGATCGGAACCAGGTGAACCAGTTTCTGCCAGTGACCTTGGTGGAGAAGATTGGCGTAAAATTGCAGGGAGCCCGATGTAAGTCTTATGCAATTTTTAAGAACTGGCATAAGGCGACTGGTAGCCGGTTAACAACAACGAGTGAATTTAAGATTCAGATCACGAACGATCGTCGTTGGAAGGTGTTTTTCGATAGAGCAGGTGAGCAATTACCATTTGTCAGGTTCTTGTCTGGTTTTATATAACTGCTGGAACGAATGTGATTAGAACAGTTTCAAAGGTTTCGTGACGTCCAAGTTTTGCAAGTTAGGTCGGGGTGTCAATCCCAACTACGTTGTTTACAAACGTATTTACTGATCGTGTCTCTTGATGCGTGTCGTCGTTGGAGATGTCTTGCTTATTTCTGTTCGCTTTCCTGCATCCTTTACAAAAAGTGCACGCCGAAGCTTGCAGATCAGCTGTTCATAAACTTATTACCGATCTCTAGAATCTGAAAATAAGTTCTCGATCTAGGAGGGTCAGAGTGATCTTCATTTCGAGGAGCCGTTGAAGACAGGAAAGCTTGACTTCCGTTATCTTGAAGTACCTTGGATCATATAAAGCTCAAAGTTGTATTGGAGGATCCACGCCGAAGTGTAAGCAAAGATGTAAGCAAGTCTTTGGGAAAATAAAGAACTTGAAATCGCAAATAGAGCGTTGGCTATACTCAACAATGATTAGACCAGTGCTGACATACGGTTCTACCTGACAAGACTTATGACATACATAGGTTAGGTTAGGTTGAAATGGCTCCTCCTCCACTAGGAAGCCCACGCAGACACACCCTTACCATTCTAGTGTAGGGCAAAAAAGGGTCTCAAGAACACTGGTATTTTGCAGGGGGCTCAAATGGTAGCAACGGCCTCAGGTACCTTTGATGGTGCCGGTACATCAAAGAGATAAATCCTGGGTAACGCCACCTGCGATCTAAGGTCTACACGAACTAAGATTTTCCGATATGCTACCGAATCCTAACTCAACCTCAACAAGATGTAGATTTTACATCGGGTGTCCCCTGGATGCTCTTGTCTATCAAGAGTAACAGACTGAGGAAGGCGAGTGTTTCGCGCCTCAATACGAAGCAAATACCGGACTGGTCCTCAAGGTTGGGGATAGGGCGCAACCTGCCATCGTAAAAACCCAACCGTCACGAATTCTCAAAACAGGCCTCGTGCAGGAAGGACACAACGGCAACGACTCAGGCAACGGGATATGGAATTCGATCTTGGAAAATGGAGCATCAGGACGCTCTGCGTTCGCTTTTATGTTCAACATCCGGAACTGGAGACATGCTGCAAGGGACCGTCAAACTTGGAGAAATGCCTTAGAGGAGGCCAAGGCTCGATTTGAGCTATAGCGCCATTGGATGGATGGATGGATGGTATTTTGCAGATCAAGGAACGGGGAGCTAAGGGAGGTCCCTCTTCTCGTAAGGGCCCGGCATTATAGAGAAGGTGGGAGACAGTTTCTTTCGCATCTTCGTTTCCACGTTTTTGTTTTCGGCGTGGGGCCTAAAAGCACAGTACATAGCCTATCTCTTTTTGTTCAGCTGAACAAGAAATTTTGAACGCATTGCATCCAAAGTTGGCCACATTTCGTGAAGACTTCGGCACACCGCTGCTGTGGTCCATCTCAGCCCGACTTGAGCTAAGCTGATTATTCTTGCAGCCAGTTAATAGATGACCAAGAAAATTCCCATCTCTGAAGAAGAATCCCGAAAACTTTCCTCCACTAGAACCACATTAGACACCTTGAAGCATGGATCCAAAAATATCTAACTGGCCTTGTAGGTCGTTCTTTTAGGAACTATGGGAGCCCCAGAAATGTGTGGAGCGTTAAGAAGTGCTTCGCCTTCAAAAGTATTTTTAATGTAATTTTATATTGATACCACAAGCTCGGCGTAAAGGGACGATCGCCCATGGCAGAGCTCCGTATCACCAATGGAAGGCTAATTCAAATCGCAGTCCATCGTTGGTAGTATATTCACGCAGGGGCAGCGCTTTCATAGGTGCAAATGGTGCACTCGCACCGGGCGCAAATTCAAAATTTAAGATTTTCGGCTAGAAACAGATAGATCGGCTCAATTCTGAAATTTTGAAAGCGCCTTCTACAGCATTAGCAAGAGAGCTTTCGCAAGCAAACTCAGCCCAACAGCAAGAACGCGGATAAAGGCAGGGTGGCGCCTTCACAGGCGAAATTTCAAAAAAAAAGTGAGAAGTGTTTTTGTCTTTCCATTGTCCTTTACTCCGATCAAAAAATGAACAGATGATGGGGGCGCAATATGCCACACTGCACCGGCCCTGCCTTCACGCAGTATTATTCATAACTTCAGCATGATGGTTTACACATTAGGATTGTGGTTTAGTGTTCGAGTCATATTGATGAGTGCATAGACTTGGTTAGTTACAAAACAACGCCCTCAAATAGTGCCATCAAAATTTTATTTTTTGCTCGAAATTGTTTTTCGCATTCATTTTGGCGCACCTTAACACCTGGCGCCTAGAGCGACCGCTCCACCCCCTCTACCCTGGGGCCGGCGCTGGATACAAAATAGGTTTGTTCCCGTACTTTTCCTGCAAAAACTTGTTGGGCAAAAACTTATATGAATGGTGGGGATAATTTAGTCAAAAATCCACAAAGTAAAGAAACACTTTTTGGGCAATTTCTTGCAAATCAAGAAGAAGCTAACATAAATATCGTTTGTGAATGTGTATGCCCTTTTTAAAATACCCACATGCATACAAACAATTATCAATTGACAACTTGCAAGAAATCGCAGGACCGAAAACCTCCGGCTAATTTTTGCACGAGGGGAAGTGGAAATTTCCGCGCTTTTTCTTGCTTGAAAAAGTAAACTCAAATTGGGTGAATTCTTGCTCCCGCGGGATCCCACATTCGAGTTCTGGAACGAAGCTAATGAAATTAATACAGACAGCTGATCAGAAAAAGCGAACATGTGTCCCTTTAAAATCGAGACGCACTATTTCGTGTTAAAAGATCGCGAACGAAGCGAACCGTGTAAACAGGCACATTTTTCCTCGTCACATGTATCACTAAGAAAATTATTAATTTTGATAAAATTAAATCTTTTTTATTTTTATTCTCATCACATGATTGCATTTCGTTCAAAATGTATCGCATATTCATATTATAATTAAGGAAAGTTAATTAATTAAAAAAAAGAGATTTAATTTATAATAATAAATCAGAGAAATTGAATAAAATACAAAAATTAAAAAAAAATTTTAATAATAAACAAATGATATTGCTAAAACTCACCACTAGATGCCACTGCGTTCAGTACAAAGGAATTTTAACACAATAAATAAATACCGCGAGCCGTCAAGATGCGATACCGTAACAATCTAACCACAATTAAATTTGAAGAAATAAATTACGGGAAATATTCTTAACCCAAAAACGAAAGAATTAATATCGGTTTATGCTAATTGAAACTTAACACTTTAAACAAGTTAAAATCCATGGAATTACACGAATTAGCACAATAAACACGCGACAAAGTGTTGAGCTTGTTTCAACACCAGCTTAGCGGATTTACACCGTTTTAAAATAAACTTATGCACAGTTTATAGGTTTAGTGGAAACTTTCAATTATTTTTTATATTATTAAATTATAATATCCACGAAAAATGCACTTTAAAGCGGCACAAAGCCAAGAAAAACAATGGTTTTAGGTGCACAGTCCCGTCCCGTTGTGCTTGTTTGATAGCCACCCTTAATGCTTGTCAAAGTCACGACATCTGCCTGTTAAGTTCGAATGTTGCGAATTGCTGAGAATGTTGCTCAGTTTTGCTTATTGTGGATATTTACCACAGTTTGGCGGTTGGGTTTGAAAATTGTCGTTTTTATGGAGTTTGAGTTTATGTTGAGGAATAGTTTTTTTTTTGTTTTAAAAGGGGTGTGATGTAGTATTTTAAGAGTGTAAATTTACGTATAAATATTCTGAAAATTTGTGATTTTGAATTTTAGTACAGGATCCGTAGAAGAACGACCTTCACTGATCGAGTAACCAAATGAAATCTATTTTTTATGAAAAAAAAAAAAATATGCTAACTATATCGAAGAACTGTTTTTGTTTTGAATTTTTTTTTTTATTTTTTTTTTTTTTCATAAAGCCTATTTAGGTAATAATAATAAAATTATTCCCACGATACGTTGGGCGCCAATTTATTACGTTCAAGATTTCGCGTAATTCCCGGCGGTGCTCAGCGTTGGGGTGGGTGATATATAATTTTTCTTATTTGGGCGCCACGTAGTTTTAACGGTCTACGAACCGATTATTATATAAAAAAAACTTGGAAGACAGTCAGTTGTAATTTTATTTACACTTTAATTTTAAATTCTTAACAATCCATTTAGTTTAGATAACCAATAATCAATTTAATTTAAATATTCAATAATCAATTTCATTTATAATAAAGGTTACAAATTCCTACCTGTGCCTTATCCCGATCCTAATCTCTTTTTCTTAAAAAAAACTCGATTTACGGTTTCCTCCTTCGCTTTCCCGTTAGTACCAACTATCTATAATTAAACTTCTCGATTTCGGTTTTCTTCTCTTTCCCGTTAATATGCACTATACTATAACTTCACTCTATCACATTCCAAACTCTACCGTATCAAAAAAAAACCAAGAGAGACTACCACACAAGGGCCCATGTTTTTATAGGGAAATGGCCCCTATTTCCAAAGGTTCCCGCTGTTTACAATACTGTTTCCGACCGTTCCAATGATGCTGGTTAGAATTGGTACGTCGGTTAAAATCGGTAAACATTTGAAATATTATCAATAATATTTTTTTTTTTTCATAAATCTTGGACCTTGGATTTTTGGCGGCCGAGTGCTACTCCTGGGAAAATTCTACGTGCAAGCATAATCTCGCGAACGGCGAAGAAGCCAGAAGTATGGTCTGGTTATGCTTGCCGGATTTTCCAGGGCTAACCCATTTCTCCCGTTTATTATCCCCTAGAGCACTCCTTGGTGGTTAATATGCCTTCTGGTATTATTATGTAGTCTTGTGCTGTGAAATTTAGTATATTTATTTATTGCGTGATTATATCTTAGAGATTAAAATCGGTACGGCTCAATTCACAGGTGAGTTCTATGTATTTAATTAATATTATTTACTATTTTCTATTTATTTAATTAAGACTATTTATTAACTTATATCTATTATTTTCCATTTTGGTGATCGCCTATGGGCTGCTCCGCTTCTGGTGGTTGGTCCTGGATTTCAACAAAAAGAGGTCCTGGATTTCAAAAAAGAGAGACCTGAAGAGACCTGAAAAGAGAGATCCAGCAGCAGTAAGGTTCTTTAAGGGACGACACACATAGATAAGTATCTATAGAATACTATTATATATCAAATATTAACGCCTCTCTATTTTTAGGTCATAACAAGAAAGAAGAACTATTTAGCCGATCCCAATAATTGTAAGCAGCACAAGAATTGGAACATTCTGCAATTTCTGGATGAGTCGTGCTTGTGTGATAAGTAAGAGTTGAAAAGAAGAGAAAAATTCAATAAAAATTTGGCTTTTATTACAGAAATCAACTCTGCAATTACAATGGAGGCCGAAATGTCTCCTGTTTTACGAGAATCACCAATTGAAGTCCAACTAAACGAAGAATCAGAATCCCTGGACGAACCAGATTACATACCAAATGTTGAAAGAAACCTAAGAAACTTTACCCCATTTTCAGAAGGTAAAAACTCGTTAAACTTAAATATTCTTAAAATTAAAACTAATTTTTATTACAGAAAATCTGATAGCAGTAGTCAGAGAATACCCAATACTATGGAACCGTTTACATCCCAACTATAAAAAACAAGCACAAATTGCAATAACATGGGATCAAATATCAAGTAAGTTCTGCGGCAACTTACGCGGCCCTTACTTGCGGAAAAAATGGCGAAATATTAGAGACAACTACATCAGGAGAAAGAAGAACTATTTAGCCGATCCCAATAATTGCAAGCAGTACAAGAATTGGAACATTCTGCAATTTCTGGATGAGTCGTGCTTGTGTGATAAGAGTTGAAAAGAGAAAAATTCAATAAAAATTTGGCTTTTATTACAGAAATCAACTCTGCAATTACAATGGAGGCCGAAATGTCTCCTGTTTTACGAGAATCACCAATTGAAGTCCAACTAAACGAAGAATCAGAATCCCTGGACGAACCAGATTACATACCAAATGTTGAAAGAAACCTAAGAAACTTTACCCCATTTTCAGAAGGTAAAAACTCGTTAAACTTAAATATTCTTAAAATTAAAACTAATTTTTATTACAGAAAATCTGATAGCAGTAGTCAGAGAATACCCAATACTATGGAACCGTTTACATCCCAACTATAAAAAACAAGCACAAATTGCAATAACATGGGATCAAATATCAAGTAAGTTCTGCGGCAACTTACGCGGCCCTTACTTGCGGAAAAAATGGCGAAATATTAGAGACAACTACATCAGGAGAAAGAAGAACTATTTAGCCGATCCCAATAATTGTAAGCAGCACAAGAATTGGAACATTCTGCAATTTCTGGATGAGTCGTGCTTGTGTGATAAGAGTTGAAAAGAGAAAAATTCAATAAAAATTTGGCTTTTATTACAGAAATCAACTCTGCAATTACAATGGAGGCCGAAATGTCTCCTGTTTTACGAGAATCACCAATTGAAGTCCAACTAAACGAAGAATCAGAATCCCTGGACGAACCAGATTACATACCAAATGTTGAAAGAAACCTAAGAAACTTTACCCCATTTTCAGAAGGTAAAAACTCGTTAAACTTAAATATTCTTAAAATTAAAACTAATTTTTATTACAGAAAATCTGATAGCAGTAGTCAGAGAATACCCAATACTATGGAACCGTTTACATCCCAACTATAAAAAACAAGCACAAATTGCAATAACATGGGATCAAATATCAAGTAAGTTCTGCGGCAACTTACGCGGTCCTTACTTGCGGAAAAAATGGCGAAATATTAGAGACAACTACATCAGGAGAAAGAAGAACTATTTAGCCGATCCCAATAATTGCAAGCAGTACAAGAATTGGAACATTCTGCAATTTCTGGATGAGTCGTGCTTGTGTGATAAGAGTTGAAAAGAGAAAAATTCAATAAAAATTTGGCTTTTATTACAGAAATCAACTCTGCAATTACAATGGAGGCCGAAATGTCTCCTGTTTTACGAGAATCACCAATTGAAGTCCAACTAAACGAAGAATCAGAATCCCTGGACGAACCAGATTACATACCAAATGTTGAAAGAAACCTAAGAAACTTTACCCCATTTTCAGAAGGTAAAAACTCGTTAAACTTAAATATTCTTAAAATTAAAACTAATTTTTATTACAGAAAATCTGATAGCAGTAGTCAGAGAATACCCAATACTATGGAACCGTTTACATCCCAACTATAAAAAACAAGCACAAATTGCAATAACATGGGATCAAATATCAAGTAAGTTCTGCGGCAACTTACGCGGCCCTTACTTGCGGAAAAAATGGCGAAATATTAGAGACAACTACATCAGGAGAAAGAAGAACTATTTAGCCGATCCCAATAATTGCAAGCAGTACAAGAATTGGAACATTCTGCAATTTCTGGATGAGTCGTGCTTGTGGGATAAGAGTTGAAAAGAGAAAAATTCAATAAAAATTTGGCTTTTATTACAGAAATCAACTCTGCAATTACAATGGAGGCCGAAATGTCTCCTGTTTTACGAGAATCACCAATTGAAGTCCAACTAAACGAAGAATCAGAATCCCTGGACGAACCAGATTACATACCAAATGTTGAAAGAAACCTAAGAAACTTTACCCCATTTTCAGAAGGTAAAAACTCGTTAAACTTAAATATTCTTAAAATTAAAACTAATTTTTATTACAGAAAATCTGATAGCAGTAGTCAGAGAATACCCAATACTATGGAACCGTTTACATCCCAACTATAAAAAACAAGCACAAATTGCAATAACATGGGATCAAATATCAAGTAAGTTCTGCGGCAACTTACGCGGCCCTTACTTGCGGAAAAAATGGCGAAATATTAGAGACAACTACATCAGGAGAAAGAAGAACTATTTAGCCGATCCCAATAATTGCAAGCAGTACAAGAATTGGAACATTCTGCAATTTCTGGATGAGTCGTGCTTGTGTGATAAGAGTTGAAAAGAGAAAAATTCAATAAAAATTTGGCTTTTATTACAGAAATCAACTCTGCAATTACAATGGAGGCCGAAATGTCTCCTGTTTTACGAGAATCACCAATTGAAGTCCAACTAAACGAAGAATCAGAATCCCTGGACGAACCAGATTACATACCAAATGTTGAAAGAAACCTAAGAAACTTTACCCCATTTTCAGAAGGTAAAAACTCGTTAAACTTAAATATTCTTAAAATTAAAACTAATTTTTATTACAGAAAATCTGATAGCAGTAGTCAGAGAATACCCAATACTATGGAACCGTTTACATCCCAACTATAAAAAACAAGCACAAATTGCAATAACATGGGATCAAATATCAAGTAAGTTCTGCGGCAACTTACGCGGTCCTTACTTGCGGAAAAAATGGCGAAATATTAGAGACAACTACATCAGGAGAAAGAAGAACTATTTAGCCGATCCCAATAATTGCAAGCAGTACAAGAATTGGAACATTCTGCAATTTCTGGATGAGTCGTGCTTGTGTGATAAGAGTTGAAAAGAGAAAAATTCAATAAAAATTTGGCTTTTATTACAGAAATCAACTCTGCAATTACAATGGAGGCCGAAATGTCTCCTGTTTTACGAGAATCACCAATTGAAGTCCAACTAAACGAAGAATCAGAATCCCTGGACGAACCAGATTACATACCAAATGTTGAAAGAAACCTAAGAAACTTTACCCCATTTTCAGAAGGTAAAAACTCGTTAAACTTAAATATTCTTAAAATTAAAACTAATTTTTATTACAGAAAATCTGATAGCAGTAGTCAGAGAATACCCAATACTATGGAACCGTTTACATCCCAACTATAAAAAACAAGCACAAATTGCAATAACATGGGATCAAATATCAAGTAAGTTCTGCGGCAACTTACGCGGCCCTTACTTGCGGAAAAAATGGCGAAATATGAGAGACAACTACATCAGGAGAAAGAAGAACTATTTAGCCGATCCCAATAATTGCAAGCAGTACAAGAATTGGAACATTCTGCAATTTCTGGATGAGTCGTGCTTGTGTGATAAGAGTTGAAAAGAGAAAAATTCAATAAAAATTTGGCTTTTATTACAGAAATCAACTCTGCAATTACAATGGAGGCCGAAATGTCTCCTGTTTTACGAGAATCACCAATTGAAGTCCAACTAAACGAAGAATCAGAATCCCTGGACGAACCAGATTACATACCAAATGTTGAAAGAAACCTAAGAAACTTTACCCCAATTTCAGAAGGTAAAAACTCGTTAAACTTAAATATTCTTAAAATTAAAACTAATTTTTATTACAGAAAATCTGATAGCAGTAGTCAGAGAATACCCAATACTATGGAACCGTTTACATCCCAACTATAAAAAACAAGCACAAATTGCAATAACATGGGATCAAATATCAAGTAAGTTCTGCGGCAACTTACGCGGCCCTTACTTGCGGAAAAAATGGCGAAATATTAGAGACAACTACATCAGGAGAAAGAAGAACTATTTAGCCGATCCCAATAATTGTAAGCAGCACAAGAATTGGAACATTCTGCAATTTCTGGATGAGTCGTGCTTGTGTGATAAGTAAGAGTTGAAAAGAAGAGAAAAATTCAATAAAAATTTGGCTTTTATTACAGAAATCAACTCTGCAATTACAATGGAGGCCGAAATGTCTCCTGTTTTACGAGAATCACCAATTGAAGTCCAACTAAACGAAGAATCAGAATCCCTGGACGAACCAGATTACATACCAAATGTTGAAAGAAACCTAAGAAACTTTACCCCATTTTCAGAAGGTAAAAACTCGTTAAACTTAAATATTCTTAAAATTAAAACTAATTTTTATTACAGAAAATCTGATAGCAGTAGTCAGAGAATACCCAATACTATGGAACCGTTTACATCCCAACTATAAAAAACAAGCACAAATTGCAATAACATGGGATCAAATATCAAGTAAGTTCTGCGGCAACTTACGCGGCCCTTACTTGCGGAAAAAATGGCGAAATATGAGAGACAACTACATCAGGAGAAAGAAGAACTATTTAGCCGATCCCAATAATTGCAAGCAGTACAAGAATTGGAACATTCTGCAATTTCTGGATGAGTCGTGCTTGTGTGATAAGAGTTGAAAAGAAGAGAAAATTTCAATAAAAATTTGGCTTTTATTACAGAAATCAACTCTGCAATTACAATGGAGGCCGAAATGTCTCCTGTTTTACGAGAATCACCAATTGAAGTCCAACTAAACGAAGAATCAGAATCCCTGGACGAACCAGATTACATACCAAATGTTGAAAGAAACCTAAGAAACTTTACCCCATTTTCAGAAGGTAAAAACTCGTTAAACTTAAATATTCTTAAAATTAAAACTAATTTTTATTACAGAAAATCTGATAGTAGTAGTCAGAGAATACCCAATACTATGGAACCGTTTACATCCCAACTATAAAAAACAAGCACAAATTGCAATAACATGGGATCAAATATCAAGTAAGTTCTGCGGCAACTTACGCGGTCCTTACTTGCGGAAAAAATGGCGAAATATTAGAGACAACTACATCAGGAGAAAGAAGAACTATTTAGCCGATCCCAATAATTGTAAGCAGCACAAGAATTGGAACATTCTGCAATTTCTGGATGAGTCGTGCTTGTGTGATAAGAGTTGAAAAGAAGAGAAAATTTCAATAAAAATTTGGCTTTTATTACAGAAATCAACTCTGCAATTACAATGGAGGCCGAAATGTCTCCTGTTTTACGAGAATCACCAATTGAAGTCCAACTAAACGAAGAATCAGAATCCCTGGACGAACCAGATTACATACCAAATGTTGAAAGAAACCTAAGAAACTTTACCCCATTTTCAGAAGGTAAAAACTCGTTAAACTTAAATATTCTTAAAATTAAAACTAATTTTTATTACAGAAAATCTGATAGCAGTAGTCAGAGAATACCCAATACTATGGAACCGTTTACATCCCAACTATAAAAAACAAGCACAAATTGCAATAACATGGGATCAAATATCAAGTAAGTTCTGCGGCAACTTACGCGGCCCTTACTTGCGGAAAAAATGGCGAAATATGAGAGACAACTACATCAGGAGAAAGAAGAACTATTTAGCCGATCCCAATAATTGCAAGCAGTACAAGAATTGGAACATTCTGCAATTTCTGGATGAGTCGTGCTTGTGTGATAAGAGTTGAAAAGAAGAGAAAATTTCAATAAAAATTTGGCTTTTATTACAGAAATCAACTCTGCAATTACAATGGAGGCCGAAATGTCTCCTGTTTTACGAGAATCACCAATTGAAGTCCAACTAAACGAAGAATCAGAATCCCTGGACGAACCAGATTACATACCAAATGTTGAAAGAAACCTAAGAAACTTTACCCCATTTTCAGAAGGTAAAAACTCGTTAAACTTAAATATTCTTAAAATTAAAACTAATTTTTATTACAGAAAATCTGATAGCAGTAGTCAGAGAATACCCAATACTATGGAACCGTTTACATCCCAACTATAAAAAACAAGCACAAATTGCAATAACATGGGATCAAATATCAAGTAAGTTCTGCGGCAACTTACGCGGCCCTTACTTGCGGAAAAAATGGCGAAATATGAGAGACAACTACATCAGGAGAAAGAAGAACTATTTAGCCGATCCCAATAATTGCAAGCAGTACAAGAATTGGAACATTCTGCAATTTCTGGATGAGTCGTGCTTGTGTGATAAGAGTTGAAAAGAAGAGAAAATTTCAATAAAAATTTGGCTTTTATTACAGAAATCAACTCTGCAATTACAATGGAGGCCGAAATGTCTCCTGTTTTACGAGAATCACCAATTGAAGTCCAACTAAACGAAGAATCAGAATCCCTGGACGAACCAGATTACATACCAAATGTTGAAAGAAACCTAAGAAACTTTACCCCATTTTCAGAAGGTAAAAACTCGTTAAACTTAAATATTCTTAAAATTAAAACTAATTTTTATTACAGAAAATCTGATAGCAGTAGTCAGAGAATACCCAATACTATGGAACCGTTTACATCCCAACTATAAAAAACAAGCACAAATTGCAATAACATGGGATCAAATATCAAGTAAGTTCTGCGGCAACTTACGCGGCCCTTACTTGCGGAAAAAATGGCGAAATATGAGAGACAACTACATCAGGAGAAAGAAGAACTATTTAGCCGATCCCAATAATTGCAAGCAGTACAAGAATTGGAACATTCTGCAATTTCTGGATGAGTCGTGCTTGTGTGATAAGAGTTGAAAAGAAGAGAAAATTTCAATAAAAATTTGGCTTTTATTACAGAAATCAACTCTGCAATTACAATGGAGGCCGAAATGTCTCCTGTTTTACGAGAATCACCAATTGAAGTCCAACTAAACGAAGAATCAGAATCCCTGGACGAACCAGATTACATACCAAATGTTGAAAGAAACCTAAGAAACTTTACCCCATTTTCAGAAGGTAAAAACTCGTTAAACTTAAATATTCTTAAAATTAAAACTAATTTTTATTACAGAAAATCTGATAGCAGTAGTCAGAGAATACCCAATACTATGGAACCGTTTACATCCCAACTATAAAAAACAAGCACAAATTGCAATAACATGGGATCAAATATCAAGTAAGTTCTGCGGCAACTTACGCGGCCCTTACTTGCGGAAGAAATGGCGAAATATTAGAGACAGTTATATCAGGGGAAAGAAGAACTATTTCGCCGACCCCAATAATTGCAAACAGTATAAATATTGGAACATCCTGCAATTTTTGGATGAGTTCGTCTTTTGTGATAAGTAAGAGTTGTTATAATTGATCCAATTGATTGACCCAATACTATGAAACAGATTACATCCCAACTATAGAAGCCAAGGTCAAATATTAAGCACATGGGAGCAGATAGCGAGTAAGTTCTGCGGCAACGTAAGCGGCCCTTACTTGCGGAAGAAATGGCGAAATATTAGAGACAGTTATATCAGGGGAAAGAAGAACTATTTCGCCGACCCCAATAATTGCAAACAGTATAAATATTGGAACATCCTGCAATTTTTGGATGAGTTCGTCTTTTGTGATAAGTAAGAGTTGTTATAATTGATCCAATTGATTGACCCAATACTATGAAACAGATTACATCCCAACTATAGAAACCAAGGTCAAATATTAAGCACATGGGAGCAGATAGAGAGTAAGTTCTGCGGCAACGTAAGCGGCCCTTACTTGCGGAAGAAATGCCGAAATATTAGAGATAGCTACATCAAAGCAAAGAAGAATTATATCGCCGATCCCAATAATTGCAAGCAGTATAAATATTGGAACATACTGCAATTTTTGGATGAGTTCGTCTTTTGTGATAAGTAAGAGTTGTTATAATTGATCCAATTGATTGACCCAATACTATGAAACAGATTACATCCCAACTATAGAAACCAAGGTCAAATATTAAGCACATGGGAGCAGATAGAGAGTAAGTTCTGCGGCAACGTAAGCGGCCCTTACTTGCGGAAGAAATGGCGAAATATTAGAGATAGCTACATCAAAGCAAAGAAGAATTATATCGCCGATCCCAATAATTGCAAGCAGTATAAATATTGGAACATACTGCAATTTTTGGATGAGTTCGTCTTTTGTGATAAGTAAGAGTTGTTATAATTGATCCAATTGATTGACCCAATACTATGAAACAGATTACATCCCAACTATAGAAACCAAGGTCAAATATTAAGCACGTGGGAGCAGATAGAGAGTAAGTTCTGCGGCAACGTAAGCGGCCCTTACTTGCGGAAGAAATGGCGAAATATTAGAGATAGCTACATCAAAGCAAAGAAGAATTATATCGCCGATCCCAATAATTGCAAGCAGTATAAATATTGGAACATACTGCAATTTTTGGATGAGTTCGTCTTTTGTGATAAGTAAGAGTTGTTATAATTGATCCAATTGATTGACCCAATACTATGAAACAGATTACATCCCAACTATAGAAACCAAGGTCAAATATTAAGCACATGGGAGCAGATAGAGAGTAAGTTCTGCGGCAACGTAAGCGGCCCTTACTTGCGGAAGAAATGGCGAAATATTAGAGATAGCTACATCAAAGCAAAGAAGAATTATATCGCCGATCCCAATAATTGCAAGCAGTATAAATATTGGAACATACTGCAATTTTTGGATGAGTTCGTCTTTTGTGATAAGAGTTGTTATAATTGATCCAATTGATTGACCCAATACTATGAAACAGATTACATCCCAACTATAGAAACCAAGGTCAAATATTAAGCACGTGGGAGCAGATAGAGAGTAAGTTCTGCGGCAACTTACGCGGCCCTTACTTGCGGAAAAAATGGCGAAATATTAGAGATAGCTACATCAAAGCAAAGAAGAATTATATCGCCGATCCCAATAATTGCAAGCAGTATAAATATTGGAACATACTGCAATTTTTGGATGAGTTCGTCTTTTGTGATAAGAGTTGTTATAATTGATCCAATTGATTGACCCAATACTATGAAACAGATTACATCCCAACTATAGAAACCAAGGTCAAATATTAAGCACATGAGAGCAGATAGCGAGTAAGTTCTGCGGCAACGTAAGCGGCCCTTACTTGCGGAAGAAATGGCGAAATATTAGAGATAGCTACATCAAAGCAAAGAAGAATTATATCGCCGATCCCAATAATTGCAAGCAGTATAAATATTGGAACATACTGCAATTTTTGGATGAGTTCGTCTTTTGTGATAAGTAAGAGTTGTTATAATTGATCCAATTGATTGACCCAATACTATGAAACAGATTACATCCCAACTATAGAAACCAAGGTCAAATATTAAGCACATGGGAGCAGATAGCGAGTAAGTTCTGCGGCAACGTAAGCGGCCCTTACTTGCGGAAGAAATGGCGAAATATTAGAGATAGCTACATCAAAGCAAAGAAGAATTATATCGCCGATCCCAATAATTGCAAGCAGTATAAATATTGGAACATACTGCAATTTTTGGATGAGTTCGTCTTTTGTGATAAGTAAGAGTTGTTATAATTGATCCAATTGATTGACCCAATACTATGAAACAGATTACATCCCAACTATAGAAACCAAGGTCAAATATTAAGCACGTGGGAGCAGATAGAGAGTAAGTTCTGCGGCAACTTACGCGGCCCTTACTTGCGGAAAAAATGGCGAAATATTAGAGATAGCTACATCAAAGCAAAGAAGAATTATATCGCCGATCCCAATAATTGCAAGCAGTATAAATATTGGAACATACTGCAATTTTTGGATGAGTTCGTCTTTTGTGATAAGTAAGAGTTGTTATAATTGATCCAATTGATTGACCCAATACTATGAAACAGATTAGATCCCAACTATAGAAACCAAGGTCAAATATTAAGCACATGGGAGCAGATAGCGAGTAAGTTCTGCGGCAACGTAAGCGGCCCTTACTTGCGGAAGAAATGGCGAAATATTAGAGATAGCTACATCAAAGCAAAGAAGAATTATATCGCCGACCCCAATAATTGCAAGCAGTATAAATATTGGAACATACTGCAATTTTTGGATGAGTTCGTCTTTTGTGATAAGAGTTGTTATAATTGATCCAATTGATTGACCCAATACTATGAAACAGATTACATCCCAACTATAGAAACCAAGGTCAAATATTAAGCACGTGGGAGCAGATAGAGAGTAAGTTCTGCGGCAACTTACGCGGCCCTTACTTGCGGAAAAAATGGCGAAATATTAGAGATAGCTACATCAAAGCAAAGAAGAATTATATCGCCGATCCCAATAATTGCAAGCAGTATAAATATTGGAACATACTGCAATTTTTGGATGAGTTCGTCTTTTGTGATAAGAGTTGTTATAATTGATCCAATTGATTGACCCAATACTATGAAACAGATTACATCCCAACTATAGAAACCAAGGTCAAATATTAAGCACGTGGGAGCAGATAGAGAGTAAGTTCTGCGGCAACTTACGCGGCCCTTACTTGCGGAAAAAATGGCGAAATATTAGAGATAGCTACATCAAAGCAAAGAAGAATTATATCGCCGACCCCAATAATTGCAAGCAGTATAAATATTGGAACATCCTGCAATTTTTGGATGAGTTCGTCTTTTGTGATAAGTAAGAGTTGTTATAATTGATCCAATTGATTGACCCAATACTATGAAACAGATTACATCCCAACTATAGAAACCAAGGTCAAATATTAAGCACGTGGGAGCAGATAGAGAGTAAGTTCTGCGGCAACTTACGCGGCCCTTACTTGCGGAAAAAATGGCGAAATATTAGAGATAGCTACATCAAAGCAAAGAAGAATTATATCGCCGACCCCAATAATTGCAAGCAGTATAAATATTGGAACATCCTGCAATTTTTGGATGAGTTCGTCTTTTGTGATAAGTAAGAGTTGTTATAATTGATCCAATTGATTGACCCAATACTATGAAACAGATTACATCCCAACTATAGAAGCCAAGGTCAAATATTAAGCACATGGGAGCAGATAGAGAGTAAGCTCTGCGGCAACGTAAGCGGCCCTTACTTGCGGAAGAAATGGCGAAATATTAGAGATAGCTACATCAAAGCAAAGAAGAATTATATCGCCGATCCCAATAATTGCAAGCAGTATAAATATTGGAACATACTGCAATTTTTGGATGAGTTCGTCTTTTGTGATAAGTAAGAGTTGTTATAATTGATCCAATTGATTGACCCAATACTATGAAACAGATTACATCCCAACTATAGAAACCAAGGTCAAATATTAAGCACATGGGAGCAGATAGAGAGTAAGCTCTGCGGCAACGTAAGCGGCCCTTACTTGCGGAAGAAATGGCGAAATATTAGAGATAGCTACATCAAAGCAAAGAAGAATTATATCGCCGATCCCAATAATTGCAAGCAGTATAAATATTGGAACATACTGCAATTTTTGGATGAGTTCGTCTTTTGTGATAAGTAAGAGTTGTTATAATTGATCCAATTGATTGACCCAATACTATGAAACAGATTACATCCCAACTATAGAAACCAAGGTCAAATATTAAGCACATGGGAGCAGATAGAGAGTAAGCTCTGCGGCAACGTAAGCGGCCCTTACTTGCGGAAGAAATGGCGAAATATTAGAGATAGCTACATCAAAGCAAAGAAGAATTATATCGCCGACCCCAATAATTGCAAGCAGTATAAATATTGGAACATACTGCAATTTTTGGATGAGTTCGTCTTTTGTGATAAGAGTTGTTATAATTGATCCAATTGATTGACCCAATACTATGAAACAGATTACATCCCAACTATAGAAACCAAGGTCAAATATTAAGCACATGGGAGCAGATAGAGAGTAAGCTCTGCGGCAACGTAAGCGGCCCTTACTTGCGGAAGAAATGGCGAAATATTAGAGATAGCTACATCAAAGCAAAGAAGAATTATATCGCCGATCCCAATAATTGCAAGCAGTATAAATATTGGAACATACTGCAATTTTTGGATGAGTTCGTCTTTTGTGATAAGAGTTGTTATAATTGATCCAATTGATTGACCCAATACTATGAAACAGATTACATCCCAACTATAGAAACCAAGGTCAAATATTAAGCACATGGGAGCAGATAGAGAGTAAGCTCTGCGGCAACGTAAGCGGCCCTTACTTGCGGAAGAAATGGCGAAATATTAGAGATAGCTACATCAAAGCAAAGAAGAATTATATCGCCGATCCCAATAATTGCAAGCAGTATAAATATTGGAACATCCTGCAATTTTTGGATGAGTTCGTCTTTTGTGATAAGTAAGAGTTGTTATAATTGATCCAATTGATTGACCCAATACTATGAAACAGATTACATCCCAACTATAGAAACCAAGGTCAAATATTAAGCACGTGGGAGCAGATAGAGAGTAAGTTCTGCGGCAACTTACGCGGCCCTTACTTGCGGAAAAAATGGCGAAATATTAGAGATAGCTACATCAAAGCAAAGAAGAATTATATCGCCGACCCCAATAATTGCAAGCAGTATAAATATTGGAACATCCTGCAATTTTTGGATGAGTTCGTCTTTTGTGATAAGTAAGAGTTGTTATAATTGATCCAATTGATTGACCCAATACTATGAAACAGATTACATCCCAACTATAGAAGCCAAGGTCAAATATTAAGCACATGGGAGCAGATAGAGAGTAAGCTCTGCGGCAACGTAAGCGGCCCTTACTTGCGGAAGAAATGGCGAAATATTAGAGATAGCTACATCAAAGCAAAGAAGAATTATATCGCCGATCCCAATAATTGCAAGCAGTATAAATATTGGAACATACTGCAATTTTTGGATGAGTTCGTCTTTTGTGATAAGTAAGAGTTGTTATAATTGATCCAATTGATTGACCCAATACTATGAAACAGATTACATCCCAACTATAGAAGCCAAGGTCAAATATTAAGCACATGGGAGCAGATAGAGAGTAAGCTCTGCGGCAACGTAAGCGGCCCTTACTTGCGGAAGAAATGGCGAAATATTAGAGATAGCTACATCAAAGCAAAGAAGAATTATATCGCCGATCCCAATAATTGCAAGCAGTATAAATATTGGAACATACTGCAATTTTTGGATGAGTTCGTCTTTTGTGATAAGTAAGAGTTGTTATAATTGATCCAATTGATTGACCCAATACTATGAAACAGATTACATCCCAACTATAGAAACCAAGGTCAAATATTAAGCACATGGGAGCAGATAGAGAGTAAGCTCTGCGGCAACGTAAGCGGCCCTTACTTGCGGAAGAAATGGCGAAATATTAGAGATAGCTACATCAAAGCAAAGAAGAATTATATCGCCGATCCCAATAATTGCAAGCAGTATAAATATTGGAACATACTGCAATTTTTGGATGAGTTCGTCTTTTGTGATAAGTAAGAGTTGTTATAATTGATCCAATTGATTGACCCAATACTATGAAACAGATTACATCCCAACTATAGAAGCCAAGGTCAAATATTAAGCACATGGGAGCAGATAGCGAGTAAGTTCTGCGGCAACGTAAGCGGCCCTTACTTGCGGAAAAAATGGCGAAATATTAGAGATAGCTACATCAAAGCAAAGAAGAATTATATCGCCGACCCCAATAATTGCAAGCAGTATAAATATTGGAACATCCTGCAATTTTTGGATGAGTTCGTCTTTTGTGATAAGTAAGAGTTGTTATAATTGATCCAATTGATTGACCCAATACTATGAAACAGATTACATCCCAACTATAGAAACCAAGGTCAAATATTAAGCACGTGGGAGCAGATAGAGAGTAAGTTCTGCGGCAACTTGCGCGGCTTTTACTTGCGGAAAAAATGGCGAAATATTAGAGATAGCTACATCAAAGCAAAGAAGAATTATATCGCCGACCCCAATAATTGCAAGCAGTATAAATATTGGAACATCCTGCAATTTTTGGATGAGTTCGTCTTTTGTGATAAGTAAGAGTTGTTATAATTGATCCAATTGATTGACCCAATACTATGAAACAGATTACATCCCAACTATAGAAGCCAAGGTCAAATATTAAGCACATGGGAGCAGATAGAGAGTAAGCTCTGCGGCAACGTAAGCGGCCCTTACTTGCGGAAGAAATGGCGAAATATTAGAGATAGCTACATCAAAGCAAAGAAGAATTATATCGCCGATCCCAATAATTGCAAGCAGTATAAATATTGGAACATACTGCAATTTTTGGATGAGTTCGTCTTTTGTGATAAGTAAGAGTTGTTATAATTGATCCAATTGATTGACCCAATACTATGAAACAGATTACATCCCAACTATAGAAGCCAAGGTCAAATATTAAGCACATGGGAGCAGATAGAGAGTAAGCTCTGCGGCAACGTAAGCGGCCCTTACTTGCGGAAGAAATGGCGAAATATTAGAGATAGCTACATCAAAGCAAAGAAGAATTATATCGCCGATCCCAATAATTGCAAGCAGTATAAATATTGGAACATACTGCAATTTTTGGATGAGTTCGTCTTTTGTGATAAGTAAGAGTTGTTATAATTGATCCAATTGATTGACCCAATACTATGAAACAGATTACATCCCAACTATAGAAACCAAGGTCAAATATTAAGCACATGGGAGCAGATAGAGAGTAAGCTCTGCGGCAACGTAAGCGGCCCTTACTTGCGGAAGAAATGGCGAAATATTAGAGATAGCTACATCAAAGCAAAGAAGAATTATATCGCCGATCCCAATAATTGCAAGCAGTATAAATATTGGAACATACTGCAATTTTTGGATGAGTTCGTCTTTTGTGATAAGTAAGAGTTGTTATAATTGATCCAATTGATTGACCCAATACTATGAAACAGATTACATCCCAACTATAGAAGCCAAGGTCAAATATTAAGCACATGGGAGCAGATAGCGAGTAAGTTCTGCGGCAACGTAAGCGGCCCTTACTTGCGGAAGAAATGGCGAAATATTAGAGACAGTTATATCAGGGGAAAGAAGAATTATATCGCCGATCCCAATAATTGCAAGCAGTATAAATATTGGAACATACTGCAATTTTTGGATGAGTTCGTCTTTTGTGATAAGTAAGAGTTGTTATAATTGATCCAATTGATTGACCCAATACTATGAAACAGATTACATCACAACTATAGAAGCCAAGGTCAAATATTAAGCACATGGGAGCAGATAGCGAGTAAGTTCTGCGGCAACGTAAGCGGCCCTTACTTGCGGAAGAAATGGCGAAATATTAGAGACAGTTATATCAGGGGAAAGAAGAATTATATCGCCGATCCCAATAATTGCAAGCAGTATAAATATTGGAACATACTGCAATTTTTGGATGAGTTCGTCTTTTGTGATAAGTAAGAGTTGTTATAATTGATCCAATTGATTGACCCAATACTATGAAACAGATTACATCACAACTATAGAAGCCAAGGTCAAATATTAAGCACATGGGAGCAGATAGCGAGTAAGTTCTGCGGCAACGTAAGCGGCCCTTACTTGCGGAAGAAATGGCGAAATATTAGAGACAGTTATATCAGGGGAAAGAAGAATTATATCGCCGATCCCAATAATTGCAAGCAGTATAAATATTGGAACATACTGCAATTTTTGGATGAGTTCGTCTTTTGTGATAAGTAAGAGTTGTTATAATTGATCCAATTGATTGACCCAATACTATGAAACAGATTACATCACAACTATAGAAGCCAAGGTCAAATATTAAGCACATGGGAGCAGATAGCGAGTAAGTTCTGCGGCAACGTAAGCGGCCCTTACTTGCGGAAGAAATGGCGAAATATTAGAGACAGTTATATCAGGGGAAAGAAGAATTATATCGCCGATCCCAATAATTGCAAGCAGTATAAATATTGGAACATACTGCAATTTTTGGATGAGTTCGTCTTTTGTGATAAGTAAGAGTTGTTATAATTGATCCAATTGATTGACCCAATACTATGAAACAGATTACATCCCAACTATAGAAGCCAAGGTCAAATATTAAGCACATGGGAGCAGATAGCGAGTAAGTTCTGCGGCAACGTAAGCGGCCCTTACTTGCGGAAGAAATGGCGAAATATTAGAGACAGTTATATCAGGGGAAAGAAGAATTATATCGCCGATCCCAATAATTGCAAGCAGTATAAATATTGGAACATACTGCAATTTTTGGATGAGTTCGTCTTTTGTGATAAGTAAGAGTTGTTATAATTGATCCAATTGATTGACCCAATACTATGAAACAGATTACATCCCAACTATAGAAGCCAAGGTCAAATATTAAGCACATGGGAGCAGATAGCGAGTAAGTTCTGCGGCAACGTAAGCGGCCCTTACTTGCGGAAGAAATGGCGAAATATTAGAGATAGCTACATCAAAGCAAAGAAGAATTATATCGCCGAACCCAATAATTGCAAGCAGTATAAATATTGGAACATACTGCAAATTTTGGATGAGTTCGTCTTTTGTGATAAGTAAGAGTTGTTATAATTGATCCAATTGATTGACCCAATACTATGAAACAGATTACATCACAACTATAGAAGCCAAGGTCAAATATTAAGCACATGGGAGCAGATAGCGAGTAAGTTCTGCGGCAACGTAAGCGGCCCTTACTTGCGGAAGAAATGGCGAAATATTAGAGACAGTTATATCAGGGGAAAGAAGAATTATATCGCCGATCCCAATAATTGCAAGCAGTATAAATATTGGAACATACTGCAATTTTTGGATGAGTTCGTCTTTTGTGATAAGTAAGAGTTGTTATAATTGATCCAATTGATTGACCCAATACTATGAAACAGATTACATCCCAACTATAGAAACCAAGGTCAAATATTAAGCACATGGGAGCAGATAGAGAGTAAGCTCTGCGGCAACGTAAGCGGCCCTTACTTGCGGAAGAAATGGCGAAATATTAGAGATAGCTACATCAAAGCAAAGAAGAATTATATCGCCGATCCCAATAATTGCAAGCAGTATAAATATTGGAACATACTGCAATTTTTGGATGAGTTCGTCTTTTGTGATAAGTAAGAGTTGTTATAATTGATCCAATTGATTGACCCAATACTATGAAACAGATTACATCCCAACTATAGAAGCCAAGGTCAAATATTAAGCACATGGGAGCAGATAGCGAGTAAGTTCTGCGGCAACGTAAGCGGCCCTTACTTGCGGAAGAAATGGCGAAATATTAGAGACAGTTATATCAGGGGAAAGAAGAATTATATCGCCGATCCCAATAATTGCAAGCAGTATAAATATTGGAACATACTGCAATTTTTGGATGAGTTCGTCTTTTGTGATAAGTAAGAGTTGTTATAATTGATCCAATTGATTGACCCAATACTATGAAACAGATTACATCCCAACTATAGAAGCCAAGGTCAAATATTAAGCACATGGGAGCAGATAGCGAGTAAGTTCTGCGGCAACGTAAGCGGCCCTTACTTGCGGAAGAAATGGCGAAATATTAGAGATAGCTACATCAAAGCAAAGAAGAATTATATCGCCGATCCCAATAATTGCAAGCAGTATAAATATTGGAACATATGTTATATATAAAATATATAAGTTGTATAATAATAACTCACACAACCCTCCAACCAGGGTGTTAACCGTTAACCAATTGTTATATAAAAATATAAACTCACCACACTTGTTATATAATGAAAGCAACACACTTTATTTGTTTTTTTTTTTGTTTAAATTCTTATATTTCACTGGTTTCCTTTTCATTTATTTTACGAATGATTTCACAATAACTAATACAATTTTTTTTTTTTATTTTTTCTTAGCGGTTACAGACAACAAAAAAAAAGATATTTCACCTTATCATTATTTAATTTATGTTCACCCTGTTCTCCATATTTACAAGTCACAGCAAAAAAAAATTGTTTTTTACTTTCATTTATTAATTTCAAATTTCCATCATCCGCTTTTTAAATTATTCGAAAAATGCATTTAAAAAATCATCAATTTATTAAATATTGCAACTGGAAGATCAGAGGTGGTTCGTATTATTTTTCTTTATATATTTTTTTTTTTTTTTAATTATTGGTTTATTTTAATTTTTTATTACCTTAAAACTATTCAATTTAATTTTAAGTGTGGCCTTTTTTAAGTGGTTTACTTAATTTATTCAGTTTTAACTACCACAAAAAAACTATTTTCTCAAATAAAAATTTTTATACTTATTATTTTTTTTAGTAAATTTGTTTCTTGTTAAGTTAAAGCACAGTTGATGTTTTTCTAAATTTTTATAACTCACACTTAACTTTTCAAAAATCAATTTTTAATACTTAAGTAAATATGTTTGTTTTTTTTCTTTATAATTATAATAAGTCACGCGAAGCCGCGCCCGCCGGCGATCGTGGATTTTTACAACACTTCCTTATTAAAAAATCACCGCCATATTTTTTTATTCTTACGCGCCCGCTGGCGTCAATGGTTAAAACAACACTTTTTTGAAAATTGTAGACGCGCCCGTCGCGGATCGTAGTTTAGACAAGACTCTCTTAATAATATTATCGACGCGCCCGCCGCCGCTTGTGGATAGAACAACACTTTTTACGAAGGGTGGCGACGCACCCGCCGCGCTTGACCATTAAAACCACACTCAACTAAGTTAAATTTTCACCCGCCGGTGGTGGCATGGAAAATTGTCCACCGGCTGGGAAAAACGCGCCCTTGAACTTTTAGTTCCCACCTGCGCAACTTGCTTATCGCGCGCTTCTCACGCGGCGCATTGCAAGTTGCGCTTAATTATTGTTGGGTGGGTCAAATTACTTTCAAGAAAGTCAAAGTCAAGATCACTGTTTGCCAGAAAAGCTTGGGAAGGGTGCAAAGGTAATTGCGCACCTTGCAAATCTGACAAAATGCGCGCGGATCAGGTTACGTCTGGAAATGTTACATTTGTTGAAGTGGATTTTTGTACGTTGAAGATTTGTCCGTTAAGGAATTTTGTACATTTAAAAATGGAAATTAGATAATTATTTTCCGTTTAGGATTTGTTGTTCACAGGGAACTCATATTGCATCAAATTCATTGCGAATTTGATGTAAAAGGCTCCCTGTATGAAGGGATATGAGAATTTGCCTAGGGATTTCGTTTTTCACCGAGACCCTTAGAAATTCTGTATGTAACATTCCTTCCCCCCTGGAATAAGAGAATCGCTACGAAACGTAGTAAGTAGAGCGATTCTCTGTTTGGATAGTTTGTGGTGAATGTTTTGGGTTCGTCTCGCGAACTAGGGGGAGTTTATGGGATTGACGTAGCGCAGGTGAGATTTTTCTGGCGATCTCTTCAACCCTTTTGTATGAAGGTGGGTTGGTAGAGTGAGGCGTAGAAACGCATTATAAGGAGGCGTGCTGTATGGCGGTATGGCGGCCCGATTTACCCTATGGTTATTGGGGTTCCAAGCCCTGGTTGTACTAATTGTATGGAAGAGGCCCTTATAATGTGTGGGATCTACTTAGAGGCCTAGGTATTGTCTCTATTGATACTGTTGTTTGTGCAGGCTTGGGTGGTATCAGGTCCTCGCTGGGGGACGTTAGGTTCTCGGGGGCGGTTCTCTGTTTCGAAGGACATGCATTTCGGGGCCTTCTGGCACATGTGGAGCGGGCCATGGCCGCTAGTAACGGTATGAATTTGTAGCATGTATTGTATACCCTAGGAGTACCAGAAGTAGGGTGCCGCTGAGTGAGATGGCGGCTGTGGAATGGGTGTGAGTGCGCTCCCATGTTAGGTGGTATTTGGCAAGGGTCCAAACTCGCTTGCGGTCATTTACGGGGTTAGGTAACGAGAACAGGAGATTAATTTGGAGTTCATATGGATCATATGAATCTGGGTATGAGTAGTGGAGGGGGAGACTAGAGAGGACTTAATTGCATGAAATGCTTCTTCGCATTTGGAAGTCCCGGGTAATTTAATACCTTTTCGTAGTAAATTTGCTAAGGGGCGGACTAATTTGGAGAAATTAATCATGAATTTTTTGTAGTTGGATAAGCTGCGTTTGCCTAACTGTGCGGAGCACTGGGAAGTTTTGAACGCATTTCGTTTTTCTGGGGTCTAGTAAGGCTCCTTTTTTAGAGCATACGGAACCCAGGTAAACCACTTTTTTTTCGGAGGAATTGCCATTTTTCCGGGGGTAATTTGAGATTATTTTTTCTTAATCTCTCAAAGGCTCTGCGTACTTTACAGTGGTAGTCCACAAAGTTTTTAATATAGATGACGATACCGTCTAGATAAATGAAACATTCGAAGAGTAGCAGGCCTGTGAGGACATAATTCTTAAGCAGTTTTTTCCCACCATTGAGGCCCGGTGGTTTAGGGAGCACTGGTAGGGGTAAGTTCAACTGACTTTTACTGGGTTGAACAATATCGTTGTCCATCATTTCTCTTATTTGGTCGTTTATGACTTGTCTCTGAGTTTCCGGTAGTCTATACATTTTTTGATTAATGTATTGGTCGTAGACCATGGGGATTTCGTGTCTTAGAGCTTCCGTGTAGGTTAGCTTGTCCCCTTTTAAGTGGAATATGTTGGAATATTCGTAACATAGATCCCGTATGGACCGCTTCTCTTCGGCCATTAGAGGGTGGTCGAGGCTGAGTTCCTCGTCTAGCTGTTTGAAGCGCGTTTCACGCTCAAGGTCCGGATACTCATGGTCCGGGAATATGTATCGTAGATGACAGATGGAATCGATTTCCTTTTCATTCGTTCCCAACTTCACTTTTGCTCTTTTTTCCTGGGGTATACCTTGCGGGATTGCACCATTATTGGGTATACTTTGGAGCCTTGCGTTAGATGACGATGGGGTACTGGCGTTCCTGAGACCGTCTGGTTCAGAGCCTGTAAGATACTCACATACGTCATTAGCATTCCTTGGAGGCTTAGGGTTGTTGTTAGAGGCTAGGTGAATAGTTGTGTAGTCTTTGATTGGGGCGAGCGTAAGGGATAGGCTCGTCAGGACTACTGGTTGGGAGTTAACGTTGATGAGACCAACATACACTGTTTTTGTTCCAGTTGGCAAGAGGGAATTGGCGGGGAATACTCCTTCGCTCGGCTCGTAAGATTCACAGAGCATTTCCTCCTCTAACCTTAGGGGAATGGGGACCACCATTTGAGACCGGCTTGGTAGGCGAATGGATTTCTCCAATGCCACGTTATATTTGCCTGAATTGGTCTCATAGTCGTTGGAGTTGTTTTCCAACCTTGAACCATCTAGAGATAGGCAGCTGGTATTCCTCTCTGAGGCTACCTGGGAGACACCACCGGGGTTTATCTCGGCTACTACGAGTTGAGATTCCCTAGTTTGGGTTTGCTCCTGCTGCTCTCTAGTGTTTGACTTGGCGGACCTATTGCGTAATGGAATTGCAATTTCTACTGGGTTGATTTCCGTGCGAGGAAATCGCAGTGTTTGGTTTGGGCCTTCGACGTTACAGTTTTTGGAAAGAAAGTCGTTTCCTAACAGACCATCGTTAGGGATTTCTTGTGTATTTTGCACAATTTGGGAGGTGCATGGGAGGGGGGTGTTTAGAATGATGTTCCCCTGACAGCTCCCTAATGTTTTTCCTTGGCCGTATGGCGTTTGTAGTGTGCATTTTTTAGTTGGATCTGATAGGCTAGGATCCTTTAGTTTTTTATGTTTTAATATACTGACCTCAGCGCCAGTGTCCACTGCTAGATCACCTTTGCCGTTAAGGCTTATGTCCAGTGGAAGAGTGACGAGTGGGACACTTGGTTCGGGCGCCTGAGGTCCCCCTTTAGTATTATTTTGAGGACATTGTCGGGCCGGGGTCTCTTGGTCCGACTGAGGGGAGTTTCCCGTTTGTTGTGATTCCCAACGCTGTCTTTGATGACAGTCGTCTACCGTGTGGCCACGTCTGTGGCAGAAATCACATCTATATCTAATATTAAACACTGATCTTGTGGTGTTGGCTGTTTGTTGAGGGCCATTTGGTTGATGGGATTCAGTATTTATGGGCCGGTTGGTTGATTGTCTATTAATATACAGTTTAGGGGGTTGTTGATCGGGGTAGCGGTAATTACCCATTTGTTGTGACCGCGGGTCTGGGTAACGATTGTAACCTTGGAACTGAGACCGTTGGTTGGGGTAACGATTGTTATTGTTATTATTATATGTAGGCCCCTGGTTCTGGTAGCGATTATTACCATTAATGTATGAAGTCCCCTGGTTTTGGTAACGGTTATTATTGTTATTATATGAGGACCTTGGAGGCTCAACTGGTTGGGGGCAGTCCCTCGCGTCGTGCGAGTTGGACCGGCAGATTATGCAGAAGGGCGTATTTTTGCGTTTCAAACAGTCCGCATAAGTATGCCCTCTGTTTCTGCAATAGCTACAGGTGATGTTTAAGGGTTTATTTTCATTTTTTGGAACGGGGCTTAAAGTTGTTACTTGGTTGGCGCTTTGTAGTGACGCCGGCGGTATTGTTTGTATTGTGTTTGCTGGGTTTGTGGGTGGGGCGTATGTTGTGTACATTACCTGTGGGCTTATCGGGCTTTGGAGTGTTGTTTGCGGCATGGTTGGTGCGGGCGGGGCGGTGTACTGAGTGTGTTGGTTTGCCGTATTTGTTAGGGTCATTTGGTAAATGTTTTCCGACTTAGGGATAGGGACTGTTTGTCCATAAGGGTTGTATGCCGGTTGAGGTACTGTCATTTGATAGGAGGCATACATAGAATTTTGTTGCAGCTTCTCCATATCTAGTGCCTTTTGGGTTAGGCTGTCAAGTGTATCCTCTCCCAGAGTTAGTAGGTACTGGCAGAGGTGGGGGTTGGTAACCCCACTCCGCAGAGCATTTTTTGCGAAGTCTTGCAGTTGGGCCTTTACGGCCGGTGCTGCCATCGCACCATATTTAGTGGTGGCCGCCTCTTCGCATAGCGACAACTGCTGTTTGATTCTAGTGGTATAGGCCGTGAGCGGCTCTAAGGGGAACTGGCGTAATTGAATTAATTTATTGACCAGTTCTTGATATGTTTCCCTGGGAAGATAAGTCCTGTTTAGGAGGTTTTCTGCCTCCTCAAAAGTGGCAGGTTGGGAGGAGGCAATTAACTGGTAGGCCTCTCCCCGAAGTCTAGTTGGGTAAATTTGAATGAAGGCGGCTTTTTCTTGTTCTGTCAGGCACTGTAGTACCCGACGGCAACAGCCTAGGAACATTTGCAGTTCCGTTGCCATTGTCGGGTTTTGGCCGCCAGTGAATAGAGGAACAAGTTGGGCCGTTAATTTGGCGACTTTGATATATACGTCGGCCATGGCTCCTGGATGCGGTTTCAGAATTTCGGGTTTGATTAGACGACTGTCTTGAAAGGTCACTTCCTGTGATTTTGGCCCCTGGTTTTAAGCGTCCTTTACGGCTTGTTGTAGACGGTGGGGATCCGGGTTCGTCTACCGGTCGAGTTGCCCCCACTCGTCGCTGTCTTGTTCGACAGATGACCGTGGACTACGATTTGCAGGACTGGGTTAAGAGGTATAGTACGGTAGCCATTTGTTTGGACGAGTATTATTGTTAGACTCGTCAGAGCTACTAGGTGATTTTGGATATAGAGGAGGCCCCACAGATATTGTATGTTTTTTCGGAATGTAAAAGAGCGCGGAAGACGGTCTCGTGAGACTCATAAAGCATTTATTCCTTTAAACTTAATGAGACCACAATCTGGGACCGGCCTAGAATACAAATAGATTTCCTCAGAATTACTTTTTGTCTCAGGTCTTGATTGGTCTTGAAGCCGTTGAGGTTGTCGGTCGAATATGCGGCGTAGCTTGGAAATATGGTCCTCAATATGTACTTTGGACTTTTGTACGGTGTATTTATCAGAATAAGAGCAATATTTAAATAGGTAATTTAAATTGGATTTTTTAAGTGACATTTATGGCATCAGTTGCATCTCGCTGAAATCGAGGAGATTGAGCCAAATTGTGGTAGATGTTTACCAAGTACATTTTTGAATTTTGTAGGGACATGGTCCTACTACTCTCATAATTTTTGACTGCAAGAAACGATTTTGATTTAAAGACAAGGTCGGCTTGTAGTAAAAGAAGAAAAAATTATTAATTAAATTTTTCAAAGACATATATGTTGGTTTGTGTTTTTCACAAACGTATATAAAAATATTAGCATATCTTAACCTGTTTCATATAAATAATTGAACGGAGAAACAGTGCTTAAAGGTGTGTGTTTTAAAAATGAAACGTTAAAAGTAAATAACTAGTTAACTAGATAATAGTTTTGTTGTAGTTGGATGTTGATTATAACTGTATTTCGCATAATTAATATAATCTAAGATTTGAATTATTGCAAAAAATAAAATGGAAAAATTTTTATTTTAATTATTATTTAGTAATAATTAGGCTATATGTTTTCTGTAAATATTGCAAAAACATAAGCTTATCTGAAGTAAATTGTTAAACATAAATTATTCATGTCTATTATGCATGAAATGAGATTAAATTTTTTTGTCTATCTTCTATTTATTGTTTTTTTTTTTTTTTTATTTCTTCTCAAATGGATTGAAATGAGTTTAATTACTATTATTATTCAAAGTTGGTCCTATTAGAAATATCCTATAATAATAGGATCGATTAAACTTGTCCGAGTCCGGAATGATTTTTGATATTTCTTTTATACATATTTTATTTTAAGTTATTATCGGCAATGATATATACCTATATATTTTCATTTTAATTTTGTAAAACAAAATGTAAATAATTATGTTCAATTATCATTTATAATTTGCACTTGGATATTTTTACATTACTATTTTGAATTCTTTTCTTTTGTTGGGTTGTCAATCCATTTTGAAGAACTACGAATAAGTTAATTATAAAAAAGAAATTTCTTCATTAACCTACACTCATTTATGTACTAACTATGAATCGAATTATGTTTCTATTTTCTTTAGTTATGTGGGTATAATAGGATTTAAAATAATATTGATAATAAACTACAATAAGAATTTTTTTTTTAAAAGAAAATTTAAGTTTTCTACATACAATAAACGTAGCAAACATGTTGACTGCGTCCAACATTTGTAGGAACTGAATTGATGCAGTCCTTGATGATATCTTGTTCACTCACAGGAATGTTCCTTCGTCGAATGGGCCGATGGTCCGTCGGAATGTCGTTGGGCCTTGATAATGTAGTGTAGCGTGGAGTAGTTTGGTCGCCTGCTGGGATTTGCTGTTCCCTCGATGGGGGAGTCTCTAAATAGTTGTTGTCGCCTTGTTTGTCCTTATTTGACCTTGTCCTGGGCAGGGATGAAGCCCACTAAAAGCCCCGCGATGCTATACAATGGGGGGTGAGCGCGTGCTCGCCTGGAGCAGAGGCACCGTGGTTGTACACCCCCGAGCGAAGATTCGTTGGAGGATCTGGGATTTTTTACACGCTGTTTTTGTAGCTGTAGGCGCTAACACTGCCCCCAAGTTAGGCTCAGCCTTGGGTTAAAGGTCAATGGAGCCTTGACCAGCAGTATTACGGACTTTGCTGTTAGCGCACCCAGATCCTACCGGCTGTGCCAATTGTTATATATAAAATATATAAGTTGTATAATAATAACTCACACAACCCTCCAACCAGGGTGTTAACCGTTAACCAATTGTTATATAAAAATATAAACTCACCACACTTGTTATATAATGAAAGCAACACACTTTATTTGTTTTTTTTTTTGTTTAAATTCTTATATTTCACTGGTTTCCTTTTCATTTATTTTACGAATGATTTCACAATAACTAATACAATTTTTTTTTTTTATTTTTTCTTAGCGGTTACAGACAACAAAAAAAAAGATATTTCACCTTATCATTATTTAATTTATGTTCACCCTGTTCTCCATATTTACAAGTCACAGCAAAAAAAAATTGTTTTTTACTTTCATTTATTAATTTCAAATTTCCATCATCCGCTTTTTAAATTATTCGAAAAATGCATTTAAAAAATCATCAATTTATTAAATATTGCAACTGGAAGATCAGAGGTGGTTCGTATTATTTTTCTTTATATATTTTTTTTTTTTTTTAATTATTGGTTTATTTTAATTTTTTATTACCTTAAAACTATTCAATTTAATTTTAAGTGTGGCCTTTTTTAAGTGGTTTACTTAATTTATTCAGTTTTAACTACCACAAAAAAACTATTTTCTCAAATAAAAATTTTTATACTTATTATTTTTTTTAGTAAATTTGTTTCTTGTTAAGTTAAAGCACAGTTGATGTTTTTCTAAATTTTTATAACTCACACTTAACTTTTCAAAAATCAATTTTTAATACTTAAGTAAATATGTTTGTTTTTTTTCTTTATAATTATAATAAGTCACGCGAAGCCGCGCCCGCCGGCGATCGTGGATTTTTACAACACTTCCTTATTAAAAAATCACCGCCATATTTTTTTATTCTTACGCGCCCGCTGGCGTCAATGGTTAAAACAACACTTTTTTGAAAATTGTAGACGCGCCCGTCGCGGATCGTAGTTTAGACAAGACTCTCTTAATAATATTATCGACGCGCCCGCCGCCGCTTGTGGATAGAACAACACTTTTTACGAAGGGTGGCGACGCACCCGCCGCGCTTGACCATTAAAACCACACTCAACTAAGTTAAATTTTCACCCGCCGGTGGTGGCATGGAAAATTGTCCACCGGCTGGGAAAAACGCGCCCTTGAACTTTTAGTTCCCACCTGCGCAACTTGCTTATCGCGCGCTTCTCACGCGGCGCATTGCAAGTTGCGCTTAATTATTGTTGGGTGGGTCAAATTACTTTCAAGAAAGTCAAAGTCAAGATCACTGTTTGCCAGAAAAGCTTGGGAAGGGTGCAAAGGTAATTGCGCACCTTGCAAATCTGACAAAATGCGCGCGGATCAGGTTACGTCTGGAAATGTTACATTTGTTGAAGTGGATTTTTGTACGTTGAAGATTTGTCCGTTAAGGAATTTTGTACATTTAAAAATGGAAATTAGATAATTATTTTCCGTTTAGGATTTGTTGTTCACAGGGAACTCATATTGCATCAAATTCATTGCGAATTTGATGTAAAAGGCTCCCTGTATGAAGGGATATGAGAATTTGCCTAGGGATTTCGTTTTTCACCGAGACCCTTAGAAATTCTGTATGTAACAGAGTCGCTTTCGTACTACAGACACCCCAATATCATCGGCAAACCCGCTACCGCTTCCCAAGAGAGGCGTAGCGCTAGTACTTCATCATATTACATGGTGATGCACGCAGAGCACCAACAGCGGAGCCTTGAGGGATTCCGCAAGTTGTCCTGTGATCCCTTACATCCTCGTCTGACCCGCGTAGTGTAGTGTCCTACCTACAATGAATTTTGTCACAACGCTAGATATTTCAGTATATTCAGCTTTATCAACCCCTCGACGATTTTACTGTGCAGTTCTTATGCACAGTCATCGCGGCCCTTGCTAAGCTAGTCATCATATTGCCAGCATCCGTTGTTGATTTAGCCTTTCTTTCACTGAATTGCTTTTCTGATAAGCCGCCTTCGTATATTACTTTTTCGAAAAGCTTCCCCATGGTGCTCAAAAGATATATCAGTCTGTAGGTCGACGGGTCCCCTGGGGGATTACCCCGCTTTTACGCTTCCATTGCTTAGGCACTCAACGCACACGCACTCAATATAGCTTCACCCCATAATTCTTTTGGCATATCAGATTCAGTAAGCATTGATCTTGCCTTTTCTAGTAAAGTGCGATTCATCCTTTCGGAAACTCCATTCAGTTGCGGAGTATGTGCAGTTGTGTATTCAATTTTCACTCCTTCCTTTTTGCAAAAATTCTTCATTTCAGCAGATGAATACTCTCCACCTTGATCGCATCTAAGACGACTTATCTTGCACCCGTGATAGGATTCTGCCATAGATTTATATTCTCTGAACATCTCAAAAACCTCGCTTTTTCGCTTTACTAGATAAGTTGCTACCATATGAGAGAAGTCGTCGATGAACTTTACGAAGTATCTGTTATCGTCGTACGTCGGAACTTCTGCAGGACCACACACGTCCGAGTGTACTAATTCAAGAGGCCGTTTTGTTCGTGTACGTTTACCATTAAATGCTGGCCGACTCAGTTTCGCTATTGCACACTTCACAAAGTGGAATTTCAGCCTTTATTTTGTCATGTACGCCAATTACAATTTTATTATTTATTAATTTGCACATGTATTGCATATTCAGGTGTCCCAAACGCTTGTGCCACAACACACTTGCATCCACCTGATTTGTTGTCATATTCGCTGTCGGTTTCTTACATTTAAATTTAACCCAATACAATCCATTCCTTAATTCACCTGTTGCCACTTCTCTATTATTCATTATAATTTTAGCTTGACCCTTTTCAAAAACAACTTTTCCAACCCCTTTTATCTATTTGACTCACAGATAACAAATTTAATCTGTTTTTCGACAGTTTCTGCATCACTGCATCCGCATCTTGGGTTTGAATAATTTAATAAATATCTACTACGACTGAAATTAAAAAAAAAATGATTACAGTACTTTAAAGAAACAATCAATTATAACAACTCTTACTTATCACAAAAGACGAACTCATCCAAAAATTGCAGGATGTTCCAATATTTATACTGTTTGCAATTATTGGGGTCGGCGAAATAGTTCTTCTTTCCCCTGATATAACTGTCTCTAATATTTCGCCATTTCTTCCGCAAGTAAGGGCCGCTTACGTTGTCGCAGAACTTACTCGCTATCTGCTCCCATGTGCTTAATATTTGACCTTGGCTTCTATAGTTGGGATGTAATCTGTTTCATAGTGTTGGGTCAATCAATTGGATCAATTATAACAACTCTTACTTATCACAAAAGACGAACTCATCCAAAAATTGCAGGATGTTCCAATATTTATACTGTTTGCAATTATTGGGGTCGGCGAAATAGTTCTTCTTTCCCCTGATATAACTGTCTCTAATATTTCGCCATTTCTTCCGCAAGTAAGGGCCGCTTACGTTGCCGCAGAACTTACTCGCTATCTGCTCCCATGTGCTTAATATTTGACCTTGGCTTCTATAGTTGGGATGTAATCTGTTTCATAGTGTTGGGTCAATCAATTGGATCAATTATAACAACTCTTACTTATCACAAAAGACGAACTCATCCAAAAATTGCAGGATGTTCCAATATTTATACTGTTTGCAATTATTGGGGTCGGCGAAATAGTTCTTCTTTCCCCTGATATAACTGTCTCTAATATTTCGCCATTTCTTCCGCAAGTAAGGGCCGCTTACGTTGCCGCAGAACTTACTCGCTATCTGCTCCCATGTGCTTAATATTTGACCTTGGCTTCTATAGTTGGGATGTAATCTGTTTCATAGTATTGGGTCAATCAATTGGATCAATTATAACAACTCTTACTTATCACAAAAGACGAACTCATCCAAAAATTGCAGGATGTTCCAATATTTATACTGTTTGCAATTATTGGGGTCGGCGAAATAGTTCTTCTTTCCCCTGATATAACTGTCTCTAATATTTCGCCATTTCTTCCGCAAGTAAGGGCCGCTTACGTTGCCGCAGAACTTACTCGCTATCTGCTCCCATGTGCTTAATATTTGACCTTGGCTTCTATAGTTGGGATGTAATCTGTTTCATAGTGTTGGGTCAATCAATTGGATCAATTATAACAACTCTTACTTATCACAAAAGACGAACTCATCCAAAAATTGCAGGATGTTCCAATATTTATACTGTTTGCAATTATTGGGGTCGGCGAAATAGTTCTTCTTTCCCCTGATATAACTGTCTCTAATATTTCGCCATTTCTTCCGCAAGTAAGGGCCGCTTACGTTGCCGCAGAACTTACTCGCTATCTGCTCCCATGTGCTTAATATTTGACCTTGGTTTCTTTAGTTGGGATGTAATCTGTTTCATCTTTCTTTGTGCCCCTTTAATCCCTCATGGGACATAGGGCGGAAACAGTTGCCCTCCAGCGGACTCTGTTTTGCGCGACAGCTCTCAGCTCTGACCAGGATCTCCCAGTTGTTGCGGCCTCTGCTAGTAGGGTCCTCCTCCACGTTGTTCTAGGTCTTCCAACTCGACGGGATCCTTGCGGGTTCCAGTCAAGGGCCTGTTTGGCTAGGTTTTCGTTATCGCGTCGCAAGGTGTGGCCAACCCAATTCCATTTCCTTCGCCTGATTTGGTCGTCTATCCTTTCTTGGCCGGCACGGCGCCATAGCTCTTCATTTGAAATTCTATCTTGCCAGCGGATTTTTAGGATACGACGCAGGCATCTGTTGATGAAGACTTGTAGGCGCCCTGTGATGAATTGGGTGACTTTCCATGTTTCGCAACCGTACAAAAGAACTGCCTTAACGTTGGAGTTGAACAGCCGCAATTTGGTGTTAGTTGAGATCTCCGTTGATCTCCATATGCGGAACAGGCATGCATATGCGCCTCGTGCTTTATTTATTCTGGAACTGACGTCTTCTTCTGCACCGCCATTTTCGGTAATAATGCTACCGAGGTAGCAGAATTTATCTACCAGTTCCACGTCACGGTTATTCAGCGCAGTTCGTTCAAGTGTGTTTGCATTTATCCGCATTTCTTTGGTTTTGTTCGGATTCAGCCTTAAGCCTGCTAGACTACTTTCTGTTGCCAAATTGTTTAACATGTTTTTAAGCTCCTGATGTCTGTGGGCCAGCAAACAGATATCATCCGCGTAGTCGAGGTCCTTAAGGCGATCTAGCAAACCCCATTGTATGCCGCCTGTTCTACTATCTAGAGCGCCGACAAGAATGTCATTTATTACTATAAGAAATAGTAATGGCGAAAGTAGACATCCTTGTCGTACTCCTGAATTCACCTCGAAGCTGTCGGATAATTTTCCATTATGGAGAACTCTGCATTTGGAATTGTTGTAAAGGGCTTTTATCAATTCTATTATTTTATCAGGCAGTCCACGTCGCCGTAATGCCTGCCATATAAAGCTCCTATTAACCGAGTCGAACGCTTTCTCATAATCTACGAAAGCAAGGTAAAGGGGGGATCGGAATTCAGTAGACTGTTCCACTATTATTCTTAAGGTGTTGATGTGATCTATACATGAACGGCCCTTCCTGAATCCGGCCTGCTGCCTTCTAAGCGTTTGATCTACTGCCTCTCTTATTCTTGATAGTATAGTGTGGGACAAGATTTTACCCACAGTAGATAATAGACAGATGCCTCTCCAGTTGTCGCATATTGTTAGGTCCCCCTTTTTGGGTATTTTGACTATGATACCTTCCGTCCAATCCTCCGGAAAGGTACAGGTGTTCCATGCTATTTCCAGGATTGGCTGAAGCGCATCTGCTATGAGGCTTGAATCGGCTTTCAACAATTCTGGCGGGATGCCATCTTTTCCAGCTGCTTTACCATTGGCCATCGCATGAATTGCGGTTACTATTTCCGTCTTGGATGGGGCCCGGGTGTTGATTCTTATCGGCTGTGCATTGTTGCTGTTTTCCTGAGGTTCTTGTGCAAGTGAACCATTCAGGGCGGCGAAGAAGTAATCTCTCCATCTTTGGAGTTGCTCCTCGTCGCTGCACAACAGCCTTCCATCCTCACTCTTAACGGCATGTTTTTTAGTAGAGTGCTTTCCCGAGAGCTGTTTAGTAATTTGGTACAGCACTTTACTGTTGCCTGTGTTTGCCGCGTTTTCCGCTTTTTCTGCGAGCTCATTTATCTGCTGCCTTTTATCACGCCGCACACTTCTCTTTACTTCCCGGTGTAATTGGGAATATTCCCGTTCAAGTTGGTGACGTCTTTCCGGGTCGCTTGTAGAGTTTACGTTATTTTTGAGGGCCCTCCTGCGTTCTATTTTTTGCCAGGTAGTGTCCGAGATCCAATGTTGCATGTTTCTCTGGACATAACCGACGCTCGTTTCCGCAGCCGTCAATATAGCGCCCTTTGTTCTACTCCACAGCTCTTCAATATTTGTGTCGTCAGAAACGGTTTGCTGGTTTAATATTTGCTGCAGGTTTCCAGCAAATTCTCGCTTTTTAGCGGTCTCCTGCAGAAGGTCAACGTTAAACCGTCTACGGTTTATAACATCGCGTTGAACGTTTCTGATTGCAGCGATTCTAAGGCGAATAGTTGCTACTACCAAATGGTGGTCGCTTCCAGTGTCCGCTCCCCTGAAGCTCCTGACATCCTCCAGAATGGTTCTCCATCTGCGGCTGACGGCCACGTGATCTATCTGATTTCTCGTTCTACCATCGGGTGATACCCAGGTCTCTTTGTGTATCTTCTTGTGGCAAAAGTAAGTTCCACCTACCATGAGTTGATGGGAACTACAAAAGTCAACGAAAAGCTCACCATTGTTATTGGTAACCTGGCTTAGGCCTTGTTTTCCAATTGTTTGTTCAAGACCGGTGTTGTCGCGGCCGATTTGTGCGTTTAAGTCACCCATTAATACAATGATGTCTCCCCTTGGAATAGAGCGAAAAACCTCATTCAGTCGCATATAGAACTCGTCTTTGATGTCATCTTCTGCGTCTTCAGTTGGAGCATAGCATTGGACTACCGTAGTACTTCTTAGTCTGGTATGCAGGCGCACGGTAATAATCCTCTCAGAAACTGGTGACCAGCTAATGAGGCTGGACCTGGCTTCTTTGGTGAGTATTACGCCAACGCCACTCCTACGGCTTTCAGTTTCATTTCTCCCAGAATATAAGAAGGACTCACCATTTGGGCAGATATGTTCCCCCGCATCGGGCCATCTGGTCTCGCTAAGTCCCATGATCTTGATTTTATATCGATTCATCTCGTTGAGGACTTCATCCAGCCGTCCCTCAGCAAGCATTGTTCTCACATTCCATGATCCGATTCGTGTCCTTGTTCGAAAAGCAAAGGTCGTCGTCGTGTTGTCCATCCGGTTCCGAGGCATTGTTTGCCGATTCGTAGCAATGGTGATTTTTATGGGAGCGGGTTGCTAACCCTCAGCCCAACCGACTTAAAGCTCTGTTTTGTGGCGCAGAGAGATCGCCATTCGCCCGTCTCCCGTTAGCTCCTTCCGAAGAAGTACCCCAGAGGGCACCGCGGGGAGGTGGGATTAGGACTTGCTAACAGGTCTGCTAGGTGTTTGTATGCAGTGGATCTTCTCGGATTTTAATAGAAGTGACAAATCGGGTGTCACCACCTTCCGAGATCTTTGTTAGCCGTTCGCCCCCCTGTTTCATAGTATTGGGTCAATCAATTGGATCAATTATAACAACTCTTACTTATCACAAAAGACGAACTCATCCAAAAATTGCAGGATGTTCCAATATTTATACTGTTTGCAATTATTGGGGTCGGCGAAATAGTTCTTCTTTCCCCTGATATAACTGTCTCTAATATTTCGCCATTTCTTCCGCAAGTAAGGGCCGCTTACGTTGCCGCAGAACTTACTCGCTATCTGCTCCCATGTGCTTAATATTTGACCTTGGCTTCTATAGTTGGGATGTAATCTGTTTCATAGTATTGGGTCAATCAATTGGATCAATTATAACAACTCTTACTTATCACAAAAGACGAACTCATCCAAAAATTGCAGGATGTTCCAATATTTATACTGTTTGCAATTATTGGGGTCGGCGAAATAGTTCTTCTTTCCCCTGATATAACTGTCTCTAATATTTCGCCATTTCTTCCGCAAGTAAGGGCCGCTTACGTTGCCGCAGAACTTACTCGCTATCTGCTCCCATGTGCTTAATATTTGACCTTGGCTTCTATAGTTGGGATGTAATCTGTTTCATAGTGTTGGGTCAATCAATTGGATCAATTATAACAACTCTTACTTATCACAAAAGACGAACTCATCCAAAAATTGCAGGATGTTCCAATATTTATACTGTTTGCAATTATTGGGGTCGGCGAAATAGTTCTTCTTTCCCCTGATATAACTGTCTCTAATATTTCGCCATTTCTTCCGCAAGTAAGGGCCGCTTACGTTGCCGCAGAACTTACTCGCTATCTGCTCCCATGTGCTTAATATTTGACCTTGGTTTCTTTAGTTGGGATGTAATCTGTTTCATAGTATTGGGTCAATCAATTGGATCAATTATAACAACTCTTACTTATCACAAAAGACGAACTCATCCAAAAATTGCAGGATGTTCCAATATTTATACTGTTTGCAATTATTGGGGTCGGCGAAATAGTTCTTCTTTCCCCTGATATAACTGTCTCTAATATTTCGCCATTTCTTCCGCAAGTAAGGGCCGCTTACGTTGCCGCAGAACTTACTCGCTATCTGCTCCCATGTGCTTAATATTTGACCTTGGCTTCTATAGTTGGGATGTAATCTGTTTCATAGTATTGGGTCAATCAATTGGATCAATTATAACAACTCTTACTTATCACAAAAGACGAACTCATCCAAAAATTGCAGGATGTTCCAATATTTATACTGTTTGCAATTATTGGGGTCGGCGAAATAGTTCTTCTTTCCCCTGATATAACTGTCTCTAATATTTCGCCATTTCTTCCGCAAGTAAGGGCCGCTTACGTTGCCGCAGAACTTACTCTCTATCTGCTCCCATGTGCTTAATATTTGACCTTGGTTTCTTTAGTTGGGATGTAATCTGTTTCATAGTATTGGGTCAATCAATTGGATCAATTATAACAACTCTTACTTATCACAAAAGACGAACTCATCCAAAAATTGCAGGATGTTCCAATATTTATACTGTTTGCAATTATTGGGGTCGGCGAAATAGTTCTTCTTTCCCCTGATATAACTGTCTCTAATATTTCGCCATTTCTTCCGCAAGTAAGGGCCGCTTACGTTGCCGCAGAACTTACTCGCTATCTGCTCCCATGTGCTTAATATTTGACCTTGGCTTCTATAGTTGGGATGTAATCTGTTTCATAGTATTGGGTCAATCAATTGGATCAATTATAACAACTCTTACTTATCACAAAAGACGAACTCATCCAAAAATTGCAGGATGTTCCAATATTTATACTGTTTGCAATTATTGGGGTCGGCGAAATAGTTCTTCTTTCCCCTGATATAACTGTCTCTAATATTTCGCCATTTCTTCCGCAAGTAAGGGCCGCTTACGTTGCCGCAGAACTTACTCGCTATCTGCTCCCATGTGCTTAATATTTGACCTTGGCTTCTATAGTTGGGATGTAATCTGTTTCATAGTATTGGGTCAATCAATTGGATCAATTATAACAACTCTTACTTATCACAAAAGACGAACTCATCCAAAAATTGCAGGATGTTCCAATATTTATACTGTTTGCAATTATTGGGGTCGGCGAAATAGTTCTTCTTTTCCCTGATATAACTGTCTCTAATATTTCGCCATTTCTTCCGCAAGTAAGGGCCGCTTACGTTGCCGCAGAACTTACTCGCTATCTGCTCCCATGTGCTTAATATTTGACCTTGGCTTCTATAGTTGGGATGTAATCTGTTTCATAGTTTTGGGTCAATCAATTGGATCAATTATAACAACTCTTACTTATCACAAAAGACGAACTCATCCAAAAATTGCAGTATGTTCCAATATTTATACTGCTTGCAATTATTGGGATCGGCGATATAATTCTTCTTTGCTTTGATGTAGCTATCTCTAATATTTCGCCATTTCTTCCGCAAGTAAGGGCCGCTTACGTTGCCGCAGAACTTACTCGCTATCTGCTCCCATGTGCTTAATATTTGACCTTGGCTTCTATAGTTGGGATGTAATCTGTTTCATAGTATTGGGTCAATCAATTGGATCAATTATAACAACTCTTACTTATCACAAAAGACGAACTCATCCAAAAATTGCAGTATGTTCCAATATTTATACTGCTTGCAATTATTGGGATCGGCGATATAATTCTTCTTTGCTTTGATGTAGCTATCTCTAATATTTCGCCATTTCTTCCGCAAGTAAGGGCCGCTTACGTTGCCGCAGAACTTACTCGCTATCTGCTCCCATGTGCTTAATATTTGACCTTGGCTTCTATAGTTGGGATGTAATCTGTTTCATAGTATTGGGTCAATCAATTGGATCAATTATAACAACTCTTACTTATCACAAAAGACGAACTCATCCAAAAATTGCAGGATGTTCCAATATTTATACTGTTTGCAATTATTGGGGTCGGCGAAATAGTTCTTCTTTCCCCTGATATAACTGTCTCTAATATTTCGCCATTTCTTCCGCAAGTAAGGGCCGCTTACGTTGCCGCAGAACTTACTCGCTATCTGCTCCCATGTGCTTAATATTTGACCTTGGCTTCTATAGTTGGGATGTAATCTGTTTCATAGTGTTGGGTCAATCAATTGGATCAATTATAACAACTCTTACTTATCACAAAAGACGAACTCATCCAAAAATTGCAGGATGTTCCAATATTTATACTGTTTGCAATTATTGGGGTCGGCGAAATAGTTCTTCTTTCCCCTGATATAACTGTCTCTAATATTTCGCCATTTCTTCCGCAAGTAAGGGCCGCTTACGTTGCCGCAGAACTTACTCGCTATCTGCTCCCATGTGCTTAATATTTGACCTTGGCTTCTATAGTTGGGATGTAATCTGTTTCATAGTATTGGGTCAATCAATTGGATCAATTATAACAACTCTTACTTATCACAAAAGACGAACTCATCCAAAAATTGCAGGATGTTCCAATATTTATACTGTTTGCAATTATTGGGGTCGGCGAAATAGTTCTTCTTTCCCCTGATATAACTGTCTCTAATATTTCGCCATTTCTTCCGCAAGTAAGGGCCGCTTACGTTGCCGCAGAACTTACTCGCTATCTGCTCCCATGTGCTTAATATTTGACCTTGGCTTCTATAGTTGGGATGTAATCTGTTTCATAGTATTGGGTCAATCAATTGGATCAATTATAACAACTCTTACTTATCACAAAAGACGAACTCATCCAAAAATTGCAGGATGTTCCAATATTTATACTGTTTGCAATTATTGGGGTCGGCGAAATAGTTCTTCTTTCCCCTGATATAACTGTCTCTAATATTTCGCCATTTCTTCCGCAAGTAAGGGCCGCTTACGTTGCCGCAGAACTTACTCGCTATCTGCTCCCATGTGCTTAATATTTGACCTTGGCTTCTATAGTTGGGATGTAATCTGTTTCATAGTGTTGGGTCAATCAATTGGATCAATTATAACAACTCTTACTTATCACAAAAGACGAACTCATCCAAAAATTGCAGGATGTTCCAATATTTATACTGTTTGCAATTATTGGGGTCGGCGAAATAGTTCTTCTTTCCCCTGATATAACTGTCTCTAATATTTCGCCATTTCTTCCGCAAGTAAGGGCCGCTTACGTTGCCGCAGAACTTACTCGCTATCTGCTCCCATGTGCTTAATATTTGACCTTGGCTTCTATAGTTGGGATGTAATCTGTTTCATAGTGTTGGGTCAATCAATTGGATCAATTATAACAACTCTTACTTATCACAAAAGACGAACTCATCCAAAAATTGCAGGATGTTCCAATATTTATACTGTTTGCAATTATTGGGGTCGGCGAAATAGTTCTTCTTTCCCCTGATATAACTGTCTCTAATATTTCGCCATTTCTTCCGCAAGTAAGGGCCGCTTACGTTGCCGCAGAACTTACTCGCTATCTGCTCCCATGTGCTTAATATTTGACCTTGGCTTCTATAGTTGGGATGTAATCTGTTTCATAGTGTTGGGTCAATCAATTGGATCAATTATAACAACTCTTACTTATCACAAAAGACGAACTCATCCAAAAATTGCAGGATGTTCCAATATTTATACTGTTTGCAATTATTGGGGTCGGCGAAATAGTTCTTCTTTCCCCTGATATAACTGTCTCTAATATTTCGCCATTTCTTCCGCAAGTAAGGGCCGCTTACGTTGCCGCAGAACTTACTCTCTATCTGCTCCCATGTGCTTAATATTTGACCTTGGCTTCTATAGTTGGGATGTAATCTGTTTCATAGTATTGGGTCAATCAATTGGATCAATTATAACAACTCTTACTTATCACAAAAGACGAACTCATCCAAAAATTGCAGGATGTTCCAATATTTATACTGTTTGCAATTATTGGGGTCGGCGAAATAGTTCTTCTTTCCCCTGATATAACTGTCTCTAATATTTCGCCATTTCTTCCGCAAGTAAGGGCCGCTTACGTTGCCGCAGAACTTACTCGCTATCTGCTCCCATGTGCTTAATATTTGACCTTGGCTTCTATAGTTGGGATGTAATCTGTTTCATAGTATTGGGTCAATCAATTGGATCAATTATAACAACTCTTACTTATCACAAAAGACGAACTCATCCAAAAATTGCAGGATGTTCCAATATTTATACTGTTTGCAATTATTGGGGTCGGCGAAATAGTTCTTCTTTTCCCTGATATAACTGTCTCTAATATTTCGCCATTTCTTCCGCAAGTAAGGGCCGCTTACGTTGCCGCAGAACTTACTCGCTATCTGCTCCCATGTGCTTAATATTTGACCTTGGCTTCTATAGTTGGGATGTAATCTGTTTCATAGTATTGGGTCAATCAATTGGATCAATTATAACAACTCTTACTTATCACAAAAGACGAACTCATCCAAAAATTGCAGTATGTTCCAATATTTATACTGCTTGCAATTATTGGGATCGGCGATATAATTCTTCTTTGCTTTGATGTAGCTATCTCTAATATTTCGCCATTTCTTCCGCAAGTAAGGGCCGCTTACGTTGCCGCAGAACTTACTCGCTATCTGCTCCCATGTGCTTAATATTTGACCTTGGCTTCTATAGTTGGGATGTAATCTGTTTCATAGTATTGGGTCAATCAATTGGATCAATTATAACAACTCTTACTTATCACAAAAGACGAACTCATCCAAAAATTGCAGGATGTTCCAATATTTATACTGTTTGCAATTATTGGGGTCGGCGAAATAGTTCTTCTTTCCCCTGATATAACTGTCTCTAATATTTCGCCATTTCTTCCGCAAGTAAGGGCCGCTTACGTTGCCGCAGAACTTACTCGCTATCTGCTCCCATGTGCTTAATATTTGACCTTGGCTTCTATAGTTGGGATGTAATCTGTTTCATAGTATTGGGTCAATCAATTGGATCAATTATAACAACTCTTACTTATCACAAAAGACGAACTCATCCAAAAATTGCAGGATGTTCCAATATTTATACTGTTTGCAATTATTGGGGTCGGCGAAATAGTTCTTCTTTCCCCTGATATAACTGTCTCTAATATTTCGCCATTTCTTCCGCAAGTAAGGGCCGCTTACGTTGCCGCAGAACTTACTCTCTATCTGCTCCCATGTGCTTAATATTTGACCTTGGCTTCTATAGTTGGGATGTAATCTGTTTCATAGTGTTGGGTCAATCAATTGGATCAATTATAACAACTCTTACTTATCACAAAAGACGAACTCATCCAAAAATTGCAGTATGTTCCAATATTTATACTGTTTGCAATTATTGGGGTCGGCGAAATAGTTCTTCTTTTCCCTGATATAACTGTCTCTAATATTTCGCCATTTCTTCCGCAAGTAAGGGCCGCTTACGTTGCCGCAGAACTTACTCGCTATCTGCTCCCATGTGCTTAATATTTGACCTTGGCTTCTATAGTTGGGATGTAATCTGTTTCATAGTATTGGGTCAATCAATTGGATCAATTATAACAACTCTTACTTATCACAAAAGACGAACTCATCCAAAAATTGCAGTATGTTCCAATATTTATACTGCTTGCAATTATTGGGATCGGCGATATAATTCTTCTTTGCTTTGATGTAGCTATCTCTAATATTTCGCCATTTCTTCCGCAAGTAAGGGCCGCTTACGTTGCCGCAGAACTTACTCGCTATCTGCTCCCATGTGCTTAATATTTGACCTTGGCTTCTATAGTTGGGATGTAATCTGTTTCATAGTATTGGGTCAATCAATTGGATCAATTATAACAACTCTTACTTATCACAAAAGACGAACTCATCCAAAAATTGCAGGATGTTCCAATATTTATACTGTTTGCAATTATTGGGGTCGGCGAAATAGTTCTTCTTTCCCCTGATATAACTCTCTAATATTTCGCCATTTCTTCCGCAAGTAAGGGCCGCTTACGTTGCCGCAGAACTTACTCTCTATCTGCTCCCATGTGCTTAATATTTGACCTTGGCTTCTATAGTTGGGATGTAATCTGTTTCATAGTATTGGGTCAATCAATTGGATCAATTATAACAACTCTTACTTATCACAAAAGACGAACTCATCCAAAAATTGCAGGATGTTCCAATATTTATACTGTTTGCAATTATTGGGGTCGGCGAAATAGTTCTTCTTTCCCCTGATATAACTGTCTCTAATATTTCGCCATTTCTTCCGCAAGTAAGGGCCGCTTACGTTGCCGCAGAACTTACTCGCTATCTGCTCCCATGTGCTTAATATTTGACCTTGGCTTCTATAGTTGGGATGTAATCTGTTTCATAGTGTTGGGTCAATCAATTGGATCAATTATAACAACTCTTACTTATCACAAAAGACGAACTCATCCAAAAATTGCAGGATGTTCCAATATTTATACTGTTTGCAATTATTGGGGTCGCCGAAATAGTTCTTCTTTCCCCTGATATAACTCTCTAATATTTCGCCATTTCTTCCGCAAGTAAGGGCCGCTTACGTTGCCGCAGAACTTACTCTCTATCTGCTCCCATGTGCTTAATATTTGACCTTGGCTTCTATAGTTGGGATGTAATCTGTTTCATAGTATTGGGTCAATCAATTGGATCAATTATAACAACTCTTACTTATCACAAAAGACGAACTCATCCAAAAATTGCAGGATGTTCCAATATTTATACTGTTTGCAATTATTGGGGTCGGCGAAATAGTTCTTCTTTCCCCTGATATAACTGTCTCTAATATTTCGCCATTTCTTCCGCAAGTAAGGGCCGCTTACGTTGCCGCAGAACTTACTCTCTATCTGCTCCCATGTGCTTAATATTTGACCTTGGCTTCTATAGTTGGGATGTAATCTGTTTCATAGTATTGGGTCAATCAATTGGATCAATTATAACAACTCTTACTTATCACAAAAGACGAACTCATCCAAAAATTGCAGTATGTGTTATGTAAAAAATCCCAAAAGGGAAAATTTATCAAAAAAATAAATAAAATTAGTTATCAAGAAATATAAATTTACCCACGATTTATTTTAGTTCCACATAGTCGGTCAATTTTATGGAAAACGGCCCAGACGAAACTTGAACCACCCCAAGATAATTGTCGCGCAACTTGCAATACTCCGCGTGAGAAGCGCGCTGTAAGCAAGTTGCGCAGGTGCCTTAGCACCTAAATAAAAAGTTCAAGGGCGCGTTTCTCCCAGCCTGTGGTCAATTTTCCTTGCCACCACCGGCGGGTGGAAATTTTAATTAATTGAGTGTTGTTATAACCGCGGACACCGGCGGGTGTACTTTTAAAAAGGTGATTCTCGGTTCTCGGCGGCGGCGGGTCGTCGGTTCGATAAAAATTAATTTATATACATAAGTATAAATAAAAAAAAAGTGTGAAAGTTTAATTTTCTTTAATAATTAAGTTTTTTGAGTATTAAACGTTTTTTTTTTGGTATCACTACTACGATATTAATTTTTTGATTATATTATTGTGCAAAACATTTGTAAGTTTATATATAAATATAAACGAAAATTCCAACTTACTCCCAAAAACAGTGTTAATAGTTAATAGTGCTAAAAACTAATAATAAAAAAAAAATAAATTAACTCAACTCGTGTTTGTTTTTAATATACATGTGAGATAGTCATGATATACGACTATTAGTTATATATAACGAATGCTAACAATTAATTACTTAACAACTCGACGAAATCGAGATTTTCACGAACGAAGTGATATGGAAGATAAAAAAGTGACCCGAGAGCGCTGGTCTGGTCTAATGCTAGCTGAGCACGAAACGTAGTAGTCCTAATCAGCAAGTGGTACAAGGTGGAGATTATAATATACGAAGTGGAACAACGTGGAGATCATAATATACTCTCGAAGATGCCGGCAATTATAAGGGACCCCAGCCAAGTGACGCCTCTTCATTATAAGAATGGTTAGCTGGATCCAATTATACGCAACGCCAGCGTGAGCAGCGGCATTGGACAGAACGGGCAATAGGAAGAAAGTAATTTCTGCGTATCGGTTAAGTGCCGTTCGAGCTTGCTGGGTATACCGTACTACGTACGATGAAGCAGCAGGTATAGTAGCAGGAATGAACCCCATTGATGTTCTTGCATTGGAGGGGAAGAGATTGCACAATGCGGAATATGCAAAAGGGGACAACAAAGAAGAGCATGGAAGTCTAGTGTGCAGCCAGTCCATCGCAGCATGGCAGAGACGTTGGGACGAATCTACTAAGGGCTGATGGACCTGTAGACTCACCAAATATAGAGAAGTGGGTTATAAGGGAACATGGTGTAAATCCGCTAAGCTGGTGTTGAAACAAGCTCAACACTTTGTCGCGTGTTTATTGTGCTAATTCGTGTAATTCCATGGATTTTAACTTGTTTAAAGTGTTAAGTTTCAATTAGCATAAACCGATATTAATTCTTTCGTTTTTGGGTTAAGAATATTTCCCGTAATTTATATCTTCAAATTTAATTGAAGTTAGATTGTTACGGTATCGCATCTTGACGGGTCGCGGTATTTATTTATTGTTTAAAATTCCTTTGTACTGAACGCAGTGGTGAGTTTTAGCAATATCATTTGTTTATTATTAAAAAACTTTTTTTTTAATTTTTGTATATTATTCAATTTCTCTGGTTAACTAAGCATTAATGATCAAAATTTTGATTGTTAAGCTTAATGGTGATTTGACATACAGCCACTTAATGGCCATTTAGTGCTAATTGGCCATTAAGAGATGCTGTGTGTCGAAGGTATAATAGGTATACACTGTTAAAAATAAAAAAGTGGAGCCAACACTGCCATGTAATTGGGCAATATCTATTTACCTCAAAGGAATTCGTATTCTTTCAAATACGCTTCCGTTGGAACAACGGAATGGAAAAAAATGTATTCCGTTGAACCAACTACGCGGCACTGTTGGCCGTATTATCTCGTATATTCGAATCGAAAGAATCTCAGTTGAGAGTAAGGGATGCTACATTGTTTCCAAAATATCAAATATTTGATTTTAAGACATTGCAAATATTATTCTGAAAAACTGCCAAATTGTCTAAATGAAATTTTTAAGTTGGAGCAATTACACGATAATAATTCCAATAATTGCATGATGATTGTCGTAAACTATTATGAATTTATGGCGTAAGTCGAATGGAGCGCTCGTGTATTGGGCCCTTTAGTGTTATCGTTATTTCGGTTTTTTTTTTGAGGAATATTTCTACTTGGAGGTGCTCATTTATGACAGCAATAAAATTTTAAAATATTTTTGTCCATATTCCCTTTGTCGGACAAAGATGCAACCCTTACGTGAAAGGAAAGTTTTATTGCTGCTTTTGTTTTAAAAAAGTGAGGTATTGTCTTTTGTGTATTTTGTAATCATTATACTATATATGTAGTTGTGAGTTATATGCATTTTTGTTTTGAAAAAAACCCCGTTTTTGTCCTGCATGAGAATTACTAGCGTCGCGTCGCTTCTATTTTCAGTTAAAGTTTCGAAGTGAACTAAGACTGATCTCTTTGCTGTGGTTATTATAAAAGTTTAACGTGAATATTGTGTGCGGTACAGTGCTAAGTGAAGTAATTTATCAACTAGGAAAGAAATATTTTTAGTACAAACTCAATAGTGAATTTAAAAACTTTTTGAAAGTGTCAATTAAATAATAACGATGGCTGATGATCGTGTTGTAGAGATCCTAATAAAGTGGAATTTTAAAGAGTTAGTTCATATTTTCAAAGGTCATTATACTAATATTAATGATGATTTCATATTATGAATATATTTTTACATTTGTAGATACATATTAATTCAAATTTTATTATGTGGTTTTAGAACAAAAAATTGATTTTGAGGCCCTTACTGCTTTGGATCAAGCATGCATTCGGGATTTGATACCACTGGTAGGGCCCAGATCGAAATTCCTTGCAAAGTGGAGAGAAGAATTTTTAGTGGCTCAAAAAATTAATTCTACTAGTGCTGATGTAAGTTATTGCCTTTTAAACAAAATTATACTGCAATTTTTTTTATTGGCTATGTTTGTTGTTATTAGACTTTAAATTTATATTTATTATATTTTTAATATTCTTTGTGGTTTCTTATATATTTTCCTCAGAAAAATCAAACGTCCGCCAATATTATAAGTGAGAATCCTACGATAGAGAACTTGGACAGCAGTGATAGTTCTGAGTGTGAACAAGAGACGTCGCTTGAAGCTGTACATCATCAAGATTCTCCGGTAATTCACCTTTTTAAAAACATTTTTATAAGATTTGTTGAAAATATTAATGTACATTTGACTTTTGTGGTTCCAGAAAGTTGACAGCCAAAGTGTACGAAAAAGAAAATTTTTATTAAGAGAAAGCGAGTATCGCAAACGATTGAAGAAAATTGATGGGCCTTATCTGCCAGTTTTATTATAGAGCCATATACAGGGACAAGCGCTTATAAAAGAATACAAAAGAAAGAATTTTTTGCCAAATAAATCCAGTATAAATCTATGTAAGCTCATCTGCGACGATCTTATAACATCATCTGAAAGGTATTTCAAATTAATTTTTTTGTTCAATGTTAATGCAAAGTGTTTTCATATTTTTTTAACTTTTTTTTTCATAGCACCTTAAAGAATTCAGATTTTAGTGACCTGACAGATGAAATTCTGTCGCTATTTCCAACGGAAAAACTGGAAACATATTTTATCGCCCCTATTCCTAAGAGCGAATCAAAGAGTAAAAAATCAATTCGTGCCCGAGGACGTTTACCGAACACTTTTTATAATAGGCTGCAAATTTATCGTGCAATGTGCGGAGAGCAAAGAAGAAATAAACCGAAGGCCACAACACTTGAAGCACCTTTACGTGAGTGTCTTAAAATATATAGAAATACTATTATTGTCCCCTTTATTTTTCATTTTCATTATTATATTTATATCTTCTGTGTTACAATTTTAGCTGACGATATTAAACGCAGCTTGTCGTGGTTAGAACATAACCAAAACAACGAAGATTTTTTGGAAGTAAAAAAAAACATTGGCAAGCAACAACAAAAACCAGGCACGCAACACTTTTGAAGGAAGAAGGGACTGTTTCAAATTATCTGAAAAAGTATCCACTCTTAAAAGACGTCAAATTTGGTCCGACACTAATCGACATAGATTTCGACAGTTTATACGAAACAGCGTCACAAGATTTTTATCAAAACTGGGATTCTATAATCAATCGTTTGATTATTGTAACTCGAGATCAAAACCATCTACAAGTAGTAAAGGATTTAAAAGACAAAATATTTAACGAAGAAATTAATCAACGTAAGCAGTATGGTAGCTTTTTATGCAATACAAGAAAAGATTTTTTTTATTCAAACCCAGCGGGAAATATGACAATCGCTTACGACGAAAGCGGAAAATAAGCGCTTACATATCACTGCGAATGTAATGTATTTGTAAGCAAACGTTGTTTTGAACTGTTCGTGGAATTTCTCTCTTTACGATTATACGAACAAGAATAGCAAAAGTTGGTCTATAATCGAAAACCAACTTCTTTTTGGATGCTCAAATAAAAAATGCGAAAGCTTTTTACAAACAGAAAAGCTTAATGAACGAAAAGAATGTAAACTGCTTCTCTCTGCCTTCTTTCTAAGCGCTTAATAAGCTTTTCTTTCGCAGCGGTATTGAAGTGCTTACGTCTGCGGACATGCTATGTTAAAAAGAAGGGAACACTCTTACAAACAGTAAGCGCATACAGCTTCTAAGTAAGCGCTTTTTTTTCTCTTACAGAGCGCTTCATTTCCCGCTGGGAAACTATATGATTTTTTATGTACATATACTAATTTGATACTCTTTCAGATACAAAAGAATTCTTGCAAATTCTATTATTGCCATTACTTGTGTCACCACGTGGGAAAATTAGAAATAAACGAGGGATATCCTGGAAGCCATCGGCAATTGAAAGCCAGCGGGGCATTGCGATATATGCACAAGTGAGTTACATTTATCTTTTGCTACTATTTTAAGTATGCTTAAATTATGTGTTTTTTTTTTGTTAATGAAAATTGCATTTTTTTAATACTAATAAAAATATTTTTTTGTCTTTACAGCCTGGAAGGATTAACGAAGTGCACAATGAAAGGTGTGAGGAAGTGTCCAAGAAGCAAATGACACTGCAGCCTTATATAATTGGAAGCGGACCAAATGAAAACAACGTCACCGACTTCTTTGTAATTGTGGATCAGCTGCGGTACAAATTTGAATCACCTTTGAGGGCGTTATCTACGTGTTTTAAAATTTTTTTCACATGGAATGCAGAGTTTCCGCCTGAAACACAGCAGGCGTGGCTGTTCACCCAACATGGATTATTCAAATTAAACACCGAGTTTGATGAAGACAGGCCTCACGTGTCTAAAATTCTTCAAATAATTGAAGAACATAAGGAAAACAACCAGTAACATATTTTTATTTTAATTTTATAATTAATTATATCTATATGCTTAAAATATTGATATAAGTACGGATTTCATCAAAATCCCAACATTCGAATTTTTTTAGTTTTTAAACTGTATTTTATTTTATTCTGAATAATTTTTTTAAGTTTTATGTGAACGAATCATTTTATTTATTTTATTTTTATTCATCGAAACTTGTTAAAATAATTACCATGGCCTATTTATGTCCATATTGTGCCCACGGGTTTTTTGAAGTAAATCTCTTGTTTAGCCATATTAAATTAAAGCATTATTCATATATTAATAGTCCAGCAAAATGTAAACAGCCCAGTTGCTATCGAATTTTCAATAATAGTTACAGTTTTAAAAAACATTTGAAAAGAAAGCATTCTCTTATTTGTATAAATGAACCAAAGGAGGAATATTTAACAGATCCATTAGTCGATCAATCTTTAACAGACAAAAATAACTTACCTAACTGTAGCAATAGTAACCACAATTTAGGAGAAAATATTATAAAAAATCCTGTTTCTTTCGAACCTGACTTACAAAATAGTTTTATTGATATCGTCGCTGAAAGTATAGAGAAAATTAAAGAATCCATGAGTAATGCTGCTTTAACCTTTCTTGCTAAACTATATTCCAATCCAAATGTCCCTAAAACGTTAATTCAGAATATCGTAGAAGATACAACAGAGCTTTTTGGGTCGTGTGGTATTAATCTATTACAAGAAAATTTACGCGAAAAAAATTGTTTAAACCCAAAAGTCGAAGCGATTTTTAACGTGTTAGCTAATCCGTTCGATGGCCTCAGTACAGAATATTATAGGCAAAAAATTTTCGGTGAAACAGGGTTTTTCATAAGGCCAAAATCATACATTATTGATACTGTTTCTAATTGTAAGATTTCGGGAGATAGACAGTTTTTAGATTTGAAAAATTCGACAGGCCAAATCATTCCTCTTCGAGAAGTATTGAAATGCTTTTTCGAATTACCTAATATATACAGTTCTTTGAAGAAATTTATCCATGAAAAAGAAAATGACAAAAGTAATGTTATGGACCATTTTTTAAAGGGGACACTTTGGTCTGACATCAAATATAAATTTACAGGGAAAACAATTTTTCCTTTAACTCTATATTTCGATGATCTAGAAATTAATAATCCGATAGGTTCCCATTCATCAATCAGTAAGTTAGGTGTTGTTTATTGTAAATTGACGACGTTACCTCCACAATATTCCTCTGTAATCGAAAATATTTTTCTTGCCTCAATCCATAAAACAATTGATCGAAAAGATTTTAGCGGTACCATGAAGAGACAGATTTTTCAACCTCTCATCGATGAATTATTATACTTAGAGCGAAATGGTATAAACATAACAACATCCAAGGGTGTTGAAAAAGTATTCTTTGTTGTTGCATTAATTTCTGGTGACAATTTACGGTTACATCAACTTTTCGGCTTTCATGAAAGTTTTAATTCTAACTATTATTGTAGATTTTGTCGTGAAAAAAAGTCAATAATGCAGCAACAGACAATTGAAAATGAATCGCAACTACGTACACCTGAAAATTATCAATTTGACTTATCCACATTTGACTGTGGTATTAAACAGGAATGTTTATTTCACCAATTCACTACCTTTCATTTAACAAAAAATTTGTTCGTAGATATTATGCATGATTTGTTCGAAGGAATTTTGCGTTATGAAATTCCATTGATTCTCAGTAAATTAATTAACATCTCTGGCTTATTCTCATTGTCAACTTTAAATACACGAATTAAAGATTTTAATTATGGCCGAAATATATCAAATAAATTTATTCCTCTGTTTACCGATACTCATCTTAAAAATGAATATTACAATTGCACATCATCAGAAATGTGGACTCTTGTTCAAGTAATGTTTTAATAGGTGATTTAGTCCCTTATGAAAATGAACCATTTAAACTCTTTCGTCAAATCAGGGATATAGTATTTATATTAATGGGTGACTCCATTGCCTATGGAACACTGGATGAGTTAAATATAATGATCGCTGAACATCACAAGTTATATCTAAAAGTGTCAGGAAATCATTTGCATCCTAAGTTTCATTTTTTATTACACTATAGCAGAGCAATTCGTACTATTGGACCACTTAGAATAGTCTCATGTTTGCGTTTCGAAAGCAGACATAGGCGCCTAAAAAATCATGCACAAACATTAAAGAATAGAATAAATATATGTTATAGTTTGGCCTTTAGAGAACAACTTTTTTTAACACAGAGATTTCTTAGTAGGCAAGGTTTCGAACCTCGATTAAAAATGGGACCATGAAAAACTGTTGCTTTAGAAATATTTGATGAATATAATGTATTTAAAAATGTCATTCCGCAAAAATATATTTCTTGCTCATTCATAAATTACAAATGGATTGCCATAGATGGTATAAAGTATATGGCGAATATGATACTTTCGAACGGCAAAGGGAATGATAAAAATTTTGTTAAAATTCGCTACATTCTACAATGTAACAACGAGTTTTTTTTTCTCAGTACAATATGCCGTATAGATCTATTCGATGATTTTTACCATGGCTATTGTATTGATGATACTTCGGAATGGCAACTGGTATTTGAAAAGAATATTATAGAAAGAAAACCACTAGATGAATATAAAATAATAACTGGGAAAAAATATATTATGTATTAAATATAAGGAATTCTGTGACAAAATAAAATAAAGATTATTTTTCATTATTTTATATTAAATTATTTAATGGATTAATGTAATATAATTTATAGTAATATTTTATTATGAATTACTTTTATAATATAGTATAGTATGTGCATATGCGTTGTAATGTTTTTTAATTAATAAATAAAAGGATATTTAACTATTATTTGTTGTTTCATTTCAACAGAATTTTTCAGGTGATCAATGATATTACCTATTATACCTACTAAAGGGATAATACATGGAAGAATAAATCATTTAATTAAACTGTGCAAATGATTTAGATAAAAGAAATGTACGAATAAACACCATTAAGTATTTGTTTGTTCCAAAAATTTATGCTGGTGTCCGAATGAAAAGTGAAGTCAGATCAATTTTTATTTGGTTGATTCAAATATTTTATCCTCTTTCCAAAAAAAAATATATTTATTCAACTGCTGTTCTTTTCATCAAAAAAAATTTACCCTTTGCACCAAATTACTTAGCATTTGTCCTAAATCCATATGTTGCTGTACAAAATGTATCAAACAACAAAACAAGGTAATATTTTTTCGAAACAATTTTTATTTAGTTGTTTCAAATATTTTATATTCCTTCCAAAAACAAAAAAATATTTATTCAACTGCTATCCATTTCATAAAGCAATATTTATCATTTGCACCAAACTACCAAACACTTATTCCAATTACATATGTGGTTGATCGGACGAAATCTAATTAACCCTGCGGCGTAGTTGACCCAAATACGCCGTTTCGTTCGCCGTATTTAATGCCGCCGCGTAGTTGAGAGAACTCCGTTTGCTTTGTTAGCACGGATTTTTTTTAACAGTGTAGTGTTAATTGATTTAAATTGTTTAAAGTGTTTAGTTTTAATTAATATCAACTAATATTTTATATTTTGTTTCCGTGGTAAGAGTATTTCCCGTAATTTATGTCTTAGAATTTAATTGTTATAAGATTATGTCTTCAAATTAAATTGTTTAAAGTGGGAACTACATTGTGGCGCTGGCGCGTGCCGCTGGCGCTCCTTTTGGTGCTTCATATAGAAGATGGTTTTTCAAATTAGACGCTAATTTATCAACGGCCATTTACAATGGTTCATATTTTCTGGGGTAATTTTGACTGCAACGCCCTCATTTATCAAAATTCCCAACTGGCTGGTGTGCTGGCGCGCACCAAAAGCAGAAAGTTGGCAAAAGTGAGCTACAGCGCAAGCACCATGCGCCAGCAACACATTGTAGCCGCACTTCGGGTGGGCTACGTTTTTTACTTTTGACAGTTTGCTTTACAGCGCCAGCACCACGCGCCAGCGGCACATTGTATTCCAGCCTCGGGTCGCGGTATTTATCATAGCTTTGTTCCAGAACTCGAATTTGGGAACCCGCGGGACAAAAATTTTCCCAATTTGTGTTTCTTTACTTTCTCATGACACAAAAAGCGGGGAAATTTTCACTTTCCCTCGTGCAGGAATTAGCCGGAGGTTTTCGGTCCTGTGATTTCTTGCAAGTTGTCAATTGACAATTGTTTGTATGCATGTGGGTATCTTAAAAAGCGGCATACACATAGACAATCGACATTTATGTTATCTTCTTCTTTATTTGTAAGAAATTGCCCAAAAGTTGTTTCTTTACTTTCAGAATTTTTGACAAAATTATCCCCACCATTCAACTAAGTTTTTGCCCAACAAATTTTTGCAGGAAAAGTACGAGAACAAAGCTCATATTGTTTAAAATTCCTTTGTATCGAACGCAGTAGCATCTGGTGGTGAGTTTTAGCAATGTTATTTGTTTATTATTAAAAAACAGTTTTTTTTTTAATTTTTGTGCTTAATTCAATTTCTCTGATTTATTATTATAAATTAAATCTCTTTTGTTAATTAATTAACTTTCCTTAATTATAATATTAATATGCGATAGATTTTGAACGAAATGCAATAATGTGATGAGAATAAAAATAAAGATTTAATATTATCAAAATTATTTCACCCAATTTGTGTTTACTTTCTCAAGCAAGAAAAAGCGCGGAAATTTCCACTTCCCCTCGTGCAAGAAATAGCCGGAGGTTTTCGGTCCTGCGATTTCTTGCAAGTTGTCAATTGACAATTGTATGTGGGTATTTTAAAAAGGGCATACACATTCACAAGCGATATTTATGTTAGCTTCTTCTTGATTTGCTAGAAATTGCCCAAAAAGTGTTTCTTTACTTGTGGATTTTTGACTAAATTATCCCCACCATTCATATAAGTTTTTGCCCAACAAGTTTTTGCAGGAAAAGTACGGGAACAAACCTATTTTGTATCCAGCGCCGGCCCCAGGGTAGAGGGGGTGGAGCGGTCGCTCTAGGCGCCAGGTGTTAAGGTGCGCCAAAATGAATGCAAAAAACAATTTCGAGCAAAAAATAAAATTTTGATGGCACTATTTGAGGTCGTTGTTTTGTAGCTAACCAAGTCTATGCACTCATCAATATGACTCGAACACTAAACCACAATCCTAATGTGTAAACCATCATGCTGAAGTTATGAATAATACTGCGTGAATGCAAGGCCGGAGTTTGGCTTTTTTGCGCCCGGTGCAGTATGCCATATTGCGCCCTCATCATCTGTTCATTTTTTGATCACAGTAAAGGACAATGGAAAGACACAAACACTCTTCTTCCCTTTTTTTGAAATTTCGCTTGTGAAGGCGCCACCCTGCCTTTATCCGCGTTCTTGCTGCTGGGCTGAGTTTGCTTGCGAAAGCTCTCTTGCTAATGCTGTAGAAGGCGCTTTCGAAATTTCAGAATTGAGCCGATCTATCTGTTTCTAGCCGAAAATCTTAAATTTTGAATTTGCGCCCGGTGCGAGTGCACCATTTTCACCTATGAAAGCGCTGCCCCTGCGTGAATATACTACTAACGATGGACTGCGATTTGAATTCGCCTTCCATTGGTGATACGGAGCTCTGCCATGGGCGATCGTCCCTTTACGCCGAGCTTGTGGTATCAATATAAAATTATATTAAAAATACTTTTGAAGGCGAAGCACTTCTTAACGCTCCACACATTTCTGGGGCTCCCATAGTTCCTAAAAGAACGACCTACAAGGCCAGTTAGATATTTTTGGATCCATGCTTCAAGGTGTCGAATGTGGTCCTAGTGGAGGAAATTTTTCGGGATTCTTCTTCAGAGATGGGAATTTTCTTGGTCATCTATTAACTGGCTGCAAGAATAATTAGCTTAGCTTAAGCCGGGCTGAGATAGACCACAGCAGCGGTGTGCCGAAGTCTTCACGAAATGTGGCCAACTTTGGATGCAATGCGTTCAAAATTTCTTGTTCAGCTGAACAAAAAAGAGATAGGCTATGTACTGTGCTTTTAGGCCCCACGCCGAAAACAAAAACGTGGAAACGAAGATGCGAAAGAAACTGTCTCCCACCTTCTCTATAATGCCGGGCCCTTACGAGAAGAGGGGCCTTCTTTGGCTCACCGTTCCTTGATCTGCAAAATACCATCCATCTATCCATCCAATGGCGCTATAGCCCAAATCGAGCCTTGGCCTCCTCTAAGGCATTTCTCCAAGTTTGACGGTCCCTTGCAGCATGTCAGCAGCTCCGGATGTTGAACATAAAGGCGAACGCAGAGCGCCAGTTCTATTGAGCGTCCTGATGCTCCATGTTCCAAGATCGAATTCCATATTCCGTTGCCTGAGTCGTTGCCGTTGTGTCCGTCCTGCACGAGGCTTGCCTTGAGGATTCGTGACGGTTGGGTTTTTACGATGGCAGGTTGCCGCCATATCCCCAACCTTGAGGACCAGTCCGGTATTTGCTTCGTATTGAGGCGCGAAACACTCGCCTTCCTCAGTCTGTTACTCTTGATAGACAAGAGCATCCAGGGGACACCCGATGTAAAATGTACATCTTCGTGGAGGTTGAGTTAGGATTCGGTAGCATTTCGGAATATTAGTTCGTGTAGACCTTAGATCGCAGGTGGCGTTACCCAGGATTTATCTCTTTGATGTACCGGCACCATCAAAGGTACCTGAGGCCGTTGCTACCATTTGAGCCCCCTGCAAAATACCAGGAACTGCAAAATACCAGTGTTCTTGACCCTTTTTTGCCCTACACTAGAATGGTAAGGGTGTGTCTAAGTGGGCTTCCTAGTGGAGGAGGAGCCATTTCAACCTAACCTAACCTATGTATGTCATAAGTCTTGTCAGGTAGAACCGTATGTCAGCACTGGTCTAATCATTGTTGAGTATAGCCCGCGCTCTATTTGCGATTTCAAGTTCTTTATTTTCCCAAAGACTTGCTTACATCTTTGCTTATACTTCGGCGTGGATCCTCCAATACAACTTTGAGCCTTATATGATCCAAGGTACTTCAAGATAACTGAAGTCAAGCTTTCCTGTCTTCAACGGCTCCTCGAAATGAAGATCACTCTGACCCTCCTAGATCGAGAACTTATTTTCAGATTCTAGAGATCGGTAATAAGTTTATGAACAGCTGATCTGCCAGCTTCGGCGTGCACTTTTTGTAAAGGATGCAGGAAAGCGAACAGAAATAAGCAAGACATCTCCAACGACGACACGCATCAAGAGACACGATCAGTAAATACGTTTGTAAACAACGTAGTTGGGATTGACACACCGACCTAACTTGCAAAACTTGGACGTCACGAAACCTTTGAAACTGTTCTAATCACATTCGTCCCAGCAGTTATATAAAACCAGACAAGAACCTGACAAATGGTAATTGCTCACCTGCTCTATCGAAAAACACCTTCCAACGACAATCGTTCGTGATCTGAATCTTAAATACCCTCGTTGTTGCTAACCGGCTGCCAGTCGCCTTATGCCAGTTCTTAAAAATTGCATAAGACTTACATCGGGCTCCCTGCAATTTTACGCCAATCTTCTCCACCAAGGTCACTGGCAGAAACTGGTTCACCTGGTTCCGATCGCGGTACGTGTCCATGCAATCCAGGCTAATTTCAACCGGAGCAGGTGAGCTCCACCGGTGATTAATTATCTTTCGCTCGATTGCAGAAAGGAAAAGTGACATACCTGGAAGGTGCCCAGCCCTTTTCGATTCGAACTGGTTTTTTTGTTGCTGCAGTGATTGTCACCTCAGATTGGTATGGATCGGGTCTGAAGTGATCTTATCTCTGGGGCGGTTCAATGAAAGAGAAAAGTTTTGATTTTTTATGTTTTTTTTATTTCTTCAATAATCAATAACAAATTCGACTTAGGTGTGTGTGTGGTGATCGATCAGGTAAGTCACTTACCATCCGTAGTGGGTGCCGTATCCTTCGAAGGATACATGAGCAACGGTGGCTGCTGGTGAGTAGGAGACAGCTTTGGTTGCGTAGGCCGATGTTGGGGCACCGTGAGCGGCATAGACAGCTGGAGCGGCATGAGTTGAGTAGACAGCTGGACCGGCATGGGCAGCATAAACAGCTGGGCCAGCATGAGCGGAGTACACAGCTGGGGCGGCGTGAGAGGTGTAGACAGCAGGAGCAGCATGATGAGCAGAGTAGACAGCAGGAGCAGCATGAGCAGAGTAGACAGCAGCACCACCATGAGCAGAGTAGACAGCAGGAGCAGCATGAGCGGCATAGACTGCAGGAGCGCCATAGGCGATGCTCTTGGCAATAGCTGGAGTGTAGACGTTGTTGTTGATGCGAGTATCTACCTTGCGGACGCTAGAGAAGGCAGTATCTACAGCCTTGGAGTGCTGCGAAATGGTTCCATCGAAGGATCGGATCACGTTCTGGGATGTTGATCCAATAGCCGGGGTGTGTACAGCGACCTGAGCTGGAGCATATGCGACAGTTTTGGCAATTGGTGCAGCATATGCGAGGGCAGCTGGGGCAGCGATCGAGCTGTACGAGTGGCTAACAGCACTGGCTGGCGAGTATCTCGCGATCGGTGCAGCATGGATGGCTCCGGAATAGGCTGCTGGGGCGAGAAGGTCACCAGCGTTAGCAGCAGCGATGAAGGCGCAAAGAACGATGAATTTTGATGCCATTTTTGGTGGTTGGTTTGGTGTTGTTTTTTCTGTGCTAACTTGTTGCTCACTTGAGGATGTAGTGATCGAAACTGATGCCTTGTCGTTGTCCGCCGCGACAATTTATACGAAAAATTTTTTGCACCGGTCCAGGCGGCGGTCGGCCACTCTGGCTCTGGGTGACCTTTGAATATTGCCCGAATTTAAGGGAATTTCTTTCACCGTAAGTGGATTAATTTATTTTATTATTAAAACTGATCGGGCTACTTTCGTTTTTTTTTTGGTTGACCATTTTCATTTTGGATAATTGCTGAGTATTTTTGGACGCAGTTTGAGGGTTTTTTTTATGGAGGACATGTTTTTGTTGGTAATGATGTTCGGAGAAGTTTTAATTGTAGGTTTTTTTGTTGCTGTTGTTGGGAAGAGGTGATCATGCGGTGGATAAGGTCCGAAAACTAGAAAATATGCAGTCAATCAGAATTAAGATTTTTTTGGCAGATAGAGATTATATCAGACTTATTGTGCTGTGATAATCTTTAGTTATTGTTTTTAATCACAATAAGTAAGAATGCTCACCAAGAGTATTAGTGACAAATAAATATATTCCGCATTGAACAATAACCATTTTATGTCTTCTTAAATGGTTCTTCAGTCTTTGTAGGACTCGGATGTCTTGATATCTCTTCTTCCAGTCGTTTCTACTCTTTTTCAGTTCTCTCCAGATCGTTCGTTATATGTTTGTAGTTTTCGTGTATCTTTTAGAAAATCATCGATCCATTTATTTCTTGGCCTTCTTATGATTCTTTTTCCTGTTGGTCAGTCCATGCGAAGTTGAGAAGTTCCTAAATTGTCCGAACCATCGTAGTCATTCCAGTTTTATGTGTCTAACTGTATTGATTTCGTTATACATTTGTTCGACCTCTTGATTTGTTCTAATGCGTTATTCTTTTTGGCTTATCCTTTCCTGTTTGCTTGATCAATGTCCAATCTTCAGATTAGCCTAGAATTTGGTGCAGTCCTATGTAGACGTTCTAAGCGCAGGCATTACGTTTTGAACTGTCAGTCTGACAGGTCGTTCGAAATGTCTACTATTATGCTTAGTTCGAGGATTATAACAAGTTATAAGGAGTCAGGAGGACGTGGACGGCAATGAATTTTCGTTTTTGTATGCGCCAAGGTGAAAAGCTACTCATGACTGTTGACAGGCTCCTCAGTGCCGGTTATATGGGACTCGACCCCACTAAAAACAACTCCTGGTGTTATCCTCTCCTTGCTTCTTTGCATTGCATTGTGGGGACGGATCACCTTTTAGTCAACTGCATTTGACTTGACCTGGCTGGGACATGATTAGTACTAAGTTGGGGGACCGCTTGGGAAAACGACACTCGCATTTGGAATGGTCGATTACCTTTACGAATATTAATATTTGTAAGGGAGGCGTACATATCTCTATAGCGGGCGCATTTTTAAATTAACATGCGGGCTCACTCCGGGTAATGCGTTCTACAACGTAGCAAAAAGTCCATCACATACAAAAAAGGAAGTCGGAGTAGCGATGTCGGTGAAGGTCGCGGTCTCTGGCGTACGGCTGGAAACTGGCAAGAAATGCTAGGGGCCAGTCACCAGTGGCAAGCTCTTCGCGCTAAAAGTGGACAAGAGCATCTAGAGGGTTTTGGGAGGTCCACGAAGGGGGCTAGATCGTAACCCACAAAACCCGCGGAGGACCGTAACATGGAAAAGATACGATCCAGCAGCACCAGCTCGCTAAGTAACCCAAGCGAGCCAACGAAGGTAAGGTTGGGAAGTGGTATGGAAGAAAAAACGAGCGATAGGAGCGGAGGAGTCCTTGCGCAGGTGTTGAGCAAAGCTGGCTACAATTATAAAAGCTTCTCGGATTACATTGCTTCTAGAAGCATTATATCCCACGTGATCCACATTCACATAAAGAAGTGACTATTTTTTTTTATCTGACAGACTAGGGAAAGTCCCTTTGTACTGTCGACAATCTATTTCGTATAGAGTGAACAGCAGCTCTAGCCGGAAGATAGAGAGAAGAGAAGGAAGTAACTGTCACAACCTAGCCGCGATATATTTTATTCCACCTACTTCCAACCATTTCGCGACTCTGGCATCGGGGCATTTGATAAACAACTCGCTGGAGTGTTATGCCTCCTGAAACGAGTTGAGTCTCATCAGCCAACCGATGACATGCGCTTGGTGGAGCGGGGAAGGACTAGGAAGGCTATGACAGAAGGAATCAGGAATGTAAAGAGGGAAGAAGAAAGAGGAGGCAAAAGAGGAGGCCATGAAGATAGTGAAAGAGCGAATGGAGACGCCGACACAAACAACGCCAGATCCTGAAGTAGGAAGTGTTGTAAAGATTATGCCTGCGGAAACAAAAAGCTTGCACAACACCACTAAAACGATGGAACCCCGTAGACGACAATGGGATAACAACGAAGAAGTCCAAGGAAAGGGAGAGGGCTAACGTAACGGTGAACGCCTCGATGGAAGAAGGGCCCCGACAAGAACAGCTTCGTCTGAACTAAAGTGCAGAACAAGCAGGCGAAGAAAAGAAAGAAGAAGAAAAAGGAGCATAGAAAGTGCCACAAAAAAGATAGGCCTGACGTGCTGATTATAACAGCGGAAAGCGGGACGTCGTTTGCGGACATCCTGCGAAAACTCAGGACGGATGCTTCCCTTATAAAATTGGGAAATAGGGTCACTCGCATTAGAAGAACCCAAAAGGCCCACCTTCTAACGGATTTGGCAGCTGGCAAGGGAAAGACGGAGGATCTGAAGCAAAGGTCAAGACGTCAATCGATGAGGCGGCAGAGGTTAGCGTAGGTACTAACTGCGTGTTAATCGAGTGTAGGGATTTGGATAAGATTACCACCCGGGAGCAGCTGCAATTGACGGAGGTGCAGTAGTCGAACGTTAGCGTCAGGAAGGCATATGGTGGTACGCAGACGACCACATTAAGTCTTCCAGGCACTCGTGGTGGGGAAGGTCCGCATCGGCTGGGTTGTTTGCCGGATACGGAAGAAATGCTGGATCGAAGTATTTTTCATATTAATCAGTTTATTCTCTTTGATTAGTGTCATTATTATTCTTTTGTTGAGATATTGGGTCAAAAAGCTCCGCGGCCACTCGTTTCTCCTATTGTACTACTACAGTCCCCTTAAACAGCCTCGGCAGTGGCCTTACTGGTTTGTCACTTTGAATTGACTGTTCGAGCATAGTCTCGTACCACGTACTATGGTGATCTCCGCCAACTGGAGTTTGACGGTTCCTGATCGCAGTCCTGCCATCGGTCTATTGGAAAGCGAAGCGGATGTGTTTTGTGGGGCTTCCCAATTCCAAAACTACCCACTGCTATGTAGCCATCGACACTTTACATCTTGGCAATAATAGATGTGTCAAGTGTGAATAGTCGTGTTGCTTGAGCTCCGTCGCATTCGCTAGTTTTTTCCAAGTTTGTTACCAGTTGTCAATTATCCAAATTAGTGTCCGACATCGTCTTATTGCCGTGAGAGATTTTTCTTGTTTTTTACCATTCGGAATCGCAATATGTCTACTAAAAACGATAAAATTAAATCCGCGTTTACGGTTCATGCAACTAAAACCAATACACCTCCAGCAGTCATCAGCATGAATAAAACGCGCAGTCAGATTAGGAACAACGTCGGTAATAATATCGATTCCCCCCTTTCTATCCACTCTAAGGATTGCGTATCTGGCTCGTCGATTTCTGCTGATTTCATGGAAACATTTGAGAGGAGGCTACTCCTTAAATTTGACCAGATTTTGGAAGAAAAATTGGAGGCCAAAATGGCTACCCTGCAAAAAACGATCTCCCAGAAAATTGCTGATGTTGTTAATGGTTTCAACACGCAAATCACGGCATTGTCAGATGAGCTGAACATAATCAAAGCTAATTGTGATTCCATGAGTAATTTAATTGATGATTGTCAGCGTGTGAGTAGGCTAAACGATGCAGTTATTACTGGTATTCCATATACTGATGATGAGAGTCCCAGTCAATTGCTCTCTGCTATTTCAACCACTATTGGGCATCCTTTATCAAATTTTACACATGTATTCCGAGTTAAACGCAATGTGAATACCCCTGGTAGCACCCGACGACGGAATCTCCCACTTATAGTGAAATTTTCCTGCGTAAATGAGCAGAAGACTTTTCTATCCCATTTTGGAAGTTTGGAGCGCTCACTCTGAATAAATTATCCAGCAGCCATGCATCTGATGGTAGAATTGGTGCCTATGAGAGCCTCTCGGACAAAAATAATGATATACTTAGGAGAGTCCTGCGTCTTAAAAGAGAGAAAATTATTCATTCCTCATTTACTCGCAATGGGTTGGTGTATGTTCGCAGAGTAGCAGACGATCGGCCAGTTATAGTTCCAAGGTTGGATTTACTGCAGGAAATTGCCGAATATGAATCGACTAATGCTAATGGTGCTCAGTAAGCATTCACTGGTCAGTGGGTCAAAATGTTATTTTCTTGTCTTGCTTTAAATTATTATTTTTTTGTTCTTTCTTTATTATTATTTTATTCTTTTTCTTGCAATCATTTTTCTTTAGCTTTATGTTATTATTTGGATCTTTATTTTTTATTATTTTTTTTACAAGAGTTTTGTTTTAGCTTTATGTTTTTATTTTGTTCTTTTCTTCTTTTATACAGCCGTATGTTGCCTGTGTTGTCGAGATGATGATGCTGAGGTGTATGGCGCGCGGTTTCCTATATATGCGGGCGGGTTGCTTATTGTATGTTTTTCCATGTGCGGTTTCTCTTTCCTTGGGAGGCGACGAGGGAGTTGTTTCTTGCCATATCACACAACCTTATGACTAATTCTAACAGTTCTCCGTACAAGGCAGGAACATTACTTAACATCCTTTGCGCACAGTCGCATGGTTTGAATATTTGTTACTTCAATGCTAGAAGCATTAAGAGTAAATGTGATGAGCTGCGGCAGTTGTTTTTGAATTCTAAATTGCATATTATTATGGTTAGTGAATCATGGTTAAACGCTGATATTCCATCCTCCTTCGTGTCTCTTCCTGATTTCAACCTGCTTAGAAGTGATCGTTATCTTAGGAGAGGTGGTGGCACTGCTATTTATGTCTCTAATCGGCTATCCTCCAAATTAATGTTTAAATCTACTGATGAAGTTGTCCAGTTTGTAGCTGTAGAAGTGAAATCGTCGACTTCTAAATGTTTGGTTATTTCTGTTTATTGTCCCCCTAGAGCGTATAAGGAAGAGAATATTGCTGAACTCTTAGCATTGCTTTATAATTGCTCTGCTACTTATGAGGATATCGTTGTTGCTGGAGATTTTAATGTGGATCTTCTTCAACACAATAACATTACAGAGCTGTTCAAATGGAATATGCAGTCCAGTGGCTTGAGTGTCTTGAATTCCTTGCCTACTCGCTACAATCCTATTAATCCCTCTTCCTCATCCGTCATCAGCAATTATCTCCGCCCAGTTTCCTCGACCATGATATTTTCTTCCTTTCGCTCCGATTCCACTTCTCAACTCTAGAATCTCCTGGAATAGCGACCTACAGAGACTTCAAAAATCTAAACGTTGATAATTTGAGGCAGAAGTGTCTCTCAACACCTTGGTCCGTTATCTATAACGCTACTGATGTGAATGACAAAGTTGGACTTCTTAACTCTTTTTTAACTACAGTACTGCAAGAAACTGTCCCTCTCAAATCCAGGCGCACTAAACGTAATCCCGATTCAAGTTCATGGTTTACCATTGAAATTAAACGTCTGATTTCTGAAAGGGAATATTTGTATCAACGATACCGCCGTCTGAAGACAACAGAAAGTCGACAGCAGTATACTAGAGTCCGCAATCTTGTTAATCACAAGATTAGAAGTGCCAAAAGACAGTTCTTTGAACAAAAATTAAACACTTCTCTCCCTTCTAAGTTGCTGTGGAAGAACTTACGATCGTTGGGTGTTTGTGGTAGTGATAGTGCAGAAGTAGACCTCGATTCCTGTGTTCTAAACCGTTCATTTGTGGAGCCTCTTCCGGATAACCTACCGCCAGTTCATTTATCCTCTCTGTCCGTGGATGGGTTTAGCTTCAGGTGTGTAGATGAACGCGAAACACACTGTGCCATTATGTCCATTAAATCCAATGCAACTGGAATCGATAATATCCCTTCTTATTTCGTTAAAATCATTGCTCCTCTAATTTTACCGGTTTTAACGCATATATTTAATTCGTGTATATTGCAATCTACATTTCCATCGTTATGGAAAAAGGCTGTTATTACTCCTATTCCTAAAGTCCCTTGTCCTGTTGATGTGGGGGATTTACGTCCGATTAGCATTTTACCATTTCTGTCCAAAGCACTTGAGAAAATCTTATCTGTCCAGTTGCAATCCTATCTTACCCATGAAAATCTATTGAATCCGTTGCAATCTGGGTTCAGGAAGTTCCATAGTTGTGAAACTGCGCTGCTAAAGGTCTTGACGGACTTACGAATGGCATGTGATAGAAATGAGTTGGGTGTATTGATTCTTCTAGATCTCTCACGTGCTTTCAACACGGTTTGCCATAGCGTTCTTCTTAATAAATTGTCCTCCAATTTTGGCCTCTCGTCCTCTGCGACTCACCTCCTTGCCTCTTTCCTATTTAATAGGTACCAATGCGTAAAATATAACAAAAAAATTTCCTCCTTTATCCCTGTATTCTCAGGTGTTCCTCAAGGCTCTGTTCTTGGGCCACTGTTGTTCTGTCTATATGTTAATGATTTACCTAATTGTCTATCCTTTGCTCGTCACCATAGCTATGCGGATGACCTCCAATTATATAATTTCTGTACTCCTAAAGATATCCATCGCCTTATTGAAGCCTTAAATGACGATCTGATATCCTTGTCCCTATGGTGTGAAAATAACTTCTTGAAGTTAAATCCTAAAAAATCATCTGTACTAATCCTTAACAGACGTCTTCTTGATACATCCAGCATCCCCCCGTTAAAGCTTAACAATGTTCCGCTGAAAATGGTCTCGTCTTCTAAGAATCTTGGAGTATTGGTTAACTCTACTTTGTCCTGTTGTGATCATGTGTCGCTTAAGGGGTTGCTCTGATTTTTGGTTTTAAAAAAACAAAAATTTTTTTTTTGCTTTTTTATATTTATTAATATGTGTAGAATACGTTCCTAAAATATTATGACAAAATTTTTGTTCGTTAAAAAGTTATATGCAGTAGCACAAACTGATTTTCCGCAGGGCGTTCGACGCGCGAAAACTTCAAACGCGTTTTTCTCAAAATGTCATTTGTCAAAACGGTTCCATCAATATAGAAAAAACTATTTAACATATTGACTTAATTTTTTCGGCAATTTGTCGAAAATGATGTTGTCGAGTTCGCTTGTGTAAAATTTTTAAGGTAGGTTTACATTTGCAAGTGCTTTCGCGAAAGTCACTTTCACGAAAGTAAATAGAATAGGGCTCTATCCACTTGCGCAAGTGCTAGTTCACTGTCATGCAGTGTTTACATGGCGTAAGTGGAAGCGAAGGTTAGACTTTCATGTCAAAAACGACTTGCTTTCGCGAAAGTACTTGCAAATGTAAACCTTACTTTACTCTGAAAAAAATCTATACTTGTTTGCGTCGCCTACGTCTCTATGGTAGCTTATTATCCCGTGATACTCGTCTTGCGCTAGTAAAATCCCTTAAGGTGCCGGCCCATAGAACGCGTTAACGCGTTGCGCGCGCAAGATGCGTCTGACATTTCAGTTAAAGTCAATGTTCTTTAATGGAAACAGTCCCAATGACTGTCGCGACACACGCAAGTAAAGCTACAAACGCTTGAAGTTGACCAATTTTCAACTTTTCTATGCGATAGGCGCGTTTGACGTTTGTTGTGTACATAATTTGAATTATCAATCTAGTGTGCGAAGTTTAAAAATATAAATTGAGTTGAAATATCATACGCGTAGAACGCGTCCATTGGGTCTGCCGAATGTTTCGGAACCGGAGCTGTTACACGCATCTTGCGCGCGCAACGCGTTAACGCGTTCTATGGGCCGGCACCTATACTTCCTCATTTTCTATATGGTTCCACTGTTTATATATGCCTTGACTCCACATGTAAACATAGATTGAATGTTGCCTTCAATGATTGTTTAAGGTTCATTTTTGGCCTTAATCGATTTGCACATGTTTCTGGTCTTCGTCCATCCTTGCTACCATATAACCTCCTTACATATCATGACGTTCATGGCCTATGCTTATTGCATAAAATCGTTAATTCCTCTGCCCCCTCATATCTTACTGATAGTCTTGTTCCTTGGGGGGCGAACGGCTAACAAAGACCTTGGAAGGTGGTGACACCCGATTTGTCACTACTGTAAAAATCCGAGAAGATCCACTGCATACAAACACCTAGCAGACCTGTCAGCAAGTCCTAATCCCACCTCCCCGCGGTGCCCCCTGGGGTACTTCTTCGGAAGGAGCTAACGGGAGACGGGCGAATGGCGAGCTCTCTGCGCCACAAAACAGAGTTTTAAGTCGGTTGGGCTGAGGGTTAGCAACCCGCTCCCATAAAAAACACCATTGCTACGAATCGGCAAACAATGCCTCGGAACCGGACGGACAACACGACGACGACCTTTGCTTTTCGAACAAGGACACGAATCGGATCATGGAATGTGAGAACAATGCTTGCTGAGGGACGGCTGGATGAAGTCCTCAACGAGATGAATCGATATAAAATCAAGATCATGGGACTTAGCGAGACCAGATGGCCCGATGCGGGGGAACATATCTGCCCAAATGGTGAGTCCTTCTTATATTCTGGGAGAAATGAAACTGAAAGCCGTAGGAGTGGCGTTGGTGTAATACTCACCAAAGAAGCCAGGTCCAGCCTCATTAGCTGGTCACCAGTTTCTGAGAGGATTATTACCGTGCGCCTGCGTACCAGGCTAAGAAGTACTACGGTAGTCCAATGCTATGCTCCAACTGAAGACGCAGAAGATGACATCAAAGACGAGTTCTATATGCGACTGAATGAGGTTTTTCGCTCTATTCCAAGGGGAGACATCATTGTATTAATGGGTGACTTAAACGCACAAATCGGCCGCGACAACACCGGTCTTGAACAAACAATTGGAAAACAAGGCCTAAGCCAAGTTACCAATAACAATGGTGAGCTTTTCGTTGACTTTTGTAGTTCCCATCAACTAATGGTAGGTGGAACTTACTTTTGCCACAAGAAGATACACAAAGAGACCTGGGTATCACCCGATGGTAGAACGAGAAATCAGATAGATCACGTGGCCGTCAGCCGCAGATGGAGAACCATTCTGGAGGATGTCAGGAGCTTCAGGGGAGCGGACACTGGAAGCGACCACCATTTGGTAGTAGCAACTATTCGCCTTAGAATCGCTGCAATCAGAAACGTTCAACGCGATGTTATAAACCGTAGACGGTTTAACGTTGACCTTCTGCAGGAGACCGCTAAAAAGCGAGAATTTGCTGGAAACCTGCAGCAAATATTAAACCAGCAAACCGTTTCTGACGACACAAATATTGAAGAGCTGTGGAGTAGAACAAAGGGCGCTATATTGACGGCTGCGGAAACGAGCGTCGGTTATGTCCAGAGAAACATGCAACATTGGATCTCGGACACTACCTGGCAAAAAATAGAACGCAGGAGGGCCCTCAAAAATAACGTAAACTCTACAAGCGACCCGGAAAGACGTCACCAACTTGAACGGGAATATTCCCAATTACACCGGGAAGTAAAGAGAAGTGTGCGGCGTGATAAAAGGCAGCAGATAAATGAGCTCGCAGAAAAAGCGGAAAACGCGGCAAACACAGGCAACAGTAAAGTGCTGTACCAAATTACTAAACAGCTCTCGGGAAAGCACTCTACTAAAAAGCATACCGTAAAGAGTGCGGATGGGAGGCTGCTGTGCAGCGACGAGGAGCAACTCCAAAGATGGAGAGATTACTTCTTCGCCGCCCTGAATGGTTCACTTGCACAGGAACCTCAGGAAAACAGCAACAATGCACAGCCGATAAGAATCAACACCCGGGCCCCATCCAAGACGGAAATAGTAACCGCAATTCATGCGATGGCCAATGGTAAAGCAGCTGGAAAAGATGGCATCCCGGCAGAATTGTTGAAAGCCGATTCAAGCCTCATAGCAGATGCGCTTCAGCCAATCCTGGAAATAGCATGGAACACCTGTACCTTTCCGGAGGATTGGACGGAAGGTATCATAGTCAAAATACCCAAAAAGGGGGACCTAACAATATGCGACAACTGGAGAGGCATCTGTCTATTATCTACTGTGGGTAAAATCTTGTCCCACGTTATATTATCAAGGATAAGAGAGGCAGTAGACCGAACGCTTAGAAGGCAGCAGGCCGGATTCAGGAAGGGCCGCTCATGTATAGACCATATTAACACCTTGAGAATCATAGTGGAGCAGTCTACTGAATTCCGATCCCCCCTTTACCTAGCTTTCGTAGATTATGAGAAAGCGTTCGACTCGGTTAATAGGAGCTTTATATGGCAGGCATTACGGCGACGTGGACTGCCTGATAAAATAATAGAATTGATAAAAGCCCTTTACAACAATTCCAAATGCAGAGTTCTCCATAATGGAAAATTATCCGACAGCTTCGAGGTGAATTCAGGAGTACGACAAGGATGTCTACTTTCGCCATTACTATTTCTTATAGTAATAAATGACATCCTTGTCGACGCTCTAGATAATAGACAGGCGGCATACAATGGGGTTTGCTAGACCGCCTTAAGGACCTCGACTACGCGGATGATATCTGTTTGCTGGCCCACAGACATCAGGAGCTAAAAAACATGTTAAACAATTTGGCAACAGAAAGTAGTCTAGCAGGCTTAAGGCTGAATCCGAACAAAACCAAAGAAATGCGGATAAATGCAAACACACTTGAACGAACTGCGCTGAATAACCGTGACGTGGAACTGGTAGATAAATTCTGCTACCTCGGTAGCATTATTACCGAAAATGGCGGTACAGAAGAAGACGTCAGTTCCAGAATAAATAAAGCACGAGGCGCATATGCATGCCTGTTCCGCATATGGAGATCAACGGAGATCTCAACTAACACCAAATTGCGGCTGTTCAACTCCAACGTTAAGGCAGTTCTTTTGTACGGTTGCGAAACATGGAAAGTCACCCAATTCATCACAGGGCGCCTACAAGTCTTCATCAACAGATGCCTGCGTCGTATCCTAAAAATCCGCTGGCCAGATAGAATTTCAAATGAAGAGCTATGGCGTCGTGCCGGCCAAGAAAGGATAGACGACCAAATCAGGCGAAGGAAATGGAATTGGGTTGGCCACACCTTGCGACGCGATAACGAAAACCTAGCCAAACAGGCCCTTGACTGGAACCCGCAAGGATCCCGTCGAGTTGGAAGACCTAGAACAACGTGGAGGAGGACCCTACTAGCAGAGGCCGCAACAACTGGGAGATCCTGGTCAGAGCTGAGAGCTGTCGCGCAAAACAGAGTCCGCTGGAGGGCAACTGTTTCCGCCCTATGTCCCATGAGGGATTAAAGGGGCACAAAGAAGAAAGAAGAAGTCTTGTTCCTCTTCGTACTCGTCGTTCTATGCAATTTCGTATTCCTAGGCACTGTTCCCTGTTGGGTAGTTGTTCCTTCTTTGTACATACTGTTAGACTGTGGAATAGCCTCCCATTCCATCTGCAAAGTATCAGCTCCCTCGGCGCTTTCAGGAGCAGAGTGATCGCATACCTTGGAACACGGAACGCATAAAATTGTATTAATCGCTTGCTTGCTGCTCATCATCAGCTTTCATCTTCTCGGCTTCGGATTCATTATACCGGCTAAGAATTAGTTAATAACTAAATTGATTTAAATTAATTTCTATTCTAGTTTATTGTATTCTATTCTATTTTCATTTTCATTTTCATTTTCTTTTTCTTTTATTTCTTCAATTTGAAAATTAATTTGAATTTTAATTTTAAGTTTAATTTTAATTTTGTCATTAATTCTAATTTTAATAATTTTTATAATATTTTCCGGTGTTACAGTACTAAATAAGATGTAAATCTTGTGTATTTTTTTCTTGCATTAATAAATAAAAAAATAATAATAACATCAGTGTTCTTTTCTTCTTGCATTTTTTAAGATTAGATAGCTGATTCTGCAATAAGTGTATATGGTGTATGGATCGAATTCTTCATTTTTTAATTTAAAATATTTCATATATTTGGTTTCATTATTTCAAATGTAAAATACTTTCCTTATACTAGTATTTTACTTGCTAAAGAAAAATTCAATAAAAATTTGGCTTTTATTACAGAAATCAACTCTACAATTAGAGGAGGCCGAAATGTCTCCTGTTTACCGAATACCACCAATTGAAATCCAAGTTAAAGAAGAATCAGAATCCCTGGACGAACCAGATTACATACCTGCAAATGTAAGAAACCCAAGAGCGCACAATTTCACCCCATTTTCAGAAGGTAAAAACTCGTTAAACTTAAATATTTTTAAAATTAAAACTAATTTTTATTGCAGAAAACCTGATACTAACAGCAGAAACAACTATGGCGAATTTTCCTGTAACAAATATGGCAGAAACTGATGAACATTTGTCTAACAGTAGTCTCATGGCAGCGAGAATTCTATGGATAACACTAATGAGGCTGAAGAGAAAAGTATGAAACAAAATATATGCATGAATTTAAAAATATTTAGTTTAGGCATAGTTAACAAGGACATTATTCGGCACAACTTTGTAGGTGATTAATAATCAGAAGTTGTTCATTTGAGGCCCTTTAACAATGTTTAAAGGCTTGCATTATTGCGAGGATATTTATCTTATTATGTCGGCTATGTAACTTCCTGCACTGGTCCATATACCTAGCCGATAAAATTCAGTTTGGCATGCGGCATGCCCAAACTTTTTTCGTTTAAGTCTACGCCATATTTTAACTGGAGAGCCAATCTTTCTTTACATTTGTTTGTTTTGTTCTGTTTTTGTGAGCTTCGTAATACTTAAGCTTCCAGTGAATCGTCTTTAGCGCCACTTCCGTTATTCTCCATGAATCCTGCAATCTCATCATATGATTCAGGATTTTCTCAAGTTTTAATTGCCCATTAGCAACAGCTTCCAGCGGAGTCCTGTGTTCTGCCAACCTTAGCCATTTAAAAAAGACATGCTTAGGTCCAGACATGTTAGACATGTTACGATCCAGGCATTCTGGAAAGAACGGTGAATGTTACAGTTTATATGTTTAGTGGAAACTTTCCCTTATTTTTTATATTATTAAAATTATAATATACACGAAAAATGCACTTTAAAGCGGCATAAAGCCAAGAAAATAACGGTTTGCACAGTCCCGCTGTGTTGCCACTGCTTCTCAAAGTCACGACATCTGACTATTAAGTTCGAATGTTACGAATTGCTGAGAATGTTCCTCAGTTTTGCTTATTGTGGATATTTACCACGGTTTGGCGGTTGGGTTTGAAAATTATGTTTTGATGGAAGGTTTATGGTGAAGAATGTTTCTTTGTGTGTTTTAGAGTGTTTAGGGTGTGATGTTATGTTTTAAGAGTGTAAGTTTATGTTTAAATATTCTGATAATTTGTGATTGCGAATTTGTAATTGCTATGAAATTATTTGTAAGCTTTATAAATTATTTCATAGTATTTAGGTCGTTTTCAAAACGTGATTTTTTTTAGTTTTTTTTTTAAAGCGTTTATTTGACCTAACAGCTTTCCTAATATAAATTTGACGCTTAAAGTTAATTATTTTAACCTATTCTAATCTATCTTACCGTAAGAAACCTATCTGGGCGGGGGGCAGCACTGAAAATGGCTGTTCGATTTACCTATTCAGTTCCTATTTAACAACAGATGGCGACAGGTTCTAACTGATGCAAAACCAATAGCCCTAACTATTACCACGTTTATAAGCGGAGTTTCACTCCCGGATCTTCAGTCCAAAGTAAAACTCCCGATGGGTTTATAAGCAATGGGAGTGAAAATCCAAAATACTTTCTGGTTTGAAATGACAGCTCCAAGCTCAAATTTAAAATCATAGCAAAGACAAATTGTAAACCCAATGTTTAATGTATTTAAAAAATCAATAAATAAAGAAAAAGAACTATTGTAGCAAAATAAAACACCCAGCTTCTTCTTTACTAAGTTTTCCCCCCTTGGAAAAAAATCTCACTCCAAGTCAGCGTTTTTAAGCACAACATAAACCGGGATCGAAGTTTCACTCCAGCTTTTTCTTCGGGAGCGAAAATCCAAGTTCTGGAGATTCACTCCCAGTTTATAAGCGGTGTTTCACTCCGGATCGAAACTTCCATCCGGAGGGAAACTCCGCTTATAAACGTAGTATATAATGATCTTAAGACTTCATAAGATTCTTCGTCAAATTCTGTTAAGACAGGTTAATTATCTGTCAAATCGTAAGCTCAGCTATAGCCCTAACTATAATGATCTTAAGACATCATAAGATTCTTCGTCAAATTCTCTTAAGACTGGTTAATTATCTGTCAAATTTTAATCTCAGCTATAATAGCCTTAAGACGTTTTGACATTTGTAAAAGGTAAACAAATCGAGTCTGGGAAAGCGTCCAATAAATTAAAAAAATGGAAATTAACAATAGTTTTAATGAAGAACTGATTGAATTAGTTCAAAACTGTTTTTTTATTGTCTCTATTTATTTTTCTTACACAACACGGTCTAAGTTTTTTTCACATCTTCTACCAATTTCACTAATAACGCCAAATTATTTAATAACTCCAAATTATTCATTTTGCAAAAAAACGTTTTCTGCAACTAGAAACACTAAAGAAAATTACACTTTTCTTATGATTGCTTAAGATTTGTACGCTCGTTACCGTACATTAAAGACTTGACGAAAGATTGGAAAAGTTAACGAAAGATTGCTTAAGGCCATTATAGTTGGTATTATGACATTTCATAGGAGCGTAAAAAATCTTAAGGTATCTTAAGACCATTATAGTTAGGGCTAATGTGAATGTGAATGGGCCATATGTCTACATGACATCAAAGCAATCTTTAATACAAAATATTTATGTCCAGATCCCCACCAGAGAGGTACGGGAAACCTTCCAGGCAGACAAAATCCATGGCAAAGTTCTATATACTAATTGCTCCAAATGCGAGTCGAATGTGGGCGCCGGAGTCTTCCCCATAGTAAAACTTTCAAAAATAATACTACTTACGTATATTTTTCAGTGTCTTCCAGGCAAACTACTGGAAATCTTCAAAGCATGCCTAGTAATCAAACCCATTAAGGCCAGGATCCAACGTAATACTGTTATCAGATAGACCAGCGGCTATTAAGGTATTGGCGGGTCTATGCAAAGCCTATCTGGTTCAAATCTGTTAAAAGCAGCTCTACTCCTTGTCTAGGAGGTGCAGCATCACTCTTTAATGGGTATCGAGACACAAAAACAGGAGAACACATGTAGGAAAATGAGATTCAAATCATTAACACCTGTTGATATCAACAAGTTGTTGGAAGAGGAATTGTTACTCTTTTTTGGAAAGGAAATACTTAAGATTATGCTTGTGCTTCGGTGGAGACTTTTGTGCTCCTGCTTTCGACCTGCGAACACGGAATCCAGTAGGACTTTTGGCAACCGCTGAAATTTCAATCAATTATTTCTTTGGTGAAAATCGGAAGTTAATACAAAGTAATGCAAAATGTAATGACCTGCTTGATTTCATTCCATGTAATACTGAATGTAATATCTGCACGTGTAAAATTTTTAGATTCCAGGAAAAGTTAAACATAGCGGATAAAGTTTTGAATTTCGTCATTTGGTGAGTGGCTTACATCGTGAGTAGACGCATTTTATTTTAAAAAGTGATTATCAAAAGTATTACAAAAGGAAACCTGATTTTATTTAAAATGTTTAAAGGTGAGTGAGATGTATATAAAAAACTTTAATATTTAATTCACTATAATATATTTAATTCACTTTATATAAGTATATATGAAAGAAACTAATTCGATCTCAAAAATTTTGACATGGGTAGTTTTTATGTGGGACAATGGCAAACCTTAAAATAAGCAAACGTCATTTGCGACGATTAATTAGCATTGAAAAGAACCATTTGCTAAATACATTAAATGTAGGACATGAAAATTCTGACACAACTCCCGTCATAGAAAATAACGAATTAATAAATCTGCATAGCAATGACCCTTATCAAAAGGGTCAAACAGTTAATGATATTCAAAATGAAAAATTAAGTGATTTGTTAAGAGAATGGTTCATGAAATATAATCCTACGAGAGAATGCGGGGAAGCATTATTAAAAATTTTAAAGTCGAAGGATCTAGATGTCCCCATAAGTGTGAAAGGTCTCCTAAAAGGATTGGAAAAACCAATTATTACAAGATCGGTAGCTAACGGAGAATATTATCACTTCGGCATCGAAAAACAATTAGAAAAAATTTCACATACAATCGTTAAATTGGAAAACATAGTCTTTGATTTTGGAATTGACGGACTACCAATATTTAAAAGCTCATCAAAATGTTTATGGCCTATCTTAGGCAGAATTGTTAACATGGAAAACATTAAAGTGATTCTTGTTGGCGCATACTTTGGGGAAAATAAACCGCGCGATGTAGACAATTATTTGCACGACTTTGTTGCCGAAATTAAAAGATTGAAGGCTGACGGCATTAATATTTTTAATAAGAATATAAAATTTAGCATAAGAGCCTTTATATGTGATGCTTCCGCACGAGCTTTTATTGCTGGTACGGTTGGGCACAACTCATTCAAGGGTTGTAGCAAATGCACGCAAAGTGGAAAATATGTAGAACATGTTGTAACTTATAGTACAGATATTGAAAATTTAAGGACAAACAAAAGTTTCCTTGAACGAGAACATTCAGATCACCATCGAGCTTGTTTTAAAGATACGCTAAGCTTACTCGAAACTGCTGGCATTGGCATGGTTTCCCAATTTCCACTAGATCCAATGCATCTCTTGGATCTAGGAATCACTCGAAAAATGATTGTTGCAATATTAGCCGGGAAAACATGCAAAGTACTTATCGGCACCGAAAAGCTCAGGCTTTCTATACGGTTAGTATCACTTGGCCCCTGCATTCCAAAAGAATTTGCTCGAAAACCGAGAAGTTTCCATGAAGTATCTAGATGGAAAGCAATCGAATTTCGTCAGTTTGTGTTATACACTGGAATATTGGTATTAAGAGATATTGTGGATAGCGACTTATATTATCATTTTCTGCTTTTACATTGTGCTTATCGTATGCTTTCCTGCCCTAAAAGCTATAAAAATAATATTGTAACGTCACAAGAAATCATTAAGGAATTCGTAACAAATTTTGCGGCTATATATGGTATTCAAAGTTTGACATATAACGTACATAGTTTATTACATATAACACAATGCATAAATGAAATAAGATTTATTAACGATTTTTCAGCATACGATTTTGAAAATTTTATGCAAGACATAAAAAGAAAAATTAGAAAACCATCAAAGATATTGCAACAGCTAAAGAACAAATATAGTGAAGATCAATTGTTAAGCAAAGAAACGAAATATGGTTTTGAAAAAAAAAAAAAAAAAAAAACAGTGGAGGCAAAATTTTAAGCCATCAGTCCAAATCACAGTTCTTAAGTTTATCGCATCCTGATAATTTCTGTTGCGTCTTCCCTTTCATACCAATACAAATAACTGGGTTTTATTACAATAATAGCGAAAAATATATTACCGGAAAACGAATTTTGAATCTGCAAAATTATTTTGAACAGCCAGTAGAATCGATTTCTTTGGGAATTGCCTTATCTGACGGGAGTACCAGCGAAGAAACCGAAACTTTTTGCATGAATCAGGTGTCATTCAAATTTGTCTGTCTGCCGACCGGATCGAACTATTTATTAATTCCCATTCTTCATCAATGCATTTAGTGAAATGTAGAGTAACAGAAGCGACATGAATTATACGCATACATACTTCACTTGAAAGGTCTTTTTATTGTTTCCACAGAGAATGTCGGAAGCCAACAAAGAAAATACTATTCCTCGCAAACAATTTCAACCAGTGCCACTGAGACGGTGTTATGCAGTAATGGGAGAGGAAGGATTTTTAACAGGTACAACTCATCATTTTGATTTAACGATATATAGTATGGTAATTATACCAACGATATTTCACATAGGTTCAATGAATGCACTAACGGGGTTTTCGAAATTCAAGGATCAAGTCTTAACCGATTTATCGCTTATAAAACGTCAAAATGAAGAATTAAAAAACCAAAATGAGCAACTAGTTAAAATCCAAGCAGAGCACTTAGTTCTCATCAGACAACTGTTACATTGTAATAAATCCATAGGAGTATCGAAATTTCCTATTAAAAACCAACATACCGAGGTATACCGAGAAGGAATATGCAAAAGACATTCAACGTGCTTTTAGAACTGCCAAAAATAGATTCCATAAAAATCTTTGCATCAAAAAAAAAAAAGCAGGCAAAATTTGAATTTTAAAACAGATGCGAATCCTTCCTTTATGTTTTTATGTTATAAATTAAAGTAAATGTTTTTTATTTGTAATAAGCGTTAAATAAATATGAAATTAATTTGAGTTTATAAAATTGTATTATTAACTTCGCATAGAAAGTTTATTGTAAAGGGTATTAAAAGGACGAGTAGATAGAAATTTCATCAAATTCGGCCTATCCGTTTTATTAATCATTACCTAATTTAACCTTAGGTAATGTAAAAAGAAAGGCCTTACCAGGGCGGACATTGCAATGTAAATGTAATGCAGTTGGTATTGCTTGTGGTAAGGTCTACAGTTTGTGAATTGTGATTACCAAATCGTTTCCATCCCACAAGGAAAAGGAAACATACAATCATGAATGCTGGAAACCTTCCGAGGAAGCATTCTCGAGTTTGGAAGCATTCCCTTCCGTGCTCTAGTTCATATTCTTTTTATCCATCCATGTCATTGGATGGAAGACTAAGAATGAAGCTTTTGCGGAAATAAAGTTCAAAAAATTCTCTATACCTTCTCTGGGCAACGAACAGGAAGGCTTCCTTATTCCTACCAATAGGAAGCATTCTCAATTTTCCTTGTGGGATAGCCATAAGTCCTACTAGGAAAGCACGCACTCACACAAATAAGAATAAATACGTTTGCCATGGAGTTAAAAATAATAAACTTCCAAACTGTCAACAATTAAAACTGAAAAAATGCTACCGCTGCAGCTGCAGCTGAAATAACCAACACACTATTTTTATCCATTATTATATTAAATTAATTAATTATTAATCATAAATAATGAGCTAATTTAAATAAATACCCGACCAGAGTCAAAAAATTTGACATCTCACTAAACAAACAATCATCGCGTAGCAACACAAAAGCTGCTTCCTTTAATGCTCCGTGTATTTTCAGGAAACTGGAGCAAAGCTTTTGGTTCCAGAACCGTGATCCCTCGTGTATGAATGGCCTAAGGCGAAAATCACGCTTATTATTATGAATCCCAAATCAAATTCATCAATATTTCTTATATCATACTCAATCCTCCTAATGAACCAATTAAATTTATATTCACTATTAAGTATTTTACCAGTATTTTATATCATTTAACAATTTTATCAATATTTTAGCTAAAAATTAACAAATAAAAATCAAAATTCATTTCCATGGCACAAAACCTTCATAAATACCTTCAAAGTTTTCGTCCCTCGTAATGATTGCCGACGATTCTGGTATTATAATCACATAATCCATGATAAATCACTCCCGCACTTTTATTTTCATTATTTTTTTAACTTTTTCACGCTGAAAATCGAGGATAAAGATTTTCTAGCCAGTGCCATTTCAAACTGTTTTGCCAATTTACTGTTAAAAAATTTTTGACAAGAAAAAACTTGTGGTTGTCGGTAATGAAGTGCGGTGGGTGGTTTTTGTTCTGTTCGATAGACGGCAGTTGTGAGGATTAAATTGGTTTATTTTATTAATTTAATTTTATTATAATTTAACTTGTATATTATATTATTAATAATTATTTCTTCGGTAATATTTTATATTTAATATAAAAAGTGAAACAAATCGGTTATAAAATGTAAGTAAACAAATTCAAGTTTAAAAAGCTCAAAAGCTTGCGTATTCGTGTGATTTTACAGGGTGGGATGATTTATTCTCTTTCTTATAAATAAATGATTGAACGTTATCCCTAGGTTTGTTCCAATAGAAACCCTGTCCTGTCGTAGCCTGCGAAAAGTTACTTAAGTGGTGGGGGGAAATTTAGTCAAAATCCCGAAAAGTCATGGAACGCTTTTTGGGCTGTTTCATGCAATTCAAGAACTGTCATTTAAATGTCATTTGTGTTGTTGATTTTTTCTAAAGATAATTTGAATTTTACAAAGATAGATATGGATATAATTCCTCCCTCCATATTTTTGATATCTGTAATGGATTTTTTTTTCTACAAAGAATGAAAATTAATCTGCAAAACGGTTGTTGCGGCGGTTTGTTTTCAAATAAATTTGAAGTAACAGCTGTTTCTGACAAGTCAAAATGTTGTAAGATTTCACTCCACCTAAAAATAAGGGCCCTGTTCTGACTTTCGTACGAAACCGAAAACGAATACGAAATTGATTTTCGTATGAAATTCATTTTGTTGTTCTGATTTTCGTACGAAATTGAAAATTCAAGTGGGCAACATAAAAACCAAAACAAGATTTTCGAAATCAGATGATTTACTTTTCGCAGCTGTCAAATATATAAAGTGAAATATAAACAAAGAGTGATTAGAAAAAAAAATTAAAATAATAAATAAAAGTGAGTGTTATAAAGATAAAAATGGATCCTCTAATGTTAGTTTTATCGTTGGAAACTCTAGAAGAAGAGGAAAACGAAGAAAATAGAGCGGAATACACTGCATTACGCAGGCATCGAAGGTACCTTCGTGACAACTGTAATCCTTTGGATTTTCCATCTTCAGTGTATGCACAAGAAAAATTTGTTGTTGTTATTATTTATAAAAGAATTATTGTAGATTTAAGGAATTTTTCCGGATGTCCAAGGAAGCTTTTACTTATACTTTGAGTGAAGTAGAAGGTGATATAAATAGCACCGATATTCCACCAATATTAAAATTAGCTGCTTCTCTCCGCTTCTTTGCTGAAGGTGGTTATCAGCGAGGTGTTGGCAACGAATACGATGTCGGCGTAGGCAGAACAACTTTCTGCAAAATACTTAAAGAAGTTTTAATTGTTTTGGAAAGAAAGTTGTGTCCGAAATGGATATCAATGGTTATGTCAGAAGAGGAAAGACAAACAACCAGGCAAAATTTTTATGAAAGAAGTGGATTTCCTCGCATAATAGGTTGCATTGATGGCACCCATATTAAAATAATAGCCCCAAAAGAGGATAAACACCTCTTTTATAATAGAAAAGGTTTTTATAGCTTAAATGCAATGATTGTAAGTAATCGCGATATATTTTTTTCAAAATAATATAAAATTTATTTTACAGTTATGTGATAGCCATATGCGTATTCGAGCTATTGATGCAAGACATCCTGGATCCTGCCACAATTCCGCCATTTGGAGAACAAGCGATGCCAGGGGATACTTGAACGAGCAGTACAGAAATGGGGACAACAGTTTTTTAATCTTAGGCGACGCCGGCTATCCTCTGGAACCTTTTATGATGACTCCTTATAGGGAGCCATGCTCTCCTGCTGAGAAAAAATATAATGTTAAACATGCCAAGGGAAGAAATATCATAGAGAGGACCATAGGTGTGTTAAAAAACAGATTTCGTTGCCTTTTACAAGCCAGGGAACTGCACTACAGCCCAGAAAAGGCTATACAAATTATAAATGTCTGTAGCGCTTTACACAACGTATGCATATTTTATAACGTTGAAGTTGAAGATGCAAATGAAAGTACTACTCAAATTGAAGAAGTAGAGTTACAGGCAATAGAAGACAACAGCAACGACGAAGGAAGACGAGTTAGAGATACAATAAGAGACTCCTTTTGTAATTAACAAAATTTTACAAAAAAAGTATTTATTTCAGTTTTTTCTTTCAATTAGTACATAAACATAAATATATTCTTTAAAAAGTAAAAATAATTTAAAACATATGGCTAATTCAAGGTTACCATTGAATATTGTGCTCTGAGGATTTTAGTTCAATTTCTTTTATCTCTAGCAGTCGTTTTTTAATAATAATTTCTTCAGACTTCTGTCTTTCTTTTTTTTCATTGTGTCGTTTTTGCTCGTTTAACTCCATTTTTTTTAATTCACCCAGTTTTTCTAGACCATTTGCTATTTCTTTATTCGATTCTTTTAGGTCGTCCACGGATTTAGAAATCTCTGTCAATACATTTTCATATTTGCAGATATGTTTGGTTAAAATTTCTAAATTGTTCTTTTTTTGTGTACGCTTTATTCCCCCGGTTTTCTTTCCCACACCCGTTTTTTCTTTACTTCCACTATGTTTTAGCAGACAGGCTGTTGTTTCATTTGAGGTGACATCGTCTTCAACAAAAGTTATAATATCCTCATTATCTAATGATTCAATATTAAAACATTCATTATTATCTAGTTCCACAACACTAGATGATTGAAACTCTCTTTCACACGACGATTCTGGATTTCTTTCACTGGAAGCAGTTTTTGGGACGCCAAATGACTTAGTATTTTTCAGGCCGTCCACTGCTTTATATAAGCCAGTTAAATTGGCCACCGATTCTTCAATAGGTGTGATGTACAACAACTTATTTGGTCCACCACCAGTACTAGTTAATTCTTGCTTATTGTGTATTAATTTTTTCTTTATATTCACTTTATAGTCCGACCACACTTTCTTCCAACCGTTAACATCGCGAATCGGCGGTCCTAATGAATTCAATTCGGCTACTAAAGTATTCCATTGGTCAATATTGTCTTCAAAAAAATTGCTAAACAAAGGCACTTCTGGATTTTTTTCCATGAAAGCCACAAGAGCTCGAAACTGCCTTATATTTGTGTGCTTACCCCTAAAATACAGTTGTTAAATACTATTATACTAAATTAAATCCAAATTATCAACAAAATTCAAATAACTCACATTTTTTTAGCAGCCACAAACGAATTCGCAAACAAAAAACCCACCGAAATTACAACTGTCAAATTATGAAAATTTTCGGTTTCTTACGAAAATAAGAACACCTGAAGCCTACTACAATTTCGTATCATATTCGCTCGAAGCTAAAGTAAGAACCCGAAATTATACATTTTCGCCCGAATTCGGTTTCGCACGAAAGTCAGAACAGGGCCCTAAACTGCGGTTTCGTGCTCGAGGGGAAGCAAAAATTTCCCCTCTTTTTCGAGCACGACATTCTATTGGAACAGAAATTGGGCGACTTCATGCACCCGCGTGGACCCGCATTCTCTATTGGAACAAACCTCCTGATTGCAATAATTTTTTATATGGGGTTCACACTGGCGCCCAAAACATGTTTTAGAAAGCTCTTCAAGTTTCGGCTCAAAACAGGGTAAAACATGTGTTTTATATGGAGCGAGCTTTTTAAAACTAGTTGGCTTTGACGTGTTTTAAAATAAAACGTGTACAAAACACTTGCTGACAAATGCTGAATTCTCAATCAGCTGTAGTGCGCATGTCATTTTTGAATTTTTGATAGTTGAAGTTTTAATATTTAAAGTGATTTATAATGTTTGCAAGTTTTAATCAAACAAATATACTGAAATAACATTTTTAGCATTAGTTCAATTTCTATTTCAAGTTAAAAAATATTTCCAAGTATATGAAGCTATTTAAACTGACACTTGAAAACATTTTAAAACACGTCGAGTGCAGTGTGAACGCTTTTGAGCTTTTCAAAACGACTGGTTCACAAAACATGTTTTGGGCGTCAGTGTGAACCCCCTATTAGTTTCTTCCTGCAAAACTAAAAACATTAGGTCTGTTCGCGTACTCGCCTGCGGGTTCCATCGGGCGCCAAAAAGCGCCCGAAACCGCCAGATTTCTGTTCTGTTCTGTAGGAACGAACGGAAATCTGACACCTATTGTAATTAAAATGATGTGTCCTTGCGAGTGTTAAAAAAAATAATAATAATAATTGGTATCCAGTTACGTTTTGTTTTTATTCTTTGGTGTAATTAAATATTAACTTTTTAAATTAATTAACTGTAAATCTACTTCCACTTGATATTAAAATAATTCAGACAATCATATTTGTTTTTGTTTGCATAATATTTTTCTTGAAACATTTGTAAAGCCCATCTCCGTTTAGCTAAGGAACAAACTTATTATTTTAAGCCGTTCTTGCATTTCCATTTTTCCTTTATTGTTATTACTTGTTTGCTTTTTTAAATTTATTTAACGGCTGACTTGATTAATACCATGTTCGCACTGAGCCGAATTACGTGATTTCGGCTATTTTGGTGATTTCGCCCAAAATCACGTTAAAAATCATGTGATTTCCTATATATTCTTGTGATTTCGAAATCATCTCAAACCTCGTAATTTTGGCGAAATTACGAACGAAATCATGTCGAAGCCAATACTCAAACCTAAAAATCGAATGCAGCTCAATTCAGCACGTCTCTCTTGATGGTGAATTGTCAGGTTTGACACATTTTAATAACACAGTTTTAATTTTAAATATGAAATTCACATTTTAACATTCTTCAAAATTCAAAAACCCATGATTTATTGTTAAGCCCTTATGACACTCACTTTTTTTCGGCTGAAAAATCTGCTAATTAGAGTGAGCCGTGATGTTAACATAGGAAATTTAAATTGGAGTGAGGGAAAAACAAATTTGACAAAATTGGAATGGAAAAATGGAATTGCCATATATATTCTAGCAGTTCAGCTGGAAAATATGAAGAAAATTTTCAATATTTTTTGACAGTTCTTGATTTTTTAAGTGTGTATGGGTGTGTATTATAAGGTGATAACAGAACACAATTGAGATGGACACTTCCTCTTTGGACTCCGACTTGGTCACACGTTAGTGGATAGGCTAGTCAGTGCTTTTCCTTTTTTTTCTTTTTAAAGTGTTTTTACAGTTCAGTGCTTTATAGACGAAGTGTTTCTTTTTAAAATTAAGTTTGTTTTTTCTTTCTGGTTTTTTATTATTTATTAATTATTTATTAATTATTCATTGATTTTGTTTGTTAAATTAGTTGTAAAAGAATGTCGTTCAGTCAAGTGTTTTAAGTTTTTACATTCTCTTTTACATGTGCTTTTGTGATAAGCTTTTAAAATTTTTTTTTTATTGCATACAAAATTTTTCTTTTTTAGGTGCTTTCTTTTTTTTTTTTTTTTAGATTTTCTAGTGTAAATTTTTGAGTTTCCTTTGCTATTTTCAAAGCACCTGGCCACCTTTACTGCCTTTTTTGGAATTTTTTTTTAGAATTTTTAGTGATCCATGTGGTTAGTGAGTCCCGCTATTTTGTTACCAATACATTGTTTGACAAAATTTAACATTACGGTGTAATTTACTGAATCCTGGTATAGCGGCATTCTTCAAATCCCGTTATTTTACCTAAGAATAGAAAATTTTTTCCATTGCTTGTTTTTTTTTCTTTCTTCTTTTTTTTAGATATATGATGAAATTACCGTCTCACCTTGTGACATGTTAATGTTTTAGTGATTTTTATTTTTTGTTAGACAGTGGCAGTTTCAGTTCGATATTAACTCGAAATTTAGCTTTAGTTTCATATAAAATTTCATAATTTCAATAGAATTCCGTTGGGTACTTCAATTTTTTTACTCTAACCAACCACTTGCCTCCAGTTTTGGGTCTTCAATCTTCACACCCATCCAACCGTTACTCCCTTTACTTTATTAAAATGGATAAGAAAAATTCTCTTATATCCGGGGAAAATCGAAAGGAAAAAATAAGTGTCACTAAAAGAACGTCAGCTAGGTTAATTAACAAAAAAGGCGCACCACCAAGCATAATTAAGGTAGTCCCTGAATTAAGACCTATGGTGCAGCCCAAAGCTGTAGTTCCTGTCAAAAAAAAACAAAAAGGAACAGAGAAGGTAGGCGCATCGTTGAAGTGTAAAAGTGATACTCTGGGCAAATCTCCAACCTTGTCCTCTCAAGACTCATCAGCTACGATAGGGATCACTCAACAAAATTTAGCTGAAGCTTCACGGATTTTACCAAACAATCCATCTATTTCTACCAATAATATCCCAATTGAATACAACAAAAACGATGTTGGTCCCTTCACAGTTATAGTCCGGCATATCAACCCTGATTCAAGGGAGAACAAAAGCCTGAACCCTCTTTCTTTGGGAAAATTCTTATTATCAACCACAAAGGGTGTATCTTCAATTCCCTATACTGCAAAACACAAATGTAAAGTCATCTTTGACTCTGCAGAAAATGCAAATAATTTCATTAATAAGTGCCCCGTAGACTCAACTTTCAGAGCATACATTCCGCTGGGTCTAGTAGCCACTCCCTTTATTGTTCATGGCGTGGATTTAGGACTGAGTGAAGAAGAACTGATTGAGGCTTTAAGATTATGCAATCCCTCAATCAATTTCAGAAGGTGCTTCAGATTAAAGTGGAAAACCTTTTCTGAAGGGAGGGTGGTCACTAAAGAGGTGAATAAAATAAAAATTTATGTAAGTGGAGACAAGATCCCAGAAAAAATTAAACTATATTACTCGAGTCTCAAAACGAACAAATTTGTCTCCCCCCCTTTAAGGTGTTTCAGATGTCAGAGGTTTGGCCACCTCAGCAAGGAATGCAGATCCAAATGGACGATCTGTGGTAAGTGCGGAACGCAAAATTGTGAAGAAAGAAGAAATTGCGTCAAAGCCGCTAAATGTGCAAATTGCAAAGGAAACCATGGAACATTTGAGAAAGTGTGCCCCGTGTGGCTCAAAGAAAAGGAATTAGTAACAATAATGCGAAGGGGCAACTATGCAAGATCGGACGCGCTTAGGATCTACAAGGCAAAGAATAGACTTCTCAATGCTCAATATCGTAAGAAAGGGACTGTAAACGGTATAAGCCCTACACGTTCTGGGGAATCGCAAGCACGGGGTGTGGGTTTAGATATAAATAACCTGTTCCATGCTGAAGAAAACAAAGGTAAAAAATCTCCGAAGAGGCCTAAAACGTGGAAAAAAGGCCTAAGAAGAAATCTTCAGTGGCTGATGTCGCAGGAAAGGGAAATATAGATCCTCTCATTGAGGACTCGGATTGTGAATCGATCAGTTCTAGGATCTCCTCAAGGATACTCCAAGATAATACTGGCCTCGAAAAATATAGGTCCTTACAACCTCCATTAATAAGGGAAACGAGTTCAGGTACAACCAATTATTGGTTCTCGACTCTAAAAAAGGATTAACACATCAGCCCTTTAGGTTTTCACTCCAAAGGACTCTCCTCTGAGTGAAGTCAATTCCCAGCAAGAAGTCTTCTAATCTAAGTAAATAGATTGTCTATATTGATCTGTTTTCATATCTTACAGTTTCAAGTGTGTACGTCCAGTACAATCTACCTTCATATCTTAAGTGTCTATCTTTATTTTATCCCTGAACCTGAGTCGGTATGGGTGTCTACGTGTCACACCAACATCCCAATCAATGGAAAAAATTTTCTTTGTTTATCATTGTTCCAGCATTAGCTCGATATACACTAGAATTTATCTTTCCTAGTCTGTTAGAGCTTCATAATCCATGTAACCTTTCATTAAACTATCTTTTTGTGTTCCACTGAATGATGAGGATTTAATCTACTAAATGGCAGTAAAGGTGACATCTTTAATACATCAAGGTTATATTTTATTATTGATTAATCCTTTAAAGCCTGATTAGACCTCATCTAACTTTGACTACACTGACAAACTATATCAACTGTTTTAAAAAAAAACGTAATTCCCAGCTGCGTTTTGGCCACGTTGCATGGGATAGTTAGTTAACAAAGAGAAAATTTAGGAGGCCAATTAAAGTTGTTTATATCATTGATTCGTGGTCGATGTAGCTTCAAGGCTGGGACCAGTAAGAGACCTTTGTGGTCCACTAGCCCTATGCTAGTAAAATTTTAAACAACAACAACAACAACAATTGAGATGGAACTGTCAAAGCTTATTTCAAAAATTATTAAGCTTATGTTATCCTTTTCTCGCAAACTCTTTCTACCTTTTTCGTATAATTGGTTTTTCTAGCAGATTTATCAGCCGAAAAAAAAGCGAGTGTCATAAGGGCATTATAAGAGGAATTGTAGTGAAATTCGGGCAGAAAAAAACGAAAACCTGAGTAGTGCTAGAAAAAACTGTCAATCGAAATCATCTCAATCCAGTGCGAACGGTTCTACATAATTTCAAAATCACTTTCCGAAATCACCTAATTTCGGCTCAGTGCGAACATGGTATTAGAGTGTTTAGGGTGTGATGTTATGTTTTAAGAGTGTAAGTTTATGTTTAAATATTCTGAAAATTTGTGATTGTGAATTTGTAATTGCTATGAAATTATTTGTAAGCTTTAGAAATTATTTTATACTATTTAGGTCGTTTTAAAAACGTGGTATTTTTAGTGTTGTGCATAAAATTTTGCAATCGAATTTGAACATCTTGATAATATTATGACAGATATATGCGGAAAATTCTGAAACAGTGGTAATTGGCCCTCTTGAGACGGCCGCTATGGATCTAACGGTTTATTAAGTATACTATAGAGCTTATTGTAATCTTTTTATGATAACAGGGCCGAATTAGCCCAAAGCCTTTTCGAGTGAATACTCGAAGGGCCGGGCAGCCGTCAGTTTCGTCATAATTGTGACTACGCTCACGAAAATCGGTTCGAATTTGGCCTTTCCTCTTCCTCGCCTCTCTTCCCCGACCTCCCTCGCCACCTGAGAGAAGTATTTCTCAGAGCTAGCCTCTCAGACCGTGCGCAGGGCGCAGTGTGATTGTTGCACGGTCTGTGCAGTAGCGGCCCATGCAACTAGTACGCGCCGTGCTAATTTCTACTCTATCTTTTTATATATTGTTACGTTTTTTTTACGGCTTAACGGATTCGTAGGATTAATTAAGGAATACACTTTTTAATTATCCAAACAAAACTTATTTATTACAAACCAAACACAAATTAAATTACAAACACAATTCTTAGAGTTCACTATAATCACTAGCAAATTTAATATTTCGCACTATTCAATTCTAATTATCGCTTTTTATTTCACTATAAATCACCACTTTTCACTTTGGAACACTTGTATCGCCTTTATCATCAAAACTGACTCGATAGCGGCTGCCAGGCGCTTTTATATAGGCAGCTCCACCTTTGTCTACTTTCTGGAACCTTCGATTTCTGGTTCCTTGTGGTATGTTCTTTTATTTCGTTAAGTTTCGACCAGCTTGAAGTTGTCTTCGCTTATCGCTCGTTAGTTTAGTACATAAATTCTTAGTTCAGACAACAACCGAAAATCGTTGATTCATCCTCTCGACAAACAGATGGCGCATAATCATCACAATATAAACTTTGGGCCAGTCACTACCGAAATACTCATGCCGCTAGGGGTGGGCCAATCCGTCCCTGTATGATACCCTTTCATTTGATACCCATATTGAGGGGGCTGTGAAGAAAATGGTAATCGGCCTTTTGAGATGGCGGCCATGGATCTAATGACATAGCCTATTGTATTCTACTTAAGATGCTCTTTCATTTGATACCCATGACGAGGGGTTGTGAAGAAAATATGTAATCCGCCTTCTTGAAATGGCCGCCATGGACCTAACGATATATGGAGAATACTATATTACTTATGGTGTTCTACTTATCATACCCTTTCATTTGATACCCATGACGAAGCGGTTCTGAAGAAAATGGTAACCCGCCCTCTTGAGGTGGCCGCCATGGTTCTAAAAATATATTGATGATACTGTATGGATGTAACGACATAGCCTATTGTATTCTACTTATGATGCCCTTTCATTTGATACCCATGATGACGAGTTGGGGAAAAAATGGTAGTCCGTCCTCTTGAGAAGGCCGCCATGGACCTAAAAATATATTGGGTATACTATATTGCTTAAGGTGTTCTACTTATCATTCCCTTTCACTTGTTGTGAAGAAAATGGTAATCCACCCTCTTGAGATGGCTGCCATGGATCTAACGGTATATTAGATATACTTTATTACTTATTGTATTCTGCCTATGGTACCCTTTCATTTGATACTCACGTCGAAGGGGTTGTGAAGAATATTTTATTTCGCCTTCCTAAGACGGCCGCCATTAATCTAACGGTGTATTGAGTATATCATATTGCATTGTCATCGAAGCTACAGCTGTGTGCAAAATTTCGGCATGATAGTATATCCGGAAGTATTTGAAAAATCGACTGCAAAATTTGTTCTGTAAAGAAAACAGTAATCCGTCCTCTTGGACGGCCGCCATGGATCTAACGGTATATTCAGTATACCATCTTCTTCTTTGCTCCGTTACCTGGCGGTCCGAGCGAGACATCCCCGCAATGAGTACGCTGCTGTCGGTGCCGCTGGGTCTCGAACTCTATTCACGATTCGTTTCCGTTCTTGTCGGTTTTTGGCGACGCGTCTCGAGCCTCGGTAACTGATAACCGTTAATTCTTTTGATCACCCTCGATATTCTTAGTAGTATCAGTAGACTATATTGCATTGTCATCGGAGCTGAAGCTGTGTGCAAAATTTCAGGGTGATTAGATAACCGGAAGTATTAAAAAAATCGATTGTAAAAAAAACGAACTAATAAAAACGTTTTAAAAAAACTTGCTCAAAAGGTATTTTCACCTCCAATCTGGCAGCCCCGATTAAAAAGCAATCGACTCTTTCTAGAAAACGTTTTCTCGACAATGGCACCACTTTATATTATGTATGTATCACTGACATATAGAATGGACAGCTCATGAAGAATTTTTCATGGCACCAATTTGTTCCATAGGCTACAAACCTTTTTTCACTCCATGTAAACACCGGAATCACTTTTGAAATTTACATTTTTTTAAATACGTACTTAAAACATTAAAACAACACAAACATTTTGTTTAAAAAAATTAATAAACACTATTTTCACTTTTTCACCTTTTAAAATGCCTTTTTTTCATTAATTTGCAAATTTTATGTGTATCTGATTTAAGTTCTTAACGCCTGTTTTAGCAACTGACATTCTGTATGTCAAAATCCGGGGGTCTATGGGGAAAAGAGCAAAAGATATGAACATCACTAGTGCAAAAGGGAAAATATAAAATCAGGTCTGATTTTACTTCTGAGTGCTTCTGTCAGTTTGGGGGTCTATGGATGAGTGCGACAACTATACTTTTGGGTGCCATCGATTTGTATGGAATAATTTCAGATGAGCAGTCCATTATTATATGTCAGTGGTATGTATATTATGAATGAATTAACACCCCCCTTAAGCCCCGGTATCCCCCTCTGAATAAATGCTTTGTTTATTCGGTGTGTGTAGGTGTATAACGTTGTGTCGTTGACAGAAAGTAAATAGTAAAACGTCAAAAAAACAAAAACAACAACAACAAAAATAAAATTTTCGTCTCACAGAGGGGGCGGCGGGGAAATGTGATAACATTTTTTGTTTCATTTTCTCTTGTGTGATTTGGTGCGTCATAAATAAGAACAAGAATACAAAAAAGAAAATGAAACAAGGATGAATAAAAAAATGCCATATTCTATATTTTATCATTTTTCCAAGTTTTTTCCCAATGGTGTCCGGTTAAGTATCTTGAGAACGACTTTAGCCGTGTTTTTTTAATGAACTGGGTTTTGAGAGCTTTGAGTTCATTAAAAAACGACAAGGGAAATTTCATGAAGCGCCTACTTCGATGCTCAAAAATTTCAAAATAACCGCACGTTAAGTGTTATTTTTTACACTGTTACACGAAATCCTCGCTAGAAAATAATAAATATGTTTCTAAAAAATCAAATATTTGTTATAAATTTGCTCTCACCACTTTCCTGTATTTTTTATTTTTAAATTACGTCCTTCCGGCCCCGAAAGTATGCAACATGCCAACCAAGTATGCAACATGCCAACCCTCGAAAGCATGCAATGGGTAAATTAAGAAATTTCCCAAAACCTCGATAGAAACCCCTATAAAACCTGGGTTTTCAGATTTGTATGGGGAAGAACTATATAGTTCATTAAAAAAACACGGCTTTTTATATACTGCAAGTGCTGCCAAGTCTGAATTGTGTGGCGTAGTATTCGGGAGTTTTATTTAATTTTTTCACCACCAGAGTCGGCGGGAATATTTGTTTCGTTTCTTCGAGTTTTGTTTCGCCGTAGTTTTCTCGATTTCGGTGGATTTCTTGTGATATTCGACACTGGCTCGCAGCTTCGCTGTTGATTTGCCGTTCGTTCGCCATCATCGTTGTTATCTCTTCTTGCTGCAGCTGTTGTATTTTTTATTTATAAAATACTACTCGACGCCGGTTAAGTTAAGGGTTTTTGTATTCTCTCTTACAAAAATCACAACAATCGGGGCCAGTGTGCGCGTCCAATCCAGCTAACAACGCGTGCGCGGGCAATTTTGTCGCCGCCGACGAGGAGTCACACAAGCATCGATAGCGTCTATGGGATATATATATATATATATATATATATATATATGTTTTTTTTTTTATACGGGGGATGGTGAGACTCTACATTGACACTTTCTGAGGTTCCCGCACTCAGACCGAGTTTCAGACTCCTACTGAATAAACTCACCACCCCTTTGTGTGACGCTTACCCCGCCCGGAACCGCCGCGAGGCATTACTTCGGGCGGGCGTCACCACCAAGACCCTTTAGGTGTCCCTCTCGTCCTTACCCATGGGGGTTGCTACTGCTCTCGGCATTTCTTCGCCTTTCTCTGTTTCTTGTGGCTTCTTCTTGCCTTAACTTTCTGTGAATGGCCTTCAGGGTTTCTTCCACTTTCTTCCACATTTCCTCGGATCTCATCATATGCTCTACGATGTTTTCCGGCGTTAGTGGCGCCTGGGCCGTTTCTTCTAATTCCGCCCTTTCCTCGGCGTATCTCGAGCAGGCAAAGAAGACGTGCTCTGCGTCTTCTTCCGTCGCTGGGCATACCGGACACATCGGTGAATCGTCGTGCCCGAAGCGGTGGAGATATTTCCTATACCCCCCATGTCCGCTCAGGAACTGGGTGAGGTCGTAACTTACTTCCCCACGCTCCCTCGAAACCCATATTCCCACGTTAGGGATAAGTCTGTGGGTCCAACGACCCTTAACAGACTCGTCCCACTTCCCCTGCCATTCCCTTAAGGACTCACAGCGCGCAGTCTGCCGCCGTACCCTTCTTGGCTGTCCTCTACCGTATTCTGGGTCATAGAGACGCATGCCCTCCCTCGCCAGAATGTCTACGGGAATCATCCCCGCTATCACGCACGCCGCATCGTCGGACGTGGTCCTGTACGCGCAGCAAGCGCGAAGTGCACTTAGCCTATATGCACCCCTCCATTTTCTGCTATTAGCAGTCCTGTTTAACGCTGCTGCCCACACTGGCGCTGCGTATAACAGGACTGAGCTGACCACCCTCCCCAGGAGGAGGCGGCGACTCGGTCTAGGGCCCCCAACATTGGGCAGCATTCTTGCGAGTGCTGCACAAATCGCAGACGCTTTGTCTGCCGTGCCCTCCAAGTGCGCTTTGAAATTTAGCCTCCGATCGATCATCACTCCCAGGTACCTTAGAGCGGGCTGTGAGTGGATGATCTGTTCCCCTACCTTGATCCTCACGGATACTGGCTTTCGCCGTTTGCTGATCAGCACTGCTTCAGTTTTGTGCTCAGCAAGCTTCAACCCAGCGCGTTCTAACCACGCCTTTATTTCCCAGATCGCTTCGTTCGCATACAGTTCGATGTCCTCTGGGTGTTTTCCTTCGACAACTACCCCGATATCATCTGCGAACCCGATCGCCACTGCTTCCTTTGGAAGACGAAGCCCCAATACATCATTGTACATTGCGATCCATAGGAGAGGGCCCAGGACGGAACCTTGCGGGACACCGCATGTTGTCCCGAACACTTTAGGACCATCATCCGAATCACAATGAAGCGACCTACCCTGGAGGTAGTCGGCCACTACACGCACTAGGTACTTTGGTGTGCCTAGCTTGATCAACGCCTCAACTATTTTGCTCCACCTCGCTGAGTTGAAAGCATTTTTTACGTCGAGGGTTATCAATGCGCAGCAGTGATTTTTCTCTATGGCGGCTCTTGCCATGCCCACCACCATATTGACTGCATCAGTTGTCGTCCTTGCCTTTCTGAAGCCGAATTGCTTGTCCGACAGGCCACCTGCCCTTACGACGCTAGGGAGAATCCTGTTACAGATCACCCGCTCGAAAAGTTTGCCTACGCAACTAAGGAGGCATATCGGTCTGTAGGACGATGGGTCCCCTAAAGGCTTATTCGGCTTCGGTAGGAGCACGAGTTTCTGCTGTCTCCATCGCTCCGGGAAGATCCCCTCTCTCAGGCACGCTGTGAAGACTTCAGCGAACCTGTCTGGCGCTATTGAAGCTGCTAGCTTCGCCGCTTTAGTTGGTATGCCATCCATGCCAGGGGCTTTGTTGATGGCTACCTTTTTTGCAGCCTCCAGAATCTCATCTGCGGTCACCGCAGGTGCCTCTTCTGGGTCCACCTGAAGGGTGGGTAGTTCGACGGTGCGTACGTTCTGCGGCAACAGGACGTACACAATGCTCTGGAGCAGCGCGGGGCCGGTGATCGGCGGAGAGCGTTTGCCCTTGACCGCTGACATAACCATTTTATAGGCTCCACCCCAGGCTCCACCCCAGGGGATAAAAAAAAAAATAAAAAAAAAAAAAATATATATATATATATATATGTATATATATATATATATATATATATATACGAGGTGTGGCTATTAAATAACGAGACTGACGCTGCTACAGAAGAAGTGCGCATGCGCCAAACGCCAGTAACCAACAGCTGTTATCGTGAAGCCTTCTCTTTCGAATGTAGTGTCTCTCGCTTCTGTAAACAAATCAGTACAGCCGTAGCCTTCGTTTGCATTAGAGTTGTTTTTTTGTTTCGCCGGAAAAATGTTAAGTGTAACAGTAGAGCAACGCATTGTCGCAACACATTCCGCATTGTCTGTTAAGAGGTTTCTAGCCAAATTCAGCATCCCAGTGTTAGACCATCCGCCTTATTCGCCGGATCTTGCGCCGTGCGACTTCTATCTGTTTCCTAAGGTGAAATCTGCATTAAAAGGAACAAGATTTGAGTCTGTTGAAGCTGTGAAAGAGAAAGCGGCACGGGTCCTGAAGGAGCTGACAGAAAAAGACTTCCGGCACTGTTTCGAACAATGGAAGATTCGCATGGAGCGTTGTAGGGATAGAGGAGGGGTGTATATTGTAGGTGATAACAAGTAAAAATGTATTAAATAAAAATAAAATGTTTTACAGCGTCAGTCTCGTTATTTAATAGCCACACCTCGTATATATATATATATATATATACATACATATATATATATATATATATATATATATATATATATATATACATATATATATATATATATATATATATATATATATATATATATATGGGACGTTCTTTGTCAAACGGAACAAAGATCTGCCCAAAATTCTGTAAGTCGTAAAAAATGTTTTATGGGCGCAAACTGTAGCTTAGTTAGGAGGCTTTCTTTTGCCGTCTGGCTTTTTCCCAAAATTCAAAATGGCGGACCAATATGGCAGCTGCAATTAGTCAAAATCACTCTATAGTCCAGTCAAATTAGAGGTTTGACTGGAAGATAATTCGGAAGTTGCTGAAAATTGGAACAGCCCTTAAAAACATTTTTATACATAAGCTGTAGAGACTGCCACGCGATTGGACGACTGCAAACTTTTTTATTCAAGGTCAAAGGGTCAAAATATCAGTTTTTTGCAAATATATGCTAAACCGTACGTTTTACCAGAAAATTGCCTTTACAACGTTTGTAGATTAGGCGATTATCTACAAAAAAATTAATTATACATTTTCTCGTAGGAATTGCCATTTCTGAGATATTGTCGTTTTAATAAGTTAAAATACTCATATTCTATCATTCCCGACTTGTAAAGGTCATCAGAAATTTTATAAATCCTTTAGTAGGCGGCTAATATTTTCAGGGGTGATTCCTGGATATCTTGGGAGAAAAAAATTGTTCTACAGAGGGCGGCTATCTCCACTATCCACTAAGATACAGGGTGATTAGGGAAAAAATTTGTTTTTTTTAAATTTACTGAAATTTGAATAACTCCTAAAGTAATTACCATAAAGTAGCCTAATTAGGCTCATCTTTTAGGTAAATGTGTATTCTTTAATTTGGTATAAAACACAGCAACCTGAGTGAGTCCGTTCAAAAAATATATAGGCTACTATAGACTATAGAGTGATTTTGACTAATTGCAGCTGCCATATTGGTCCGCCATTTTGTATTTTAAAAGAAAGCCTCCTAACTAAGCTACAGTTTGCGCCCATAAAACATTTTTTACGACTTACAGAATTTTGGGCAGATCTTTGTTCGGTTTGACAAAGAACGTCCCATATATATATATATATATATATATATATATATATATATATATATATATATATGGAATGAATAGAGGATGGGCCGTAAATAAACTCGACACAGAGGTGTTCGAGGAAGTATTCCTGCATGATGCGAGGTCGGCAGGAGGTGCCAGGGAAGGGGCAGAGCGAATCGAAGATTCAGTTAAACAGGCATGTGATGCATCCATGCCTCGGCGCGCCGGCAATCGGCAACACCCACCAAACTTCTGGTGGAACGCCGAGATCGACGATTGCCGAAGGGCCTGCCTGAAAGCGAGAAGGAGAACTCAGAGAAACCGGAACCGTCCGGATTTCGATGAACTCCTTCAGAGATATAAGGAAGCGAGGAAAAGGCTGAACAAGGCCATCGCTAGAAGTAAATCCGAGCACTTCAAAAGATTGTGCAGAGAAGCAGACTCGGACCCCTGGGGTGGAGCCTATAAAATGGTTATGTCAGCGGTCAAGGGCAAACGCTCTCCGCCGATCACCTGCCCCGCGCTGCTCCAGAGCATTGTGTACGTCCTGTTTCCACAGAACGTACGCCCCGTCGAACTACCCACCCTTCAGGTGGACCCAGAAGAGGTACCTGCGGTGACCGCAGATGAGATTCTGGAGGCTGCAAAAAAGGTAGCCATCAACAAAGCCCCTGGCATGGATGGCATACCAAATAAAGCGGCGAAGCTAGCAGCTTCAATAGCGCCAGACAGGTTCGCTGAAGTCTTCACAGCGTGCCTGAGAGAGGGGATCTTCCCGGAGCGATGGAAACAGCAGAAACTCGTGCTCCTACCGAAGCCGAACAAGCCTTTAGGGGACCCATCGTCCTACAGACCGATATGCCTCCTTAGTTGCATAGGCAAACTTTTCGAGCGGGTGATCTGTAACAGGATTCTCCCTAGCGTCGAAAGGGTAGGTGGCCTGTCAGACAAGCAATTCGGCTTCAGAAAGGCAAGGACGACTACTGATGCAATCAATATGGTGGTGGGCATAGCAAGAGCCGCCATAGAGAAAAATCACTGCTGCGCATTGATAACCCTCGACGTTAAAAATGCTTTCAACTCAGCGAGGTGGAACAAAATAGTTGAAGCGTTGATCAAGCTAGGCACACCAAAGTACCTAGTGCGTGTAGTGGCCGACTACCTCCAGGGTAGGTCGCTTCATTGTGATTCGGATGATGGTCCTAAAGTGTTCGGGACAACATGCGGTGTCCCGCAAGGTTCCGTCCTGGGCCCTCTCCTATGGATCGCAATGTACAATGATGTGTTGGGGCTTCGTCTTCCAAAGGAAGCAGTGGCGATCGGGTTTGCAGATGATATCGGGGTAGTTGTCGAAGGAAAACACCCAGATGACATCGAACTGTATGCGAACGAAGCGATCTGGGAAATAAAAGCGTGGCTTGAACGCGCTGGGTTGAAGCTTGCTGAGCACAAAACTGAAGCAGTGCTGATCAGCAAACGGCGAAAGCCAGTATCCGTGAGGATCAAGGTAGGGGAACAGATCATCCACTCACAGCCCGCTCTAAGGTACCTGGGAGTGATGATCGATCGGAGGCTAAATTTCAAAGCGCACTTGGAGGGCACGGCAGACAAAGCTTCTGCGATTTGTGCAGCACTCGCAAGAATGCTGCCCAATGTTGGGGGCCCTAGACCGAGTCGCCGCCTCCTCTTGGGGAGGGTGGTCAGCTCAGTCCTGTTATACGCAGCGCCAGTGTGGGCAGCAGCGTTAAACAGGACTGCAAACAGTAGAAAATGGAGGGGTGCCTATAGGCTAAGTGCACTTCGCGCTTGCTGCGCGTACAGGACCACGTCCGACGATGCGGCGTGCGTGATAGCGGGGATGATTCCCGTAGATATTCTGGCGAGGGAGGACATGCGTCTCTATGATCCAGAATATGGTAGAGGGGAGCCAAGAAGTGTGCGACGGCAGATTGCGCGCTGCGAGTCCTTAAGGGAATGGCAGGGGAAGTGGGACGAGTCTGTTAAGGGTCGTTGGACTCACAGACTTATCCCTAACTTGGAAATATGGGTTACGAGGGAGCGTGGGGAAGGAAGCTACGACCTCACGCAGTTCCTGAGCGGACAGGGGGGGTATAGGAAATACCTCCACCGCTTCGGGCACGATGATTCACCGATGTGTCCGGTATGCCCAGCGACGGAAGAAGACGCAGAGCACGTCTTATTTGCCTGCTCGAGATACGCCGAGGAAAGGGCGAAATTAGAAGAAACGGCCCAGGCGCCACTAACGCCGGAAAACATCGTAGATCATATGATGAGATCCGAGGAAATGTGGAAGAAAGTGGAAGCAACCCTGAAGGCCATCCACAGAAAGTTAAGGCAAGAAGAAGCCACAAGAAACAGAGAAAGGCGAAGAAATGCCGAGAGCAGTAGCAACCCCCATGGGTAAGGACGAGAGGGAAACCTAAAGGGTCATGGTGGTGACGCCCGCCCGAAGTAATGCCTCGCGGCGGTTCCGGGTGGGGTAAGCGTCACACAAAGGGGTGGTGAGTTTATTCAGTAGGAGTCTGAAACTCGGTCTGAGTGCGGGAACCTCAGAAAGTGTCAATGTAGAGTCTCACCATCCCCCGTATAAAAAAAAAAAATATATATATATACCTATATATATATATATATATATATATATATATATATATATATATACATATATATATATATATATATACATATATATATATATAATACATATATATATATATATATATATATATATATAATATATATATATATTTTTTTTTTTTTTTTTTTTTTTATACGGGGGATGGTGAGACTCTACATTGACACTTTCTGAGGTTCCCGCACTCAGACCGAGTTTCAGACTCCTACTGAATAAACTCACCACCCCTTTGTGTGACGCTTACCCCGCCCGGAACCGCCGCGAGGCATTACTTCGGGCGGGCGTCACCACCATGACCCTTTAGGTGTCCCTCTCGTCCTTACCCATGGGGGTTGCTACTGCTCTCGGCATTTCTTCGCCTTTCTCTGTTTCTTGTGGCTTCTTCTTGCCTTAACTTTCTGTGAATGGCCTTCAGGGTTTCTTCCACTTTCTTCCACATTTCCTCGGATCTCATCATATGCTCTACGATGTTTTCCGGCGTTAGTGGCGCCTGGGCCGTTTCTTCTAATTCCGCCCTTTCCTCGGCGTATCTCGAGCAGGCAAAGAAGACGTGCTCTGCGTCTTCTTCCGTCGCTGGGCATACCGGACACATCGGTGAATCGTCGTGCCCGAAGCGGTGGAGATATTTCCTATACCCCCCATGTCCGCTCAGGAACTGGGTGAGGTCGTAACTTACTTCCCCACGCTCCCTCGAAACCCATATTCCCACGTTAGGGATAAGTCTGTGGGTCCAACGACCCTTAACAGACTCGTCCCACTTCCCCTGCCATTCCCTTAAGGACTCACAGCGCGCAGTCTGCCGCCGTACCCTTTTTGGCTGTCCTCTACCGTATTCTGGGTCATAGAGACGCATGCCCTCCCTCGCCAGAATGTCTACGGGAATCATCCCCGCTATCACGCACGCCGCATCGTCGGACGTGGTCCTGTACGCGCAGCAAGCGCGAAGTGCACTTAGCCTATATGCACCCCTCCATTTTCTGCTATTAGCAGTCCTGTTTAACGCTGCTGCCCACACTGGCGCTGCGTATAACAGGACTGAGCTGACCACCCTCCCCAGGAGGAGGCGGCGACTCGGTCTAGGGCCCCCAACATTGGGCAGCATTCTTGCGAGTGCTGCACAAATCGCAGAAGCCTTGTCTGCCGTGCCCTCCAAGTGCGCTTTGAAATTTAGCCTCCGATCGATCATCACTCCCAGGTACCTTAGAGCGGGCTGTGAGTGGATGATCTGTTCCCCTACCTTGATCCTCACGGATACTGGCTTTCGCCGTTTGCTGATCACCACTGCTTCAGTTTTGTGCTCCTCAGCAAGCTTCAACCCAGCGCGTTCTAACCACGCTTTTATTTCCCAGATCGCTTCGTTCGCATACAGTTCGATGTCATCTGGGTGTTTTCCTTCGACAACTACCCCGATATCATCTGCGAACCCGATCGCCACTGCTTCTTTTGGAAGACGAAGCCCCAACACATCATTGTACATTGCGATCCATAGGAGAGGGCCCAGGACGGAACCTTGCGGGACACCGCATGTTGTCCCGAACACTATAGGACCATCATCCGAATCACAATGAAGCGACCTACCCTGCAGGTAGTCGGCCACTACACGCACTAGGTACTTAGGTGTGCCTAGCTTGATTAACGCCTCAACTATTTTGCTCCACCTCGCTGAGTTGAAAGCATTTTTTACGTCGAGGGTTATCAGTGCGCAGCAGTGATTTTTCTCTATGGCGGCTTTTGCTATGCCCACCACCATATTGATTGCATCAGTAGTCGTCCTTGCCTTTCTGAAGCCGAATTGCTTATCCGACAGGCCGCCTGCCCTTTCGACGCTAGGGAGAATCCTGTTACAGATCACCCGCTCGAAAAGTTTGCCTATGCAACTAAGGAGGCATATCGGTCTGTAGGACGATGGGTCCCCTAAAGGCTTGTTCGGCTTCGGTAGGAGCACGAGTTTCTGCTGTTTCCATCGCTCCGGGAAGATCCCCTCTCTCAGGCACGCTGTGAAGACTTCAGCGAACCTGTCTGGCGCTATTGAAGCTGCTAGCTTCGCCGCTTTATTTGGTATGCCATCCATGCCAGGGGCCTTATTGATGGCTACCTTTTTTGCAGCCTCCAGAATTTCATCTGCGGTCACCGCAGGTACCTCTTCTGGGTCCACCTGAAGGGTGGGTAGTTCGGCGGCGCGTACGTTCTGTGGAAACAGGACGTACACAATGCTCTGGAGCAGCGCGGGGCAGGTGATCGGCGGAGAGCGTTTGCCCTTGACCGCTGACATAACCATTTTATAGGCTCCACCCCAGGGGTCCGAGTCTGCTTCTCTGCACAATCTTTTGAAGTGCTCGGATTTACTTCTAGCGATGGCCTTGTTCAGCCTTCTCCTCGCTTCCTTATATCTCTGAAGGAGTTCATCGAAATCAGGACGGTTCCGATTTCTTTGAGTTCTCCTTCTCGCTTTCAGGCAGGCCCTTCGGCATTCGTTGATCTCGGCGTTCCACCAGAAGTTTGGTGGGTGTTGCCGATTGCCGGCGCGCCGAGGCATGGATGCATCACATGCCTGTTTTACTGAATCTTCGATTCGCTCTGCCCCTTCCCTGGCACCTCCTGCCGACCTCGCATCATGCAGGAATACTTCCTCGAACACCTCTGTGTCGAGTTTATTTACAGCCCATCCTCTAGCCGTTCCGTACGTAGGATTCCTCTTTTCTATACCCTGGCCTACCTCGAAGATAATGGCTTGGTGGTCGCTGTGCGTGTACAAATCGCTCACCCGCCACTGTAGGTCCTTGGCCACTGAATAGCTCACATACGTGATGTCGATTACAGATGATCTCCCACCCCTTTGGAAGGTGTTTTCGCCTCCAGTGTTGACTAACACTACGTTAAGTCGCGAGAATACTTCTAGAAGTATGCGCCCTCTTGCGTTCGTTTGTCGACTGCCCCATTCGACAGCCCAAGCATTGAAATCACCCGCTAATATTACCGGGTGATGGCGGCTCGCGTCGGCGGCTAACCTTTCCAGCATCGACTCGTAATCGTCTAGTGTCAGGCTTGGCGCCGCATAGCAGCTGTAGACGTGTATTCCGCCTACTTTTGCCCGCGTGAAGCCATTCTCTGGGCTTCTCATGGTATCTTCCATGGCTCGGCTCCCGCACGTCCATATCGCTGACGTGCCGCTGCTATCGTTTATCCAGACGCCGCTGTGCAGGTTTCTATACTGCTCGCAGACGATTGCGACGTCAATTTTTTCCTCGAAAACTGTCTGTGCCAGCAAATCTTGTGCCGCTTGACAGTGGTTCAAGTTAATCTGTATGAACCTTATCTTCGCTTGCTTTTTAGTGCCTCCTTGTACGCCGGACATCTACTACCTCCGGTCACGTGCCCACTATCCCTGCCCTCTACATCCCTACAAATTAGGCATTTGGCAGCTTGGTCACACTCCTTTACTTTGTGACCCTCTTTTCCGCAGCCTCGGCACAGCCTTCCTCTATCCTGGCTACTGCTGCAGTTTTTCGCTATGTGGCCGAACTTCATGCATTTAAAGCACGGTTTAAGCGATACCCGTTCCCGCATTCGGCATATCACCCAGCCGACTCGAACTTTACCTGCTGCGATAGCCTTCTTCGCAGCTTCAACAGGCAGGCTTATAAACGCCGTCTGAGTGCCCCCCCCACGACTCTCTTAGCCTGAGGACATCCTTTTCCTCGACCGTCAGACCTAGCTGGGTCCTCAGTGCTTCGCACACCTCTTCCTTGGTTGTGATCTCGTCTAAGTCTCTACACTCGATCACTACCGTATTTGTACTGGCTCTTATATATATATATATATATATATATATATATATATATATATATATATATATATATGGGGTGAGCGACGGCGACCTCCTAGTATGCGTGACCTCTCCATCACGCTGGTTCACTCCGGGCAATGCGTTTCATAGACGTAGCAGACAGTCGTCTTCCTTCATAACCCTATCTTCCTATCCTAAAGTCCTTACTTCCCATCCTCATTCTTACCTTTTCAGTCTTTCTTCGGGTGGGTAGACTTAAAAGAACACCCGAAAACACTAAATGATGAGTACGACAAAAGAAACAAAAGTCGGGGTAGGGATATATGCCCCAACGTCGGAGGAGGCCGCGGTCTCCGGCGTACGGCTGGAAACTGGCAACAGTAGGTGCCAGGGGTCAGTCGCCAGTGGCAAACTCATCGCGCCTAAGGAACAGGAGAGAGTAGCAAGTTTTGGAAGATCCGCGAAGGTGGTGAGGTCACCGCCCACAAAACCCGCGGAAGACCGTACCAAGGAAAAGGTGCGGTCAAACAGCACCAGCTCGATTGGTAAGTCGAGTGGGGTTTTGAGGGTAAGTCTGGTAAGTACCGAAGAGGAGAATAAGAGGGAAAATAGCGGCCACGCTACTACTAGCGCAGTCGCTAACGAAAGGGAGGAGTGCTTGCCAAGGTGCCTAGCAAAGCTGGGTACAACGATCAAGACCCTGTCGGACTACATTGCTTCTAGAAGCAATGTATCAAATGTGATCCACGGACACATTAAGGACCTCAGGGCTGATTATTTAGAGGCAAAGGAGGAGGCCATAAAGATGATTAAGGAGAAGATGGAGATAGCGACACAGACAACTCCAGAAGCTCATAAAGTAAGAAGCGCCGTAAAAAGGAAGGTTGGGGAAGCTAAGGACCCGCACACGGCCGAGAAAACTGGGGAATCCCGTAAACGCCAACGGGATAGCAACGAGGAAGTGCAAACCACCCACAGCGCCCCAAAAAGAAACAAAGGGGGAAATAAAGAAAGAAAACCCCAAGAAGAGCGAGAGGCCGTTAAGATAACCGCGGGCACACCCATGGAAGAAGAGTCCTCCGAAAAGAAAGAAAAGAAGAGCTCCGCTTGGACTAAAGTGGAGAACAAGAAAGCAAGAAAAAGAAAGAAAAAGAAAAAAGAGGACAGAAAGTCCCACAAAAAAGAAAGGCCTGACGCGCTGATTATAACAGCGACTAGTGGGACGTCGTATGCGGACATCCTACGAAAAGTCAGGACGGATGCTTCCCTTACGGAGTTGGGGAATAGGGTCATGCGCATTAGAAGAACCCAAAAGGGCGATCTTCTAATGGAACTGGCAGCTGGCGAGGGAAAGACGGATGATCTAAAGCAAAAGATCAAGACGTCAATCGGGGAGGCGGCAGAGGTTAGGGCAGGTACCAACCGCGTGTTAATCGAGTGCAGGGATCTGGACGAGATTACCACTAAGCTAGAGGTCTGCAATGCGCTGCGGGAGCAGCTGAAACTGACGGAGGTGCAGGAAGAGGATGTTAGAGTAAGGAAGGCATATGGTGGTACGCAGACGGCCATAATAAGCCTTCCGGTCGCTAGCGCAAAAAAGGCACTTGAGGTGGGGAAGGTTCGCATCGGCTGGGTTGTTTGCCGGATACGGGAGACAACAGCACCAATTAAGTGCTTCAAATGTTTTGGGATAGGTCATATCGCTAAGAAATGCACGAGCGCTCAGGACATGAAGGAGCTATGCTGGAGATGCGGGGAGGGGGGACATATTGCTAAGGACTGCAATAAGAGCCCTAAATGCCTCCTATGTAAAGGAGATAAGGGGAAGGGCGAGCACGACGCTCACGCTACGGGGAGTAATAGGTGCCCACTGTACAGGGCAGCAGTCCAAAGAAGTCGAAGTCGAAGATAAGGTTCATACAGATTAACTTGAACCACTGTCAAGCGGCACAAGATTTGCTGGCACAGACAGTTTTCGAAGAAAAAATCGACGTCGCGATCGTCTGCGAGCAGTATAGAAATCTGCACAGTGGCGTCTGGATAAGCGATAGCAGCGGCACGTCAGCGATATGGACGTGTGGGAGCCGAGCCATGGAAGATACCATGAGAAGCCCAGAGAATGGCTTCACGCGGGCAAAAGTAGGCGGAATACACGTCTACAGCTGCTATGCGGCGCCAAGCCTGACACTAGACGATTACGAGTCGATGCTGGAAAGGTTAGCCGCCGACGCGAGTCGCCATCACCCGGTAATACTAGCGGGTGATTTTAATGCTTGGGCTGTCGAATGGGGCAGTCGACAAACGAATGCAAGAGGGCGCATACTTCTAGAAGTATTCTCGCGACTTAACGTAGTGTTAGTCAACACTGGAGGCGAAAACACCTTCCAAAGGGGTGGGAGATCGTCTGTGATCGACATCACTTACGTGAGCGATTCAGTGGTCAAAGACCTACAGTGGCGGGTGAGCGATCTGTACACGCACAGTGACCACCAAGCCATCATCTTCGAGGTTGGTCAGCGTATAGAAAAGAGGAATCCTAGGTACGGAACGGCTAGAGGATGGGCCGTTAAGAAACTCGACGCAGAGGTGTTCGAGGAAGTATTCCTGCATGATGCGAGGTCGGCAGGAGGTGCCAGGGAAGGGGCAGAGGAAATAGAAGAAGCAGTGAAATGGGCATGTGACGCATCCATGCCACGGCGCGCCGGCAATCGTAGACTCTCACCAAACTTCTGGTGGAACGCAGAGATCGATGAATGCCGAAAGGCCTGCCTGAAAGCGAGAAGGAGAACTCAGAGAAGCCGGAACCGTCCAGATTTCGATGAACTCCTTCAGAGGTATAAGGAAGCGAGAAAAATGCTGAACAAGGCCATCGCTAGAAGTAAATCCGAGCACTTCAAAAGGTTGTGCAGAGAAGCAGACTCGGACCCCTGGGGTGGAGCCTATAAAATGGTTATGTCAGCGGTCAAGGGCAAACGCTCTCCGCCGATCACCTGCCCTGCGCTGCTCCAGAGTATTGTGTATGTCCTGTTCCCACAGAACGTACGCACGGTCGATCTACCCACCCTCCAGGTGGACCCAGAAGAGATACCTGCGGTGACCGCAGATGAGATTCTGGAGGCTGCAAAAAAGGTAGCCACCAACAAGGCCCCTGGCATGGATGGCATACCAAATAAAGCGGCGAAGCTAGCAGCTTCAATAGCGCCAGACAGGTTCGCTGAAGTCTTCACAGCGTGCCTGAGAGAGGGGATCTTCCCGGAGCGATGGAAACAGCAGAAACTCGTGCTCCTACCGAAGCCGAACAAACCTCTAGGGGACCCATCGTCCTACAGACCGATATGCCTCCTTAGTTGTATAGGCAAACTTTTCGAGCGGGTGATCTGTAACAGGATTCTCCCTAGCGTCGAAAGGGTAGGTGGCTTGTCGGACAAGCAATTCGGCTTTAGAAAGGCAAGGTCGACGACTGATGCAGTCAATATGGTGGTGGGCATAGCAAGAGCCGCCATAGAGAAAAATCACTGCTGCGCATTGATAACCCTCGACGTAAAAAATGCTTTCAACTCAGCGAGGTGGAGCAAAATAGTTGAGGCGTTGATCAAGCTAGGCACACCAAAGTACCTAGTGCGTGTAGTGGCCGACTACCTCCAGGGTAGGTCGCTTCATTGTGATTCGGATGATGGTCCTAAAGTGTTCGGGACAACATGCGGTGTCCCGCAAGGTTCCGTCCTGGGCCCTCTCCTATGGATCGCAATGTACAATGATGTGTTGGGGCTTCGTCTTCCAAAGGAAGCAGTGGCGATCGGGTTTGCAGATGATATCGGGGTAGTTGTCGAAGGAAAACACCCAGATGACATCGAATTGTACGCAAACGAAGCGATCTGGGAAATTAAAGCGTGGTTAGAACGCGCGGGGTTGAAGCTTGCTGAGCACAAAACGGAAGTAGTGCTGATCAGCAAGCGACGAAAGCCAGTATCCGTGAGGATCAAGGTAGGGGAACAGATCATCCACTCACAGCCCGCACTAAGGTACCTGGGAGTGATGATCGACCGGAGGCTAAACTTCAAAGCGCACTTGGAGGGCACGGCAGACAAAGCGTCTGCGATTTGTGCAGCACTCGCAAGAATGCTGCCCAATGTTGGGGGCCCTAGACCGAGTCGCCGCCTCCTTTTGGGGAGGGTGGTCAGCTCAGTCCTGTTATACGCAGCGCCAGTGTGGGCAGCAGCGTTAAACAGGACTGCAAATAGCAGAAAATGGAGGGGTGCTTATAGGCTAAGTGCACTACGCGCTTGCTGCGCGTACAGGACCACGTCCGACGATGCGGCGTGCGTGATAGCTGGGATGATCCCCATAGATATTCTGGCGAGGGAGGGCATGCGTCTCTATGACCCAGAATATGGTGGAGGGGAGCCAAGAAGGGTGCGGCGGCAGATTGCGCGCTGCGAGTCTTTAAGGGAATGCCAGGCGAAGTGGGACGAGTCTGTTAAGGGTCGCTGGACCCACAGACTTATCCCTAATGTGGAAATATGGGCTACGAGGGAGCGTGGGGAAGTAAGTTACGACCTCACGCAGTTCCTGAGCGGACATGGGGGGTATAGGAAATACCTCCACCGCTTTGGGCACGATGATTCACCGTTGTGTCCGGTGTGCCCAGCGACGGAGGAAGACGCAGAACACGTCTTCTTTACCTGCTCGAGATTCGCCGAGGAAAGGGCGAAACTAGAAGAAAGGGTCGAGGAGCCACTAACGCCCGAAAACATCCTAGACCATATGATGAGGTCTGAGGAAATGTGGAGGGACGTGGAAGCAACCCTCAAGACCATTCACAGAAAGCTAAGGCAAGAAGAAGCCGTAAGAAATAGAGAAAGGCACAGAAATGCCGCGAGCAGAAGCAGCTGATTGAAGCTGAACGACCCCCGCGATGTAATGCTTATTAGCCAGTCCCGCGGGGGTGGATCACGTCGGAGGGGCTTTTTTAGTTCTCATGTTCATAGACCCATATATGCGTATGTGCACTTATGTGTCCATATGTGTGTATGTGTGGATTTACGTGAAACATAACCGTCATGCGGGATCGGCCAGTAAGGGGCACTTGAGTCATGCCGGTAGCGAATGCTTTTTTACCCCCAGGAAAAAAAAAAAAAAAAAAAAAATATATATATATATATATATATATATATATATGTGTAATGGGACAATGCGGCAATGCGACAATGCGGCAATGCGACAATGCGGCAATGCTGCAATGCGGCAATGCGGCAATGCGACAATGCGGCAATGCGGCATTGCTGCAATGCGGCAATGCTGCAATGCGGCAATGCGATAATGCGGCAATGCGACAATGCGGCAATGCGACAATGCGGCAATGCCACAATGCGGCAATGCTGCAATGCGGCAATGCTGCAATGCGGCAATGCGACAATGCGACAATGCGGCAATGCGACAATGCGGCAATGCGGCAATGCGACAATGCGGCAATGCGGCAATGCTGCAATGCGGCAATGCGGCAATGCGAAAATGCGGCAATGCGACAATGCGGCATTGCTGCAATGCGGCAATGCTGCAATGCGGCAATGCGACAATGCGGCAATGCGACAATGCGGCAATGCGACAATGCGACAATGCGGCAATGTTGCAATGCGACAATGCTGCAATGCGGCAATGCGACAATGCGGCAATGCGGCAATGCGGCAATGCGGCAATGCGGCAATGCGGCAATGCGACAATGCGGCAATGCGAAAATGCGACAATGCGGCAATGCTGCAATGCGGCAATGCGACAATGCGACAATGCGGCAATGTTGCAATGCGACAATGCTGCAATGCGGCAATGCGGCAATGCGACAATGCGGCAATGCGGCAATGCGGCAATGCGACAATGCGGCAATGCGGCAATGCGGCAATGCTGCAATGCGGCAATGCTGCAATGCGGCATTGTCGCATTGCCGCATTGTCGCATTGCCGCTTTGCCGCATTGCCGCTTTGCCGCATTGCCGCATTGTCGCAATGCGGCAATGCGGCAATGCGGCAATGCGGCAATGCGACAATGCGGCAATGCGGCAATGCGGCAATGCGAAAATGCGACAATGCGGCAATGCTGCAATGCGGCAATGCGACAATGCGGCAATGTTGCAATGCGACAATGCTGCAATGCGGCAATGCTGCAATGCGGCATTGTCGCATTGCCGCATTGTCGCATTGCCGCTTTGCCGCATTGCCGCTTTGCCGCATTGCCGCATTGTCGCATTGCCGCATTGCCGCTTTGCCGCATTGCGGCAATGGGGCAATGCGGCAATGCGACAATGCTGCAATGTGACAATGCTGCAATGCGGCAATGCTGCAATGCGACAATGCGACAATGCGGCAATGCGGCAATGCGGCAATGCGACAATGCGACAATGCTGCAATGCGGCAATGCGACAATGCGACAATGCGGCAATGCAAAGTGTCAAAATATCAGTTTTTTGCAAATATATGCTAAACCGTACGTCTTACCAGAAAATTGCCTTTACAACGTTTGTAGATTAGGCGATTATCTACAAAAAAATTAATTATACATTTTCTCGTAGGAATTGCCATTTCTGAGATATTGTCGTTTTAATAAGTTAAAATACTCATATTCTATCATTCCCGACTTGTAAAGGTCATCAGAAATTTTATAAATCCTTTAGTAGGCGGCTAATATTTTCAGGGGTGATTCCTGGATATCTTGGGAGAAAAAAATTGTTCTACAGAGGGCGGCTATCTCCACTATCCACTAAGATACAGGGTGATTAGGGAAAAAATTTGTTTTTTTTTTAAATTTACTGAAATTTGAATAACTCCTAAAGTAATTACCATAAAGTAGCCTAATTAGGCTCATCTTTTAGGTAAATGTGTATTCTTTAATTTGGTATAAAACACAGCAACCTGAGTGAGTCCGTTCAAAAAATATATAGGCTACTATAGACTATAGAGTGATTTTGACTAATTGCAGCTGCCATATGGTCCGCCATTTTCATTTTGTATTATATATATATATATATATATATATATATATATATATATATATATATATATATATATATATATATATAGTATATATATATATATATATATATATATATATATATATATGCAATGGGACAATGCGACAATGCGGCAATGCGACAATGCGGCAATGCGACAATGCGGCAATGCGACAATGCGGCAATGCGACAATGCGGCAATGCGACAATGCGACAATGCGGCAATGCGGCAATGCGGCAATGCGACAATGCGGCAATGCGGCAATGCGGCAATGCGACAATGCGGCAATGCGGCAATGCGACAATGCGACAATGCGGCAATGCTGCAATGCGACAATGCGGCAATGCGGCAATGGGGCAATGCGGCAATGCGGCAATGCGACAATGCGGCAATGCGGCAATGCGACAATGCGGCAATGTTGCAATGCAACAATGCTGCAATGCGGCAAAGCGACAATGCGGCAATGGGGCAATGCGGCAATGCGGCAATGCTGCAATGCGGCAATGCGGCAATGGGGCAATGCGACAATTGCAGCATTGCCGCATTGTCGCATTGCAGCATTGCCGCATTGCAGCATTGCCGCATTTCCGCATTGCCGCATTGTCGCATTGCCGCATTGCAGCATTGCCGCATTGTCGCATTGCCGCATTGCCGCATTGTCGCATTGCCGCATTGCCGCATTGCAGCATTGCCGCATTGCCGCATTGTCGCATTGCCGCATTGCCGCATTGCAGCATTGCCCCATTGCGACAATGCTGCAATGCGGCAGTATATATATATATATATATTATATATATATATAGGGAGGATGGGAAGTAAGTATATATATATAGGGGTGATTGACGGCGACCTCCTAGTATGCGTGATCTGTCCATCACGCGGGTTCACTCCAGGCAATGCGTTTCAGACACGTAGCAGACAGTCGTCTTTCTTCCTAACTCTGTCTTCCTATCCTTACTTCCCATCCTCCCATCCTATATCACTCCTCCCCCGTCAGTCTTTCTTTGGGTGGGTAGACTCGAAAGAACACCCAAAAAAAATTTAAAGATGAGCACAACAAAAGAGAAAAAAGTCGGGGTAGGGATATATGCCCCAACGTCGGAGGAGGCCGCGGTCTCCGGCGTACGGCTGGAAACTGGCAACACTAAGTGCCAGGGGTCAGTCGCCAGTGGCAGGCTCATCGCGCCAAAGGAGCAGGATAGGATAGCGACGTTCGGAAGATCCGCGAAGGTGGTGAGGTCACCACCCACAAGACCCGCGGAGGACCGTACCAAGGAAAAGGTGCGGTCAAGCAGTACCAGTTCGATTGGTAAGCAGAACGAAGTTTTGAAGGTAAGTTTTGAAGAGGAGTGAAAGAGGGAAAATAGCGGCCACGCTACCACTAGTGCAGCCGCTAACGAAAAAGAGGAGTCCTTGCCAAGTTGCCTAGCAAAGCTGGGTGCAACGATAAAGACCCTCTCGGACTTCATTGCTTCTAGAAGCAATGTATCGAATGTGATCCACGGTCACATAAAGGACCTCAGAGCGGATTATTTAGAGGCAAAGGAGGAGGCCATAAAGATGATTAAGGAGCAAATGGAGAGGGCGACACAAACAACTCCAGAAGCTCCTAAAATAAGAAGCGCGGTAAAAAGGAAGGTTGGGGAAGCTAAGGACTCGCACATGGCCGAGAAAACTGGGGAATCCCGTAAACGCCAACGGGATAGCAACGAGGAAGTGCAAACCTCACACAGCGCCCCAAAGAGAAACAGAGGGGGAAATAAAGAAAGAAAACCCCAGGAAGAGCCAGAGGCCATGAAGATAACCGTGGGCGCCCAAATGGAAGAAGAGTCCTCCGAAAAGATAGAAAAGAAGAGCTCCGCTTGGACTAAAGTGGAGAATAAAAAAGCGAGGAAAAGAAAGAAAAAGAAAAAAGAGGACAGAAAGTCCCACAAAAAAGAGAGGCCTGACGCGCTGATTATAACAGCGACTAGTGGGACGTCGTATGCGGACATCCTACGAAAAGTCAGGGCGGATGCTTCCCTTACGGAGTTGGGGAATAGGGTCATGCGCATTAGAAGAACCCAAAAGGGTGAACTTCTAATGGAACTGGCAGTTGGCGAGGGAAAGACGGAGGATCTAAAGCAAAAGATCAAGACGTCAATCGGGGAGGCGGCAGAGGTTAGGGCAGGTACCAACCGCGTGTTAATCGAGTGCAGGGATCTGGACGAGATTACTACTAAGCTGGAGGTATGCGAAGCGCTGCGGGGGCAGCTGAAGCTGACGGAGGTGCAGGAGGAGGACGTTAGAGTAAGGAAGGCATATGGTGGTACGCAGACGGCCATAATAAGCCTTCCGGTCGCTAGCGCAAAAAAGGCACTCGAGGTGGGAAAGGTTCGCATCGGCTGGGTTGTTTGCCGGATACGGGAGACAACAGCACCAATTAAGTGCTTCAAATGTTTTGGGATAGGTCATATCGCTAAGAAATGCACCAGCGCTCAGGACATGAAGGAGCTATGCTGGAGATGCGGGGAGGGGGGACATATTGCTAAGGACTGCAATAAGAGCCCTAAATGCCTCCTATGTAAAGGAGATAAGGGGAAGGGCGAGCACGACGCTCACGCTACGGGGAGTAATAGGTGCCCACTGTACAGGGCAGCAGTCCAAAGAAGTCGAAGATAAGGTTCATACAGATTAACTTGAACCACTGTCAAGCGGCACAAGATCTGCTGGCACAGACAGTTTTCGAGGAGAAAATCGACGTCGCAATCGTCTGCGAGCAGTATAGAAATCTGCACAGTGGCGTCTGGATAAACGATAGCAGCGGCACGTCAGCGATATGGACGTGTGGGAGCCGAGCCATGGAAGATACCATGAGAAGCCCAGAGAATGGCTTCACGCGGGCAAAAGTAGGCGGAATACACGTCTACAGCTGCTATGCGGCGCCAAGCCTGACACTAGACGAGTACGAGTCGATGCTGGAAAGGTTAGCCGCCGACGCGAGTCGCCATCACCCGGTAATACTAGCGGGTGATTTTAATGCTTGGGCTGTCGAATGGGGCAGTCGACAAACGAACGCAAGAGGGCGCATACTTCTAGAAGTATTCTCGCGACTTAACGTAGTGTTAGTCAACACTGGAGGCGAAAACACCTTCCAAAGGGGTGGGAGATCATCTGTAATCGACATCACGTATGTGAGCGATTCAGTGGCCAAAGACCTACAGTGGCAGGTGAGCGATTTGTACACGCACAGCGACCACCAAGCCATCATCTTCGAGGTTGGTCAACGTTTAGAAAAGAGGAATCCTAGGTACGGAACGGCTAGAGGATGGGCCGTTAAGAAACTCGACGCAGAGGTGTTCGAGGAAGTATTCCTGCATGATGCGAGGTCGACAGGAGGTGCCAGGGAAGGGGCAGAGGAAATAGAAGAATCGGTGAAACGGGCATGTGACGCATCCATGCCACGGCGCGCCGGCAATCGTAGGCTTCCACCAAACTTCTGGTGGAATGCAGAGATCGATGAATGCCGAAGGACCTGTCTGAAGGCGAGAAGGAAAACTCAGAGAGGCCGGAACCGTCCGGATTTCGATGAACTCCTTCAGAGATATAAGGAAGCGAGAAAAATGCTGAACAAGGCCATCGCTAGAAGTAAATCCGAGCACTTCAAAAGGTTGTGCAGGGAAGCAGACTCGGACCCCTGGGGTGGAGCCTATAAAATGGTTATGTCAGCGGTTAAGGGCAAACGCTCTCCGCCGATCACCTGCCCCGCGCTGCTCCAGAGTATTGTGTACGTCCTGTTTCCACAGAACGTACGCACGGTCGATCTACCCACCCTCCAGGTGGACCCAGAAGAGATACCTGCGGTGACCGCAGATGAGATTCTGGAGGCTGCAAAAAAGGTAGCCATCAATAAGGCCCCTGGCATGGATGGCATACCAAATAAAGCGGCGAAGCTAGCAGCTTCAATAGCGCTGAAGTCTTCACAGCGTGCCTGAGAGAGGGGATCATCCCGGAGCGATGGAAACAGCAGAAACTCATGCTCCTACCGAAGCCGAACAAACCTCTAGGGGACCCATCGTCCTACAGACCGATATGCCTCCTTAGTTGTATAGGCAAACTTTTCGAGCGGGTGATCTGTAACAGGATTCTCCCTAGCGTCGAAAGAGTAGGTGGCCTGTCGGACAAGCAATTCGGCTTCAGAAAGGCAAGGTCGACGACTGATGCAGTCAATATGGTGGTGGGCATAGCAAGAGCTGCCATAGAGAAAAATCACTGCTGCGCACTGATAACCCTCGACGTAAAAAATGCTTTCAACTCAGCGAGGTGGAGCAAAATAGTTGAGGCGTTGATAAAGCTAGGCATACCAAAGTACCTAGTGCGTGTAGTGGCCGACTACCTCCAGGGTAGGTCGCTTCATTGTGATTCGGATGATGGTCCTAAAGTGTTCGGGACAACATGCGGTCTCCCGCAAGGTTCCGTTCTGGGCCCTCTCCTATGGATCGCAATGTACAATGACGTGTTGGGGCTTCGTCTTCCGAAGGAAGCAGTGGCGATCGGGTTTGCAGATGACATCGGGGTAGTTGTCGTAGGAAAACATCCAGATGACATCGAACTGTACGCAAACGAAGCGATCTGGGAAATAAAAGCGTGGTTAGAACGCGCTGGGTTGAAGCTTGCTGAGCACGAAACGGAAGTAGTGCTGATCAGCAAGCGACGAAAGCTAGTATCCGTAAGGATAAAAGTAGGGGAACAGATCATCCACTCACAGCCCGCACTAAGGTACCTGGGAGTGATGATCGACCGGAGGCTAAACTTCAAAGCGCACTTGGAGGGCACGGCAGACAAAGCGTCTGCGATTTGTGCAGCACTCGCAAGAATGCTGCCCAATGTTGGGGGCCCTAGACCGAGTCGCCGCCTCCTCTTGGGGAGGGTGGTCAGCTCAGTCCTGTTATACGCAGCGCCAGTGTGGGCAGCAGGTTAAACAGGACTGCAAATTGTAGGAAATGGAGGGCCGCATATAGTCTAAGTGCACTACGCGCTTGCTGCGCGTACAGGACCACGTCCGACGATGCGGCGTGCGTGATAGCGGGGATGATTCCCGTAGATATTCTGGCGAGGGAGGGCATGCGTGTCTATGATCCAGAATATGGTAGAGTGGAGCCAAGAAGGGTGCGGCGGCAGATTGCGCGCTGCGAGTCCTTAAGGGAATGGCAGGCGAAGTGGGACGAGTCGTTGGATCCACAGACTTATCCCTAAGGTGGAAATATGGGCTACGAGGGAGCGTGAGGAAGTAAGTTACGACCTCACGCAGTTCCTGAGCGGACATGGGGGGTATAGGAAATACCTCCACCGCTTCGGGCACGATGATTCACCGTTGTGTCCGGTATGCCCAGCGACGGAGGAAGACGCAGAACACGTCTTCTTTACCTGCTCGAGATTCGCCGAGGAAAGGGCGAAACTAGAAGAAAGGGTCGAGGAGCCACTAACGCCCGAAAACATCCTAGACCATATGATGAGGTCTGAGGAAATGTGGAGGGACGTGGAAGTAACCCTAAAGACCATTCACAGAAAGCTAAGGCAAGAAGAAGCCGTAAGAAATAGAGAAAGGCACAGAAATGCCGCGAGCAGAAGCAGCTGAATGAAGCTGAACGACCCCCGCGATGTAATGCTTATTAGCCAGTCCCGCGGGGGTGGATCACGTCGGAGGGGCTTTTTTAGTTCTCATGTTCATAGACCCATATATGCGTATGTGCACTTATGTGCCCATATGTGTGTATGTGTGGATTTACGTGAAACATAACCGTCATGCGGGATCGGCCAGTAAGGGGCACATGAGTCATGCCGGTAGCGAATGCTTTTTTACCCCCAGGAAAAAAAAAGACCGCGGCCTCCTCCGACGTTGGGGCATATATCCCTACCCCGACTTTTTTTTCTTTTGTTGTGCTCATCATTTTTTAATTTGTTCGGGTGTTCTTTCAAGTCTACCCACCCGAAGAAAGACTGAAGAGGTAAGAATGAGGATGGGAAGCAAGGACCTTAGGATCGGAAGACAGGGTTATGAAGGAAGACGACTGTCTGCTACGTGTTTGAAACGCATTGCCCGGAGTGAACCAGCGTGATGGACAGGTCACGCGTACTAGGAGGTCGCCGTCGCTCACCCCTATATATATATATATATATATATATATATATATATATATATATATATATATATATATATCTATATCTATAAAAATCTCGTGTCACAGTGTTTGTTACCGTACTCCTCCGAAACGGGTTGACCAATTTGCATGAAATTTTTTGTGTATATTTGGTAGGTCTGAGAATAGGTCGTACGCTATTTTTTATACCTTTAACCAAAAAAACAGCTGCAAAATCCAAACAAAAATGGTAATTTTAGGAATTTTCACTTCATTGTAGTTTCAATAGCTTCATGGCCTACCTATTGTTCGACAAATGTAAAATTGTCATTAAATTGAATCATTACATTTAATGAAAATTTCAAATTTACGCAGCTGTCAAACAATAGGTAGGCCATGACGATATTGAAACTAAAATGATCCATGTCGGCCGTCTCAAGAGGGCGGGGTACCACTTTCTTCACAACCACCTCGACATGGGTATCAAATGAAAGGGTATGATAAGTAGAATACAATAAGCAATGTAGTATACAAAATATATCTTTAGATCCATGGCGGCCGTCTCAAGAGGCCGGATTACCACTTTCTTCACAACCACCTCAACATGGGTATCAAATGAAAGGGTATGTTAAGTACAATACAATAAGCAATGTAGTACACAAAATATATCTTTAGATCCATGGCGGCCATCTCAAGAGGCCGGATTACCACTTTCTTCACAACCACCTCAACATGGGTATCAAATGAAAGGGTATGTTAAGTAGAATACAATAAGCAATGTAGTATACAAAATATATCTTTAGATCCATGGCGGCCGTCTCAAGAGGGCGGGGTACCACTTTCTTCACAACCACCTCGACATGGGTATCAAATGAAAGGGTATGATAAGTAGAATACAATAAGCAATGTAGTATACAAAATATATCTTTAGATCCAAGGCGGCCGTCTCAAGGGGCCGGATTACCACTTTCTTCATAACCACCTCAACATGGGTATCAAATAAAAGGGTATGTTAAGTAGAATACAATAAGCAATGTAGTATACAAAATATATCTTTAGATCCATGGCGGCCGTCTCAAGAGGCCGGATTACCACTTTCTTCACAACCACCTCAACATGGGTATCAAATGAAAGGGTATGTTAAGTACAATACAATAAGCAATGTAGTACACAAAATATATCTTTAGATCCATGGCGGCCGTCTCAAGAGGGCGGGGTACCACCTTCTTCACAACCACCTCGACATGGGTATCAAATGAAAGGGTATGATAAGTAGAATACAATAAGCAATGTAGTATACAAAATATATCTTTAGATCCATGGCGGCCGTCTCAAGAGGCCGGATTACCACTTTCTTCACAACCACCTCAACATGGGTATCAAATGAAAGGGTATGTTAAGTACAATACAATAAGCAATGTAGTACACAAAATATATCTTTAGATCCATGGCGGCCAACTCAAGAGGCCGGATTACCACTTTCTTCACAACCACCTCAACATGGGTATCAAATGAAAGGGTATGTTAAGTAGAATACAATAAGCAATGTAGTATACAAAATATATCTTTAGATCCATGGCGGCCGTCTCAAGAGGGCGGGGTACCACTTTCTTCACAACCACCTCGACATGGGTATCAAATGAAAGGGTATGATAAGTAGAATACAATAAGCAATGTAGTATACAAAATATATCTTTAGATCCAAGGCGGCCGTCTCAAGGGGCCGGATTACCACTTTCTTCATAACCACCTCAACATGGGTATCAAATAAAAGGGTATGTTAAGTAGAATACAATAAGCAATGTAGTATACAAAATATATCTTTAGATCCATGGCGGCCGTCTCAAGAGGGCGGGGCACCACTTTCTTCACAACCACCTCGACATGGGTATCAAATGAAAGGGTATGATAAGTAGAATACAATAAGCAAAATATATCTTTAGATCCATGGCGGCCGTCTCAAGTGGCCGAATTACTACTTTCTTCACAACCACCTCGACATGGGTATCAAATGAAAGGGTATGATAAGTAGAATACAATAAGCAATGTAGTATACAAAATATGTCTTTAGATCCATGGCGGCCGTCTCAAGAGGCCGGATTACCACTTTCTTCACAACCACCTCAACATGGGTATCAAATGAAAGGGTATGATAAGTAGAATACAATAAGCAATGTAGTATACAAAATATATCTTTAGATCCATGGCGGCCGTCTAAAGAGGCCGGATTACCACTTTCTTCACAACCCCCTTAACATGGGTATCAAATTAAAGAGTATGATAAGTAGAATACAATAAGCAATGTAGTAGACTCAATATACCGATTCATGGCGGCCGACGCAAGACCCATGTTCTTTGACGCATTTCATCTGGGTAAAATTCATATCTCGAAAAATATTAAGTCAATGGATGGTTTTTATTGTTTACTATTGACTTATGGGTGCAGCGTAGGCGCACCGGGTCCCAGCTAGTATATATATATATATGTATATATATCACATCATATACATATATATATTTTTTTTGTTTTACGAGGGATGGTGAGAATCTTCAAAAGACACCGCTGAGGATCCGCACTCAGACAATTTGTCGGACTTTTACCGAACAAACGGGCCTTTCTCTGTTTCTTGTGGCTTCTTCTTGCCTTAACTTTCTGTGGATGGCCTTCAGGGTTGCTTCCACTTTCTTCCACATTTCCTCGGATCTCATCATATGTTCTACGATGTTTTCCGGCGTTAATGGCGCCTGGGCCGTTTCTTCTAATTTCGCCCTTTCCTCGGCGTATCTCGAGCAGGCGAAGAAGACGTGCTCTGCGTCTTCTTCCGTCCCTGGGCATGCCGGACTGAATCATCGTGCCCAAAGCGGTGGAGGTACCGAGATTTCCTTCAAGCTTTCAAATGGACGTGGACGTGCTTATCTTACCAAAACTAACAAAACTACTTCCGAGCACGGACATATCTCATAGCTTACCGTGGAAGGACATACTATTGGCCGATCCGACCTATAACAAACCCGGACCAATAGACATTATCATAGGAGCCGACATCCTTCCTACAATTCTGCTTAATAATATCAGAAAGGCAGCAAAACTATTGGCCCAAAATACAGAACTTGGCTGGATTCTTTCAGGACAAACATCCACCTCCCGTCAAGGAACTAATCTAGTGAGCATGATCACAGAAGTGGATATTAATGACCAGCTCAAAAGATTTTGGGAAATAGAGGATATTCCAAGTAACGATACCCACTTATCCATCGCAGATCAAGAATGCGAACGCCAGTACGAAGAAACACATATTCGCAACAAGGACGGGACATATACCGTTTCAATCCCCTTCAAGAAACCCATGGAAACGCTTGGAGAATCACGAAGACGGGCACTAGCTCGTCTCCTACACTTAGAAGGAAAATTCTCTTCTAATAAGGCCTTAGAAGAGGGCTACAAAAAATTCATGAGAGAATACGTTGACTTAGGACACATGGTGTTAGCAAATTCTACTGAATCACCGAAAGCACAACATTATTATATCCCTCATCATGCAGTGTTTAAAAACGATAGCACCACAACAAAACTACGCGTCGTTTTTCATGCATCGATGAAAACATCATCTGGAACCTCCTTGAATGAGCAAATGCTATCTGGTCCTCGTCTCCAACAAGATTTATCGCAAATACTTCTGCGATGGTGTAAATATCGCTAAGTGTACACGGCATATGTTGAAAGGATGTACCGCCAAATACGAGTATCATCAGAGGATCAAGATTATCAGCGAATTTTGTGGAGATTCTCAACAACGGAACCCATTAAGGAGTACAAATTAACCACAGTAACATACGGAACAACCTCAGCTCCATATCTCGCAATACGTACTCTCCAACAACTAGCAAATGATGAAGCCAGCAATTACCCATTAGCAACCACTGCTGCATTGAATGACTTCTATGTAGATGATCTACTGACTGGAGCACATTCGCGAGAAACGGCTATCAAACTTCATCAGGAATTAATCAATTTGCTGGCCTCTGGAGGATTTAATCTTAGGAAATGGACCAGCAACAAACGTCAACTCATCCAAGAAATTCCTGAAGAACAGAGAGAGCAGAATATTTTGGAATTGGGAGGAGAGGATACAATAAAAACTTTGGGAATCCATTGGAATCCAAAAAAGGATACATTCCAATACAAGGTACATAATCGTAAGGTAGATGAACAACCGACAAAAAGAAGCACTCTCCAGTACCGCTAAAATTTTCGACCCATTAGGATGGTTAACTCCAGTGACTTTAAGAGCAAAAATCTTTCTTCAAGATCTTTGGGCAACTGGCGTGAAATGGGACGAAGTACTACCATCAAAACTAACTCAGGAATGGAAGGCATACGCAGCTGAACTACACGGGCTTGAGAAAATACAAATACCAAGATGGAACCATTATGAACCGGACAACAAACTTATGGAGATCCATGGCTTCTGCGATGCCTCAGAAAAAGCATACGCAGCTGTAGTGTACAGCAAAATTGTAACACGATCAGGCGAAACAATAATAAAGTTACTCACAGCAAGGTCCAAGGTGGCTCCTTTGAAAGGCAAGCTAACCATACCTCGTCTAGAGTTATGTGCAGCGGTGCTATTAGCAAACCTACTCGAAAGAACCATCAAATCATTGAAAATTCAAGAAATCCCCATATATTTATGGTCCGATTCAACAATTGCATTATCATGGATCAAGACCAGTCCGGAACGGAAGGAAAGATTCGTTGCAAGTCGTATTTCCAGAATACAAGAGACCACCATAGCAGAACAATGGCACTACATTAAAACAGAGGAAAACCCTGCAGATTGTGCTTCCCGGGGATTATCGCCTGCAAAATTAAGTGACCATAACTTATGGTGGACAGGTCCAGAGTGGTTAAAGTATCCAAAGGAAAAATGCCCTTCCACACCAATTGTACATTCCGCTGCAATAGAATCAAACCCAGCTCTTGCCATACTAACCACAAGGGATGATATACCAGATAGGAAAATAATTGAAAGATTCTCTTCCCTAAGAAAACTAACACGAGTTACTGCCTTCTGTCGACCATTCATTCACAACTGTAAAACACCGTTAAGTAAAAATACGTCACCTTACCTATCAGTTCTGGAGTTGGATGAGGCACTAAACTGTATAATCCGCCTAGAACAATCACTTTCCTTCGTTGAAGAGAAAACCAGACTACAACAAAACAAGAGCATCGCCTCAAACAGTAAACTAAAGTCGCTGCCGCCGTTTATAGACCAAGATAACATATTACGAGTACGTGGTCGTTTGGCACATTCGTCTTTAAGCTACAACGAAAAGCATCCAATTATCCTTCCACATAAAGGTGCATTAACAACTCTCATAACTAAAGAAGCTCATCTAAAAACTCTACATGCTGGAAATCAAGGGACGTTAGCTTACATCCGAAGAAAATACTGGATAATAAATCCTCGAAACACAATACGCGAGATTATCCATAAATGTATTGTATGTGTGCGTTACCGAGCAGAAACTGCTAAACAGATGATGGGAGACCTGCCGGCAGCAAGAATAACACCATCTAAACCATTTTCCCATACAGGTGTGGACTACGCTGGACCCATATCCATCAGAATGTCAAAGGGTAGAGGCAATAAATGCTACAAGGGATACATTGCGGTATTCGTCTGCCTTGGAACAAAGGCAATCCATATAGAAGCTGTTACGAGATGACCTACAACGAGAGGGACTAAATTCAAGATCTTAGGAACTCTTACCTGTAAAAAACAAATGCGTCCTTCTCAGCACCCACAAAACATTGCACCAAAACATTGCACCAAAACGACCACCATATGACAACTGTCAGATGACCACCAGCAGAGCCGAGGTAGAAGATGGCGGGAAGAACCAAAAGCGAAGTTGCAGGAACTGCAATGCCATCGCCGAGGTTTCCGAAGACGACAACGAAAAGCTCGACCAACAACAGCGAAGAGAGAGCGAAATCAATCTATGCGGGATATAGGTCAACAGCTGATCGATGAAGAGGAAGCGAGACAACGAGTCATCGTCCATGGGAAACTATAGCCGGGGGTCAATGAACTCTTCAAGAAGCGCCGAGAAGAAAACCCGCTAGGGGTGAAATTATAAAGGTACGTGGAGGAGAAAGGAGCTTTCTCTTTTGCCCAGCAATTTCCAACAGACAAGATCGAGAAACTATAGTGGTTTATACTGGTAATTTTCTGTAAGAACATTTGAAAAACTTGAATTATATTTATTATATTTATTACATGAATTGTAAAATTAAAAGCATATAAAACTTACAATGTTTAAGTGAAAGAACGTTAAGAACGTGTAAATTTAAGTGTAAAGTGGATTCCCGAATTTTAAATTTATGAAAATAAAATTTATAACGTAGAGAAGAAGTGCGTATTTTATTTACAAGATAAAGTGGATCGTTTAAGCAGAGGTGTTCGGACAATTTGCCACCTCGCAATTAATTATTAGTAATTATTATCCAAGTCACGTTCGTCCGTGAACCTGGCTGGCGGGCAGGGAATTTTAAAGAACCTTGGCACATTCTCTGTGAAGATCCTCCACTGATAAAATTTCTTTGGAGATTATTTCTTATTTACAGAAACGAATAGACGATCTTCAACCGCAAGGAAACCTGAGCTACGAAACATCCCGACTACAGGATAGCAAATTATTAAGAGATCGAAAAATAACAAGTTGGAATAAATTGGACTCAGAATAAACAGCGGAAAGCTTTAAATAACTGGAGCTTCGCAATACACGACTAGTGCATTATCAAGTTCACTTCTTACACCGTTACTAATTGCCGCAATTTATCATTGCTAGGCAATGGACATAGCCCCGACGAACTTTAAAGAATCCCTCGTTTACACCCTGTAATCCCATCTATTTCCCCTTATTGGGCTCTTCTTTAAATAATTCTTATCCACTGTTTTATTGCCCACGCAACACCTTTCCCCATGGACGCCTCAAACGGCGTCATATCCCTTGACCAATGGGAGCACGGCATCTGGACATTTTCCAGAAAAATCGCGCTTCACTTAGTTTATTTGGTATGTGTAGGACAGGGAAATGAAATGAGACCATTATCCACCTCTTCCATCCCACACTAATTATTCCGCAATTCTTCTATGCTCGCGCCAACGCATTACCATAAAAAAAGGCGAAGTTCACAAAAATCACGCGAAGGAAGCCATGACCTTTTCTTGGTGTGCGACTCTGTGGTCGGGGGGGGGGGGGGACAAAAAGCTTTGGACGAGATGCGTGGCTTCTTTTCAGTCGGGGATCAACCATCAACCAGTGAAGAGCTTTAGAGTTGGCTGCTCGATAATTTCCGAATTTTACAATTTTATAATTTTTTTTCTTGGTTCGAGAGTCCTTCGAGTTCGAGAATCCTTCAGTAAAAATTATACCGTGTGAAAGAAAAGGTTCTAAAAAGGCCGAAGACGGGCCCTACTCCATATCTAGGAGTTTTTACAGTAAATTATAGTGCATTTCCAAAAAAAAAAAAATACGAGGAAAACCGATTTAAAGGTATTTATGTTTTTAGTCAGGGAGAGAATCTAGACGATAAATTCTTAGATCTTGGATAGCAAATGTTTTTTTACAAATGTATAGACTTCCATTGCAAACGATGCCTTAGTGGTTTTTTCTAACAGTGTTTTCGGAACAGATAAACACCAAGGTATTGTGCATAAGGGCTGAGATATTGTGCCATCCGGAACTCTTTCGCGAATTTTTCGTTGATATTTTTCATTATTATTCGTATGATATTCGTATTAAAGTTTTTTTGAGGAAATGTAAAAAAGTGCGGTCTATACACACTCTGTGACATTATATTTGTTGTACGATCTCCAAAGTCAAAAATTTATGTGTTTCTTTTGTTGTGCGACATAAAACCAATTTCAATAAATCGCCCATCCTAGGATTCGACATAATTAGCCGTGATATTTATTTAATCAGAGATTGTGACTAATTAAAGAATGATGATTCGCATTAAATAAATAACCAGTTGGAAGTGAATATTCGCCCTCGTTCATGGCCAACTCTAATCTTGAACCGCAAAATCACCACATGCTAGTGGGCAACAAGATGGCGGTCAGGCCCTCGTCGTCGTGGTTCCTCCTCATGCTAAGGCTAAACTAAGGTGATCACATTGAATTCCTTGTTTTTTTTTTCATATATACATATATTTATGATTCTTGCACTTTCATTATAAACAAAAAATTTAGAAAATAAGACTACTCCTGTTGTTTTTAAATAATTATATTATTACTTTATGTGGAAAACAATATATTATACCTAGTTAAGCTTCCCGTCTTGTTATTCAATTAAGTTATTGAGCAACAACAAAAGAAAAGAAAATAAAATTAAACAAAACGGTGGATTTGCATTTCCTATTATTTTTATTAATCGCAAGCGCTGCAGAATGGCCACTTTCTTCTTGGTAAGAGACTCACCTTTTTGTTGAATAATACTGAAAACAAAAATAAAAAAAAAATAAAAAAGTTATATGTGTAGTAAGAGGTACAAAACAAGAAAAAGGAAAAGAAACTAATAAAGTATACGTAGGCATTAGCAAATTAAGAAAATGTAATTAATAGTATAAAAAAAAACACCTCATAAGAAATGTTTGTAACTTAAGGTATTTAAGGAATTGATTTTCTAATTTTATTTTAATTAATGCAGATGTAAATGTATAATAGACAAAGTTAATTTTTTTCTTATTTTAGTGATTCAATAAAATGTAAATAACTTTTTTTTATAGAAGTATCTAAATTGCCTTTTGTGCGAGAAAATAAGTACGAAAAGGGAAAGAATAATAAATATATGCATTAAATTTTATTATTGATCTCCTCTACGGCCTTACAAATAAAAGCTAACAGTAATGATTCAGAGAAAAGATAATTAACGTTTCTTCTTTCTTCAATTTTTTTTTCTTTTTCCTCTTAAAACATTATGTTGAAGTCGTTAAGGTAATGTAAGTAAGTAGCAGGACAACAGGGGCATGGCGACTGGCGGGGAGGCTGTGTGCCTCGCCCAATATGTAAGTACCAGTAGTGTTTAAGTTTCTTTTTTTCAGCATTTCACCCCCGACTGCATAGGACCTTGTCCTGCCACCCTCTGGTCATTAGTGCCCACTTCCCCCCCCCCCCAAATTTTTTTTTGTAATATGTTAATGGCCCTTGAGGCAATGTAGTATCCTTCCTCTTACTTTTCTTCGAGCCCAAACTCAATCAACCTCCCGACAGTTTACATAGTTTATTTATATTTATATTCAAATTCTTAGTCAGAATGATATCACAATTCATATAAATAGATCTCTTCTATGGAGCGATATAAAATTCATTATAATAGTTTATTTGTGTAAATAATTCATAATATATATTGCTTAATTCATACTTCAGTTTAACGAGTTGTCAAATTTTAGATGCTACACCACAATACATATGAGCAAATTAAATCTAGTTCTAACTCTAAGATTCCTATTCCAAAAAGCAACGTGAATTCAAATAAGAAAAACATTTTAGCTGTGACACAAAATACAGAATACTGTAGTTTCTGTAAGGAGCTTCTTCAACAGACAGTAAACATTCATTTCAGAAGAATAACAGTCCACATCGTATCAAGATGAGCCATACTACATCCGTAGTAGAAAAATGAATACACAACAGATCCATTCATTTTGGAGCTAACGCAGTTTTGACAGGAGGAGTCCTGCAGAGATTTTTGATTCCCCAACGACGACAGTTTACTAAAATGGTAATTAAATATTGTTTGATTTGTATACACGTTTTTTTAGTAGGACAGACCGAAGGATCCTCGTGATAGGCTGAATGTGTAACGGTCGGCAATGTCCGAAGGAAAGATTTAAATAAACCTCCATGAAACTAAGCTAAAGAAAAAAAAAGGAAAAATTGCCATTGCTAAGCAATAACCAGAAATAAAAAAATTCTGTTTAAAGAATCCTTTCCATACACCCTTTTGGCCCATTCATTTCCCCTTTTTTTGCTTATCTTTTTCTTTCAAAAATAATTATCCACCAATTTGTTGCCCACGCAATACCCTTCCCCATGGACGCTCCGGACGGCGTCTAAAGACATAGCCAATCAGGTCGCGACACCTGGATCCCACCACAAAAAAATCGTTTCTCAAAAATCATTTGGTATGGGTGAAACAGGAAAATGAATAATCTATTCCCTCATTCCATTATAATTATTCATAATTCCTCTTTGATCGGAAAATAGCCGATGGCAATAAGGAATTGCGCCATGTGAACACGATTTTTGGTGAAGGAACGATGGTGGGAGAACCAAAGCTTGAGCTGCTGGCGTCGGTCTGGAGTCAGTCCGGAGACAGAAGGCAGAAAGGTCGGGCGCAGAAACTCGGATAGTCAGCTTACGTTCGAAGAGTTGATTCAACCATCGCCATTTTGAAATTCCAGTATAAATAAAATCGGGATTGTGCGCGACTTTCTACTAAATAATAGCAATTTTCCCCAGTTATAAATTATCATTGTACATTCCGGATGTGATTAAGAGTTTGGAGATGTAAATCGTCATTGCATTTTTTTTGTTTATTCTCGTTTTTGGTTCGTCAAAAAGTTATGTAGAACAGGAACAAGCTTTTCCATAGAGAATGCGAGATCCGCGGGTGGATTTCCGACAAAATCGCCAAGTATCACGCGATTTCTTGTACTGTATATATTTGCTTTAAAAAAGAAAAGAAAAAAAAACCAAATTAAAATTAGATCACTGAGTGCAATAGTAGTGAAGATTTCTTCAGGTTTTTTTTTATCCCGTTTTTTTGTGGGTGTTTGCCTTCGTTTTTTTTTGAACAAAGTTCGCGTTTTTTTTTTATGTAGAATCAGACCAAGCAAAGAAAAAGAAAGGAAAAAAGAAGAAAAGAAAAGTGAGTGTCAGGCAGTCCTCGCCTGGAGGTCGGGGCATGAAATAAGTTATAAGTAACATGTTGGAAGTGACACTCGCCCTCGTTACCGGCCACCTCTAAAAGTGAACCGCAAAATCACCACATGCTAGTGGGCAACTAGATGGCGGTTAGGTCCTCGTCGCCGTGGTTACTCTTCCTGCAAAGGCTAAACTGAGGTGATCCCTTTGAATTCTTTGTTTAATTTTGTTACATAAGTAGTTATATATATATATATATATATATATATATATATATATATATATACAGGGTGTCCCACATAAACTTACAAAGCGGCCGGCTGTGGATAGGTCTTGGATAGACGAACAAAAAATCGTATGGGTGGGGGGGGGGGGGGAAATCGTAACGGTTTAGCCGCTAGGGCGTTTTGAAGTTTTTTTGCTAGAGTTTTACATATCACCCTGTATTTTTGTAACCGTGTAACCCATTTTCATGATTATGGTACCGGTGTACGCAGAATTCCCCCACCTATCTACGACGGTAAAAATAATGGTCCTATCTTATAAACTTTTGGAGTTATGAGTCGCCTAAGTCAAAATTTTGTATTTTTTTCACTAAAATTTCAACTAAAACCACCTTTTTCTCCAAAAAATACGTGATAAACCTAAACTTTTTTTTCCAAAATTAAAAAGTTTGGACAATTTCCTATAAATAATGTATCACAACTTTTACGCCACAGCCTCTATTTTTGAAGTTATAAGCATTTTTAATGTTGAAATTGGCTCTATTTCGTCCTTTTTTAGTACTTTTCCATCTGAGCTTTGTCGAAAAGTGCCAAATAAGCATCGAAAAAGGCCAATATTAACTTTAAAATTGCTTATAACTTCTAAAGTAAAGGCCCTAGAATAAAACTTCTAATACATTATTTATAGGAAATTGTCCAAACTTTTTAATTTTGGAAAAAAAAGTTTAAGTTTAGGGGAATTCTGCGTACACCGGTACCATAATCATGAAAATGGGTTACACGGTTACAAAATTACAGGGTGATATGTAAAACTCTAGCCAAAAAACTTCAAATCGCCCTAGCGGCTAAACCGTTACGATTTCCCCCCCCCCCCACCCATACGATTTTTTGTTCGTCTATCCAAGACCTATCCACAGCCGGCCGCTTTGTAAGTTTATGTGGGACACCCTGTATATATATATATATATATGTATATATATATATATATATATATATATATATATATATATATTATTGGTTCTTGCAATTTCCTTACAAAAAAAATAAGAAAAAAAAACTTAGAAAGTAAGACGAATCCTGTTGTTTTTGTTTTTAAAAAAAGAAAAAAAAAGAAAAAACTTTATGATTACTTCATTATATTCTTATATTATTAATATATTATTACTACATTCAATTAAGTATTGAGCCACCACAAAATAAAGGAAACAAAAGTAAACAAAACGGTGGATTTGCATTTCCTACTATATTTTTTTATTAATCACGAGCGCTGCATAATGGCCATTTTCTTTTGGTAAGCGATTCAATTCTTGGTGAAGTAACACTGAAAACAAAAAAAGAAAAAGAAAAAATTATACATGTAGTAAGAGGTGTAAAACAAGGGAAAGGAAAAGAAATCACTAAAGTATATGCATGCATTAGCCAAATTTAAAAAAGGAAAAAAAATGTAATTAATTGATAAAAACAAAACACCTCATAAGAAATGTTTTTGTAACTGAAGGTAGTTAAGGAGTTGATTTTTTTTATTTTTTTTATTTAATTAAGGCAGATGTAAATATATAATGTACGCAGTAAAATTTTTTTTTGTTATTCAATAGAATGTAAATAACTTTTCTTGTATTAAGATTTTTGTTTTGTGCGAGAAACCAAGTTCGACGAGGGCAAGAATAATAAATATATATACGCACTAACTTATTGCTGAAATAACAGTAATGCTTTGGAAAATAAAAAGATAATTAATTTTTCTTCTTTCTTCAAAATTTTTTTTTCTTTACTTAAAACAGTATGTTGAAATCGTCGGGGCAATGTAAGTAAGTAACAGGTGGACGGTGGGCGTGGAGATCGGCGGGGAGGCTGTGTGTCTCAAACCCCCACACGTAAGTACCTGCAGGTTTTAGGTTTCTTTTCAGCATTCATATCCGACCGCATCAGCTCGCATAACTGCGACCCGAATCCCCTTTAGCCCTCTCGATGGCCCTGGACGAGTCCGCACGTCGTCCCTTTGGTATTATTGTCCTTATTTATAATTCGGCACGAGATTTTTTTTTGATGGTTTATCAATCTGTCACTCGCTTAGCCTTCAAGCACTACGACCCCCCCCCCCCCCTCCATCCGGCGAGCTAGTCCGCACATCGCCAGTCGTGCCAGCACCTGAAGTGTATTGAAGGCAAGTGATTTCTCTTCGACGAACCCTCCCCTCCGGACCATCCGTCCAGCCACTTTCGACACTGGCAAAGTCCCCATCTTATGATTTTTTTGTAATAAGTTTGCAGCCCTGTGAGGCCATATTCTTAGATCTTCGTGCTATACCAGCACACTTATTCACCGACAGATATTACAAATGCAACCCGCCTTCGAAACAGTAAGGATCGATTTTTCGTATAGTTTGGTGACCCATTATACACCAACTTTGACGATTCGGTATCATAGTAATACTTTGATTGAACGTAACATTTTGTAGGTATTTACAAATTAACTATAACAAAATATTTTCTTATCATTAAAATTATTTAGGTAATAATATAGGAACTTAAAACAAATAACACTAATATTGCTAACCAACACAACACAATGCAAGTTTTCCCTGTCTTATTCTAAAAGTGCGAATTATTTCATATATATCTATAAAATTTGAAAATTCTTAACTATTGGTTCTTAACTAATGGTATAAAAATTATTCGTCTCCATAGAATATTTACGACTACTGTATCTCAAAAATTAAACTTACATTAGTCTTCCGTCTTAGTCTTCCTTACTGTATAACACTTGTAATAGCTGGATTTGTTTCCGTTGAGCCTCTTCTGTTGGTAATCCCCTTAAGCCAGCTGCGATAACCATGCCAAAACCATCAAAATGATCTAATGGCCTTTGAAATTGTCCAATAGCAGCGGGTAAATGTTGTCCTACGGGAATAGAATATTTAATATGGTATATATTAGGGTATATTAGTAATTTTAATTAATATTAAAAATTATACTAAATCCAAATTCAAGAAAATATCTGCTAAGATTACAAAAATATATGGTGATATGTAAACCTCTACCAACAAAATTTCATAATTCGTCCGCCATATTGGACCCAAAATTTAAAATTTATAAGTTTTGATCATAGATTCACTATTTGCAACCTTAAAAACCTCCAGACACCGATTTTCATGGAAATTGAAACGCTATTGGCAAATTTATATTTGGGTGGCCATTTTGAATTCCGGGCATATTTCGGCGGCCATTTTGAATTTCGAAAGTGTAACATAGGAGACCTTGAAGCACCTTTGTGCAAAATTTCGAAGCCCTCGGGAAACGGGAAACTAGGCAAGAAACCGCATTTTTTAAAGTGGCACCGACATCAGCGTATCCGTTGCGGGGCGTCCCGCTCGGACCGTCAGCTAACGGATCAAAGGATAAGAAGAATTTACATGAAACCATAGATGAACCTACCCGAATAACGTTGCGGATCAAGCAGCTTATCTTCCTGCCCTGTTTCTTATAACTCCGCTGAGGTCGATTAATCATAGTCAGCGTTAATTTGTCATACCTGTTCCTACAATAACTTTCTGGAATCATTAGAAAGAAACCTGCTAGGGGCTACGTTAACGAGGATCTGTGCTTCCACAGTAATAACACTAACTCTGTCGCTCTGAATGTCACCAAATTTATACAGGCTATTAAGCTTGACTTACTCCCACATCTGGAAGATCTCTTTGTTTCCCACACAACAGCCTAGGCATTCCACCGCGAATAAAAGAACACAGCGGAGAAGTTAGCACAGTAAGAAGAGTGTGTGGTAAAGGCAAGCACCAATCAGGTAACGATCGAGATTAGAGACGTAGACGAGGTAACTTTCAAGGAGGAGGTATGCTAGGTCTGCAGATGCTGGAGCTCAGGATGGTACTGCGGAAAGCATATGGTGGCACCCAGGCGGCCACCATAAATATGCCGGTAAAATATGGAAAAAAGCGCTAGAAACGGGAAAATTCCGCATTTGATAGGTTACCTGTCGAATAAGGGAGCGGCCCTCGCCAAGGACATGCTACAACTTTAACTTTACTACTTTAATACATTGGCTTTGGACTTAGGCATCGGGCATACATCTGTAAGGGCACATCCCAGTGGAAGCACTTTCATGGCTCAATGTGGTGTTGGCAAAACACCGGCGGTCAAAACATCAAAATAGGTGAAAAAGGATCTATAGTATTATAGTAGAGGCCAGAGATCTCGAATGGCGGGTAAGTGAAATGTATACGCACAGGGACCATTACGTCATAACTTTCCGCACTGGTAGTAGAACAGAAAAGGGGCAGCAAAACCAAGATAGGGCCAGAACAAACTCGATGAAACGCTCCTCAAAGAGAGAATACTGCAGAATTCTGGGCAGATTGGATGTGGTACTGAAAGGGTCGCACGCATCATCTCGACGATGAAGCGGGCATGTGACGCCTCCACGCCAAAACGCCCAAGACATCGAACATCTGATATCGAAGAGTGTCGAAGGTTTGTTAAAATAAAAGAAGGCGCTGCCAGCCGCCACGGAAGCGAAAAGAGGGCTAGTGCGAGAGCGAGTGCATATGTGATGTGTCGGTTGTAATGCTGCAAGGCATAGTATGAGCTCTGTCCCCCCCCCCGAACAGGGTCACGGACAGCCTGTCTGCCGTAAACATAGATTAAACAGACATCCTAGAGGTAAGAAAGGAAGAAATTGTAGAAGCCAAGGGGAAAGAGTGCTGCCTAAGCAATGGAAGCGTAAAAGCGGGGTAATCTCCCAGGGGACCCGTCGACCTACAGACTGATATATCTTTTAAGCACCATGGGGAAGCTTTTCGAAAGAGTAATATACGAAGGCGGCTTATCAGAAAAGCAATTCAGTGAAAGAAAGGCTAAATCAACAACGGATGCTGGCAATATGGTGACTAGCTTAGCAAGGGCCGCGATGACTGTGCATAAGAACTGCACAGTAAAATCGTCGAGGGGTTGATAAAGCTGAATATACCGAAATATCTAGCGTTGTGACAAAATTCATTGTAGGTAGGACACTACACTGCGGGTCAGACGAGGATGTAAGGGATTACAGGATAACTTGCGGAATCCCTCAAGGCTCCGCTGTTGGTGCTCTGCGTGCATCACCATGTAATATGATGAAGTACTAGCGCTACGCCTCCCTTTGGAAGCGGTAGCGGGTTTGCCGATGATATTGGGGTGTCTGTAGTACGAAAGCGACTCGACGAAATCGAGATTTTCACGAACGAAGTGATATGGAAGGTAAAAAAGTGACCCGAGAGCGCTGGTCTGGTCTAATGCTAGCTGAGCACGAAACGTAGTAGTCCTAATCAGCAAGTGGACCAAGGTGGAAATCATAATATACTCTCGAAGATGCCGGCAATTATAAGGGACCCCAGCCAAGTGACGCCTCTTCATTATAAGAATGGTTAGCTGGAGCCTATTATACGCAACGCCAGCGTGAGCAGTGGCATTGGACAGAACGGGCAATAGGAAGAAAGTAATATCTGCGTATCGGTTAAGTGCCGTTCGAGCTTGCTGGGTATACCGTACTACGTACGATGAAGCAGCAGGCATGGTAGCAGGAATGATCCCCATTGATGTTCTTGCATTGGAGGGGAAGATATTGCACGATGCGGAATATGCAAAAGGGGACAACAAGGAAGAGCATGGAAGTCTAGTGTGCAGCCAGTCCATCGCAGCATGGCAGAGACGTTGGGACGAATCTACTAAGGGCTGATGGACCTGTAGACTCACCAAATATAGAGAAGTGGGTTATAAGGGAACATGGGGAAGTGAATTACTACCTAACGCAGTTCCTGAGTAGGCATAGAGGGTATAGGACCAACCTTGGAAGATTCACCGTTCTTTCCAGAATGCCCGGATCGTAACATGTCTAACATGTCAGGACCTAAGCAAGTCTTTTTTAAATGGCTAAGGTTGGCAGAACACAGGACTGCGCTGGAAGCTGTTGCTAGTGGGCAATTAAAACTTGAGAAAATCCTGGATCATATGATGAGATCGCAGGATTTATGGAGAATAATGTTTGCACAGCAAACAAAACTATAAGTATGCCACATGCGTCCGAGTCATTTATATTGCTGACTCAATAATAAAATATAATTACGGTCACCGCAACCACGCAACAAGTCAATAACTTACAGTGGTGTTGTGCTAATTTTTTTTTTACCGGAACGCGTATATATATAATTATATTGACAGGGCCGATCCTGGGTAGGCGGCCGCTCTGTGCGGTCTCATGTCCCAAATTTACTCACATACATACATACTAAAGTTCTTACATTAAGGGTGGGAAATGTAAAAACTACAGGGAATTTCATCTACCAATACAGAAAAAAAAACGTTCCGGACTCCGGTTCACGGTTCGGAAAAACAAGTCGGTTCGTTCCGCTTTTTGTTCCGGTTCGGGTTCGGTCCAAACCCTTGTTTATAATAATACCATGATAAATAAAAGGAAAGATGTTCCATTTCATATAAGAAAAGTGTGCACTTTCCTGATGAAAGAGCTTTCCTATTTCGTCCATTTAAGCTTCCTCCAAACGAAAGCTGCCCCCGCTAAATCATTATTTTCGGTGGCACTGTCAAGAGACTTTTTTTTTTATGTGACAGACTAGAGGCTTAGGGAAAGTCCCTTTGTACTGTCGACAATCTATTTTTTCGTATAGAGTGAGTGTCGAACAGCAGCTCTAGCCGGAAGATAGAGAGAAGAGAAGGAAGAAGTAAATGTCACAACCTAGCCGCGATATTTTTATTCCACCTACTCACAACCATTTCGCGACTCTGACATCGGGGCGTCGAGAACAACTCGCTGGAGTGTTATGCCTCCTGAAACGAGTTGAATCTCATCAACCAACCGATGACATGCGCTTGGTGGAGTGGGGAAGGACTAGGGAAGGCTATGACATGGGAATCAGGAATGTAAAGAGGGAAGAAGAAAGAAGGAAAGTTAGGTGGGAAAGGCGAAGGACCGTGGCACCGCCGGGATTCGAACCCGGGACCTCTGGGGATAGTAGTCAGGCGCCTTACCTCTAGACTACCGAGGCTCCGGTTACTTGAGTAAGTTTCATATTTGGAGAGAGTAAAACTAAATGAAAAGAAAATGTTAGGGATGGATGGGAGCATGGGAGAATGGTCGAGTTGTTTGCGTTTGCGCTTTTTTACAGGTTTTCTTATTTATGAAATATCAGCATACGTACATACATATATACGAGTATAAGAATGTTGTTTTTTCTAGGAAAATTTTATTAAAGGGATAAAATTGTTGGCGGATCTATTTGAATAAGAAAACAGCTGTTTGATTTTTGTTTGAATGACAAAAATCAATTGCACATTTGGAGGCAGTTACAATTTTGTTTTTTCAGGTCAGACTTTTCAGATAGTTTATTTTTCAGATTGGGAAATGTTTAATTTTCGTAAAGATTCAGATGAAAGTTATTGCGTTTTGCAAGATTTCAAGATGTAAAATAGTAACAAATTTAAAAATATGAAGTGGAAATTATACTTTATGGTTATTAATGGATATTCTCAATTAATAGTGCAGCTCTCTCAGCAATAGAAAAGCTCTTTCATCAGGAAAGTGCACACTTTTCTTATTTGAAATGGAACATCCTCCCTTTTATTTGTCTATGATAATACATATAAAAATTCGTCAAAAATTAGAAAAAAAATCAGCAATTCTTTTTAATTTTTTTTAATACGTCAGCCAATTCTCGTTATCAGAAATCATCTTTAGTTCCGGAACGCGTTCCTGTCCAAAAAGGAAGTACCGGAACGACGTTCCGGAGCGTTCCGGCTCGACAACACCACTGAACTTATTGATTAATGTTGCTCTAATTAATCGAGTCAATAATGTAAAAAAAATGATTAGTTGCACAAATTATAAAATATAAATTAAGCTCTTGAAAAATAAAAATTCAGTTGAGAACGAACAGCAACTCAAAGTGTTTTCTTTAACCACCAAAACTGCTACTAAATTGATTAGGTTGTGCAGTCCTAATCACCCCGTACACATAACAGTCCAGCTCATACCAGTGAGCTATACAATAATGGAAGTGGCGCTAAAGACGATTCACTGGAAGCTTAAGTATTACGAAGCTCACAAAAACAGAACAAAACAAACAAATGTGCAGAAAGATTGGCTCTCCAGTTAAAATATGGCGTAGACTTAAACGAAGAAGGTTTGGGCATGCCAAACTGAATTTTATCGGCTAGGTATATGGACCAGTGCAGGAAGTTACATAGCCGACATAATAAGATAAATATCCTCGCAATAGTGTGAGCCTTTAAACATTGTTAAAGGGCCTCAAATGAACAACTTCTGATTATTAATCACCTACAAAGTTGTGCCGAATAATGTCCTTGTTAACTATGCCTAAACTAAATATTTTTAAATTCATGCATATATTTTGTTTCATACTTTTCTCTTGAGCCTCATTAGAGTTATCCATAGGATTCTCACTGGCATGACTACTGCTCGACAAATGTTCATCAGTTTCTGCCATGTTTGTTCCAGGAAAATTTGCCATAGTTGGTTCTGCATCACTGCATTCGCATGTTGGGTTTGAACAATATCTACTACCACTGAAATTAAAAAAAAATGATTACAGTACTTTAAAGAAACAATCAATTATAACAACTCTTACTTATCACAAAAGACGAACTCATCCAAAAATTGCAGGATGTTCCAATATTTGTATTGTTTGCAATTATTGGGGTCGGCGAAAAAGTTCTTCTTTCCCCTGATATAACTCCCTCTTATATTTCGCCATTTCTTTCGCAAGTAGGGGCCGCTTAAGTTCCCGCAGAACTTACTCGCTATCTGCTCCCATGTGCTGGAGATTTGACTTTGATTTCTATAATTGGGATGTAGTTTGTCCCATAGTATTGGGTTTTCCCTTACTATTAGAATCAGATTTTCTGTAATAAAAATTAGTTTTAATTTTAAGAATATTTAAGTTTAACGAGTTTTAACCTTCAGAAAATGGGATCAAATTGAGCATTACGGCCTCCTCCATTTTAATTGTAGAGTTGGTTTCTGAAATAAAAGCCAAATTTTTATTGAATTTTTCTTTAGCAAGTAAAATACTAGTATAAGGAAAGTATTTTAAATTTGAAATAATGAAACCAAATATATGAAATATTTTAAATTAAAAAATGAAGAATTCGATCCATACACCATATACACTTATTGCAGAATCAGCTGTCTAATCTGATCTGTATTACTCTTAAAAAATGCAAGAAGAAAAGAACACTGATGTTATTATTATTGCCAAGATGTAAAGTGTCGATGGCTACATGGCAGTGGGTAGTTTTTGCTCTGCCAGTTAATGAGCTCTGTCAGGATGGACCTTCATCTTCCTACCATATATATAGATTTTCGAGGGATACCGAATCAGACCACTATTTGCGGGTCCCTTTTCGTCCCTCTGCCTAGAGTCATCTTATTGGGGTTGCAGTGGGTTGTCCCATTGCTCCCTTACTTCGACTCCCCTAGTTATCGCAAGCAGCTGATTGAAGGGAGTCTGCCTCATGTCCTCCATCCACTGGAGTCCAGTTATGGCAGCCCTTTTCCTCGCCACCGCCGGACAGTGACACACTATGTGTGTGGCCGTCTCAGGTTCCTCCAGGCACATCCGACAGGTGTCATCCTCCAGAATTCCCATTCTTTTTAGGTGATACCTGAAACATCCGTGTCCTGTAATCAGTGCCACCAACCATCTGAGGGTTCTCCTTTGCATATGCAGGATCCTTCTTCTGGCTGCGGTAATCGGCAGCGTAAGCACCATCTTAGCCTGCCTACACGTGGTCATAGCGTCCCACCGTCTCCGGTGTTCCTCAGCGACCCATTTCTCGATGTAGTTCCTTACCAACCCTCTGCCAATGGCAGAGTATGGCTCCGGTCCCCAGAATTCCGAGGTTGACCCCTGTTTTGCCAGGTTGTCAGCCTTTTCGTTCCCATCGATGCCTGTATGTCCTCTAACCCAAGCTAGCGTCACGTTGTTTTGTTGCGCACACCTGTTCAGTTTTTGGACACATTCCAACGCCAGAGACGCATTAATCTCTGTCTGGTTCATGCGCTTAATCACAGCCTGATTGTCCAATGCTATAAGGATACTTCTTCCCTGCACCTGACCCTCATTTATGTGATCCAGCGCGTGCAGCAGAGCAAGCATTTCCGCCTGGTAGACTGAGGTGTAATTCCCCAAAGCCAGAGAGCAGGTCAGATTTAAGTCCTCCGAGAAGACTCCCGCACCTGCTCTGCCGTCAATCTTGGATCCGTCCGTGAAGATATATATGTCTTCCGGTCTCCCTTCGGGGAGCGTTCCGTTCCCTATGAGGGTTTTATGATACCTTTCGGTCACCCTCATTTTTGTGATCCCTTCCATGGGCATCATGAGCTCCCTAATCCCTTTAATGCGATCCAGGATCTTCATTTGCCCATATAAGGTTCCTGACGCCTGCCATGCGGCATCCCGTCTCATCCGAATCGCTGAGGCTGCCGCAGTCTTCATCACCTGGAGGTCTAACGGCAGCAGCCCTAACAGCGCCTCCAATGCCGCGGCGGGTGTGGTGCGGAAAGCACCGCTCACACCTACGCAGGCCATTCTTTGCACCTTGTCCAAATGCCTCTTGACGGTTTTCTGTGTGGCTTTAGTCCACCAGACCACCGAGGCATAAGTTATGATGGGTCTCACCATCATGGTATATGTCCAGTATGCTAACCTTGGTGAGATACCCCACCTTAGTCCACATACTCTTTTGCACTGGTGAAGCACCCTTGTCGCCTTCTTAATCTTCTCTTCAACGTGGTATTTCCAGGTTAGTCGCGAGTCCAAGTATACACCCAGATACTTGACCATCCCAGACACCTTGATCCTCGATCCAAAAAGCATGAGGGGCTGAAAATCCAGATCTTTAATCTTCCTAGTGAAGATTATCGCGTCTGTCTTATTAGCATTTATGGTGAGGCCCTGTTCCGTACACCACTGCTCAACCACTTGGAGTGCATTCCTCATGATATCTGCCGTAGTGCTCATAAACTTGCCACGTGCCACAATCGCTACATCATCTGCATACCCAACGGTATGCACGCCCATTTCCTCTAGCCGCCTGAGCAGAGTGTCCACAGTGATGTTCCACAGGAGGGGCGATAGCACCCCGCCCTGTGGGCATCCCTTGCTGACCCTCCCTCGAAGCCGCGAGTCTCCTGTCTGAATCCTTACCGCTCTGTTTTTCAGCATGCTGTCCACCCACCTTACAATCATGGGGCTGACCTCTCGCCTCACCAGAGCGTCTTTGAGTTTGTTGAACTGTATCTTGTCGAAGGCGCCTTCGATGTCCATAATAACGGCCATCGCTATGCCTCCGGTATACAGTTCCCCCTCGGCTACTCGCACCAGTTGGTGAAGTGCCATTTCTGTAGATCTGCCAGCCTGGTAAGCGTGCTGGCTTCTACTTAAAGGGTGCCTCCTTAGCATAGTACTCTCCAGGTGGTCTGCCACCACTCTTTCCATTGTTTTCAACAGAAAGGATGTTAGGCTGACTGGCCTGGAGGACTTCGCCTCGGTGTAGTCCTTCTTGCCTGGCTTAGGGAGAAATACCACTTTGGTTTCCCTCCACACCGCCGGAATGTATCCTGTTGCTAGACAGGTAACGAATATTCCCCTAAGCCTGGGTGCAATGACATCTTTGCCCCATTGAAGCAGCGCAGGGAATATTCCGTCACGCCCCGATGTCTTGAAGGGAGAGAATGTGTCTATTGCACGTCTCACCCCTTCCTCCGTCACCACCCCGTTAGCCTCCTCTCGGTTCATCCTTGTAGCCATTCTGTTACGAATAGTCCAAGATTTACCCGAGACATAGCTGCCAGGAAAGTGAACTTCCATCAGGATCTTGTTGGTTTCCTCCAGCGTCTCTGTCATCCTCCCCGACGGGTCACGAACGAGTCCGACTTTGGAGACCGGGTCCTTGGAGATCATTTTCTGAAGTCTGCTGGCCTCAGATATGCTCTCCATGCTCGAGCAGAAGTTCCTCCACGACTCCCTTTTCCGTCGTCGCAGAGTTTGTTTCATTTCTCTTTTCTTGGCTTTGTAATTCTCCCAGGCAACCGGGTCATTGCACCTCATCGCTTGGTTGTAAGCCTTTCTGACCTCTTTCTTCAGTTTCTCCAGCTCCCTACACCACCAGGGTGTGGGATCATGGTCATCCACTGACGTAAGAGGACACGCCACTCGATAAGCGTTCTCTATCGCTGTCTGCAGGACATGCAACTGAGACTCTGCTTCTCTTGTGGTTTTCGGTGCCCTTGGCACGCGCTCCCCGAGATTCCTGCGCAACATTTCAGTATATCTAGACGTGTCCGTGTTGCGGGGAATTCTCGTTGTTCTAATTCCGTCTCCCCTGCCCGGGGTTCCGTACTCTATCTCAAATGAAATGGCTCTGTGATCTGACATAGTCGTCCGATCCATCACCTCCCAGTTGGTCAATCTTGTCAACATCCGGTTGCTGCATAGAGTTATATCTATGACTTCCCTTCGTCTAGCATCGACGAAGGTTGGTTCTACCCCTCTATTTGCAATAACTAGATTGTTGCATTCCACAAATTCGAGCAAAGCCTCTCCTCTATGGTTGTCGTTGGTGCTTCCCCACACCGTGTTGTGTGCATTTGCGTCGCAACCAACTATTAACCCTGTGCCTTTTCGCCACAGGTAATAACCAGAATTTCCAACTCCCTGGTGGGCGGAGGATCTGGCGAATCGTACGGAAGGTAGGCTGAGGCTAGAATGAAAGCCCCACTTCCAGTACCTACGCGTACTGCTGTGAGATCTGGTGTGCACAAGTGCGGCAGTAAAACCGCCTGCACTCCGTGTTTCACCAGCACACACGTCCTCACTCTTTCATTCGCATTGGGAACGTACAGAGTGTCAAAGCCCCCAGATAGTCCCCTAATCCTACCCTTGTAGATCCAGGGTTCCTGTATGAGAGCAATATCCAGCTTCATCTCACCGAAGCCTCGCGTCATCATTGCTGATGCTGCTCTGCTATGGTGTAGATTCAACTGGCAAACCTTTAATTGCCTACCTTCCTACCATACTTGTGGTACCTTTTATGGACGAATTAGGCTGGAGTGGGCCATGACAAGGAAGGCCTCAGTGTAATTAGAGAGTCCCGCTTTCGCAAGCTCCTTCCCAACAGAACGAAGGCGGACGGCGGGCAATAACGCCGCAGAGCTGCACCTAGGCAGTCACAAAGTTCGTGCTCCCATCAGAAAATTTGTAGCACCCGCTTCCATAACATATTATATTATATCATCCATATCAGGGTTAACAGTCCTATCCATCAGGGACGCAGGGAAACCAGAAGAACAAAAGACGAGTCGCAATGACCATCCTACTGGGACGTCGGGCAAACCCAGGCATCCGCCGACCTGTCCTAAGTTTCTGGATCCACCAAAATGCCAAAGCAAGGAAGGGCGGAGTGGAATTGGAAAGCCCCACGAAACACATCCGCTTCGCTTTCCAATAAACCGATGGCAGGACTGCGATCAGGAACCGTGAAAGTCCAGTTGGCGGAGATCACCATGGTACGTGGTAAGAGACTATGCTCGAACAGTCAATTCAAAGTGACAAACCAGTAAGGCCACTGCCGAGGCTGTTTAAGGGGACTGTAGTAGTACAATAGGAGAAACGAGTGGCCGCGAAGCTTTTTGACCCAATATCTCAACAAAAGAATAATAATGACACTGATCAAAGAGAATAAACTGATTAATATGAAAAATACTTCGATCCAGCATTTCTTCTGTATCCGGCAAACAATCCAGCCGATGCGGACCTTCCCCACCACGAGTGCCTTTTTAGCGCTAGCGACTGGAAGACTTAATGTGGTCGTCTGCGTACCACCATATGCCTTCCTGACGCTAACGTCCGATTACTGCACCTCCGTAAATTGCAGCTGCTCCCGGGTGGTAATCTCATCCAAATCCTTACACTCGATTAACACGCAGTTTCCGCAGGCATAATCTTTACAACACTTCCTACTTCAGGAGCTGGCGTTGTTTGTGTCGGCGTCTCCATTCGCTCTTTCACTATCTTCATGGCCTCCTCTTTTGCCTCCAAATAGTCACTTCTTTATGTGACCGTGGATCACGTGGGATATAATGCTTCTAGAAGCAATGCAATCCGAGAAGCTTTTATAATTGTACCCAGCTGTGCTCGACACCTAGGCAAGGACTCCGCCGCTCCTATCGCTCGTTCTTTCTTCCATACCACTTCCTAACCTTCCCTTCGTTGGCTCGCTTGGGTTACTTAGCAAGCTGGTGCTGCTGGACCGTATCTTTTCCATGTTATGGTCCTCCGCGGGTTTTGTGGGTTACGATCTAGCTCCCTTCGCGGACCTCCCAAAACCCTCTAGATGCTCTTGTCCACTTTTAGCGCGAAGAGCTTGCCACTGGTGACTGGCCCCTAACATTTCTTGCCAGTTTCCAGCTGTACGCCAGAGACCGCGACCTTCACCGACATCGCTACTCCGACTTTTTATCTTTATTCTTTTTTTGTATGTGATGGACTTTTTCTTACGTTGTAGAACGCATTACCCGTAGTGAGCCCGCATGTTAATTTAAAAATGCGCCCGCTATAGAGGTATGTACGCCTCCCTTACAAATATGAATATTCGTAAACGTAATCGACCATTCCAAATGCGAGTGTCGTTTTCCCAAGCGGTCCCCCAACTTAGTACTAATCATGTCCCAGCCAGGTCAAGTCAAATGCAGTTGACTAAAAGGTGATCCGTCCCCACAATGCAATGCAAAGAAGCAAGGAGAGGATAAGACCAGGAGTTGTTTTTAGTGGGGTCGAGTCCCATATAACCGGCACTGAGGAGCCTGTCAACAGTCATGAGTAGCTTTTCACCTTGGCGCATACAAAAACGAAAATTCATTGCCGTCCACGTCCTCCCGACTCCTTATAACTTGTTATAATCCTCGAACTAAGCATAATAGTAGACATTTCGAAAGACCTGTCAGGTTGACAGTTCAAAACGTAATGCCTGCGCTTAGAACGTCTACATAGGAGTGCACCAAATTCTAGGCTAATCTGAAGATTGGACATTGATCAAGCAAACAGGAAAGGAAGGATACTTAGAAGAATATTTGGTTTTGTAAAGGTTCGCCAAAAAGAATAACGTATTGGAACAAACCAAGAGGTCGAACAAATGTATAACGAAATCAATACAGTTAGACACATAAAACTGGAATGACTACGATGGTTCGGACAATTTAGGAACTTCTCAACTTCGCAAGGACTGACCAACAGAAAAAAGAATCATAAGAAGGCCAAGAAATAAATGGATCGATGATTTTCTAAAAGATACACGAAAGCTACAAACATATAACGAACGATCTGGAGAGAACTGAAAAAGCGTAGAAACGACTGGAAGAAGAGATATCAAGACATCCGAGTCCTACAAAGACTGAAGAACCATTTAAGAAGACATAAAATGGTTATTGTTCAATGCGGAATGGATTTATTTGTCACTAATACTCTTGGTGAGCATTCTTACTTATTGTGATTAAAAACAATAACTAAAGATTATCACAGCACAATAAGTCTGATATAATCTCTATCTGCCAAAAAAAAAAAAATCTTAATTCTGATTGGCTGCATATTTTCTAGTTTTCGGACCTTATCCACCGCATGATCACCTCTTCCCAACAACAGCAACAAAAAACCTACAATTAAAACTTCTCCGAACATCATTACCAACAAAAACATGTCCTCCATAAAATAAACCCTCAAACTGCGTCCAAAAATACTCAGCAATTATCCAAAATGAAAATGGCTAACCAAAAAAAAACGAAAGTAGCCCGATCAGTTTTAATAATAAAATAAATTAATCCACTTACGGTGAAAGAAATTCCCTTAAATTCGGGCAATATTCAAAGGTCACCCTTAGCCATAAGCCCGGAAAAGCATGACCAAGGAGCCAATACCATACATAAGAAAGGAAACAAAATTCCGGAACTCCTACGCCGGCCACACGGAGTTATCTAGCTCGCCGTAGGGGTCGTGGGGTGTGTGGCCGGGCCTTACCGCGGTTGGTTCACCACCTGTGACTGCCTTTTTTTTCCCCCTTTTTCTAAAAAAAATTTTCTTCTATTTTTGTTTTATTTTCCCCGCCTACTTTCTTAAAATTTCCCTTTTTACTTCCAAGTGATTTTGAACAAAATTCCCCATTTCAAGTTGATTCCAAAATAAATTGCCCACCCAAAATGAATTTTCAACCGACCGTTATATACCCTCGGGTCCACAAAGCCGACTCGCGAGGCAGTGAGGAGCCGAAAAAAACGGTCGCCGTAGGTCTAATATCTTTGGCGCCAATGTGGGACTCGACTCACGCCCTGAGAATAGGGGTCTTATGCGCTAGTGAGCCAGCCGGGCATCCAGGTAAAAGGAGTAACTCGGAACGAGGTTAGAGGAGTGCTTACGCCAACTTTTGAAAAAGTGGAGCAGTCAGTAGATTCGCTCGGAAGAATATCTGGAAGCCCCAGGATCCGGCTGAAGGCAATTCCATATTGTCCCCCTCCGGTTCCTGTAAACTTACAGACATTCTCGTCAGAACCGGTTTCCTCTCGTACCGTGGAGTCAATCTCACGCAATCCCACATTGCATGTGACTCACCCCAGTAGGACGACAGGCAACTAATTCGCCGAGGTACACCCACAGCCTGACCAAAATATAAAAAAATGACAAGGAAACCTTGAGGAACTCAACGACGTAGGTCTTTGGCATGATGTACACCTATGCTCTTACCGGCCAAATCCTCCAGCTCGTACAAGCTGGTTCCACGTTCTCCACCGAGTCGTCTCCATACGGAGTGAAAAAAAGAAAAGTTGGGCGGACGGTCGCAATCGTAATTTTGTGATGATCAGTTAATATGCCGTAAGAGCCAACAGGAAATAAAAGTTGTAAAGCCAAGACTGTCAAATCAATTCAATATGAAGGATATGGGAAAAGTTACCACTTACATAGGTATAGCCATAAACCATAATAAAAAGGCAAATAATTTAACGTTAAGTCAGGAAAAGTACATAGAATCTCGTGGGAGTAACTATAACTTAGAAATGTGTAAATTATATGAAACGCATTAGAACTAAATAACCTAGTCACCCTAACTAATGCCGGGTTAAGCAAATAAACAAATCGTAATTAAGAAATTAGTTTTAACACCGCTTCGAGAGTTACCTTCGATGAAGTTTCGGACGGTGCTGACTTATATAAGACACGTATTAGCGTGGTGATTTTGGCCGGACAATCCTCGTTTAGTGCAATACCTACTAGCGTGCAAACGCGACACATGCAGTCAATATTTTCTGGAGTTGGCTCCTGGAGTAACTGGGTCATTAGCAACCTAATATTCTGGCCAAGTTCCTTCATATGCAAACCGCCCTTCTTAAATTGTCCATATAATTCAGCAAAAAATAGAGTGATACCTCTCACCCTACGACTGTCCATGGGGCTGTGTCGCGTAATTTCATCCTGATGATATGCTAGCGTTAGCCTAAGCAAATTCCTAAAAACACTATTTTCCACTGGGTTCGTCGAGTCAATCAGTATATACAGCTTAGCTCCTATACTTCCGAAAGTCTGTTCGTCTATGGATTGGTTGAAAATAATTTCCATCACATTGCTTAACACAAAGTGATTATCCATCACATCTGCAATTATAGTACCTACTCTCGACGCCATTGTATCGAAAGATTCAGGCTTTCCTTTTAGGCAATTAACGATATTCCAAGCGTAGTTCACAGCATTATTCTCGTCTGCTGAGGGTTCACATCCCCCTAGCGTGTAAGAAGTTAAATCATGTTCTGTCTTCGGAGCGGTATGAGCGTTATTCGATGAAAGATGTGTAACGGTCGGCATGCACATTGGAGCGGATTCGCCGTTTTCTCGCATCCATAAAAGAGGAAAAAAGAAAGAAAAAAAAACCAGGTCATGCTATCCGTAAAGGAAAAAAAACTCGTTACAATTGCCGCATTTTGCCCTTGTTAGGCCACAACGCCAACGAACTTTAAGGAACCCTCGATAACATTCTCTCTTGTAAACCAACCCTTTTCCCCTTTTTGCTGGGCTCATCTTTCAATTAATTTTTATCCAGCGATTTGTTGCCCACGCTGCACTTCCCCATGGACGCACCGGACGGCGTCCCAGCCTTGACCAATCCGAAAACGCCATCTGGCCATTTCCCTGTACTGAAGAATGCTATTTGGTATGCGTGAGATAGGGAAATGAAAGGAGACAGTTATCAATTTCTTCTTCCCACAATAATTATTCGGTAATTCACCATGCTCACGCCCAACGCCTGACCAGACACAAATGCAATTTCACGAAAAAAAGAAAAAATCGGTTGCGCTAAGCAGGCCGCGACTCTGGGAGAAAAGGGCTTTGTGTAGCAGTTGGTGATCGGACGTTGCACTTGCTAGATGGAACGCACGACTCGATAGAGACCTAGCATATCTAGTGTAGACCACAAGCGCAAGGAAAAGAAAAGTTTTTTTCAAATAAAAACAACGGCCGGGACTAATGGTCGTTTCGATACATAGTGAAAATAATTTTTCTGTGGTTTTTTAGCTTTTTCAAAAAAAAAAGCTTATACAGAGGCTCTGTCCGTCTGTCCGTCTGAAGCCTACTTTCATCTCTGAAAGTACTGCAGATACAGACTTGGGAAATATCTCAAAATGTAGCTCTTGGTCAAAAGACCAAAAACTGAGAAAATGGTCCGGAAATTTCAACCAGTTTGAGTTTGCATGGATCTGGCGAATCTAGTTTGGTTGCTTTGGATATCTCCAAGGCTTTTGATAGAGTATGGCACTCAGCCTTGTTAGCTAAACTCCAAGCTATTGGAATCGACTCGCTTCTGTATAAGTGGGTTGAGAGTTTCCTTTCCGGCCGTTCAATTAAGGTATTATTGGATGGCGTCAAATCTGAATCTCACCCCATCTCTGCGGGGGTCCCCCAGGGGTCAATTTTATCACCGGCCCTTTTTCTCATCTTTATAAATGACCTACTTTCAATCCCCTCCAACCCACTTCTCAGCTTCGCTGACGACGGTACTCTACGTTACTCGTACAGCTTCGATACAAGACAGAAATGTGCCAGATCCTGTCTTGATGATCGTGAATTAATGTCCAAATCTATTAAAAATGACATCAAACTAATTCTAAATTGGGGAGAAAAGAATCGTGTCAAATTCAACCCCACCAAAACCAAGTACTGTCTTATCTCAAAAAAGAAGTTCAACACCTCACCATCCTTGACAGTGGATGACATTGAACTAAAGGCCGACCCATCCCTACACATCTTAGGCGTTACATTAGCCAAAGACTTGCGTTGGAATGATCACATATTTCAAATCGCCAAACAAGCATCCCAGTGCTTGGGATTTCTCAAGAGGTGCAAGTTCCTCCTCCAACCATTGGCCCGTGCTGTTATTTATAAATCCTACATTCGGCCTCTTCTCGAATACAACTCCCTCGTTTGGGGCGGCGCTCCAATAACCACCCTAGCATGGTTAGATAAGGTCCAAAAAAGGGCCCTCAAGTTAATTAATGACGATACCGCTTGCTCCACCATCGACCCCCTGAGCCACCGTAGGAATGTAGCAGCACTGACAAAATTTTATCGCTACTATCATAGTGACTGTTCCTCCGAGTTAAACGCTCTCCTGCCTCCACGGCAATCTTATACCCGCAACACCAGATTAGCCCACTCGTCTCATTCCCTTTACCTACAACTCCCCCTTTCACGCACTCAACAAGATATGAATTCGTTTGTAAATAGAACAACTCGACTGTGGAATAATCTCTCTCAGTCAGTATTTCCGAGCTCCTACAACATCCAAGAGTTCAAACGCAGGGTTCATCACCACCTTCTTCAATACCCCCCCGTACCTTTTAACCCTTAACCTATACCCCCCACCCCTCCCCCGTACTAAGCTTACTGCTAGACATTGCACCATGACTTGACAAATGACATGACGGACTAGTAGTACAAAGGGTGACTCCTGAGCTTAGCACTGTCACATAAAAAAAAAAAAAAAAAAAAAACCAGAAGTATATTTAACAACAAAAGTATATTAAACAACAAAAAAGAGATTTCTAATAAAGTTCATTTATCGGTAGCCTAGAGGTAAGGCTCTGGAGTCATATCCCAGGCGATCCAAGTTCAATCCCCGACCGCAAAATGGTGAAATAAAAATTTTTTTTTACTTCGGTGTAACATGTTTTAATTCTATTTCTCACTAAATTATATTATTTAATAATGATACTCAGGAGAACATAAACATTTATTTAATTAGAAGTGCAAAAAAAATCATTTTCTTGAGGTTTTATGGCTCTTCGGCGGCTTTATAAATCATTAAGAAATTTCGCGGAAATAATATAAAGTATTTATTTGTTTATATGCATATTTTATATGCTGTTCATTTTATTATAGTTTTTAGTCATGTAGGTGGTGCTGTAGACCAAAACAAAAATTTAATTTTATCGAACTTCGCTGTGGATTTGTCACAAAAAATATGTATGATTTAAACGAAACATTTGGAAGGTTTAAAACGAAAAGTAGATATCTAATTTTTACCAGGGCATATAAACGCTTACTGAAATGAATGAAAATTTATACATTTCACGAACGATGTATTTAAGACCGTCCTTATAGTCCATGAATATAAGGAAGTGATTTTTCTCAGAATTTTTAATATTTTACAAAAATTTTACAAACGATTTGCCCCCTATCTAAAAAATTTTGCAGCCCTTTGTTTAAAAGCATATTTTTAAGTTTTTATTAACTAAATTTGTATGTATCTCTTCAGAATAACAAAACAAAAGTGGGATGTTGTGCCTAGAGACTAGCCACTAATTACGCTTTTTCTTGGTATTCTTTCTATTGAATAACACTTCAGTCTGGATGACAATATATTAAGTGGAGATTGTGAAGAATTGCGAAAATATTCAAACAAATAACTCGAAAAACTAACGCATCTTTCATGGAGATGCTGCTGAAAGAATTATACAATAATTGCCCGCCAAGAATTTGAGAGAATTGATATATTTTAATTGCACCCCATCTATGACAAAGATTAGTGAACACCATCTATGGCAATATTACATTACTCTTCGTTTTACCTATGATTATCAATTCCCATAAAATATACAAAATACATTTCATAAATAATAGAAAATCTGTTGTCATAAATCAGTTGTTTACTTCCTTCTAAAGTTTATACATATCTTGCATTGGAATGTACCTTCTTATGAAAGCATGAATAAATAGGTTTATTGCCACATTACTACAAGTTAGTGTTTGGAGTAATGGGAAGGCGCTAGATCGGGGTGCGAAAGTGCCTGTTCTACATTTAAAGAAAAGTGAAGTGCGTGCATGATAATATTTTCTTTAAAAATAAAATAAAAAATAAAGTTAAATTGAAGTGTAAATAAATACAAAAGGCGCGGTAAGCTGAATTTTTAACAATAATGTATGTTTAAGTAAAATAATACACCTAATTCTGCTGTGCAAAGTGATTTTAGATTTGCCTCCAATCCATAGAACAATGTTTAGATTCGTTTTACATAATTATATAGTGTTTACATGTGTGATGTGTTTTGTTTTGTTTTTTTTTTTTTTTTTTTTCAATTTGACACTTTCGATTTATTGGCCTCGAAAGTGAGTGCGGATTTGAGACTTTGCGATTCTCAAATCTGCAACCGCGAATCTCTCTTTGACATTTTCCGTGCTTTAAAAGTGTGATCCGCAACAAATTTTCTGAGGATTTGAAACCACAAATGCGCCTAAGATAATCCGACATCGGGTATTTCATTAGCGTGTGAGTCTTCACTCCGAATTTTTGATTTAATTGAATCCGCGACTGCGAATTTGAGAATCGCAAAGTGTCAAATCCGCACTCACTTCCGCGCCGTCGGATCTGGGAATCATAATATTTTTTTTTAAATTTCCTTCGGGGATTTTATTTCATATGAAACAAGTTTTTGACATGAATACGTCTCTAAATTTGCTTCCAGAACAAAAACCGATGATAACGAAATTTATGGCATATAGTTTTTATTTGCAGCTCAAAAACTATTGTTAATATTGAATAAAGAAATATACCATGATGTGGGTGAAGAATCAAAGAATTTTATTGTTTACATTTGATTTCCTTTTTTCAAGCTATGATGATTATATTGTAGTGTTTGTTAAATACTTTGTTAAGTTTTAGATTACGCAGTCTCACAACTTATAACCTACATAAGCCTTTAACAAAAACTTTTCAAGATTAATTATATATAGCGTTGGTCAGTGTGATACTTATGAATCTCCATGGCCAAACTAGGGTGCGGTAAGCCGAATTTTTAACAATAAGACATGTATGTTTAAGTAAAATAATACACCTAATTCTGTTGTGCAAAGTGCACCACATTAGATTTTCCTCCAATCCAAAGAAAAATGTTTAGATTCGTTTTCTATAGTGTTTACATGTGTGATGTGCTTTTTTTTTTTTCAATTTGACACATTCGAATTATTGGCCTCGATTCCCAGATCCGGCGGGTCGGAAGTGAGTGCGGATCAATCTCCACTTAATATATTGTCATCCAATCTGAAGTGTTATTCAACAGAAATAATACCATGAAAAAGCGTAATTAGTGGCTAGTCGCTAGGCACAACATCCCACTAGTTTTGTTTGAATAATCATCAGTAATGTTCGAAAATTAAAGCGGAGTGAAATTTTTTAAAGGAAAAAATTAAGGGTATGGCTGGAGGACGCTAAAATGGCGACTTGCTTTCTGGAGCCACGCGGATTGGGAGCAACATTATTGGAAGCACTATCCTTCGTTGTTTAGTTTTTTGTGTTTGCAAAAAAGAATATAATAGGTAAAAGATATAAGCGGTCAGTGTCGCGAAATGGACGGCTAAGAAAAGTAACTTCCAGACGGTGAATTTTTTTTGATTTTTTTGATTACAATTGTGTACTTACACCAGTGACACGGCTTGTTTTAGTCCTTTTCTCCTTTCGTGTGTTTTGGTCCGTGGTGGCAGTAGAATTAAAACAACGGGAAACTTCAATTAAAAAAAAAGGAGTAGTTTTATTAATCGACCCTGATCGTTTCTTTGATATGCCCGAGTTCTATGGCTGGAGCAACGCTCGCGATTTGTGTGCAGAATGTTAAGCGCCCGGTACCAGTGATCAATTCACCAGCTCTATCCTAGTTGTAAGCCAGGTAAATTATTTGTAATTTTTTTGTTGGACCCAGGAAAAACTAGAAAAAAAGAGAAAAATAGATAAATGATAAAGAAAGAATAGAAAAAAATTTGTTGTCTGCAAAGAGGGTTTACGGACGATAGTTTAACGTGACAACGTCATGAGAAAACATCGATGAAATGGTTGCATCCATTATATGGATACAAAAAGGAGTGAAATGAAATATTCATTTTGATTGATAAATTAGCTTTTATTTGCACTAATGAATTCAAATATGTTTATTACTTTAATGAACAGATTATTTACAAGTAACAATGTGTAGTAACAAATTCATGTACAGCTTTTATACATGTCTGATATTTAACTTCTTGTATTCTGTGTTATTCTGTTAAGGATAGGTCGATGATAGTAAAAGTATGAAATGAATGGTAGTGTTTCAAGTGTAATGTGCCTTGAAAAAGTCAAATCGAGGGTTGTTCCTCTCAGCGTTGTTGACTTAGTAACATCGGATGTGCATTCGAGATTGTACATATCCTTCATGAATTTGAGGAATGTATCATCATTTTTCACGTTTGTGTTGAAGTCGCCTTAAAGAAGAATTGGTACATTGGTATCAACTTGCATGATCGGATGCACATACTGCCTGTTATGCACGTACGGAAAGAGTGCTTGGTGCAGCAATACACTAATGTTTGAAACACTTGCTCCAGGATGAATATACACTGCGCCAAGTACAATTTTAAACGTTGTATCAGCAGTAAAGCATGTAATTTCAGCCAAGCAGACCTCGCCTGTGTTTCTGATGAGACGACTTGTGTCCGATAATTCAACGTGGAGAACTTTGGCCGCGGATGTTGATGTTAATTTTCGATAGATTGCCACTCCACTAGCTGCGTTTGTATCAGAATCCGATCGATTATTCTGCCTGGTTATACATTCATAATTATTGATTGGAACTGGATCAAAATTGTCACGCATCCACGTTTCAGTCAATACCAAATAATCCGATCTTGGTATCACGGGATCCGTTTCAATATCGGCGAAGTGCGCAGACAAACTCTGAACATTAAGGTTTGTCACTACAGTTTGCCCAGCGTTATTACCGTCATCACAAAATTTCACTGCTTTCGAAGTGTCCACGGAGTCGAATGTGCTCGTTACGGACATCTCGCGTAGTCTGTGAGTCGTTCCCATCCCGTCCGTGTTTGAAGATAAAAGGCGCATCTTTTTCCGTGATGATGTGCAAGCCGTCTATATTCGTTACCCGACTCAGCGCCACGTACACCAACTGTTGTGGTTGCTCCGAGGAGTATTTATAAACAATAACAGTAAACGTCCCACCTTGCGACTTGTGAATGGTAATAGCACAAGCAGGAACGCAAGGAAACTGTTTTCGTTTGCATTTCATAGTTTTCGTCAGTGTGATGTTCACTATTTTCTTATACACCGGCACCCAGTTAGGAGACAGAGTGTTTGGCTTGCTTTGCTTATTGTTGACAAATTAACAAATTTAATCTAATTAAATATTGACAATTTTAATCAAATTTTTAAGATTACTACGATCAAATTTTTAAAATTATTACGGGATAACGGGACATAACGGGACAATGAGTCATCATTTTTCGTGCATGCAGCCGGCGTTCATCGTTTTAATAGACGTTGTCACGTCAAAAAAGAAGAAATTTTGGAGAGAAAAGTGTTTAAAACATAATGTTTTTTTTGTAAAGTCTTGGGATTGAAACATGGAAAAAAGTTTGTGTTGATGAATTTTATTGATAGAATATATAAATTTTTTTACTTTTAAGAAACTGTAACCTTGACCTATATTGTATATTTTTTTTGGTACACATAAATTGATCTCTTCTCTATGTACATATACCTCACTAAATGTGAAATAAGAATATAAACATACCTCTTCCGTATGGAAAAGTTTTAGCGATAAGCAATATGAGATCCTAGTCATAGAAAAAAAAAGAAGAGAAATTTTTTTGCGTTGGTTATTTAATGTAATTTTTTTATTAAGCACATGTTAAATTGAGTTTTAAGTAAAAGCTAAGAGAAAGAAATATATGCAGTAAAAAGAGAAAAGCAAAGAAAAAAAAGGAAAAGAAAAAAAATTATAAATCGCTGGCTTCGTCCAGTCATCCATAAATAATTGTCCTTGGAAGTCTTTTTTTTGTATTTTCATGCAGCATGGATTACTGGCTTGATAGGGATTACTCAAATTGTCCACGCGTGGCAGAACAAAGAAAAATAATTGCATTTTTTATGTCATAATGATCAGTAATGAGTCGAATTTTTAATTTTGTTTGCGTAAGCAAGTAAATTAATCAGATAAACATTATCAGTTAATCAGTACCGCCCCGTGCAAATAAAACAAACGTAAATAGTTCAAAGATTTTTTTGCTTCTCTCTCTTCGTGAGCGTTGTTCTTCCAATTGACCCTTAGGTTGAGTTCGGCGACATCATGAGCAGGTAGGTTAGTAAATAGGTGGACTGACGGAACATGGTGGCCGGTGGGAGGGCTGTGTGCACCACCCGCAACGTAAGTACTATCATGGTTTAAGTTTTGTTATTTCAGCATCCCAGCCCCTACCGCGAACGCCCGCATGGCTGCGACCCCTAGCCCCCTTTGCCTTCTCTCAATGGCCCCGGACAAGTCCCATATCGCCCCTTTTTTGATTTTTATTTGGTTCTTAGCGGCACGTGATCTCCGTTAGTTGATTTAAACCTGTCACCTCCCTTCATTGGCTCCCTACACGACAAACCCCCCCCCCCCCCATCCGGCGAGCTAGCTAAAGCTTCGCTAGACGTGCCCAACCAGGTGTAGTGGAGGCCGACAAATTTTCTTGGCGATATCCCCCTTCTTTGGACTTTGTCCAGCTACCCTTTCTGGTCATTAGTGACCCTTTCCCCTATCTTTTTGTAATATGTTTACGGCCTTTAAGGCAACGTGTTCCATCCAGCTTTTCTTCGAGCGTAAGCTCACCATAAACCCCCGACAGTTACAACGCCACCTGCGATCTAAGGTCTACACGAACTAATATTTTCCGATATGCTACCGAATCCTAACTCAACCTCCACGAAGATGTAGATTTTACATCGGGTGTCCCCTGGATGCTCTTGTCTATCAAGAGTAACAGACTGAGGAAGGCGAGTGTTTCGCGCCTCAATACGAAGCAAATACCGGACTGGTCCTCAAGGTTGGGGATATGGCGGCAACCTGCCATAGTAAAAACCCAACCGTCACGAATCCTCAACGCAGGCCTCGTGCAGGACGGACACAACGGCAACGACTCAGGCAACGGAATATGGAATTCGATCTTGGAACATGGAGCATCAGGACGCTCAATAGAACTGGCGCTCTGCGTTCGCTTTTATGTTCAACATCCGGAACTGCTGACATGCTGCAAGGGACCGTCAAACTTGAAGAAATGCCTTAGAGGAGGCCAAGGCTCGATTTGGGCTATAGCGCCATTGGATGGATGGATGGATGGTATTTTGCAGATCAAGGAACGGTGAGCCAAGGAAGGTCCCTCTTCTCGTAAGGGCCCGGCATTATAGAGAAGATGGGAGACAGTTTCTTTCCCATCTTCGTTGCCACGTTTTTGTTTTCGGCGTGGGGCCTAAAAGCACAGTACATAGCCTATCTCTTTTTTGTTAAGCTGAACAAGAAATTTTGAACGCTTGCATCCAAAGTTGGCCACATTTCGTGAAGGCTTCGGCACACCGCTGCTGTGGTCCATCTCAGCCCGACTTGAGCTAAGCTAATTATTCTTGCAGCCAGTTAATAGATGACCAAGAAAATTCCCATCTCTGAAGAAGAATCCCGAAAAATTTCCTCCACTAGGACCACATTAGACACCTTGAAGCATGGATCCAAAAATATCTAACTGGCCTTGTAGGTCGTTCTTTTAGGAACTATGGGAGCCCCAGAAATGTGTGGAGCGTTAAGAAGTGCTTCGCCTTCAAAAGTATTTTTAATGTAATTTTATATTGATACCACGAGCTCGGCGTAAAGGGACGATCGCCCATGGTAGACCCCCGTATCACCAATGGAAGGCTAATTCAAATCGCAGTCCATCGTTGGTAGTATATTCACGCAGGGGCAGCGCTTTCATAGGTGCAAATGGTGCACTCGCACCGGGCGCAAATTCAAAATTTAAGATTTTCGGATAGAAACAGATAGATCGGCTCAATTCTGAAATTTTGAAAGCGCCTTCTACAGCATTAGCAAGAGAGCTTTCGCAAGCAAACTCAGCCCAACAGCAAGAACGCGGATAAAGGCAGGGTGGCGCCTTCACAGGCGAAATTTCAAAAAAGGGAAGAAGAGTGTTTGTGTCTTTCCATTGTCCTTTACTACGATCAAAAAATGAACAGATGATGGGGGCGCAATATGGCATACTGCACCGGGCGCCAAAAAGCCAAACTCCGGCCCAGCCTTCACGCAGTATTATTCATAACTTCAGCATGATGGTTTACACATTAGGATTGTGGTTTTTATCGAGTTTAGATCTGCCGTATTCAGTCTGCTCCATGGATCTCGAGCAGGATGTGGTCTTGGAGTCAGTGCTCCCTGCTTGTGCCGTGTTCGAGTCATATTGATGAGTGCATAGACTTGGTTAGCTACAAAACAACGCCCTCAAATAGTGCCATCAAAATTTTATTTTTTGCTCGAAATTGTTTTTCGCATTCATTTTGGCGCACCTTAACACCTGGCGCCTAGAGCGACCGCTCCACTCCCTCTACCCCAGGGCCGGCGCTGGATACAAAACGGAATTAATACAGACAGCTGATCAGAAAAAGCGAACATGTGTCCCTTTAAAATCGAGATGCACTTCATTTTCACCTGAACACTCTCCGCTTCCACAAATTTCGTGTTAAAAGATCGCGAACGAAGCGAACCGTGTAAACAGGCACACTTTTCCTCGTCACATGTATCACTAAGAAAATTATTAATTTTGATAAAATTAAATCTTTTTTATTTTTATTCTCATCACATTAGGTCTGTTCCCGTACCTGCAGAAAGTGCAGAATTTGCAAGTTGCTTCGAATTACTTAACAGAATTCTGTTCCCGTACTTATACTGCAGCCGCCATACTCATTTCCCCACCCTGCACTAAGAAGCAGAAACTTGCAGAAGCTACAAGCTGCTGTAACCTGCTGCAGCAATTTTTTGAAATATGGAAATGTCAAAACTGGGATTAGTGTTCGTTGTAAAGCTATGTATGCTGTTCCTAAGTACGGGGCGGTCAAGAAAATGTTCCCCATATAAAGTGTATGTAAAAAACGCCTAAGTAATCGGTCAAGAAATGCTATAGGAATTTTTGCTCAAGAAATTTCTGTACCTAGAACGCTGTTCGCTCAAGAAAAATGCTAGTACTATTCTGACACATAGATGGATCCTTTTCCTAAGGCGGTTAAGAAAAAATTGGAAAGACCATTTTTTCTTGACCGAAATTGACATTACGAGATTGAACGGAAAGTAGATTTGGCGTTTTGACTAACGTGATTATTATTTGAAGTTATTATTTTAATGTGGAATTTTTGAATTGTTTTAAATTAAAATCGTGACGAATTTGGTTTTATAAATAAAAATTTGAATTCAGTTTTTTCGTTTTTATTTTAAATTTCTTCTAAGTTTACAGCTCTGCTTTGCCAAGGAACAGAACCAAAGGAAGACACGACGTAGTCTCTTAAAACACCTCTCACGTATTTTCCTATATTTGTATTTGATTTATTTTTTCCCTCTATTCTCCTTTAATAATATTTACAGTTGTTGTATCAATCCTATCGGCAAAATTTGCGCTGCAAGAAGTATATTTACTCGATGGATCGTTTAATAAATAATTGTGCAGAAAACAACATGCTCAAAAAAAATTCCCGCAATGATGTCAAACGTCAATTTTGAACACGGAAAACAATCATCGCATTACTTGTCGAAATTTTCTGTACCGGGGTCAAGAAATAATAAGAACATTTTTCTTGACCGCCGTACTTAGGAACAGCATACTTAGCTTAAACGTTAGATGTTTGTAAAGTGCTCTAAAACAGATTAAAAACAAAAGAATAATCGTTCTTCTTTTCGATTTCAGAAAAACTGCAGAATCTGCAGAAACATGTTCCTGTACTTTCTTTATTTCATCCCTACCTCTCAATAAGCAACTTGCAGTAAGTGACAGAATGCAGAAAGTATGGGAACAGACCTATTATTGCATTTCGTTCAAAATGTATCGCATATTTATATTATAATTAAGGAAAGTTAATTAATTAACAAAAGAGATTTAATTTATAATAATAAATCAGAGAAATTGAATTAAGCACAAAAATTAAAAAAAAACTGTTTTTTAATAATAAACAAATAACATTGCTAAAACTCACCACCAGATGCTACTGCGTTCGATACAAAGGAATTTTAAACTATATGAGCTTTGTTCCCGTACTTTTCCTGAAAAAATTTGTTGTCAAAAACTTAGTTGAATGGTGGGGATAATTTTGTCAAAAATTCAGAAATAAAGAAGAAGATAACATAAATGTCGATTGTCTATGTGTATGCCGCTTTTTAAGATACCCACATGCATACAAACAATTGTCAATTGACAACTTGCAAGAAATCGCAGGACCGAAAACCTCCGGCTAATTCCTGCACGAGGGGAAGTGGAAATTTCCGCGCTTTTTCTTGCTTGAGAAAGTAAACACAAATTGGGTAAACTCTTGCTCCCGCGGGATCCCACATTCGAGTTCTGGAACGAAGCTAATGAAATTAATACAGACAGCTGATCAGAAAAAGCGAACATGTGTCCCTTTAAAATCGAGATGCACTTCATTTTCACCTGAACACTCTCCGCTTCCACAAATTTCGTGTTAAAAGATCGTGAACGAAGCGAACCGTGTAAACAGGCACACTTTTCCTCGTCACATGTATCACTAAGAAAATTATTAATTTTGATAAAATTAAATCTTTTTTATTTTTATTCTCATCACATTATTGCATTTCGTTCAAAATGTATCGCATATTTATATTATAATTAAGGAAAGTTAATTAATTAACAAAAGAGATTTAATTTATAATAATAAATCAGAGAAATTGAATTAAGCACAAAAATTAAAAAAAAAACTGTTTTTTAATAATAAACAAATAACATTGCTAAAACTCACCACCAGATGCTACTGCGTTCGATACAAAGGAATTTTAAACTATATGAGCTTTGTTCCCGTACTTTTCCTGAATAAATTTGTTGGGCAAAAACTTAGTTGAATGGTGGGGATAATTTTGTCAAAAATTCAGAAATAAAGAAGAAGATAACATAAATGTCGATTGTCTATGTGTATGCCGCTTTTTAAGATACCCACATGCATACAAACAATTGTCAATTGACAACTTGCAAGAAATCGCAGGACCGAAAACCTCCGGCTAATTCCTGCAAGAGGGGAAGTGAAAATTTCTCCGCTTTTTCTGTCATGAGAAAGTAAAGAAACACAAATTGGGAAAATTTTTGCCCCGCGGGATCCCACATTTGAGTTCTGGAACAAAGCTATGATAAATACCGCGACCCGAGGCCGGAATATAATGTGCCGCTGGCGCGTGGTGCTGGCGCTGTAAAGCAAACTGTCAAAAGTAAAAAACGTAGCCCACCCGGAGTGCGGCTACAATGTGTTGCTGGCGCGTGGTGCTTGCGCTGTAGCTCACTTTTGCCAACTTTCTACTTTTGGTGCGCGCCAGCACACCAGCCAGTTGGGCATTTTGATAAATGAGGGCGTTGCAGTCAAAATTACCCCAGAAAATATGAACCATTGTAAATGGCCGTTGATTAATTAGCGTCTAATTTGAAAAACCATCTTCTATATGAAGCACCAAAAGGAGCGCCAGCGCCACATTGTAGTTCCCACTTTAAACAATTAAATTTGAAGACTTATAACTGTTATGTGCACACAGCACATTCTATGTATCATAAACTCCGCTCCACATATAATACATTCTACGTATCATAAACATCCGCTCCACATATATTTTCTTCGTCATCAAAACTTAACATCGCACCATATCGAATTTCATAATTTCATCACAACTAGAGATAAGATTCTTAGACTTAAGATTTAGCTTACCTTGATAATAAAGTTCCTAAGACTTAGATTTTATCCATTCATTCATTACCAGTTTGAACCCCTTACTAGAAACACGCGAATATTGTTCGGATTTGATTAAGTTTTCTTTAACATAAAATCTTTTATAGTTAGTTAAAAGGTTAAATCAATAATAAAGTGAATTTATCATAATAGAGATTTTATTATTTTAAACCGTGTAATTTAGTGCGGATAATCGCCCACAACATTAAGTGAAATTTCAAAGGATAGAAGTTGCACTTAGCAACTGGTGTCAGAAGTTAAATAAATATTGGAGGATCTACCTTAGAAGAAGATGAAAATAACACATTTAATACTGTGAGTAATTGTTTTGCGATATCCTAAAATCTTTTTCCCAAATTTTCCCAAGAAATTTTGTGAGATTTAAAATACATTTATATTATATAATAATTAATTATAATAATAATTCCGAAAATAAATAAAATAAATTTATACTTTTTATTGAAATTGTGTGATATGATCGGAGAATTCATTCAAATTTAAGTGAAAATTATAAATCAAAGTGAAAGTGCTTTTAACTAATTGAATAATTTTTGCCTTGCGCTCTTACGCATGCTTTAAAATTCTCGCGTACACCCACACTATATATAAATAATTTTGCAAAACAAATCATTCCAAAATGGATGAACCAATGCAGCCAAATCAAGAAGCTGAAGTTGAAGATATTGAAACTATTAATTTAGATGACGGTCTTCCCATTACATTTTTAATCCGATTTATAAAACCTTTCGACGGATCACGTGATGAATTATGTGCTTTTATTGCAGACTGCAACAAAGCATTTGCTTTGGCCACTACAAATCAAAAATATATTCTTTTAGACCAGGGGTAGGCAACGCGGCGCCCCCGATCGATTTTTAATGCGCCCTGGCTGGACTAATGTAGTCAGTTGAGTTTAGGATTGTGCATAGATTAGCAGTTTGCTAACCTTGAGCGTATCTAATAACTCGCACGCATTTTTTATTAGTGTGTGATCATATTTGAATAGACCACGCGTAGACCGTGCATTTAAAACTACCAAGTAATCCGAAATTTATTTTCTTTCAAAACCCTTCATGGCTAAATGTAAAAGAAAAAGAACATATAATTTTAACCATGAATGGGAACATCTATATTGTTTCGTTGATTACGAAGGGAAGTGTATTTGTTTGTTGTGTAATAATAGTGTTGCGATTCCCAAGAAAAGTAATATTGAACGACATTGTAAGACCGTTCATACCGATTTTGATAGTGACTATCCAATGAACTCTGAAATTAGAAGAAAAAAAAAATTATTTCTTTTAAATCTTCAATAACTAATTCACAAAGTTTTTTTTACTAAACCATTGCAACAACATTAAGCAGCAACGATCGCGTCATATAAAATATCGCATTTGCTAGCTAAGAATAAAAAACCATTTGCAGATGTTGAATTAGTGAAAGAAGCCATGTTAGAAGCTGCTGATTCACTTTTTGAAGAATTTAAAAATAAAAAGGAAATAGTTTCAGCTATAAACACGTTGCAATTATCAGCACGAACCGTTACTAAAAGAATTGACGTAATTGCGGAAAATTTGGAGGCACAATTAGCAAATGATATGGAAAATTGTATTTTCTTTTCGCTACAGATGGCTGAATTGACAGACGTGACAAATATATCACAATTAGCAATTTGCGTGAAGATGGTATTTTCTGATTTTACAACAAAAGAAGAATTCCTTAAAGTTCTGCCTTTAAAGGGAAGCACCAGTGGAGAAGATATCTTTTCTACTTTTAAAAAGTATATAACAGTTGTAAAATTACCTGTACAAAAGTTATCGTCAATTACAACAGACGGGGCACCAGCCATGACTGGTAAGAAAACAGGATTTATTGCCTTATGTAGAGAGGATTCCTTATTCCTGAAATTTATTTCTTATCATTGCCTCATACATCAGGAAATGTTATGGGCAAAAACAATCGGTTTTCAAACCGTATTTACGATAATAGCAAAAGTTATTAATTCCATAAGATCGGGAGCTATACAACACAGATTGTTTAAAAACTTTTAGAAGATGAGGACGTTCAGTTCACAGATCTTCTTTTACATACTGAAGTGAGGTGGCGGAGCAGAGGTAAAATACTTGAACGGTTTATCATGCTTTTGCCACAAATAAAGGAATTTATTGCATCAAGAGGCGAATTTTACGAGCAATTAGAAAATAAGGATTGGCTAATCGACCTCGGATTTCTGACAGATATAACAGTTGAATGAATTAAATTTTAAAATACAAAGGAAAAATCAGCATATCGTTGACATGATTAGTGCAGTAAATACATTCTAATGCAAGTTAGTGTTATTGAAATCCCATCTATTGAAAAAATCATTATCACATTTTCCAAATATAAAATATACTGTCGAGAGTTTAAATTTGAATAATGAAAATTTTACTGCTACATCATATTTAGAAACTATAGAAATATGTACATATATCCCCAATTATAAGAAATTAGCTGACACCCAAGTTTCACACTGAATTATATGTATCATTATGTATGACACCAACAAAATAAAGTTATAAAAAATCTGTTTTTTAGTGCCTATTTCTACCTTTTGATTATCTGTATAATATGCGCCCTCAGTGATTTTCAAATTTAGTATTGCGCCCTTAAGGACAAACAGGTTGCCGACCCCTGTTTTAGACTATATTATCATGCAAATCTCAGGAAAAGCTAAAGCAGCTTGCATAAATCGTACTTTTCAAACCTGGGACGAGTTGAAAAACTTTCTCAAAACTATGTACCAGGATCGTAAACATTACTCTCAATTGCTCTGCGAGCTCACTAATCTAAAACAAAACAATAACGAATCGGTGACTCAGTTTGTCTTTCGAGTTGAAACTTGTCTGAAAAGGACTATCAATGCTACTCAACAGTAAAATCCAAGTGAAACGTCACTCGAAGGAAGATTAGAATTATTAAGCGAAATTGCACTCAATCGTTTTATATACTTTTCACTATCCCATATAAGTAACGTACTTCGCGTTCGAGAATTAAAAACTCTAAACGAAGCTATTTCAATTGCAATCGCTGAAGAACAGGTGCAAAACATGTACCATTCAAGAAATAATTTTAGCAACAACTTTCATAATTCAAGAAACAATTGTAACGGTCGGCATGCACATCGGAGCGGATTCGCCGTTTTCTCGCATCCATAAAAGAGGAAAAAAAAGAAAGAAAAAAAAACCAGGTCATGCTATCCGTAAAGGAAAAAAACTCGTTACAATTGCCGCAATTTTGCCCTTGTTAGGCCACAACGCCAACGAACTTTAAGGAATCCCTCGATAACATTCTCTCTTGTAAACCAACCCTTTTCCCCTTTTTGCTGGGCTCATCTTTCAATTAATTTTTATCCAGCGATTTGTTGCCCACGCTGCACTTCCCCATGGACGCACCGGACGGCGTCCCAGCCTTGACCAATCCGAAAACGCCATCTGGCCATTTCCCTGTACTGAAGAATGCTATTTGGTATGCGTGAGATAGGGAAATGAAAGGAGACAGTTATCAATTTCTTCTTCCCACAATAATTATTCGGTAATTCACCATGCTCACGCCCAACGCCTGACCAGACACAAATGCAATTTCACGAAAAAAAGAAAAAATCGGTTGCGCTAAGCAGGCCGCGACTCTGGGAGAAAAGGGCTTTGTGTAGCAGTTGGTGATCGGACGTTGCACTTGCTAGATGGAACGCACGACTCGATAGAGACCTAGCATATCTAGTGTAGACCACAAGCGCAAGGAAAAGAAAAGTTTTTTTCAAATAAAAACAACGGCCGGGACTAATGGTCGTTTCGATACATAGTGAAAATAATTTTTCTGTGGTTTTTTAGCTTTTTCAAAAAAAAAAGCTTATTCAGAGGCTCTGTCCGTCTGTCCGTCTGAAGCCTACTTTCATCTCTGAAAGTACTGCAGATACAGACTTGGGAAATATCTCAAAATGTAGCTCTTGGTCAAAAGACCAAAAACTGAGAAAATGGTCTGGAAATTTCAACCAGAAGTATATTTAACAACAAAAAAGAGATTTCTAATAAAGTTCATTTATCGGTAGCCTAGAGGTAAGGCTCTGGAGTCATATCCCAGGCGATCCAAGTTCAATCCCCGACCGCAAAATGGTGAAATAAAAATTTTTTTTTACTTCGGTGTAACATGTTTTAATTCTATTTCTCACTAAATTATATTATTTAATAATGATACTCAGGAGAACATAAACATTTATTTAATTAGAAGTGCAAAAAAATCATTTTCTTGAGGTTTTATGGCTCTTCGGCGGCTTTATAAATCATTAAGAAATTTCGCGGAAATAATATAAAGTATTTATTTGTTTATATGCATATTTTATATGCTGTTCATTTTATTATAGTTTTTAGTCATGTAGGGGTGCTGTAGACCAAAACAAAAATTTAATTTTATCGAACTTCGCTGTGGATTTGTCACAAAAAATATGTATGATTTAAACGAAACATTTGGAAGGTTTAAAACGAAAAGTAGATATCTAATTTTTACCAGGGCATATAAACGCTTACTGAAATGAATGAAAATTTATACATTTCACGAACGATGTATTTAAGACCGTCCTTATAGTCCATGAATATAAGGAAGTGATTTTTCTCAGAATTTTTAATATTTTACAAATATTTTACAAACGATTTGCCCCCTATCTAAAAAATTTTGCAGCCCTTTGTTTAAAAGCATATTTTTAAGTTTTTATTAACTAAATTTGTATGTATCTCTTCAGAATAACAAAACAAAAGTGGGATGTTGTGCCTAGAGACTAGCCACTAATTACGCTTTTTCTTGGTATTCTTTCTATTGAATAACACTTCAGTCTGGATGACAATATATTAAGTGAAGATTGTGAAGAATTGCGAAAATATTCAAACAAATAACTCGAAAAACTAACGCATCTTTCATGGAGATGCTGCTGAAAGAATTATACAATAATTGCCCGCCAAGAATTTGAGAGAATTGATATATTTTAATTGCACCCCATCTATGACAAAGAATAGTGAACACCATCTATGGCAATATTACATTACTCTTCGTTTTACCTATGATTATCAATTTCCATAAAATATACAAAATACATTTCATAAATAATAGAAAATCTGTTGTCATAAATCAGTTGTTTACTTCCTTCTAAAGTTTATACATATCTTGCATTGGAATGTACCTTCTTATGAAAGCATGAATAAATAGGTTTATTGCCACATTACTACAAGTTAGTGTTTGGAGTAATGGGAAGGCGCTAGATCGGGGTGCGAAAGTGCCTGTTCTACATTTAAAGAAAAGTGAAGTGCGTGCATGATAATATTTTCTTTAAAAATAAAATAAAAAATAAAGTTAAATTGAAGTGTAAATAAATACAAAAGGCGCGGTAAGCTGAATTTTTAACAATAATGTATGTTTAAGTAAAATAATACACCTAATTCTGCTGTGCAAAGTGACTTTAGATTTGCCTCCAATCCATAGAACAATGTTTAGATTCGTTTTACATAATTATATAGTGTTTACATGTGTGATGTGTTTTGTTTTGTTTTTTTTTTTTTTTTTTTTTCAATTTGACACTTTCGATTTATTGGCCTCGATTCCCAGATCCAGTGGGTCGGAAGTGAGTGCGGATTTGAGACTTTGCGATTCTCAAATCTGCAACCGCGAATCTCTCTTTGACATTTTCCGTGCTTTAAAAGTGTGATCCGCAACAAATTTTCTGAGGATTTGAAACCACAAATGCGCCTAAGATAATCCGACATCGGGTATTTCATTAGCGTGTGAGTCTTCACTCCGAATTTTTGATTTAATTGAATCCGCGACTGCGAATTTGAGAATCGCAAAGTGTCAAATCCGCACTCACTTCCGCGCCGTCGGATCTGGGAATCATAATATTTTTTTTTAAATTTCCTTCGGGGATTTTATTTCATATGAAACAAGTTTTTGACATGAATACGTCTCTAAATTTGCTTCCAGAACAAAAACCGATGATAACGAAATTATGGCATATAGTTTTTATTTGCAGCTCAAAAACTATTGTTTATATTGAATAAAGAAATATACCATGACTTGGGTGAAGAATCAAAGAATTTTATTGTTTACATTTGATTTCCTTTTTTTTAAGCTATGATGATTATATTGTAGTGTTTGTTAAATACTTTGTTAAGTTTTAGATTACGCAGTCTCACAACTTATAACCTACATAAGCCTTTAACAAAAACTTTTCAAGATTAATTATATATAGCGTTGGTCAGTGTGATACTTATGAATCTCCATGGCCAAACTAGGGTGCGGTAAGCCGAATTTTTAACAATAAGACATGTATGTTTAAGTAAAATAATACACCTAATTCTGTTGTGCAAAGTGCACCACATTAGATTTTCCTCCAATCCAAAGAAAAATGTTTAGATTCGTTTTCTATAGTGTTTACATGTGTGATGTGCTTTTTTTTTCAATTTGACACATTCGAATTATTGGCCTCGATTCCCAGATCCGGCGGGTCGGAAGTGAGTGCGGATCAATCTCCACTTAATATATTGTCATCCAATCTGAAGTGTTACTCAACAGAAATAATACCATGAAAAAGCGTAATTAGTGGCTAGTCGCTAGGCACAACATCCCACTAGTTTTGTTTGAATAATCATCAGTAATGTTCGAAAATTAAAGCGGAGTGAAATTTTTTTTTAAGAAAAATTAAGGGTATGGCTGGAGGACGCTAAAATGGCGACTTGCTTTCTGGAGCCACGCGGATTGGGAGCAACATTATTGGAAGCACCATCCTTCGTTGTTTAGTTTTTTTTTGTTTGCAAAAAAAAAATATAATAGGTAAAAGATATAAGCGGTCAGTGTCGCGAAATGGACGGCTAAGAAAAGTAACTTCCAGACGGTGAATTTTTTTTGATTTTTTTTTATTACAATTGAGTACTTACACCAGTGACACGGCTTGTTTTAGTCCTTTTCTCCTTTCGTGTGTTTTGGTCCGTGGTGGCAGTAGAATTAAAACAACGGGAAACTTCAATTAAAAAAAAAAGGAGTAGTTTTATTAATCGACCCTGATCGTTTCTTTGATATGCCCGAGTTCTATGGCTGGAGCAACGCTCGCGATTTGTGTGCAGAATGTTAAGCGCCCGGTACCAGTGATCAATTCACCAGCTCTATCCTAGTTGTAAGCCAGGTAAATTATTTGTAATTTTTTTGTTGGATCCAGGAAAAACTAGAAAAAAAAGAGAAAAATAGATAAATGATAAAGAAAGAATAGAAAAAAAAGAAGAAATTTTGGAGAGAAAAGTGTTTAAAACATAATGTTTTTTTTGTAAAGTCTTGGGATTGAAACATGGAAAAAAGTTTGTGTTGATGAATTTTATTGATAGAATATATAATTTTTTTTACTTTTAAGAAACTGTAACCTTGACCTATATTGTATATTTTTTTGGTACATGTTGAGATCACTGAATTAATTTAAATTAATGAGTTTATATTTTCCCAATATTTCAATAATTGTTTTCAAGATTTTATATATATTTGTACGAACACAAAATAATCATATCATTGTAAGGGTTTAATACGAGAAAGAAATTATGTCAATTAGTACAATAATTAATATATAGTCACTAAGCCTATATATTCCTCTTAACTCAGTATAGTTAGCAATCAGTAAAATAAACCAAGTTCCATTTCCGGAATAAAAGGGAAACCGTTTCTTTTTCTCGTATTAAACCCACTTTTTATATCGCACTTGCGGGGAGAAGACGTCAGTACATTGAATTCCTTAATAAACAATAAATTGTTTGATTAAAACTAAAATAAATTTTTTATTTGATTATTTTCCCTGAGTTAATCAATCATTCATCGTTGCTTTATTTGCTCGACTCATCAAAATCTATCAACATTTTTGGTCCTTCGAGCCGGATTCTGTGCAGTAAATCAGAGCCAGTGATAGACGCATTTGCGATATAAAAGTCTTGCAACGGCATTTTTAAATGTGATCGAGCTGATAAAACCAAAGAACTCTCCATTGGATTAAATATGAAAAGGAAATATTTAAATGTGAAAGCAAGCAAATTACAATTTCCATAAAATTAATTGATAGTGAATTCGGAAATTTGCAAAGTGATGTGCGCATGTGCTCTCTGAAGGTTATAATACCGAACGGGATTTAAATCTGATTTAAGTGAAAAAAGAGAATTATCTGACAAATCAAATCCTAATGTGATATCAATCAAGTTAATCTTAACAAAATTTCATTAACAGTGAATTCAAAATTTCATAAAATAATGTGCGCATGTGCTTTCTGTGCTTTCCAAAGGTGTCGAACGGGATTTAAAATTTAAACAAAGTGAAAAGGTTAACTAACAAATAATATTCTAAAGTGATGTTAAATCAAACAAGTTAAAATTTTAACAAAAAATATCATTGATAATGAGTTCAAATTTGCTAAGAAATGTTCGCATGTGCTCTCTAAGGTGTAACAATACCTAACGGGATTTAAATTTGATCAATGTGAAAATCAATCGAATCAAACCTATAAAATCATCAAATTAATTTAAAATCTAAAATTTCATATTTGAGACGGGCATGTGCTGTGTAGAGGTGATCAAGCATAAAATTTTTAATTGAATAAGTCTTAATCGTGTATAACAATATAACAGTATAAAGCAAGTATAAAGTATAAAGCAGGGATTAAATAAAAAAAATTGATTAACGTGATACGAAATCGAATATCTGCTGTGAAAATTAACAAATTAAATTTTGTGATGAGTTTACATTTACTCAACGTGAGATATATGTACGCATTGCCTTATTAGACGCGAACCGCTTTTCTAAAATTTAATTGCCATACAATTAATTGATAGTGAAATAGAAAATTTATAGAATGATGTGCGCACGTGCTCTCAGAAGGTCATAACCGAACGGGATTTAAAATTTTATCAAAGTGAAAGGGATTAAACTAAGCAAATAAGTTTTAAAGGAATTTTTTTTCTCAACGTGAGCGTGAACTACATACAATCAACAAAGGAGCATGAAAATACTGAGACGTGGGAAATAATTAGGCATAATCATTGGCCTTTATCTTATTTATTTGATGAACACGGCCCGAACTCCCTTCTGGATTTAAGTGGGTAAGTCGATTTTATTATTTGGTTGCGGACTATTATTGGTATTAGTAACACTATTCTTATGATGGAGAACCTAGTTAAAGCCCAAGAATTAACGGCTGAAGTATTAGCAAAGGCAGTTAAAAATTATAAAAAGGATGGTAGGGAACGAAAGAAGATAAAATATTATGAAACGAAAATCGAAAGTACCAAGAACCTGTGGGTAACTTTTCAAGGAAGGCATGAACAAATTCTCGATTGCGTCGTGATTAACGAACCCACACCTTCCCAGCAACAGTACTTTGAAGGAAACGTGTATAATGACTTCGAAGAACTATATTGCGACCATTTGGCAGAGTTAGAAGAGTGTTTAGCTGTTTTGAAGGAATTAAAGAAACCTCAGTCAACCGCGCCACCCAATTCTTCAATGAAATGTAATGAAAATTCAAAACTTCCTAAGATTTCTTTGCCTGTCTTTTCTGGCGAGTATACGCAGTGGATCTCGTTTCGAAACTTATATTTATCTATGATTCATAACAAACCAAATCTGCCTAAGGCTCAAAAATTACATTACTTACGAGCAAGCTTACAGGGGGAAGCAGAACGATTGATTACTTTGCTATAACCGATGAAAATTATGATACCGCATGGGAGGTTTTGGAGAATAGATATAATAACAACAAAATGTTAGTGGGCTCTCTTTTCGAAATGTTGATTAATCAACCAACCTCGAGTGAATGACCTGAGGCTCTTAAAGGTCTTTTAGATACAACTGAGGAGAGCGTCCGGTCTTTAGTCAATCTAAACTTAGGAGATTTATGGGATGCTATCTTGGTCTTTTTGACAGCACAGAAGTTGCCCAAACTGAGTCGCCAGTTATGGGAGCAACAAGTAGCAAATAAAGGAGACCTCCCTAAGTACAATGAACTTAAGTTATTCCTCGAGACTCGATTTAGAGCGCTGGAAGCCATGCCAACGGAAACTAAATTCGCATTGAAAAGATGCTCAAATCCGCAACCTGCGAAATCTACACCTATACGATCGCAATCTTTTCTAACAGAACACAAACCCAATTGCCCTTTATGTGACAGCATTCATCCAATACGAAACTGCCCAAATTTTAAGAAATTGGATTTTAACAAGAAAAATGAACTCGTTCGTAAAATTGGGTTGTGCATAAATTGCTTAGGCAAAGGTCATCTCGCCCCTCAATGTCCCAGTACAAACTCCTGCTTTCACTGTCGTAAACGTCATCATACGCTCATGCATATTCACAATACGGCGTCTTCGAAATTTCCAATAAATGTAAACTCTAAAATTTATGAACCATCAACCTCACAAATCACCGGAGACCGCTCAGAACCCAAGGCTCCAATTAACTCCTTCCATATTACAATTCAAAAGGAAGTTTTGTTAGCTACTGCTTTGGTAACACTCCAAGGCCCGAACAAAACTACAAGAACATTTCGTGCTCTGGTTGACCCAGGTTCTCAGACTTCTTTTGTATCCGAGCGTGTTGTGCAAGCTTTAGAACTCCGCAAATACCCTACTTTGGTTAATATATTTGGTGTGGCGGAAACTAAAGTAGGAACTTCTAATACTAAAGTGTATGCTGACATTGTCATTAAATCACTCGACTATCCTGTGAAATTAGAGGCGTTAGTTTTAGAGAAACTTGCTCGTTATTTACCAGCTAAAACTATTATCACGTCGAACTGGAATCACATCTGGGGTTTAAGGTTAGCTGATCCAAGTTTTGATCGGCCAGGAAAGGTTGACATCATCCTTGGGGCGGACGTGCATGGAGAGCTGATTCTACCAGGGGTACGAAAGGGTTCAAAACAACAACCTGTGGCACAAAATACACTTCTAGGATGGGTCATATCTGGCACTATCGCTGATGATGGGCATCAAGTGCACACCGTGAACACTCTTACCTCTCTTGTAACGCAAGATCCCATTAGTCAACAACTTCAGGACTTCTGGACCGTTGAAGAAACTCCAAGCACGCAATTTTCCAAAGAAGAAGATGAAGAATGTGAACGTGTCTATCAAAAGACTCATCGACGTCTGCACGATGGAAGATATTGTGTAAGATTACCATTCATCAGTAATGATCATCAACACTCGCTAGGAAGGTCAAGAGCCGCTGCAGTCTCCAGCTTGGGAAGTTTGAAAAGGCGCTTCGCGTTCAATCCAAATTTAAAAGAGGAATATTCTAAATGTATAGAAGAATACATTCAATTAGGTCATATGCGTCTAGCTAAAACGACAGAAGAAGAAAATGCAGCCGTTTACAACAGCAAATTTTGTTATAAAAGCTATTATCTTCCCCACCACGCAGTCTTCAAAGAAAGTACATCAACCAGGCTTCGTGTAGTTTTTGACGCATCTCGGAAAAGTACTTCCACTATTTCGCTAAATGACACATTACACACAGGACCAAGACTTCAAAATGAAATGATCGGTGTTATGATGAGATGGCGCAAATTTAAATTCGTTTTAATGGCCGATATAGTTAAAATGTATCGACAAATTATGGTTCATGAAGATGACATCAATTATCAGCGAATAGTATGGAGAAATAACACTAACGAACCCATACGAGACTACTGTCTAACCACAGTGACATTCGGCGTAACTTGTGCACCTTATCTCGCCATAAGGACCCTTCACCAGTTGGCCAACGACGAGCGACCACAATTTCCGACAGCTTCGCAAGTCGTTCTTCATGATTTCTACGTGGACGATGTGCTAACAGGAGCGGAATCTATTCCTGAAGCCGTTGAACTACAACATCAACTAGATCTGTTACTTCTACGTGGTGGTTTCAAACTGAAAAAATGGCTTTCCAACGAAAGCGCAGTACTATCGGCAATTCCTACCGACGATCGAGCTATACAAAACTCCGTCGACCTGAATCTCGACAAAGGTGTGCAGTCTCTAGGGATTATCTGGTTTCCGTCTACTGATACATTTGGCTACAAAATTAATTTATCAACGGAGAAAGATGTGAGAAGCAAACGCGACCTTCTGTCAGAAATATCAAAATTGTACGATCCAATGGGCTGGATTTCTCCAGTTATTGTTTGTGCAAAATTATTAATGCAAACATTATGGATACACGGCTGTGAATGGGACGAACCTGTACCGGAGCAAGTGCGAACAAAGTGGATGGAGTTTAAGGCGCAGGCAAGTGATCTTGAACAAATTCGGATTCCTCGATGGTATGGCAAGGACTGTTCATTAAACCAATTTGAAATACACGCATTCAGTGATGCTTCCCAAAATGCCTACGCTGCTGTCGTATATTTGCGAGGAAGTATATCCGGAGGAAGTGCTACAACGAACATCATCATAGCGAAAACGAAAATAGCACCCATTAAACAAGTTACTATTCCTCGACTGGAGTTGTGTGGCGCAGTATTAGCTGCACGGTTGGTAAAATATGTCGTGAAACTCATGCAAGTATCTGATGTTGAAATTCACATGTGGACTGACTCCTCCATCGTCTTAGCATGGCTCAAAGGGCATCCGAAAAAGTGGGCGACATTCGTCGCAAATCGAACTAGTGAAATATTTTCCTTACTGGGTAATGTACCATGGCACCACGTTCCTACAGCATCTAATCCAGCTGATTTAGCGTCGAGGGGAGTATTGCCAAGTGAAATAATAAACTATACATTATGGTGGAATGGACCCCACTGGTTAACAAAGGATAGAAACCACTGGCCTCGCTCAATTGACACACCAATGACAAACCTGGAAGAAAGGAACATTACCTGCACATTTAGTACGAAAAGTGATAGAAATGTATTTTTACTCGAACTACTCAATAGATTTTCATCTTTGACCAGACTTATCCGTGTCACTGCATATTGTCTGCGAGTTCACCCAACACGTAGTAGATCGGCTCACACATGGCTAACCTCTGAAGAACTTAATAAAGCCACAAAACTTTGGCTACAATTTGATCAACAACTGCATTTCCCTACCGATTTACGCGACATTCGAAATGGAAAGCCTCTTCAAACTAAAAGCAAACTGTTAAATCTTAACCCGTTTGTTGCTCATGATGGTCTGTTGCGTGTCGGCGGACGCCTAAAACACGCGAATTTAGCATTTGATGTACTGCATCCAATTATCATTCCAAAATCAGGTCAGTTAACCACTCTCATCATTAGGCATTATCATCATATTACGTTACATGGAGGAATACAGCTGACCTTATCTATTCTAAGACAAAAGTATTGGGTACTAGACGGGAGAAACTCAGTTCGAAGGGTCATTCATTCGTGCGTAAGCTGTCATCGGTTTCGAGCTACCACACAGACACAATTAATGGGTGATCTTCCATCCCCAAGAATCAACATATCTCGTCCATTTACCCACACAGGCGTAGATTATTGTGGTCCAATAAATGTGAAAACCAGTAAAAGACGAGGAGCGCCATCGTGCAAGGGCTATATCGCACTCTTTATCTGCCTTGCTGTTAAGGCAATACATCTTGAAATGGTCAGTGACATGACCACCCAGGCATTCCTGGCAGCCTTTCATAGATTTTCGGCTAGAAGAGGATTATGTAAGAATCTTTACAGTGATTGCGGTACAAATTTTGTTGGAGCGAACTCGTACTTACGGAATATTGCTGAAAACCAAAAGGAAATCGCGGAAAAAATATCAAATGAAGGAATCCACTGGCACTTCATACCGCCACATGCACCCCACTTTGGAGGCCTGTGGGAGGCTGGGATTAAGTCCACGAAATTTCATCTTCGAAGAATTTTGGGCAATGCTGTATTGACCTTCGAAGAAATGTGTACTGTCTTATCACAAGTCGAAGCTTGCTTGAACTCGCGCCCGCTGTGTCCAATAACTACAGATCCCATGGATTTAAACGCCCTCACTCCTGGGCATTTTTTAATAGGTGATTCCCTACTCGCCCCACCACAAGAGGATTTATCGTGTATAACCCAACATCGACTGGATAGATGGCAACTTACTCAGCAATTGTTTCAACAGTTTTGGAAAAGATGGTCGACCGAGTATTTAGCAAGGCTACAGCAACGCCCCAAATGGACAGACCAACAACCCAATCTGCAGAAGGGGGATCTTGTTCTAATAAAGGATGATCGAGTAAGCCCAATGCATTGGCCCTTAGGACGAATCATGGATGTCCACCCAGGACATGATGGTCTCATCCGTGTCGCCGATGTACGCATGGAACGTAACACAATTCGGAGACCAATTACAAAGCTCTCTCGATTACCAGTGGAAACTGCGACATCATCCTCATCTCAGGAGGAGGTCGCTGAAATCTAACATTATACTAACCTTCAATTTATCAATATAATACAATTAATTAAGATATTGTCTACTTATAGAACCATAGGGCATAATCTAGCTTAACAGATCTCATCCGGGTCCGTATCAGTCATGATGTAGATGGAAATACATGGATACTACTTTCATTGCATGTGAAACAAGGAAGCCCAACACCTAGCCGCCCCGGAGGATGTTGAGATCACTGAATTAATTTAAATTAATGAGTTTATATTTTCCCAATATTTCAATAATTGTTTTCAAGATTTTATATATATTTGTACGAACACAAAATAATCATATCATTGTAAGGGTTTAATACGAGAAAGAAATTATGTCAATTAGTACAATAATTAATATATAGTCACTAAGCCTATATATTCCTCTTAACTCAGTATAGTTAGCAATCAGTAAAATAAACCAAGTTCCATTTCCGGAATAAAAGGGAAACCGTTTCTTTTTCTCGTATTAAACCCACTTTTTATATCGCACTTGCGCGGAGAAGACGTGAGTACATTGAATTCCTTAATAAACAATAAATTGTTAGATTAAAACTAAAATAAATTTTTTATTTGATTATTTTCCCTGAGTTAATCAATCATTCATCGTTGCTTTATTTGCTCGACTCATCAAAATCTATCAACAGTACACATAAATTGATCTCTTCTCTATGTACATCACTAAATGTGAAATAAGAATATAAACATACCTCTTCCGTATGGAAAAGTTTTTTAGCGATAAGCAATATGAGATCCTAGTCATAGAAAAAAAAAGAAGAGAAATTTTTTTGCGTTGGTTATTTAATGTAATTTTTTTATTAAGCACATGTTAAATTGAGTTTTAAGTAAAAGCTAAGAGAAAGAAATATATGCAGTAAACAGAGAAAAACAAAGAAAATAAAGGAAAAGGAAAAAAATTATAAATCGCTGGCTTCGTCCAGTCATCCATCTGCATAAATAGGAAGATTTAATACCAATACTTAATCAAAAACTGATTTTAAATATTTTTTGTTGTAAATAATTGTCCTTGGAAGTCTTTTGTTTTGTATTTTCATGCAGCATGGATTACTGGCTTGATAGGGATTAATCAAATTGTCCACGCGTGGCAGAACAAAGAAAAATAATTGCATTTTTTATGTCATAATGATCAGTAATGAGTCGAATTTTTAATTTTGTTTGTGTAAGAAAGTAAATTAATCAGATAAACATTATCAGTTAATCAGTACCGCCCCGTGCAAATAAAACAAACGTAAATAGTTCAAAGATTTTTTTGCTTCTCTCTCTTCGTGAGCGTTGTTCTTCCAATTGACCCTTAGGTTGAGTTCGGCGACCTCATGAGCAGGTAGGTTAGTAAATAGGTGGGCTGTTTGCACCACCCCCAACGTAAGTACTATCATGGTTTAAGTTTTGTTATTTCAGCATCCCAGCCCCTACCGCGAACGCCCGCATGACTACGACCCCTAGCCCCCTTTGCCATCTCTCAATGGCCCCGGACAGGTCCCATATCGCCCCTTTTTGATTTTTATTTGGTTCTTAGCGGCACGTGATCTCCGTTAGTTGATTTAAAACTGTCACCTCCCTTCATTGGCTCCCTACACGACGAACCCCCCCCCCCATCCGGCGAGCTAGCTAGAGCTTCGCTAGACGTGCCCAACCAGGTGTAGTGGAGGCCAACAAATTTTCTTGGCGATATCCCCCTTCTTTGGACTTTGTCTAGCCACCCTTTCTGGTCATTATTGACCCTTTCCCCTATCTTTTTGTAATATGTTTACGGCCTTTAATGCAACGTGTTCCATCCAGCTTTTCTTCGAGCGTAAGCTCACCATAAACCCCCGACAGTTACAGATGATAGCCCCCTACTCCCGATGTTAGACGTCGTGTGTTCACACCAGACCATGATGTTTGTGGTGCTAGACATCGCTTGACTGGCGGAAGGGCAGAGTTGACGGTTGCCCGTTTAGGAACAAACTCCTTAGCGAGGGGAGACAAAGAGGACAACCAATGGGGCCTTCGAAGCACCTTATGCGCGATGGGTAAGCCATAAAATGTGTGACCGCAAGAGTCGCCCATGGTTATCTAAGGTACCTATTAGCAAAAATTCCCCAAAAAAATCAACAGTGATTAGTGTGTAGTGATAAAACAATAAGTTTGTATTAGTGTATATATATTAGTGTAGGTGAGTGGTTATATGCTTTGATTTAATACTGATTTAGGAATGGTTGAGGCAGACGCCAATCCCCTCAGGGCTCCCGCGTGTCAATGTCCTCGATGGCAGTTGGTGAAAACTATGAAGCATAGTCATCACCCAGTGCCATCAAGGTCGCCGACACAGCTTCAGGTCCGCCCCGAAAGAAGGACGGAAACAAAACTCAAAATCGCATAGTCACGAAAAGAAAGGAAACTTCTTCAAAAATAAAAAAATTTGGGGGATCCGCTGTTCAACCACAACCGAGCTACCTTTCGGAAAATCAATCAGAAGGGTATGTACAGACGGAGAAAAACGAATCAGGACAAAAACAAAAATATAGAATTTAAAAAGCTGGATGGACCTTCCGAAGGAACAAGGGGCGCAGTGGCAGGCGGTATCACGCCTGATACCAGAGTCGCCGCCCCTAGAAACAGGACAAAGATGAACCACTACTTCACCTGCACGCATAGCCAAGCGACCACTCGCTTGTTAGCAAGCCGTGCAGGTCAGCATGGTTCGAAGCTACTCCAAAAAGAAGAAGTTACCGCAGAATAGAACGGGTAGGCCTAAAAGCGAAAACAAATAAAAATTCACATAGAATTTGGACAAGGATGCTGAAAAAAATTCGAAAAATCAGACAAGGACTAAGGCCTCGCGGTACTACCTTAGCCCACCGCGAGCGCTTGGTAATTGTGGTGAACCATAAACAAAAAAATCAAATGTTGTCCGTGAAGGCACAAGTGGTACTAAACACCAGAAAAAAATTTTAACCTCAAGGTCCGTGTAGGACAGTCAACGGGCTTTAAAAGCTTCGTTGGGCGCCATTTATGTAATAGCATACTGGCGCGTTAAAATATTGGGCGCCACTTATGCGAGGTATTACCCCCTTAGCCATAAGCCCGGAAAAGCATGACCAAGGAGCCAATACCATACATAAGAAAGGAAACAAAATTCCGGAACTCCTACGCCGGCCACACGGAGTTATCTAGCTCGCCGGAGGGGTCGTGGGGTGTGTGGCCGGGCCTTACCGCGGTTGGTTCACCACTTACCTGTGACTGCCTTTTTTCCCCCTTTTTCTAAAAAAAATTTTCTTCTATTTTTGTTTTATTTTCCCCGCCTACTTTCTTAAAATTTCCCTTTTTACTTCCAAGTGATTTTGAACAAAATTCCCCATTTCAAGTTGATTCCAAAATAAATTGCCCACCCAAAATGAATTTTCAACCGACCGTTATAACCTCTCACGCCGCCCCAGCTGTGTACTCCGCTCATGCCGGCCCAGCTGTCTACTTAACTCATGCCGCTCCAGCTGTCTATGCCGCTGGCACCGTGAGCGTCGGCCTACGCAACCAAAGCTGTCTCCTACTCACCAGCAGCCACCGTTGCTCATGTATCCTTCGAAGGATACGGCACCCTCTACGATAAGAGATCGATAAGTGACTTACCTGATCGATCACCACACACACACCTACATAAGTCGAATTTGTTATTGATTATTGAAGAAATAAAAAGAAACATAAAAAATCAAAACTTTTCTCTTTCATTGAACCGCCCCAGAGATAAGATCACTTCAGACTCGATCCATACCAATCTGAGGTGACAATCACTGCAGCAACAAAAAAACCAGTTCGAATCGAAAAGGGCTGGGCACCTTCCAGGTATGTCACTTTTCCTTTCTGCAATCGAGCGAAAGATAATTAATCACCGGTGGAGCTCACCTGCTCCGGTTGAAATTAGCCTGGGTTGCAGGGACACGTACCGCGATCGGAACCAGGTGAACCAGTTTCTGCCAGTGACCTTGGTGGAGAAGATTGTCGTAAAATTGCAGGGAGCCTGATGTAAGTCTTATGCAATTTTTAAGAACTGGCATAAGGCGACTGGCAGCCGGTTAGCAACAACGAGGGAATTTAAGATTCAGATCACGAACGATCGTCGTTGGAAGGTGTTTTTCGATAGAGCAGGTGAGCAATTACCATTTGTCAGGTTCTTGTCTGGTATTATATAACTGCTAGAACGAATGTGATTAGAACGGTTTCAAAGGTTTCGTGACGTCCAAGTTTTGCAAGTTAGGTCGGGGTGTCAATCCCAACTCCGTTGTTTACAGACGTATTTACTGATCGTGTCTCTTGATGCGTGTGGTCGTTGGAGATGTCTTGCTTATTTCTGTTCGCTTTCCTGCATCCTTTACAAAAAGTGCACGCCGAAGCTTGCAGGCAAGCTGTTCATAAACTTATTACCGATCTCTAGAATCTGAAAATAAGTTCTCGATCTAGGAGGGTCAGAGTGATCTTCATTTCGAGGAGCCGTTGAAGACAGGAAAGCTTGACTTCCGTTATCTTGAAGTACCTTGGATCATATAAGGCTCAAAGTTGTATTGGAGGATCCACGCCGAAGTGTAAGCAAAGATGTAAGCAAGTCTTTGGGAAAATAAAGAACTTGAAATCGCAAATAGAGCGCTGGCTATACTCAACAATGATTAGACCAGTGCTGACATACGGTTCTACCTGACAAGACTTATGACATACATAGGTTAGGTTAGGTTGAAATGGCTCCTCCTCCACTAGGAAGCAAACTTAGACACACCCTTACTATTATAATGTAGGGCAAAAAAGGGTCAGGAACACTGGTATTTTGCAGTTCCTGGTATTTTGCAGGGGGCTCAAATGGTAGCAACGGCCTCAGGTACCTTTGATGGTGCCGGTACATCAAAGAGATGAATCCTGGGTAACGCCACCTGCGATCTAAGGTCTACACGAACTAAGATTTTCCGATATGCTACCGAATCCTAACTCAACCTCCACGAAGATGTAGATTTTACATCGGGTGTCCCCTGGATGCTCTTGTCTATCAAGAGTAACAGACTGAGGAAGGCGAGTGTTTCGCGCCTCAATACGAAGCAAATACCAGACTGGTCCTCAAGGTTGGGGATATGGCGGCAACCTGCCATCGTAAAAACCCAACCGTCACGAATCCTCAAGGCTGGCCTCGTGCAGGACTGACACAACGGCAACGACTCAGGCAACGGAATATGGAATTCGATCTTGGAACATAGAGCATCAGGACGCTCAATAGAACGGGCGCTCTGCGTTCGCTTTTATGTTCAACATTCGGAAATGGAGACATGCTGCACGGGACCGTCAAACTTGGAGAAATGCCTTAGAGGAGGCCAAGGCTCGATTTGGACTATAGCGCCATTGGATGGATGGATGGATGGTATTTTGCAGATCAAGGAACGGTGAGCCAAGGAAGGTCCCTCTTCTTCTCGTAAGGGCCCGGCATTATAGAGAAGGTGGGAGACAGTTTCTTTCCCATCTTCGGTTCCACGTTTTTGTTTTCGGCGTGGGGCCTAAAAGCACAGTACATAGCCTATCTCTTTTTGTTCAGCTGAACAAGAAATTTTGAACGCGTTGCATCCAAAGTTGGCCACATTTCGTGAAGACTTCGGCACACCGCTGCTGTGGTCCATCTCAGCCCGACTTGAGCTAAGCTAATTATTCTTGCAGCCAGTTAATAGATGACCAAGAAAATTCCCATCTCTGAAGAAGAATCCCGAAAAATTTCCTCCACTAGGACCACATTCGACACCTTGAAGCATGGATCCAAAAATATCTAACTGGCCTTGTAGGTCGTTCTTTTAGGAACTATGGGAGCCCCAGAAATGTGAGGAGCGTTAAGAAGTGCTTCGCCTTCAAAAGTATTTTTAATGTAATGTTATATTGATACCACGAGCTCGGCGTAAAGGGACGATCGCCCATGGTAGACCCCCGTATCACCAATGGAAGGCTAATTCAAATCGCAGTCCATCGTTGGTAGTATATTCACGCAGGGGCAGCGCTTTCATAGGTGCAAATGGTGCACTCGCACCGGGCGCAAATTCAAAATTTAAGATTTTCGGATAGAAACAGATAGATCGGCTCAATTCTGAAATTTTGAAAGCGCCTACTACAGCATTAGCAAGAGAGCTTTCGCAAGCAAACTCAACCCAACAGCAAGAACGCGGATAAAGGCAGGGTGGCGCCTTCACAGGCGAAATTTCAAAAAAAGGGAAGAAGAGTGTTTGTGTCTTTCCATTGTCCTTTACTCCGATCAAAAAATGAACAGATGATGGGGGCGCAATATGGCATACTGCACCGGGCGCCAAAAAGCCAAACTCCGGCCCAGCCTTCACGCAGTATTATTCATAACTTCAGCATGATGGTTTACACATTAGGATTGTGGTTTTTATCGAGTTTAGATCTGCCGTATTCAGTCTGCTCCATGGATCTCGAGCAGGATGTGGTCTTGGAGTCAGTGCTCCCTGCTTGTGCCGTGTTCGAGTCATATTGATGAGTGCATAGACTTGGTTAGCTACAAAACAACGCCCTCAAGTAGTGCCATCAAAATTTTATTTTTTGCTCGAAATTGTTTTTCGCATTCATTTTGGCGCACCTTAACACCTGGCGCCTAGAGCGACCGCTCCACTCCCTCTACCCCAGGGCCGGCGCTGGATACAAAACGGAATTAATACAGACAGCTGATCAGAAAAAGCGAACATGTGTCCCTTTAAAATCGAGATGCACTTCATTTTCACCTGAACACTCTCCGCTTCCACAAATTTCGTGTTAAAAGATCGTGAACGAAGCGAACCGTGTAAACAGGCACACTTTTCCTCGTCACATGTATCATTAAGAAAATTATTAATTTTGATAAAATTAAATCTTTTTTATTTTTATTCTCATCACATTAGGTCTGTTCCCGTACCTGCAGAAAGTGCAGAATTTGCAAGTTGCTTCGAATTACTTAACAGAATTCTGTTCCCGTACTTATACTGCAGCCGCCATACTCATTTCCCCACCCTGCAGTAAGAAGCAGAAACTTGCAGAAGCTACAAGCTGCTGTAACCTGCTGCAGCAATTTTTTGAAATATGGAAATGTCAAAACTGGGATTGCCGTGTTCGTTGTAAAGCTATGTATGCTGTTCCTAAGTACGGGGCGGTCAAGAAAATGTTCCCCATATAAAGTGTATGTAAAAAACGCCTAAGTAATCGGTCAAGAAATGCTATAGGAATTTTTGCTCAAGAAATTTCTGTACCTAGTACGCTGTTCGCTCAAGAAAAATGCTAGTACTATTCTGACACATAGATGGATCCTTTTCCTAAGGCGGTTAAGAAAAAATTGGAAAGACCATTTTTTCTTGACCGAAATTGACATTACGAGATTGAACGGAAAGTAGATTTGGCGTTTTGACTAACGTGATTATTATTTGAAGTTATTATTTTAATGTGGAATTTTTGAATTGTTTTAAATTAAAATCGTGACGAATTTGGTTTTATAAATAAAAATTTGAATTCAGTTTTTTCGTTTTTATTTTAAATTTCTTCTAAGTTTACAGCTCTGCTTTGCCAAGGAACAGAACCAAAGGAAGACACGACGTAGTCTCTTAAAACACCTCTCACGTATTTTCCTATATTTGTATTTGATTTATTTTTTCCCTCTATTCTCCTTTAATAATATTTCCAGTTGTTGTATCAATCCTATCGGCAAAATTTGCGCTGCAAGAAGTATATTTACTCGATGGATCGTTTAATAAATAATTGTGCAGAAAACAACATGCTCAAAAAAAATTCCCGCAATGATGTCAAACGTCAATTTTGAACACGGAAAACAATCATCGCATTACTTGTCGAAATTTTCTGTACCGGGGTCAAGAAATAATAAGAGCATTTTTCTTGACCGCCGTACTTAGGAACAGCATACATAGCTTAAACGTTAGATGTTTGTAAAGTGCTCTAAAACAGATTAAAAACAAAAGAATAATCGTTCTTCTTTTCGATTTCAGAAAAACTGCAGAATCTGCAGAAACATGTTCCTGTACTTTCTTTATTTCATCCCTACCTCTCAATAAGCAACTTGCAGTAAGTGACAGAATGCAGAAAGTATGGGAACAGACCTATTATTGCATTTCGTTCAAAATGTATCGCATATTTATATTATAATTAAGGAAAGTTAATTAATTAACAAAAGAGATTTAATTTATAATAATAAATCAGAGAAATTGAATTAAGCACAAAAATTAAAAAAAAAAACTGTTTTTTAATAATAAACAAATAACATTGCTAAAACTCACCACCAGATGCTACTGCGTTCGATATAAAGGAATTTTAAACTATATGAGCTTTGTTCCCGTACTTTTCCTGAAAAAATTTGTTGGGCAAAAACTTAGTTGAATGGTGGGGATAATTTTGTCAAAAATTCAGAAATAAAGAAGAAGATAACATAAATGTCGATTGTCTATGTGTATGCCGCTTTTTAAGATACCCACATGCATACAAACAATTGTCAATTGACAACTTGCAAGAAATCGCAGGACCGAAAACCTCCGGCTAATTCCTGCAAGAGGGGAAGGGGAAATTTCCGCGCTTTTTCTTGCTTGAGAAAGTAAACACAAATTGGGTAAACTCTTGCTCCCGCGGGATCCCACATTCGAGTTCTGGAACGAAGCTAATGAAATTAATACAGACAGCTGATCAGAAAAAGCGAACATGTGTCCCTTTAAAATCGAGATGCACTTCATTTTCACCTGAACACTCTCCGCTTCCACAAATTTCGTGTTAAAAGATCGCGAACGAAGCGAACCGTGTAAACAGGCACATTTTTCCTCTTCATATGTATCACTAAGAAAATTATTAATTTTGATAAAATTAAATCTTTTTTATTTTTATTCTCATCACATTATTGCATTTCGTTCAAAATGTATCGCATATTTATATTATAATTAAGGAAAGTTAATTAATTAACAAAAGAGATTTAATTTATAATAATAAATCAGAGAAATTGAATTAAGCACAAAAATTTAAAGCCTAGTATCCTGTTCGTGCGGAATTCAGACCCGTAAATGAACTTTGTACTCTAGAAGAAAGATGACGTTTTCTCTGAGTGGAGACTTCACGTTTCATTTTCCGCAGGACACTTAGCCCAAGAAATATATTTTCTATTTTCATGAGCCGAAATTTTGACGTTTATTGTTATTTTTCGAAGGCATACGGGATTGAAAAGTGCAACATTAGCAAATGAACACGTCAAATACAAATAATTTTATTATAATTTATGTTTTTTACATAAAATCTTCTCTTGATTTATTTTACTTTCTTTTAATTTAAAATGCTTGCGCAATTTATAAGTACGAGGATATATGTACAGAACATGTATTTTTGATAAAATTCTCTATCAATTTTCTTTTTTCCAAATAATAGAATTACTCGATATGCAGGCAATTTTCTGAACTTATTTATTTTGTTTTAATACCGCAGAAGCGCAATAAAGGACAGTGCAATAATTAATTTGAAATTGTCCTACTGTCAGGTCTACATTGTCTACATAAGTCTCCCAGCTAAGCGGAATTCAGACTAGTTATATGGATTCTCTACAGAGCGGAATTCCGCACGAACTTTTTTAATAATAAACAAATAACATTGCTAAAACTCACCACCAGATGCTACTGCGTTCGATACAAAGGAATTTTAAACTATATGAGCTTTGTTCGCGTACTTTTCCTGAAAAAATTGGTTGGGCAAAAACTTAGTTGAATGGTGGGGATAATTTTGTCAAAAATTCAGAAATAAAGAAGAAGATAACATAAATGTCGATTGTCTATGTGTATGCCGCTTTTTAAGATACCCACATGCATACAAACAATTGTCAATTGACAACTTGCAAGAAATCGCAGGACCGAAAACCTCCGGCTAATTCCTGCAAGAGGGGAAGTGAAAATTTCTCCGCTTTTTCTGTCATGAGAAAGTAAAGAAACACAAATTGGGAAAATTTTTGTCCCGCGGGATCCCACATTTGAGTTCTGGAACAAAGCTATGATAAATACCGCGACCCGAGGCCGGAATATAATGTGCCGCTGGCGCGTGGTGCTGGCGCTGTAAAGCAAACTGTCAAAAGTAAAAAACGTAGCCCACCCGGAGTGCGGCTACAATGTGTTGCTGGCGCGTGGTGCTTGCGCTGTAGCTCACATAGACTGTACACTATGTTTTAATCTAAGTATATGTATACCTAGTTTAAGTGTGCCTTGTTTGGCGAATAAATAAATAAATAAATAAATAAATAATTTTGCAAAACAAATCATTCCAAAATGGATGAACCAATGCAGCCAAATCAAGAAGCTGAAGTTGAAGATAACTATTAATTTAGATGACGGTCTTCCCATTACATTTTTAATCCGATTTATAAAACCTTTCGACGGATCACGTGATGAATTATGTGCTTTTATTGCAGACTGCAACAAAGCATTTGCTTTGGCCACTACAAATCAAAAATATATTCTTTTAGACCAGGGGTAGGCAACGCGGCGCCCCCGATCGATTTTTAATGCGCCCTGGCTGGACTAATGTAGTCAGTTGAGTTTAGGATTGTGCATAGATTAGCAGTTTGCTAACCTTGAGCGTATCTAATAACTCGCACGCATTTTTTATTAGTGTGTGATCATATTTGAATAGACCACGCGTAGACCGTGCATTTAAAACTACCAAGTAATCCGAAATTTATTTTCTTTCAAAACCCTTCATGGCTAAATGTAAAAGAAAAAGAACATATAATTTTAACCATGAATGGGAACATCTATATTGTTTCGTTGATTACGAAGGGAAGTGTATTTGTTTGTTGTGTAATAATAGTGTTGCGATTCCCAAGAAAAGTAATATTGAACGACATTGTAAGACCGTTCATACCGATTTTGATAGTGACTATCCAATGAACTCTGAAATTAGAAGAAAAAAAAAATTATTTCTTTTAAATCTTCAATAACTAATTCACAAAGTTTTTTTTACTAAACCATTGCAACAACATTAAGCAGCAACGATCGCGTCATATAAAATATCGCATTTGCTAGCTAAGAATAAAAAACCATTTGCAGATGTTGAATTAGTGAAAGAAGCCATGTTAGAAGCTGCTGATTCACTTTTTGAAGAATTTAAAAATAAAAAGGAAATAGTTTCAGCTATAAACACGTTGCAATTATCAGCACGAACCGTTACTAAAAGAATTGACGTAATTGCGGAAAATTTGGAGGCACAATTAGCAAATGATATGGAAAATTGTATTTTCTTTTCGCTACAGATGGCTGAATTGACAGACGTGACAAATATATCACAATTAGCAATTTGCGTGAAGATGGTATTTTCTGATTTTACAACAAAAGAAGAATTCCTTAAAGTTCTGCCTTTAAAGGGAAGCACCAGTGGAGAAGATATCTTTTCTACTTTTAAAAAGTATATAACAGTTGTAAAATTACCTGTACAAAAGTTATCGTCAATTACAACAGACGGGGCACCAGCCATGACTGGTAAGAAAACAGGATTTATTGCCTTATGTAGAGAGGATTCCTTATTCCTGAAATTTATTTCTTATCATTGCCTCATACATCAGGAAATGTTATGGGCAAAAACAATCGGTTTTCAAACCGTATTTACGATAATAGCAAAAGTTATTAATTCCATAAGATCGGGAGCTATACAACACAGATTGTTTAAAAACTTTTAGAAGATGAGGACGTTCAGTTCACAGATCTTCTTTTACATACTGAAGTGAGGTGGCGGAGCAGAGGTAAAATACTTGAACGGTTTATCATGCTTTTGCCACAAATAAAGGAATTTATTGCATCAAGAGGCGAATTTTACGAGCAATTAGAAAATAAGGATTGGCTAATCGACCTCGGATTTCTGACAGATATAACAGTTGAATGAATTAAATTTTAAAATACAAAGGAAAAATCAGCATATCGTTGACATGATTAGTGCAGTAAATACATTCTAATGCAAGTTAGTGTTATTGAAATCCCATCTATTGAAAAAATCATTATCACATTTTCCAAATATAAAATATACTGTCGAGAGTTTAAATTTGAATAATGAAAATTTTACTGCTACATCATATTTAGAAACTATAGAAATATGTACATATATCCCTAATTATAAGAAATTAGCTGACACCCAAGTTTCACACTGAATTATATGTATCATTATGTATGACACCAACAAAATAAAGTTATAAAAAATCTGTTTTTTAGTGCCTATTTCTACCTTTTGATTATCTGTATAATATGCGCCCTCAGTGATTTTCAAATTTAGTATTGCGCCCTTAAGGACAAACAGGTTGCCGACCCCTGTTTTAGACTATATTATCATGCAAATCTCAGGAAAAGCTAAAGCAGCTTGCATAAATCGTACTTTTCAAACCTGGGACGAGTTGAAAAACTTTCTCAAAACTATGTACCAGGATCGTAAACATTACTCTCAATTGCTCTGCGAGCTCACTAATCGAAAACAAAACAATAACGAATCGGTGACTCAGTTTGTCTTTCGAGTTGAAACTTGTCTGAAAAGGACTATCAATGCTACTCAACAGTAAAATCCAAGTGAAACGTCACTCGAAGGAAGATTAAAATTATTAAGCGAAATTGCACTCAATCGTTTTATATACTTTTCACTATCGCATATAAGTAACGTACTTCGCGTTCGAGAATTAAAAACTCTAAACGAAGCTATTTCAATTGCAATCGCTGAAGAACAGGTGCAAAACATGTACCATTCAAGAAATAATTTTAGCAACAACTTTCATAATTCAAGAAACAATTGTAACGGTCGGCATGCACATCGGAGCGGATTCGCCGTTTTCTCGCATCCATAAAAGAGGAAAAAAAAAGAAAGAAAAAAAAACCAGGTCATGCTATCCGTAAAGGAAAAAAAACTCGTTACAATTGCCGCAATTTTGCCCTTGTTAGGCCACAACGCCAACGAACTTTAAGGAACCCTCGATAACATTCTCTCTTGTAAACCAACCCCTTCCCCTTTTTGCTGGGCTCATCTTTCAATTAATTTTTATCCAGCGATTTGTTGCCCACGCTGCACTTCCCCATGGACGCACCGGACGGCGTCCCAGCCTTGACCAATCCGAAAACGCCATCTGGCCATTTCCCTGTACTGAAGAATGCTATTTGGTATGCGTGAGATAGGGAAATGAAAGGAGACAGTAATCAATTTCTTCTTCCCACAATAATTATTCGGTAATTCACCATACTCACGCCCAACGCCTGACCAGACACAAATGCAATTTCACCAAAAAAAGAAAAAATCGGTTGCGCTAAGCAGGCCGCGCCGCGACTCTGGGAGAAAAGGGCTTTGTGTAGCAGTTGGTGATCGGACGTTGTACTTGCTAGATGGAGCGCACGACTCGATAGAGACCTAGCATATCTAGTGTAGACCACAAGCGCAAGGAAAAGAAAAGTTTTTTTTCAAATAAAAACAACGGCCGGGACTAATGGTCGTTTCGATACATAGTGAAAATAATTTTTCTGTGGTTTTTTTGTCTGAATAATCATCAGTAATGTTCGAAAATTAAAGCGGAGTGAAATTTTTTAAAGAAAAAAATTAAGGGTATGGCTGGAGGACGCTAAAATGGCGACTTGCTTTCTGGAGCCACGCGGATTGGGAGCAACATTATTGGAAGCACCATCCTTCGTTGTTTAGTTTTTTTTGTTTGCAAAAAAAAAATAATATAGGTAAAAGATAGGGTCAGTGTCGCGAAATGGACGGCTAAGAAAAGTAACTTCCAGACGGTGAATTTTTTTTGATTTTTTTTATTACAATTGTGTACTTACACCAGTGACACGGCTTGTTTTAGTCCTTTTCTCCTTTCGTGTGTTTTGGTCCGTGGTGGCAGTAGAATTAAAACAACGGGAAACTTCAATTAAAAAAAAGGAGTAGTTTTATTAATCGACCCTGATCGTTTCTTTGATATGCCCGGGTTCTATGGCTGGAGCAACGCTCGCGATTTGTGTGCAGAATGTTAAGCGCCCGGTACCAGTGATCAATTCACCAGCTCTATCCTAGTTGTAAGCCAGGTAAATTATTTGTAATTTTTTTGTTGGACCCAGGAAAAACTAGAAAAAAAAGAGAAAAATAGATAAATGATAAAGAAAGAATAGAAAAAAAAGAAGAAATTTTGGAGAGAAAAGTGTTTAAAACATAATGTTTTTTTGTAAAGTCTTGGGATTGAAACATGGAAAAAAGTTTGTGTTGATGAATTTTATTGATAGAATATATAAATTTTTTTACTTTTAAGAAACTGTAACCTTGACCTATATTGTATATTTTTTTTGGTACACATAAATTGATCTCTTCTCTATGTACATATACCTCACTAAATGTGAAATAAGAATATAAACATACCTCTTCCGTATGGAAAAGTTTTAGCGATAAGCAATATGAGATCCTAGTCATAGAAAAAAAAGAAGAGAAATTTTTTTGCGTTGGTTATTTAATGTAATATTTTTATTAAGCACATGTTAAATTGAGTTTTAAGTAAAAGCTAAGAGAAAGAAATATATGCAGTAAACAGAGAAAAACAAAGAAAAAAAAGGAAAAGAAAAAAAATTATAAATCGCTGGCTTCGTCCAGTCATCCATCTGCATAAATAGGAAGATTTAATACCAATACTTAATCAAAAACTGATTTTAAATATTTTTTGTTGTAAATAATTGTCCTTGGAAGTCTTTTGTTTTGTATTTTCATGCAGCATGGATTACTGGCTTGATAGGGATTACTCAAATTGTCCACGCGTGGCAGAACAAAGAAAAATAATTGCATTTTTTATGTCATAATGATCAGTAATGAGTCGAATTTTTAATTTTGTTTGTGTAAGAAAGTAAATTAATCAGATAAACATTATCAGTTAATCAGTACCGCCCCGTGCAAATAAAACAAACGTAAATAGTTCAAAGATTTTTTTTCTTCTCTCTCTTCGTGAGCGTTGTTCTTCCAATTGACCCTTAGGTTGAGTTCGGCGACCTCATGAGCAGGTAGGTTAGTAAATAGGTGGACTGACGGAACATGGTGGCCGGTGGGAGGGCTGTTTGCACCACCCCCAACGTAAGTACTATCATGGTTTAAGTTTTGTTATTTCAGCATCCCAGCCCCTACCGCGAACGCCCGCATGGCTACGACCCCTAGCCCCCTTTGCCATCTCTCAATGGCCCCGGACAGGTCCCATATCGCCCCTTTTTGATTTTTATTTGGTTCTTAGAGGCACGTGATCTCCGTTAGTTGATTTAAAACGGTCACCTCCCTTCATTGGCTCCCTACACGACGAACCCCCCCCATCCGGCGAGCTAGCTAGAGCTTCGCTAGACGTGCCCAACCAGGTGTAGTGGAGGCCAACAAATTTTCTTGGCGATATCCCCCTTCTTTGGACTTTGTCTAGCCACCCTTTCTGGTCATTAGTGACCCTTTCCCCTATCTTTTTGTAATATGTTTACGGCCTTTAAGGCAACGTGTTCCATCCAGCTTTTCTTCGAGCGTAAGCTCACCATAAACCCCCGACAGTTACAGATGATAGCCCCCTACTCCCGATGTTAGACGTCGTGTGTTCACACCAGACCATGATGTTTGTGGTGCTAGACATCGCTTGACTGGCGGAAGGGCAGAGTTGACGGTTGCCCGTTTAGGAACAAACTCCTTAGCGAGGGGAGACAAAGAGGACAACCAATGGGGCCTTCGAAGCACCTTATGCGCGATGGGTAAGCCATAAAATGTGTGACCGCAAGAGTCGCCCATGGTTATCTAAGGTACCTATTAGCAAAAATTCCCCAAAAAAATCAACAGTGATTAGTGTGTAGTGATAAAACAATAAGTTTGTATTAGTGTATATATATTAGTGTAGGTGAGTGGTTATATGCTTTGATTTAATACTGATTTAGGAATGGTTGAGGCAGACGCCAATCCCCTCAGGGCTCCCGCATGTCAATGTCCTCGATGGCAGTTGGTGAAAACTATGAAGCATAGTCATCACCCAGTGCCATCAAGGTCGCCGACACAGCTTCAGGTCCGCCCCGAAAGAAGGACGGAAACAAAACTCAAAATCGCATCACGAAAAGAAAGGAAACTTCTTCAAAAATAAAAAAATTTGGGGGATCCGCTGTTCAACCACAACCGAGCTACCTTTCGGAAAATCAATCAGAAGGGTATGTACAGACGGAGAAAAACGAATCAGGACAAAAACAAAAATATAGAATTTAAAAAGCTGGATGGACCTTCCGAAGGAACAAGGGGCGCAGTGGCAGGCGGTATCACGCCTGATACCAAAGACGGTTAAGCCCTTGTCCCAACTTCAACGTCCACCAGGAAAATTAAAAGAAGATCCTGTTCACGGACCGACGCAGTGGCAGGTGGTATCACGCCGCCCCTAGAAACAGGACAAAGATGAACCACTACTTCACCTGCACGCATAGCCAAGCGACCACTCGCTTGTTAGCAAGCCGTGCAGGTCAGCATGGTTCGAAGCTACTCCAAAAAGAAGAAGTTACCGCAGAATAGAACGGGTAGGCCTAAAAGCGAAAACAAATAAAAATTCACATAGAATTTGGACAAGGATGCTGAAAAAAATTCGAAAAATCAGACAAGGACTAAGGCCTCGCGGTACTACCTTAGCCCACAGCGAGCGCTTGGTAATTGTGGTGAACCATAAACAAAAAAATCAAATGTTGTCCGTGAAGGCACAAGTGGTACTAAACACCAGAAAAAAAATTTTAACCTCAAGGTCCGTGTAGGACAGTCAACGGGCTTTAAAAGCTTCGTTGGGCGCCATTTATGTAATAGCATACTGGCGCGTTAAAATATTGGGCGCCACTTATGCGAGGTATTACCCCCTTAGCCATAAGCCCGGAAAAGCATGACCAAGGAGCCAATACCATACATAAGAAAGGAAACAAAATTCCGGAACTCCTACGCCGGCCACACGGAGTTATCTAGCTCGCCGGAGGGGTCGTGGGGTGTGTGGCCGGGCCTTACCGCGGTTGGTTCACCACTTACCTGTGACTGCCTTTTTTTCCCCTTTTTCTAAAAAAAATTTTCTTCTATTTTTGTTTTATTTTCCCCGCCTACTTTCTTAAAATTTCCCTTTTTACTTCCAAGTGATTTTGAACAAAATTCCCCATTACAAGTTGATTCCAAAATAAATTGCCCACCCAAAATGAATTTTCAACCGACCGTTATAACCTCTCACGCCGCCCCAGCTGTGTACTCCGCTCATGCCGGCCCAGCTGTCTACTTAACTCATGCCGCTCCAGCTGTCTATGCCGCTCACGGTGCCCCAACATCGGCCTACGCAACCAAAGCTGTCTCCTACTCACCAGCAGCCACCGTTGCTCATGTATCCTTCGAAGGATACGGCACCCACTACGGATGGTAAGTGACTTACCTGATCGATCACCACACACACACCTACATAAATCGAATTTGTTATTGATTATTGAAGAAATAAAAAAAAACATAAAAAATCAAAACTTTTCTCTTTCATTGAACTGCCCCAGAGATAAGATCACTTCAGACTCGATCCATACCAATCTGAGGTGACAATCACTGCAGCAACAAAAAAACCAGTTCGAATCGAAAAGGGCTGGGCACCTTCCAGGTATGTCACTTTTCCTTTCTGCAATCGAGCGAAAGATAATTAATCACCGGTGGAGCTCACCTGCTCCGGTTGAAATTAGCCTGGGTTGCAGGGACACGTACCGCGATCGGAACCAGGTGAACCAGTTTCTGCCAGTGACCTTGGTGGAGAAGATTGTCGTAAAATTGCAGGGAGCCTGATGTAAGTCTTATGCAATTTTTAAGAACTGGCATAAGGCGACTGGCAGCCGGTTAGCAACAACGAGGGAATTTAAAATTCAGATCACGAACGATCGTCGTTGGAAGGTGTTTTTCGATAGAGCAGGTGAGCAATTACCATTTGTCAGGTTCTTGTCTGGTATTATATAACTGCTAGAACGAATGTGATTAGAACGGTTTCAAAGGTTTCGTGACATCCACGTTTTGCAAGTTAGGTCGGGGTGTCAATCCCAACTACATTGCTTACAGACGTATTTACTGATCGTGTCTCTTGATGCGTGTGGTCGTTGGAGATGTTTTGCTTATTTCTGTTCGCTTTCCTGCATCCTTTACAAAAAGTGCACGCCGAAGCTTGCAGACAAGCTGTTCATAAACTTATTACCGATCTCTAGAATCTGAAAATAAGTTCTCGATCTAGGAGGGTCAGAGTGATCTTCATTTCGACGAGCCGTTGAAGACAGGAAAGCTTGACTTCCGTTATCTTGAAGTACCTTGGATCATATAAGGCTCAAAGTTGTATTGGAGGATCCACGCCGAAGTGTAAGCAAAGATGTAAGCAAGTCTTTGGGAAAATAAAGAACTTGAAATCGCAAATAGAGCGCTGGCTATACTCAACAATGATTAGACCAGTGCTGACATACGGTTCTACCTGACAAGACTTATGACATACATAGGTTAGGTTAGGTTGAAATGGCTCCTCCTCCACTAGGAAGCCCACTTAGACACACCCTTACCATTCTAGTGTAGGGCAAAAAAGGGTCAAGAACACTGGTATTTTGCAGTTCCTGGTATTTTGCAGGGGGCTCAAATGGTAGCAACGGCCTCAGGTACCTCAGGTGCCGGTACATCAAAGAGATAAATCCTGGGTAACGCCACCTGCGATCTAAGGTCTACACGAACTAATATTTTCCGATATGCTACCGAATCCTAACTCAACCTCCACGAAGATGTAGATTTTACATCGGGTGTCCCCTGGATGCTCTTGTCTATCAAGAGTAACAGACTGAGGAAGGCGAGTGTTTCGCGCCTCAATACGAAGCAAATACCGGACTGGTCCTCAAGGTTGGGGATATGGCGGCAACCTGCCATCGTCAAAACCCAACCGTCACGAATCCTCAAGGCAGGCCTCGTGCAGGACGGACACAACGGCAACGACTCAGGCAACGGAATATGGAATTCGATCTTGGAACATGGAGCATCAGGACGCTCAATAGAACTGGCGCTCTGCGTTCGCTTTTATATTCAACATCCGGAGCTGCTGACATGCTGCAAGGGACCGTCAAACTTGGAGAAATGCCTTAGAGGAGGCCAAGGCTCGATTTGGGCTATAGCGCCATTGGATGGATGGATGGATGGTATTTTGCAGATCAAGGAACGGTGAGCCAAGGAAGGTCCCTCTTCTCGTAAGGGCCCGGCATTATAGAGAAGATGGGAGACAGTTTCTTTCCCATCTTCGTTGCCACGTTTTTGTTTTCGGCGTGGGGCCTAAAAGCACAGTACATAGCCTATCTCTTTTTTGTTAAGCTGAACAAGAAATTTTGAACGCTTGCATCCAAAGTTGGCCACATTTCGTGAAGACTTCGGCACACCGCTGCTGTGGTCCATCTCAGCCCGACTTGAGCTAAGCTAATTATTCTTGCAGCCAGTTAATAGATGACCAAGAAAATTCCCATCTCTGAAGAAGAACCCCGAAAACTTTCCTCCACTGGGACCACATTCGACACCTTGAAGCATGGATCCAAAAATATCTAACTGGCCTTGTAGGTCGTTCTTTTAGGAACTATGGGAGCCCCAGAAATGTGTGGAGCGTTAAGAAGTGCTTCGCCTTCAAAAGTATTTTTAATGTAATTTTATATTGATACCACGAGCTCGGCGTAAAGGGACGATCGCCCATGGTAGACCCCCGTATCACCAATGGAAGGCTAATTCAAATCGCAGTCCATCGTAGGTAGTATATTCACGCAGGGGCAGCGCTTTCATAGGTGCAAATGGTGCACTCGCACCGGGCGCAAATTCAAAATTTAAGATTTTCGGATAGAAACAGATAGATCGGCTCAATTCTGATATTTTGAAAGCGCCTTCTACAGCATTAGCAAGAGAACTTTCGCAAGCAAACTCAGCCCAACAGCAAGCACGCGGATAAAGGCAGGGTGGCGCCTTCACAGGCGAAATTTCAAAAAAAGGGAAGAAGAGTGTTTGTGTCTTTCCATTGTCCTTTACTCCGATCAAAAAATGAACAGATGATGGGGGCGCAATATGGCATACTGCACCGGGCGCCAAAAAGCCAAACTCCGGGCCAGCCTTCACGCAGTATTATTCATAACTTCAGCATGATGGTTTACACATTAGGATTGTGGTTTTTATCGAGTTTAGATCTGCCGTATTCAGTCTGCTCCATGGATCTCGAGCAGGATGTGGTCTTGGAGTCAGTGCTCCCTGCTTGTGCCGTGTTCGAGTCATATTGATGAGTGCATAGACTTGGTTAGCTACAAAACAACGCCCTCAAGTAGTGCCATCAAAATTTTATTTTTTGCTCGAAATTGTTTTTCGCATTCATTTTGGCGCACCTTAACACCTGGCGCCTAGAGCGACCGCTCCACTCCCTCTACCCCAGGGCCGGCGCTGGATACAAAACGGAATTAATACAGACAGCTGATCAGAAAAAGCGAACATGTGTCCCTTTAAAATCGAGATGCACTTCATTTTCACCTGAACACTCTCCGCTTCCACAAATTTCGTGTTAAAAGATCGTGAACGAAGCGAACCGTGTAAACAGGCACACTTTTCCTCGTCACATGTATCACTAAGAAAATTATTAATTTTGATAAAATTAAATCTTTTTTATTTTTATTCTCATCACATTAGGTCTGTTCCCGTACCTGCAGAAAGTGCAGAATTTGCAAGTTGCTTCGAATTACTTAACAGAATTCTGTTCCCGTACTTATACTGCAGCCGCCATACTCATTTCCCCACCCTGCAGTAAGAAGCAGAAACTTGCAGAAGCTACAAGCTGCTGTAACCTGCTGCAGTAATTTTTTGAAATATGGAAATGTCAAAACTGGGGTTGCCGTGTTCGTTGTAAAGCTATGTATGCTGTTCCTAAGTACGGGGCGGTCAAGAAAATGTTCCCCATATAAAGTGTATGTAAAAAACGCCTAAGTAATCGGTCAAGAAATGCTATAGGAATTTTTGCTCAAGAAATTTCTGTACCTAGTACACTGTTCGCTCAAGAAAAATGCTAGTACTATTCTGACAGATAGATGGATCCTTTTCCTAAGGCGGTTAAGAAAAAATTGGAAAGACCATTTTTTCTTGACCGAAATTGACATTACGAGATTGAACGGAAAGTAGATTTGGCGTTTTGACTAACGTGATTATTATTTGAAGTTATTATTTTAATGTGGAATTTTTGAATTGTTTTAAATTAAAATCGTGACGAATTTGGTTTTATAAATAAAAATTTGAATTCAGTTTTTTCGTTTTTATTTTAAATTTCTTCTAAGTTTACAGCTCTGCTTTGCCAAGGAACAGAACCAAAGGAAGACACGACGTAGTCTCTTAAAACACCTCTCACGTATTTTCCTATATTTGTATTTGATTTATTTTTTCCCTCTATTCTCCTTTAATAATATTTCCAGTTGTTGTATCAATCCTATCGGCAAAATTTGCGCTGCAAGAAGTATATTTACTCGATGGATCGTTTAATAAATAATTGTGCAGAAAACAACATGCTCAAAAAAAATTCCCGCAATGATGTCAAACGTCAATTTTGAACACGGAAAACAATCATCGCATTACTTGTCGAAATTTTCTGTACCGGGGTCAAGAAATAATAAGAGCATTTTTCTTGACCGCCGTACTTAGGAACAGCATACATAGCTTAAACGTTAGATGTTTGTAAAGTGCTCTAAAACAGATTAAAAACAAAAGAATAATCGTTCTTCTTTTCGATTTCAGAAAAACTGCAGAATCTGCAGAAACATGTTCCTGTACTTTCTTTATTTCATCCCTACCTCTCAATAAGCAACTTGCAGTAAGTGACAGAATGCAGAAAGTATGGGAACAGACCTATTATTGCATTTCGTTCAAAATGTATCGCATATTTATATTATAATTAAGGAAAGTTAATTAATTAACAAAAGAGATTTAATTTATAATAATAAATCAGAGAAATTGAATTAAGCACAAAAATTAAAAAAAAAACTGTTTTTTAATAATAAACAAATAACATTGCTAAAACTCACCACCAGATGCTACTGCGTTCGATATAAAGGAATTTTAAACTATATGAGCTTTGTTCCCGTACTTTTCCTGAAAAAATTTGTTGGGCAAAAACTTAGTTGAATGGTGGGGATAATTTTGTCAAAAATTCAGAAATAAAGAAGAAGATAACATAAATGTCGATTGTCTATGTGTATGCCGCTTTTTAAGATACCCACATGCATACAAACAATTGTCAATTGACAACTTGCAAGAAATCGCAGGACCGAAAACCTCCGGCTAATTCCTGCACGAGGGGAAGTGGAAATTTCGCGCTTTTTCTTGCTTGAGAAAGTAAACACAAATTGGGTAAATTCTTGCTCCCGCGGGATCCCACATTCGAGTTCTGGAACGAAGCTAATGAAATTAATACAGACAGCTGATCAGAAAAAGCGAACATGTGTCCCTTTAAAATCGAGATGCACTTCATTTTCACCTGAACACTCTCCGCTTCCACAAATTTCGTGTTAAAAGATCGCGAACGAAGCGAACCGTGTAAACAGGCACATTTTTCCTCGTCATATGTATCACTAAGAAAATTATTAATTTTGATAAAATTAAATCTTTTTTATTTTTATTCTCATCACATTATTGCATTTCGTTCAAAATGTATCGCATATTTATATTATAATTAAGGAAAGTTAATTAATTAACAAAAGAGATTTAATTTATAATAATAAATCAGAGAAATTGAATTAAGCACAAAAATTTAAAGCCTAGTATCCTGTTCGTGCGGAATTCAGACCCGTAAATGAACTTTGTACTCTAGAAGAAAGATGGCGTTTTCTCTGAGTGGAGACTTCACGTTTCATTTTCCGCAGGACACTTAGCCCAAGAAATATATTTTCTATTTTCATGAGCCGAAATTTTGACGTTTACTGTTATTTTTCGAAGGCATACGGGATTGAAAAGTGCAACATTAGCAAATGAACACGTCAAATACAAATAATTTTATTATAATTTATGTTTTTTACATAAAATCTTCTCTTGATTTATTTTACTTTCTTTTAATTTAAAATGCTTGCGCAATTTATAAGTACGAGGATATATGTACAGAACATGTATTTTTGATAAAATTCTCTATCAATTTTCTTTTTTCCAAATAATAGAATTACTCGATATGCAGGCAATTTTCTGAACTTATTTATTTTGTTTTAATACCGCAGAAGCGCAATAAAGGACAGTGCAATAATTAATTTGAAATTGTCCTACTGTCAGGTCTACATTGTCTACATAAGTCTCCCAGCTAAGCGGAATTCAGACTAGTTATATGGATTCTCTACAGAGCGGAATTCCGCACGAACTTTTTTAATAATAAACAAATAACATTGCTAAAACTCACCACCAGATGCTACTGCGTTCGATACAAAGGAATTTTAAACTATATGAGCTTTGTTCGCGTACTTTTCCTGAAAAAATTTGTTGGGCAAAAACTTAGTTGAATGGTGGGGATAATTTTGTCAAAAATTCAGAAATAAAGAAGAAGATAACATAAATGTCGATTGTCTATGTGTATGCCGCTTTTTAAGATACCCACATGCATACAAACAATTGTCAATTGACAACTTGCAAGAAATCGCAGGACCGAAAACCTCCGGCTAATTCCTGCAAGAGGGGAAGTGAAAATTTCTCCGCTTTTTCTGTCATGAGAAAGTAAAGAAACACAAATTGGGAAAATTTTTGTCCCGCGGGATCCCACATTTGAGTTCTGGAACAAAGCTATGATAAATACCGCGACCCGAGGCCGGAATATAATGTGCCGCTGGCGCGTGGTGCTGGCGCTGTAAAGCAAACTGTCAAAAATAAAAAACGTAGCCCACCCGGAGTGCGGCTACAATGTGTTGCTGGCGCGTGGTGCTTGCGCTGTAGCTCACATAGACTGTACACTATGTTTTAATCTAAGTATATGTATACCTAGTTTAAGTGTGCCTTGTTTGGCGAATAAATAAATAAATAAATAAATAAATAAATAATTTTGCAAAACAAATCATTCCAAAATGGATGAACCAATGCAGCCAAATCAAGAAGCTGAAGTTGAAGATATTGAAACTATTAATTTAGATGACGGTCTTCCCATTACATTTTTAATCCGATTTATAAAACCTTTCGACGGATCACGTGATGAATTATGTGCTTTTATTGCAGACTGCAACAAAGCATTTGCTTTGGCCACTACAAATCAAAAATATATTCTTTTAGACCAGGGGTAGGCAACGCGGCGCCCCCGATCGATTTTTAATGCGCCCTGGCTGGACTAATGTAGTCAGTTGAGTTTAGGATTGTGCATAGATTAGCAGTTTGCTAACCTTGAGCGTATCTAATAACTCGCACGCATTTTTTATTAGTGTGTGATCATATTTGAATAGACCACGCGTAGACCGTGCATTTAAAACTACCAAGTAATCCGAAATTTATTTTCTTTCAAAACCCTTCATGGCTAAATGTAAAAGAAAAAGAACATATAATTTTAACCATGAATGGGAACATCTATATTGTTTCGTTGATTACGAAGGGAAGTGTATTTGTTTGTTGTGTAATAATAGTGTTGCGATTCCCAAGAAAAGTAATATTGAACGACATTGTAAGACCGTTCATACCGATTTTGATAGTGACTATCCAATGAACTCTGAAATTAGAAGAAAAAAAAATTATTTCTTTTAAATCTTCAATAACTAATTCACAAAGTTTTTTTTACTAAACCATTGCAACAACATTAAGCAGCAACGATCGCGTCATATAAAATATCGCATTTGCTAGCTAAGAATAAAAAACCATTTGCAGATGTTGAATTAGTGAAAGAAGCCATGTTAGAAGCTGCTGATTCACTTTTTGAAGAATTTAAAAATAAAAAGGAAATAGTTTCAGCTATAAACACGTTGCAATTATCAGCACGAACCGTTACTAAAAGAATTGACGTAATTGCGGAAAATTTGGAGGAACAATTAGCAAATGATATGGAAAATTGTATTTTCTTTTCGCTACAGATGGCTGAATTGACAGACGTGACAAATATATCACAATTAGCAATTTGCGTGAAGATGGTATTTTCTGATTTTACAACAAAAGAAGAATTCCTTAAAGTTCTGCCTTTAAAGGGAAGCACCAGTGGAGAAGATATCTTTTCTACTTTTAAAAAGTATATAACAGTTGTAAAATTACCTGTACAAAAGTTATCGTCAATTACAACAGACGGGGCACCAGCCATGACTGGTAAGAAAACAGGATTTATTGCCTTATGTAGAGAGGATTCCTTATTCCTGAAATTTATTTCTTATCATTGCCTCATACATCAGGAAATGTTATGGGCAAAAACAATCGGTTTTCAAACCGTATTTACGATAATAGCAAAAGTTATTAATTCCATAAGATCGGGAGCTATATGCAACACAGATTGTTTAAAAACTTTTAGAAGATGAGGACGTTCAGTTCACAGATCTTCTTTTACATACTGAAGTGAGGTGGCGGAGCAGAGGTAAAATACTTGAACGGTTTATCATGCTTTTGCCACAAATAAAGGAATTTATTGCATCAAGAGGCGAATTTTACGAGCAATTAGAAAATAAGGATTGGCTAATCGACCTCGGATTTCTGACAGATATAACAGTTGAATGAATTAAATTTTAAAATACAAAGGAAAAATCAGCATATCGTTGACATGATTAGTGCAGTAAATACATTCTAATGCAAGTTAGTGTTATTGAAATCCCATCTATTGAAAAAATCATTATCACATTTTCCAAATATAAAATATACTGTCGAGAGTTTAAATTTGAATAATGAAAATTTTACTGCTACATCATATTTAGAAACTATAGAAATATGTACATATATCCCCAATTATAAGAAATTAGCTGACACCCAAGTTTCACACTGAATTATATGTATCATTATGTATGACACCAACAAAATAAAGTTATAAAAAATCTGTTTTTTAGTGCCTATTTCTACCTTTTGATTATCTGTATAATATGCGCCCTCAGTGATTTTCAAATTTAGTATTGCGCCCTTAAGGACAAACAGGTTGCCGACCCCTGTTTTAGACTATATTATCATGCAAATCTCAGGAAAAGCTAAAGCAGCTTGCATAAATCGTACTTTTCAAACCTGGGACGAGTTGAAAAACTTTCTCAAAACTATGTACCAGGATCGTAAACATTACTCTCAATTGCTCTGCGAGCTCACTAATCTAAAACAAAACAATAACGAATCGGTGACTCAGTTTGTCTTTCGAGTTGAAACTTGTCTGAAAAGGACTATCAATGCTACTCAACAGTAAAATCCAAGTGAAACGTCACTCGAAGGAAGATTAAAATTATTAAGCGAAATTGCACTCAATCGTTTTATATACTTTTCACTATCGCATATAAGTAACGTACTTCGCGTTCGAGAATTAAAAACTCTAAACGAAGCTATTTCAATTGCAATCGCTGAAGAACAGGTGCAAAACATGTACCATTCAAGAAATAATTTTAGCAACAACTTTCATAATTCAAGAAACAATTGTAACGGTCGGCATGCTCATCGGAGCGGATTCGCCGTTTTCTCGCATCCAGAAAAGAGGAAAAAAAAAGAAAGAAAAAAAAAACCAGGTCATGCTATCCGTAAAGGGAAAAAAACTCGTTACAATTGCCGCAATTTTGCCCTTGTTAGGCCACAACGCCAACGAACTTTAAGGAACCCTCGATAACATTCTCTCTTGTAAACCAACCCCTTCCCCTTTTTGCTGGGCTCATCTTTCAATTAATTTTTATCCAGCGATTTGTTGCCCACGCTGCACTTCCCCATGGACGCACCGGACGGCGTCCCAGCCTTGACCAATCCGAAAACGCCATCTGGCCATTTCCCTGTACTGAAGAATGCTATTTGGTATGCGTGAGATAGGGAAATGAAAGGAGACAGTTATCAATTTCTTCTTCCCACAATAATTATTCGGTAATTCACCATACTCACGCCCAACGCCTGACCAGACACAAATGCAATTTCACGAAAAAAAGAAAAAATCGGTTGCGCTAAGCAGGCCGCGACTCTGGGAGAAAAGGGCTTTGTGTAGCAGTTGGTGATCGGACGTTGTACTTGCTAGATGGAGCGCACGACTCGATAGAGACCTAGCATATCTAGTGTAGACCACAAGCGCAAGGAAAAGAAAAGTTTTTTTTCAAATAAAAACAACGGCCGGGACTAATGGTCGTTTCGATACATAGTGAAAATAATTTTTCTGTGGTTTTTTTGTCTGAATAATCATCAGTAATGTTCGAAAATTAAAGCGGAGTGAAATTTTTTAAAGAAAAAAATTAAGGGTATGGCTGGAGGACGCTAAAATGGCGACTTGCTTTCTGGAGCCACGCGGATTGGGAGCAACATTATTGGAAGCACCATCCTTCGTTGTTTAGTTTTTTTTGTTTGCAAAAAAAAATAATATAGGTAAAAGATAGGGTCAGTGTCGCGAAATGGACGGCTAAGAAAAGTAACTTCCAGACGGTGAATTTTTTTTGATTTTTTTTTATTACAATTGTGTACTTACACCAGTGACACGGCTTGTTTTAGTCCTTTTCTCCTTTCGTGTGTTTTGGTCCGTGGTGGCAGTAGAATTAAAACAACGGGAAACTTCAATTAAAAAAAAGGAGTAGTTTTATTAATCGACCCTGATCGTTTCTTTGATATGCCCGGGTTCTATGGCTGGAGCAACGCTCGCGATTTGTGTGCAGAATGTTAAGCGCCCGGTACCAGTGATCAATTCACCAGCTCTATCCTAGTTGTAAGCCAGGTAAATTATTTGTAATTTTTTTGTTGGACCCAGGAAAAACTAGAAAAAAAAGAGAAAAATAGATAAATGATAAAGAAAGAATAGAAAAAAAAGAAGAAATTTTGGAGAGAAAAGTGTTTAAAACATAATGTTTTTTTTGTAAAGTCTTGGGATTGAAACATGGAAAAAAGTTTGTGTTGATGAATTTTATTGATAGAATATATAAATTTTTTTACTTTTAAGAAACTGTAACCTTGACCTATATTGTATATTTTTTTTGGTACACATAAATTGATCTCTTCTCTATGTACATATACCTCACTAAATGTGAACTAAGAATATAAATATACCACTTCCGTATGGAAAAGTTTTAGCGATAAGCAATATGAGATCCTAGTCATAGAAAAAAAAGAAGAGAAATTTTTTTGCGTTGGTTATTTAATGTAATATTTTTATTAAGCACATGTTAAATTGAGTTTTAAGTAAAAGCTAAGAGAAAGAAATATATGCAGTAAACAGAGAAAAACAAAGAAAATAAAGGAAAAGGAAAAAAATTATAAATCGCTGGCTTCGTCCAGTCATCCATCTGCATAAATAGGAAGATTTAATACCAATACTTAATCAAAAACTGATTTTAAATATTTTTTGTTGTAAATAATTGTCCTTGGAAGTCTTTTGTTTTGTATTTTCATGCAGCATGGATTACTGGCTTGATAGGGATTACTCAAATTGTCCACGCGTGGCAGAACAAAGAAAAATAATTGCATTTTTTTTATGTCATAATGATCAGTAATTTTGTTTGTGTAAGAAAGTAAATTAATCAGATAAACATTATCAGTTAATCAGTACCGCCCCGTGCAAATAAAACAAACGTAAATAGTTCAAAGATTTTTTTGCTTCTCTCTCTTCGTGAGCGTTGTTCTTCCAATTGACCCTTAGGTTGAGTTCGGCGACATCATGAGCAGGTAGGTTAGTAAATAGGTGGACTGACGGAACATGGTGGCCGGTGGGAGGGCTGTGTGCACCACCCCCAACGTAAGTACTATCATGGTTTAAGTTTTGTTATTTCAGCATCCCAGCCCCTACCGCGAACGCCCGCATAGCTGCGACCCCTAGCCCCCTTTGCCTTCTCTCAATGGCCCCGGACAGGTCCCATATCGCCCCTTTTTGATTTTTATTTGGTTCTTAGCGGCACGTGATCTCCGTTAGTTGATTTAAAACGGTCACCTCCCTTCATTGGCTCCCTACACGACGAACCCCCCCCATCCGGCGAGCTAGCTAGAGCTTCGCTAGACGTGCCCAACCAGGTGTAGTGGAGGCCAACAAATTTTCTTGGCGATATCCCCTTCTTTGGACTTTGTCTAGCCACCCTTTCTGGTCATTAGTGACCCTTTCCCCTATCTTTTTGTAATATGTTTACGGCCTTTAAGGCAACGTGTTCCATCCAGCTTTTCTTCGAGCATAAGCTCACCATAAACCCCCGACAGTTACAAAAAATGGCGCCCAACGGAGGCTAGCACTCTAGCCTTCTGTATTAACTCGGTTATGTCTGTCAGTCACTTGTTGACTTTACCTTTTTTCATTCGGCAATTTTGTTTTCCTCTTCCTTTTGGAAGTTCTCTCACTCCGAGTTAGTTTTTGCTTTCTATTCTGCAGTCTTTTCAATCGTAGGACCGATATTTAGTCTTTTTCTGTGGCATCGGCCATTGAGAGGAACCGGTAGAGGACTTCCTTCTGCTATGTCATATCCCCTTCTCTGTCCAAGTCCCTCCGGTTAATTGGGTATGGGTTTTGGTACCTACCGCGGTATCATCTCCCTTACAGCTTGTTCCTTTTCAGTTTGGCCTTAACGGCTTATGAACTTTATATCATTTTACATTGAACGGTTATAGTTCAACTAGTTTTGCCTGCGGTAACTTCCAATTTGTTTACTTTGCCCGTTCATGTGAGTCTGTCAGGTCCTAGTACCAAGCGCTTCGCTTGCTAGTGCGACGACTCTGGTGGTGCAACTGGTGAGGGCCTCTTGCTGTCTGGCTTCATGTGGCTGATGTTCACATGGCTTGCGCGGGGGTCATCATCTGGTTGTCCCTTCCTTGATCGGAGCAATATCGCTCAATTCTGTTTTTTCTAAAATCTATCTTGTTTAGTATGACCAAGATGGTGGGGGGACCACTGACCTACATAGATCCTGGTAACAGGCGTGACCTGCCAGTGCGGTATGCCAGTCGTCTCTCCCTCAATGCGGTCCCGAATGGATCCTTGCTTGTTTGGCCTTCCGGAATTTCAGTTGTCTTCGTTACTGATCCGTCGTGGCTGACAAACAGGGATCAATTAAAATCAATGGAAGTTTCTAACCCCTTCTTATTTCGTCACAGCCATGCGGTCTGCTGCGGTCGGGGATTGGACGGTGAAATGTAGGGTCGATCGAGACGAGTGGTGCATGCTACTCCTCTCGGTTGACCCAGAACTGGTAAGTGCGGTAATGTGAGAGCTGCATGTCCTCTCCGCCGGTAACCATGTCCCGAGTCAACCTATGAATATTTTTGTGTATTATCTTTCGCGCAATTTTAAAAAGTTTATTATATATAAAAAAAACTTAAATAATCTCTTTACGTTACTCACTACTATGTCCGACGATTCAGATAAACAGGATGGGACTGAAGCCCCCGGGGGCGACGCTAGTCCATCCTTTCCCGGCTTCAGTGAAAGTCACTTAGAATCAGATAGACAGGCCACGGTAAGGCAGCAAATCGAAATAACGATAGCTAAACTGCAAGCTCAACTGGCGGCACTGCCTCCCAATCTTGATGCGGCACCTGCGCCCGTAATAAAAGCAGATCAAGCCAGCTCCACCGTTGAGCCAAATCCGGCTTATAGTCAGTTTAAAACTCCAGATCTACGTTTTATTGCTAGACCATCTAAGTCTCAGCAGGCTTCACGCCACCCCTCAGTTGTACTGTCCTGGAACATCACGTTTACAGGTCAATCCAGTGGACTTACCGCGGAACAATTCATGTTCAGACTGGAAAGCAAGGCTAAAGATGCATCCGTATCTGATCAAGAGCTTTGTGTCAACGTATCATCCTTACTCAAGGATAGGGCAGCTACTTGGTATTGGAACCAATTTCGTCGGGAATTTCCTAATCCCGAATGGTCCGATTTTCGCAGGAACTTCCAAGCCCATTTTAAGTCCCACGATTCAGACCTTTACACCATTAAATCTATGGTCGAATTAAAGCAACTTCAAGACTCCTTCGATGAGTACTTAGATAAGATGGTTGCCTTATACAACAAGATGGAGAACCCAATCCCGGAATCTCAGCTGACGGGGATCTTGGTAGAAAACCTAAATTATGCTACGGGCAGTACATTGGTGGGACGTCAGTTTAGACCAATAAAAGAATTAAGAGAGCAATGCCTTAAAGTTGAACGCTGGCATTTAAATAAGAAAACGGAACGCAGGACGAATCTAAGAGTCCATGAGCTCGAGACCGACTTCGCGGTAGATTCCGCTTCCGAGCCATTAGATCCATATTTCCACGAGATCGAAGCTCTCCAAGGTCCTCACTCAGACCTCACTCGCAGACAACTTAAGTGTTGGAATTGCCTGCAGCCAGGCCACCCGTTCTACGACTCGGAACCTCGGAACGTCTTTTGCTATAGGTGCGGAAATCCAGGAGTAGTGTCCCCAAAGTGTCATTGCCAGGGAAACCGGCAGATGGGCGCGAGGCCACGTGGGAACCCGCGCCCACCGCAGCCTCCCCAACCACACCCACCTTAAATGAGCCCGTGTGTGACTTTCCCTCGGATATGTCGTCACCGACCCCTGATATGTCCAACTTTCAGTCCTATTGTGAGGATCCCCCAGTATTTCCCTCGGAGGAATCCAGAGTTTCCTTCATTTCAAGATGGAATAACTACCAAAAAGTCCGCGAGCGAATCTTTTCAAATTCCCATCGGGAATGTTCTCTTCGTAGAATTCCAAATATTCGGCAATTAGCCAAGGAGAAACGTCGGTTTTCACACATGATCGTTTCTGCCATCTTCAATGATCATTCAGATGAAAGACCTTACGCGAGTATAACCCTCAGTGATGTAGCCATGACCGGGTTACTGGACAGCGGCGCCTCTATAACCTGCCTGGGAAGGGGTGTCGAGTCATTTCTAAAAGATCATCCTGAATGTAGACTACATTCGTTAAACGCTTCCTTACAAACGGCCGATGGTACATCCCAGCGAGTGTTAGGGTACATTAAAGCTCCCGTTTCCTTTGCAGGACGGACTCATCTAATGACCATATTCGCAGTACCCAGTTTAAGTCAGAAGCTGTATCTAGGGTATGATTTTTGGAAATTATTCGGCATCTTTCCCCAGATAGTTGGCGAGCTGAACGCTCCGGCCGTACTGTCCATGACCCATGTGTCTAAAGTTCAACTAGCTCAGTTAGAACGAGTTAAAGCTACCTTTCCCTCCTTTGATGTCTTGGGTTTGGGGAAAACCCATTTGGAGGAACATGTAATTGATGTTGGTGATTCAGTCCCCATCAAACAAAGACATTATCCCGTGTCGCCCTAATAAGGCATCACGCCGGCTTCACCGGTCAACTGACAGGGTGCCTTAATCCGCTTACGCTGCTAGATAGCTTCTCTGGCGGTGGTACACCTCTTTGTTGTCTGGGGCCAAGGTTTGAGTCTGTGTTTGATTTGGAGCTGCCAGACCAGTTCCCTGAGGCACGGTCCCCTCATTTTCGTTTTATCCCTGGGTCAGAGAAGACTTCCACAGGCGAAGGTGCTTGCTGCAGTACCTTAGGCCTCAACTACTTCCGTTTCTCTTTACTTTTTATATCGGTTCCTCTTAAACATTTCAACCTATAGATCTTTTGCTAGCAGCAGCCTCTGATTTTGAATTGTTCCCGTCAGGCTAGCTCTCTGTCTGGCTAACAAGCGCAACGCTTGGCACTGCGCGAGTCAGTCCTGACCATGGAACCTCCTCCTTGTTTTTTTATTTTAGTATGGTCTGATGGACGCCTTGTCATTAAGTCTGCTCTCGTCTGGGTTCTCAGGCGTATATCGCCTGACCTTGCGACAGGCTTGGTGACAAGGTCAAATGTAGTGTGTTCTCGGTGGGGTCTGGTTGCAAGTGGCTGATGTTCACTTGGCCAGATCGTTGGTTGCCTGGTGGCGTTTGTGTTTGTCCCTAAGTTCCATCAGACCCCGTTTAGTCGTAGTCCTTCTGTCGTCTCACCTGCCTGGTCTTGGCAGTGTTGCTGACCCGCAGTGGAGCGGCAGACCGGCTACAAAAATCTAACAGAGGCTATCCCTTACTCTACATAACTTCTTCTTTTCCCGTATTATAAAGACTTCTCTTCCCTGGGGCGGACCATTTATATCTTTCGTTTATTTCGCAATATATGTTCATTGCGTCCTTAATTAAAACGTTTAATCCATCATTTAAACCTACGTTAGTCCATATACAAAAAAAAATGTTTTAGCCTGGAGCTTATTTTTTTTATTTTATCAACACCTTCATGCTACCCATCTTAAACCTTTTGTCTTTTGGTTACCCATCTCCATCTCCATGTATTGAAAATTTTGTTCGTCACTTACCTTCTTCATTCCGAAGTACGTCACGTTTTTAGCCAGAAATTTTTGCCACTTTTCACTATTCCATCACTAACACTCATCACTCCACACGTGGGGCTTTCGGTCAACCGACCAGCCTATCTTTCATTTATGTCTTTGCCACTTTTTTCTTTAAATCCCTATATGGGGTTATGTTTCTCCATCATCCAGTTTGGTGTCACCTGACAACTCATACGGAAATTGAAAATCTTTTTTTTTCAAATTTTCTCGGCATCATCCGAGCTCACTTTGATCTAGCAGCTACTTACACACTTTCTCTTGTTCCTTTTAACACGCTATTGTTCAATTTTTTTTGCTGTGTCAAAATCCTTTTCAACTCTCTCTAAGTTCGTTCAGATGCTTTGCAGTTATAACTCACGCCAAAATTCATTAAGGATGTCACTTGTGCATCGGACAATTTCAACTTTCCCAATAGGGAAATATAAACACCCATTGCAGAAATCATTGTTTGCTTCCTATCGCAAACGCAATTAGTTATCAGCATTCGGAACGTTTTGCCTTTCTTCAAAACATTGTTATAGCAATACACCAAAAAGACGTTGTTACCTTCTAATTTACAAACTGTTAAATGGAAGCGGTACTCTTCTCTCTTATTTTCTCTTACTCCACGGAGACCCAACCCCAACCTCAACGCAAAGCGTGACCCTAGGATCACAATTTCTATCACACTCTCTTTTACCATTCTTTTCTTACCGTTGCACATACAATCCTTGCAGGGATTGCTCCTTTAGGGCATCCTCACCAATAATATCCTCACATACAGCACAGCCCAGGCCCGGCTAGCTCAGTCGGTAGAGCGAGACTCTTTATCTCAGGATCATGGGTCGAGCCACACGAGCTTATCAGGACATCGTTCTGTAGCAGCAATGATTGTAACACCTTCACCCTTGCCGTGGCATTGGAAGCCAATGAAGCCACTTCACCCTGTTGTGTATCCTTGATATCGATCTTAAGTCGTTGTTTACACCAGCTATTCTTAGGGGAAATATTCTCTAAGACCTTCCCGAGCCTCCGTCTTTCGGCTCCTCTCTCCCTTCTCTCCGTTCGGTCTAGAGTATCCGCGTTGTAACGGTCGGCATGCACATCGGAGCGGATTCGCCGTTTTCTCGCATCCATAAAAGAGGAAAAAAGAAAGAAAAAAAAACCAGGTCATGTTATCCGTAAAGGAAAAAAAACTCGTTACAATTGCCGCAATTTTGCCCTTGTTAGGCCACAACGCCAACGAACTTTAAGGAATCCCTCGATAACATTCTCTCTTGTAAACCAACCCTTTTCCCCTTTTTGCTGGGCTCATCTTTCAATTAATTTTTATCCAGCGATTTGTTGCCCACGCTGCACTTCCCCATGGACGCACCGGACGGGGTCCCAGCCTTGACCAAGCCGAAAACGCCATCTGGCCATTTCCCTGTACTGAAGAATGCTATTTGGTATGCGTGAGATAGGGAAATGAAAGGAGACAGTTATCAATTTCTTCTTCCCACAATAATTATTCAGTAATTCACCATGCTCACGCCCAACGCCTGACCAGACACAAATGCAATTTCACGAAAAAAAGAAAAAATCGGTTGCGCTAAGCAGGCCGCGACTCTGGGAGAAAAGGGCTTTGTGTAGCAGTTGGTGATCGGACGTTGTACTTGCTAGATGGAACGCACGACTCGATAGAGACCTAGCATATCTAGTGTAGACCACAAGCGCAAGGAAAAGAAAAGTTTTTTTTTCAAATAAAAACAACGGCCGGGACTAATGGTCGTTTCGATACATAGTGAAAATAATTTTTCTGTGGTTTTTTTGTCTGAATAATCATCAGTAATGTTCGAAAATTAAAGCGGAGTGAAATTTTTTAAAGAAAAAAATTAAGGGTATGGCTGGAGGACGCTAAAATGGCGACTTGCTTTCTGGAGCCACGCGGATTGGGAGCAACATTATTGGAAGCACCATCCTTCGTTGTTTAGTTTTTTTTGTTTGCAAAAAAAAATAATATAGGTAAAAGATAGGGTCAGTGTCGCGAAATGGACGGCTAAGAAAAGTAACTTCCAGACGGTGAATTTTTTTTGATTTTTTTTTATTACAATTGTGTACTTACACCAGTGACACGGCTTGTTTTAGTCCTTTTCTCCTTTCGTGTGTTTTGGTCCGTGGTGGCAGTAGAATTAAAACAACGGGAAACTTCAATTAAAAAAAAGGAGTAGTTTTATTAATCGACCCTGATCGTTTCTTTGATATGCCCGGGTTCTATGGCTGGAGCAACGCTCGCGATTTGTGTGCAGAATGTTAAGCGCCCGGTACCAGTGATCAATTCACCAGCTCTATCCTAGTTGTAAGCCAGGTAAATTATTTGTAATTTTTTTGTTGGACCCAGGAAAAACTAGAAAAAAAAGAGAAAAATAGATAAATGATAAAGAAAGAATAGAAAAAAAAGAAGAAATTTTGGAGAGAAAAGTGTTTAAAACATAATGTTTTTTTTGTAAAGTCTTGGGATTGAAACATGGAAAAAAGTTTGTGTTGATGAATTTTATTGATAGAATATATAAATTTTTTTACTTTTAAGAAACTGTAACCTTGACCTATATTGTATATTTTTTTTGGTACACATAAATTGATCTCTTCTCTATGTACATATACCTCACTAAATGTGAACTAAGAATATAAATATACCTCTTCCGTATGGAAAAGTTTTAGCGATAAGCAATATGAGATCCTAGTCATAGAAAAAAAAGAAGAGAAATTTTTTTGCGTTGGTTATTTAATGTAATATTTTTATTAAGCACATGTTAAATTGAGTTTTAAGTAAAAGCTAAGAGAAAGAAATATATGCAGTAAACAGAGAAAAACAAAGAAAATAAAGGAAAAGGAAAAAAATTATAAATCGCTGGCTTCGTCCAGTCATCCATCTGCATAAATAGGAAGATTTAATACCAATACTTAATCAAAAACTGATTTTAAATATTTTTTGTTGTAAATAATTGTCCTTGGAAGTCTTTTGTTTTGTATTTTCATGCAGCATGGATTACTGGCTTGATAGGGATTACTCAAATTGTCCACGCGTGGCAGAACAAAGAAAAATAATTGCATTTTTTATGTCATAATGATCAGTAATGAGTCGAATTTTTAATTTTGTTTGTGTAAGAAAGTAAATTAATCAGATAAACATTATCAGTTAATCAGTACCGCCCCGTGCAAATAAAACAAACGTAAATAGTTCAAAGATTTTTTTTCTTCTCTCTCTTCGTGAGCGTTGTTCTTCCAATTGACCCTTAGGTTGAGTTCGGCGACCTCATGAGCAGGTAGGTTAGTAAATAGGTGGACTGACGGAACATGGTGGCCGGTGGGAGGGCTGTTTGCACCACCCCCAACGTAAGTACTATCATGGTTTAAGTTTTGTTATTTCAGCATCCCAGCCCCTACCGCGAACGCCCGCATGGCTACGACCCCTAGCCCCCTTTGCCATCTCTCAATGGCCCCGGACAGGTCCCATATCGCCCCTTTTTGATTTTTATTTGGTTCTTAGAGGCACGTGATCTCCGTTAGTTGATTTAAAACGGTCACCTCCCTTCATTGGCTCCCTACACGACGAACCCCCCCCATCCGGCGAGCTAGCTAGAGCTTCGCTAGACGTGCCCAACCAGGTGTAGTGGAGGCCAACAAATTTTCTTGGCGATATCCCCCTTCTTTGGACTTTGTCTAGCCACCCTTTCTGGTCATTAGTGACCCTTTCCCCTATCTTTTTGTAATATGTTTACGGCCTTTAAGGCAACGTGTTCCATCCAGCTTTTCTTCGAGCGTAAGCTCACCATAAACCCCCGACAGTTACAGATGATAGCCCCCTACTCCCGATGTTAGACGTCGTGTGTTCACACCAGACCATGATGTTTGTGGTGCTAGACATCGCTTGACTGGCGGAAGGGCAGAGTTGACGGTTGCCCGTTTAGGAACAAACTCCTTAGCGAGGGGAGACAAAGAGGACAACCAATGGGGCCTTCGAAGCACCTTATGCGCGATGGGTAAGCCATAAAATGTGTGACCGCAAGAGTCGCCCATGGTTATCTAAGGTACCTATTAGCAAAAATTCCCCAAAAAAATCAACAGTGATTAGTGTGTAGTGATAAAACAATAAGTTTGTATTAGTGTATATATATTAGTGTAGGTGAGTGGTTATATGCTTTGATTTAATACTGATTTAGGAATGGTTGAGGCAGACGCCAATCCCCTCAGGGCTCCCGCGTGTCAATGTCCTCGATGGCAGTTGGTGAAAACTATGAAGCATAGTCATCACCCAGTGCCATCAAGGTCGCCGACACAGCTTCAGGTCCGCCCCGAAAGAAGGACGGAAACAAAACTCAAAATCGCATAGTCACGAAAAGAAAGGAAACTTCTTCAAAAATAAAAAAATTTGGGGGATCCGCTGTTCAACCACAACCGAGCTACCTTTCGGAAAATCAATCAGAAGGGTATGTACAGACGGAGAAAAACGAATCAGGACAAAAACAAAAATATAGAATTTAAAAAGCTGGATGGACCTTCCGAAGGAACAAGGGGCGCAGTGGCAGGCGGTATCACGCCTGATACCAAAGACGGTTAAGCCCTTGTCCCAACTTCAACGTCCACCAGGAAAATTAAAAGAAGATCCTGTTCACGGACCGACGCAGTGGCAGGCGGTATCACGCCTGATACCAGAGTCGCCGCCCCTAGAAACAGGACAAAGATGAACCACTACTTCACCTGCACGCATAGCCAAGCGACCACTCGCTTGTTAGCAAGCCGTGCAGGTCAGCATGGTTCGAAGCTACTCCAAAAAGAAGAAGTTACCGCAGAATAGAACGGGTAGGCCTAAAAGCGAAAACAAATAAATTCACATAGAATTTGGACAAGGATGCTGAAAAAAATTCGAAAAATCAGACAAGGACTAAGGCCTCGCGGTACTACCTTAGCCCACAGCGAGCGCTTGGTAATTGTGGTGAACCATAAACAAAAAAATCAAATGTTGTCCGTGAAGGCACAAGTGGTACTAAACACCAGAAAAAAAATTTTAACCTCAAGGTCCGTGTAGGACAGTCAACGGGCTTTAAAAGCTTCGTTGGGCGCCATTTATGTAATAGCATACTGGCGCGTTAAAATATTGGGCGCCACTTATGCGAGGTATTACCCCCTTAGCCATAAACCCGGAAAAGCATGACCAAGGAGCCAATACCATACATAAGAAAGGAAACAAAATTCCGGAACTCCTACGCCGGCCACACGGAGTTATCTAGCTCGCCGGAGGGGTCGTGGGGTGTGTGGCCGGGCCTTACCGCGGTTGGTTCACCACCTGTGACTGCCTTTTTTTCCCCTTTTTCTAAAAAAAATTTTCTTCTATTTTTGTTTTATTTTCCCCGCCTACTTTCTTAAAATTTCCCTTTTTACTTCCAAGTGATTTTGAACAAAATTCCCCATTACAAGTTGATTCCAAAATAAATTGCCCACCCAAAATGAATTTTCAACCGACCGTTATAACCTCTCACGCCGCCCCAGCTGTGTACTCCGCTCATGCCGGCCCAGCTGTCTACTTAACTCATGCCGCTCCAGCTGTCTATGCCGCTCACGGTGCCCCAACATCGGCCTACGCAACCAAAGCTGTCTCCTACTCACCAGCAGCCACCGTTGCTCATGTATCCTTCGAAGGATACGGCACCCACTACGGATGGTAAGTGACTTACCTGATCGATCACCACACACACACCTACATAAATCGAATTTGTTATTGATTATTGAAGAAATAAAAAAAAACATAAAAAATCAAAACTTTTCTCTTTCATTGAACTGCCCCAGAGATAAGATCACTTCAGACTCGATCCATACCAATCTGAGGTGACAATCACTGCAGCAACAAAAAAACCAGTTCGAATCGAAAAGGGCTGGGCACCTTCCAGGTATGTCACTTTTCCTTTCTGCAATCGAGCGAAAGATAATTAATCACCGGTGGAGCTCACCTGCTCCGGTTGAAATTAGCCTGGATTGCATGGACACGTACCGCGATCGGAACCAGGTGAACCAGTTTCTGCCAGTGACCTTGGTGGAGAAGATTGGCGTAAAATTGCAGGGAGCCTGATGTAAGTCTTATGCAATTTTTAAGAACTGGCATAAGGCGACTGGCAGCCGGTTAGCAACAACGAGGGAATTTAAAATTCAGATCACGAACGATCGTCGTTGGAAGGTGTTTTTCGATAGAGCAGGTGAGCAATTACCATTTGTCAGGTTCTTGTCTGGTATTATATAACTGCTAGAACGAATGTGATTAGAACGGTTTCAAAGGTTTCGTGACATCCACGTTTTGCAAGTTAGGTCGGGGTGTCAATCCCAACTACATTGCTTACAGACGTATTTACTGATCGTGTCTCTTGATGCGTGTGGTCGTTGGAGATGTTTTGCTTATTTCTGTTCGCTTTCCTGCATCCTTTACAAAAAGTGCACGCCGAAGCTTGCAGACAAGCTGTTCATAAACTTATTACCGATCTCTAGAATCTGAAAATAAGTTCTCGATCTAGGAGGGTCAGAGTGATCTTCATTTCGAGGAGCCGTTGAAGACAGGAAAGCTTGACTTCCGTTATCTTGAAGTACCTTGGATCATATAAGGCTCAAAGTTGTATTGGAGGATCCACGCCGAAGTGTAAGCAAAGATGTAAGCAAGTCTTTGGGAAAATAAAGAACTTGAAATCGCAAATAGAGCGCTGGCTATACTCAACAATGATTAGACCAGTGCTGACATACGGTTCTACCTGACAAGACTTATGACATACATAGGTTAGGTTAGGTTGAAATGGCTCCTCCTCCACTAGGAAGCCCACTTAGACACACCCTTACCATTCTAGTGTAGGGCAAAAAAGGGTCAAGAACACTGGTATTTTGCAGTTCCTGGTATTTTGCAGGGGGCTCAAATGGTAGCAACGGCCTCAGGTACCTCAGGTGCCGGTACATCAAAGAGATAAATCCTGGGTAACGCCACCTGCGATCTAAGGTCTACACGAACTAATATTTTCCGATATGCTACCGAATCCTAACTCAACCTCCACGAAGATGTAGATTTTACATCGGGTGTCCCCTGGATGCTCTTGTCTATCAAGAGTAACAGACTGAGGAAGGCGAGTGTTTCGCGCCTCAATACGAAGCAAATACCGGACTGGTCCTCAAGGTTGGGGATATGGCGGCAACCTGCCATCGTAAAAACCCAACCGTCACGAATCCTCAAGGCAGGCCTCGTGCAGGACGGACACAACGGCAACGACTCAGGCAACGGAATATGGAATTCGATCTTGGAACATGGAGCATCAGGACGCTCAATAGAACTGGCGCTCTGCGTTCGCTTTTATGTTCAACATCCGGAACTGCTGACATGCTGCAAGGGACCGTCAAACTTGAAGAAATGCCTTAGAGGAGGCCAAGGCTCGATTTGGGCTATAGCGCCATTGGATGGATGGATGGATGGTATTTTGCAGATCAAGGAACGGTGAGCCAAGGAAGGTCCCTCTTCTCGTAAGGGCCCGGCATTATAGAGAAGATGGGAGACAGTTTCTTTCCCATCTTCGTTGCCACGTTTTTGTTTTCGGCGTGGGGCCTAAAAGCACAGTACATAGCCTATCTCTTTTTTGTTAAGCTGAACAAGAAATTTTGAACGCTTGCATCCAAAGTTGGCCACATTTCGTGAAGACTTCGGCACACCGCTGCTGTGGTCCATCTCAGCCCGACTTGAGCTAAGCTAATTATTCTTGCAGCCAGTTAATAGATGACCAAGAAAATTCCCATCTCTGAAGAAGAACCCCGAAAACTTTCCTCCACTGGGACCACATTCGACACCTTGAAGCATGGATCCAAAAATATCTAACTGGCCTTGTAGGTCGTTCTTTTAGGAACTATGGGAGCCCCAGAAATGTGTGGAGCGTTAAGAAGTGCTTCGCCTTCAAAAGTATTTTTAATGTAATGTTATATTGATACCACGAGCTCGGCGTAAAGGGACGATCGCCCATGGTAGACCCCCGTATCACCAATGGAAGGCTAATTCAAATCGCAGTCCATCGTTGGTAGTATATTCACGCAGGGGCAGCGCTTTCATAGGTGGAAATGGTGCACTCGCACCGGGCGCAAATTCAAAATTTAAGATTTTCGGATAGAAACAGATAGATCGGCTCAATTCTGATATTTTGAAAGCGCCTTCTACAGCATTAGCAAGAGAACTTTCGCAAGCAAACTCAGCCCAACAGCAAGCACGCGGATAAAGGCAGGGTGGCGCCTTCACAGGCGAAATTTCAAAAAAAGGGAAGAAGAGTGTTTGTGTCTTTCCATTGTCCTTTACTCCGATCAAAAAATGAACAGATGATGGGGGCGCAATATGGCATACTGCACCGGGCGCCAAAAAGCCAAACTCCGGGCCAGCCTTCACGCAGTATTATTCATAACTTCAGCATGATGGTTTACACATTAGGATTGTGGTTTTTATCGAGTTTAGATCTGCCGTATTCAGTCTGCTCCATGGATCTCGAGCAGGATGTGGTCTTGGAGTCAGTGCTCCCTGCTTGTGCCGTGTTCGAGTCATATTGATGAGTGCATAGACTTGGTTAGCTACAAAACAACGCCCTCAAGTAGTGCCATCAAAATTTTATTTTTTGCTCGAAATTGTTTTTCGCATTCATTTTGGCGCACCTTAACACCTGGCGCCTAGAGCGACCGCTCCACTCCCTCTACCCCAGGGCCGGCGCTGGATACAAAACGGAATTAATACAGACAGCTGATCAGAAAAAGCGAACATGTGTCCCTTTAAAATCGAGATGCACTTCATTTTCACCTGAACACTCTCCGCTTCCACAAATTTCGTGTTAAAAGATCGTGAACGAAGCGAACCGTGTAAACAGGCACACTTTTCCTCGTCACATGTATCACTAAGAAAATTATTAATTTTGATAAAATTAAATCTTTTTTATTTTTATTCTCATCACATTAGGTCTGTTCCCGTACCTGCAGAAAGTGCAGAATTTGCAAGTTGCTTCGAATTACTTAACAGAATTCTGTTCCCGTACTTATACTGCAGCCGCCATACTCATTTCCCCACCCTGCAGTAAGAAGCAGAAACTTGCAGAAGCTACAAGCTGCTGTAACCTGCTGCAGCAATTTTTTGAAATATGGAAATGTCAAAACTGGGATTGCCGTGTTCGTTGTAAAGCTATGTATGCTGTTCCTAAGTACGGGGCGGTCAAGAAAATGTTCCCCATATAAAGTGTATGTAAAAAACGCCTAAGTAATCGGTCAAGAAATGCTATAGGAATTTTTGCTCAAGAAATTTCTGTACCTAGTACACTGTTCGCTCAAGAAAAATGCTAGTACTATTCTGACAGATAGATGGATCCTTTTCCTAAGGCGGTTAAGAAAAAATTGGAAAGACCATTTTTTCTTGACCGAAATTGACATTACGAGATTGAACGGAAAGTAGATTTGGCGTTTTGACTAACGTGATTATTATTTGAAGTTATTATTTTAATGTGGAATTTTTGAATTGTTTTAAATTAAAATCGTGACGAATTTGGTTTTATAAATAAAAATTTGAATTCAGTTTTTTCGTTTTTATTTTAAATTTCTTCTAAGTTTACAGCTCTGCTTTGCCAAGGAACAGAACCAAAGGAAGACACGACGTAGTCTCTTAAAACACCTCTCACGTATTTTCCTATATTTGTATTTGATTTATTTTTTCCCTCTATTCTCCTTTAATAATATTTCCAGTTGTTGTATCAATCCTATCGGCAAAATTTGCGCTGCAAGAAGTATATTTACTCGATGGATCGTTTAATAAATAATTGTGCAGAAAACAACATGCTCAAAAAAAATTCCCGCAATGATGTCAAACGTCAATTTTGAACACGGAAAACAATCATCGCATTACTTGTCGAAATTTTCTGTACCGGGGTCAAGAAATAATAAGAGCATTTTTCTTGACCGCCGTACTTAGGAACAGCATACATAGCTTAAACGTTAGATGTTTGTAAAGTGCTCTAAAACAGATTAAAAACAAAAGAATAATCGTTCTTCTTTTCGATTTCAGAAAAACTGCAGAATCTGCAGAAACATGTTCCTGTACTTTCTTTATTTCATCCCTACCTCTCAATAAGCAACTTGCAGTAAGTGACAGAATGCAGAAAGTATGGGAACAGACCTATTATTGCATTTCGTTCAAAATGTATCGCATATTTATATTATAATTAAGGAAAGTTAATTAATTAACAAAAGAGATTTAATTTATAATAATAAATCAGAGAAATTGAATTAAGCACAAAAATTAAAAAAAAACTGTTTTTTAATAATAAACAAATAACATTGCTAAAACTCACCACCAGATGCTACTGCGTTCGATACAAAGGAATTTTAAACTATATGAGCTTTGTTCCCGTACTTTTCCTGAAAAAATTTGTTGGGCAAAAACTTAGTTGAATGGTGGGGATAATTTTGTCAAAAATTCAGAAATAAAGAAGAAGATAACATAAATGTCGATTGTCTATGTGTATGCCGCTTTTTAAGATACCCACATGCATACAAACAATTGTCAATTGACAACTTGCAAGAAATCGCAGGACCGAAAACCTCCGGCTAATTCCTGCACGAGGGGAAGTGGAAATTTCCGCGCTTTTTCTTGCTTGAGAAAGTAAACACAAATTGGGTAAATTCTTGCTCCCGCGGGATCCCACATTTGAGTTCTGGAACAAAGCTATGATAAATACCGCGACCCGAGGCCGGAATATAATGTGCCGCTGGCGCGTGGTGCTGGCGCTGTAAAGCAAACTGTCAAAAGTAAAAAACGTAGCCCACCCGGAGTGCGGCTACAATGTGTTGCTGGCGCGTGGTGCTTGCGCTGTAGCTCACATAGACTGTACACTATGTTTTAATCTAAGTATATGTATACCTAGTTTAAGTGTGCCTTGTTTGGCGAATAAATAAATAAATAAATAAATAAATAAATAATTTTGCAAAACAAATCATTCCAAAATGGATGAACCAATGCAGCCAAATCAAGAAGCTGAAGTTGAAGATATTGAAACTATTAATTTAGATGACGGTCTTCCCATTACATTTTTAATCCGATTTATAAAACCTTTCGACGGATCACGTGATGAATTATGTACAAAACAATAACGAATCGGTGACTCAGTTTGTCTTTCGAGTTGAAACTTGTCTGAAAAGGACTATCAATGCTACTCAACAGCAAAATCCAAGTGAAACGTAGGAAGGAAGATTAGAATTATTAAGCGAAATTGCACTCAATCGTTTTATATACTTTTCACTATCGCATATAAGTAACGTACTTCGCGTTCGAGAATTAAAAACTCTAAACGAAGCTATTTCAATTGCAATCGCTGAAGAACAGGTGCAAAACATGTACCATTCAAGAAATAATTTTAGCAACAACTTTCATAATTCAAGAAACAATTGTAACGGTCGGCATGCACATCGGAGCGGATTCGCCGTTTTCTCGCATCCATAAAAGAGGAAAAAAGAAAGAGAAAAAAAAAACCAGGTCATGTTATCCGTAAAGGAAAAAAACTCGTTACAATTGCCGCAATTTTGCCCTTGTTAGGCCACAACGCCAACGAACTTTAAGGAACCCTCGATAACATTCTCTCTTGTAAACCAACCCTTTTCCCCTTTTTGCTGGGCTCATCTTTCAATTAATTTTTATCCAGCGATTTGTTGCCCACGCTGCACTTCCCCATGGACGCACCGGACGGCGTCCCAGCCTTGACCAATCCGAAAACGCCATCTGGCCATTTCCCTGTACTGAAGAATGCTATTTGGTATGCGTGAGATAGGGAAATGAAAGGAGACAGTTATCAATTTCTTCTTCCCACAATAATTATTCGGTAATTCACCATGCTCACGCCCAACGCCTGACCAGACCCAAATGCAATTTCACGAAAAAAAGAAAAAATCGGTTGCGCTAAGCAGGCCGCGACTCTGGGAGAAAAGGGCTTTGTGTAGCAGTTGGTGATCGGACGTTGTACTTGCTAGATGGAACGCACGACTCGATAGAGACCTAGCATATCTAGTGTAGACCACAAGCGCAAGGAAAAGAAAAGTTTTTTTCAAATAAAAACAACGGCCGGGACTAATGGTCGTTTCGATACATAGTGAAAATAATTTTTCTGTGGTTTTTTAGCTTTTTCAAAAAAAAAAGCTTATACAGAGGCTCTGTCCGTCTGTCCGTCTGTCCGTCTGAAGCCTACTTTCATCTCTGAAAGTACTGCAGATACAGACTTGGGAAATATCTCAAAATGTAGCTCTTGGTCAAAAGACCAAAAACTGAGAAAATGGTCTGGAAATTTCAACCAGAAGTATATTTAACAACAAAAAAGAGATTTCTAATAAAGTTCATTTATCGGTAGCCTAGAGGTAAGGCTCTGGAGTCATATCCCAGGCGATCCAAGTTCAATCCCCGACCGCAAAATGGTGAAATAAAAATTTTTTTTTACTTCGGTGTAACATGTTTTAATTCTATTTCTCACTAAATTATATTATTTAATAATGATACTCAGGAGAACATAAACATTTATTTAATTAGAAGTGCAAAAAAATCATTTTCTTGAGGTTTTATGGCTCTTCGGCGGCTTTATAAATCATTAAGAAATTTCGCGGAAATAATATAAAGTATTTATTTGTTTATATGCATATTTTATATGCTGTTCATTTTATTATAGTTTTTAGTCATGTAGGTGGTGCTGTAGCCCAAAACAAAAATTTAATTTTATCGAACTTCGCTGTGGATTTGTCACAAAAAATATGTATGATTTAAACGAAACATTTGGTAGGTTTAAAACGAAAAGTAGATATCTAATTTTTACCAGGGCATATAAACGCTTACTGAAATGAATGAAAATTTATACATTTCACGAACGATGTATTTAAGACCGTCCTTATAGTCCATGAATATAAGGAAGTGATTTTTCTCAGAATTTTTAATATTTTACAAATATTTTACAAACGATTTGCCCCATATCTAAAAAATTTTGCAGCCCTTTGTTTAAAAGCATATTTTTAAGTTTTTATTAACTAAATTTGTATGTATCTCTTCAGAATAACAAAACAAAAGTGGGATGTTGTGCCTAGAGACTAGCCACTAATTACGCTTTTTCTTGGTATTCTTTCTATTGAATAACACTTCAGTCTGGATGACAATATATTAAGTGAAGATTGTGAAGAATTGCGAAAATATTCAAACAAATAACTCGAAAAACTAACGCATCTTTCATGGAGATGCTGCTGAAAGAATTATACAATAATTGCCCGCCAAGAATTTGAGAGAATTGATATATTTTAATTGCACCCCATCTATGACAAAGAATAGTGAACACCATCTATGGCAATATTACATTACTCTTCGTTTTACCTATGATTATCAATTTCCATAAAATATACAAAATACATTTCATAAATAATAGAAAATCTGTTGTCATAAATCAGTTGTTTACTTCCTTCTAAAGTTTATACATATCTTGCATTGGAATGTACCTTCTTATGAAAGCATGAATAAATAGGTTTATTGCCACATTACTACAAGTTAGTGTTTGGAGTAATGGGAAGGCGCTAGATCGGGGTGCGAAAGTGCCTGTTCTACATTTAAAGAAAAGTGAAGTGCGTGCATGATAATATTTTCTTTAAAAATAAAATAAAAAATAAAGTTAAATTGAAGTGTAAATAAATACAAAAGGCGCGGTAAGCTGAATTTTTAACAATAATGTATGTTTAAGTAAAATAATACACCTAATTCTGCTGTGCAAAGTGATTTTAGATTTGCCTCCAATCCATAGAACAATGTTTAGATTCGTTTTACATAATTATATAGTGTTTACATGTGTGATGTGTTTTGTTTTGTTTTTTTTTTTTTTCAATTTGACACTTTCGATTTATTGGCCTCGATTCCCAGATCCAGTGGGTCGGAAGTGAGTGCGAATTTGAGACTTTGCGATTCTCAAATCTGCAACCGCGAATCTCTCTTTGACATTTTCCGTGCTTTAAAAGTGTGATCCGCAACAAATTTTCTGAGGATTTGAAACCACAAATGCGCCTAAGATAATCCGACATCGGGTATTTCATTAGCGTGTGAGTCTTCACTCCGAATTTTTGATTTAATTGAATCCGCGACTGCGAATTTGAGAATCGCAAAGTGTCAAATCCGCACTCACTTCCGCGCCGTCGGATCTGGGAATCATAATATTTTTTTTTAAATTTCCTTCGGGGATTTTATTTCATATGAAACAAGTTTTTGACATGAATACGTCTCTAAATTTGCTTCCAGAACAAAAACCGATGATAACGAAATTATGGCATATAGTTTTTATTTGCAGCTCAAAAACTATTGTTTATATTGAATAAAGAAATATACCATGATGTGGGTGAAGAATCAAAGAATTTTATTGTTTACATTTGATTTCCTTTTTTCAAGCTATGATGATTATATTGTAGTGTTTGTTAAATACTTTGTTAAGTTTTAGATTACGCAGTCTCACAACTTATAACCTACATAAGCCTTTAACAAAAACTTTTCAAGATTAATTATATATAGCGTTGGTCAGTGTGATACTTATGAATCTCCATGGCCAAACTAGGGTGCGGTAAGCCGAATTTTTAACAATAAGACATGTATGTTTAAGTAAAATAATACACCTAATTCTGTTGTGCAAAGTGCATCACATTAGATTTTCCTCCAATCCAAAGAAAAATGTTTAGATTCGTTTTCTATAGTGTTTACATGTGTGATGTGCTTTTTTTTTCAATTTGACACATTCGATTTATTGGCCTCGATTCCCAGATCCGGCGGGTCGGAAGTGAGTGCGGATCAATCTCCACTTAATATATTGTCATCCAATCTGAAGTGTTATTCAACAGAAATAATACCATGAAAAAGCGTAATTAGTGGCTAGTCGCTAGGCACAACATCCCAATAGTTTTGTTTGAATAATCATCAGTAATGTTCGAAAATTAAAGCGGAGTGAAATTTTTTTTTTAAAGAAAACTTAAGGGTATGGCTGGAGGACGCTAAAATGGCGACTTGCTTTCTGGAGCCACGCGGATTGGGAGCAACATTATTGGAAGCACCATCCTTCGTTGTTTAGTTTTTTTTGTTTGCAAAAAAAAAATAATATAGGTAAAAGATAGGGTCAGTGTCGCGAAATGGACGGCTAAGAAAAGTAACTTCCAGACGGTGAATTTTTTTTGATTTTTTTTTATTACAATTGAGTACTTACACCAGTGACACGGCTTGTTTTAGTCCTTTTCTCCTTTCGTGTGTTTTGGTCCGTGGTGGCAGTAGAATTAAAACAACGGGAAACTTCAATTAAAAAAAAAAGGAGTAGTTTTATTAATCGACCCTGATCGTTTCTTTGATATGCCCGAGTTCTATGGCTGGAGCAACGCTCGCGATTTGTGTGCAGAATGTTAAGCGCCCGGTACCAGTGATCAATTCACCAGCTCTATCCTAGTTGTAAGCCAGGTAAATTATTTGTAATTTTTTTGTTAGACCCAGGAAAAACTAGAAAAAAAAGAGAAAAATAGATAAATGATAAAGAAAGAATAGAAAAAAAAGAAGAAATTTTGGAGAGAAAAGTGTTTAAAACATAATGTTTTTTTTGTAAAGTCTTGGGATTGAAACATGGAAAAAAGTTTGTGTTGATGAATTTTATTGATAGAATATATAAATTTTTTTACTTTTAAGAAACTGTAACCTTGACCTATATTGTATATTTTTTTTGGTACACATAAATTGATCTCTTCTCTATGTACATATACCTCACTAAATGTGAACTAAGAATATAAATATACCACTTCCGTATGGAAAAGTTTTAGCGATAAGCAATATGAGATCCTAGTCATAGAAAAAAAAGAAGAGAAATTTTTTTGCGTTGGTTATTTAATGTAATATTTTTATTAAGCACATGTTAAATTGAGTTTTAAGTAAAAGCTAAGAGAAAGAAATATATGCAGTAAACAGAGAAAAACAAAGAAAATAAAGGAAAAGGAAAAAAATTATAAATCGCTGGCTTCGTCCAGTCATCCATCTGCATAAATAGGAAGATTTAATACCAATACTTAATCAAAAACTGATTTTAAATATTTTTTGTTGTAAATAATTGTCCTTGGAAGTCTTTTGTTTTGTATTTTCATGCAGCATGGATTACTGGCTTGATAGGGATTACTCAAATTGTCCACGCGTGGCAGAACAAAGAAAAATAATTGCATTTTTTATGTCATAATGATCAGTAATGAGTCGAATTTTTAATTTTGTTTGTGTAAGAAAGTAAATTAATCAGATAAACATTATCAGTTAATCAGTACCGCCCCGTGCAAATAAAACAAACGTAAATAGTTCAAAGATTTTTTTGCTTCTCTCTCTTCGTGAGCGTTGTTCTTCCAATTGACCCTTAGGTTGAGTTCGGCGACATCATGAGCAGGTAGGTTAGTAAATAGGTGGACTGACGGAACATGGTGGCCGGTGGGAGGGCTGTGTGCACCACCCGCAACGTAAGTACTATCATGGTTTAAGTTTTGTTATTTCAGCATCCCAGCCCCTACCGCGAACGCCCGCATGGCTACGACCCCTAGCCCCCTTTGCCTTCTCTCAATGGCCCCGGACAGGTCCCATATCGCCCTTTTTGATTTTTATTTGGTTCTTAGCGGCACGTGATCTCCGTTAGTTGATTTAAAACTGTCACCTCCCTTCATTGGCTCCCTACACGACGAACCCCCCCATCCGGCGAGCTAGCTAAAGCTTCGCTAGACGTGCCCAACCAGGTGTAGTGGAGGCCAACAAATTTTCTTGGCGATATCCCCCTTCTTTGGACTTTGTCTAGCCACCCTTTCTGGTCATTAGTGACCCTTTCCCCTATCTTTTTGTAATACATATGTTTACGGCCTTTAAGGCAACGTGTTCCATCCAGCTTTTCTTCGAGCGTAAGCTCACCATAAACCCCCGACAGTTACAAAAAATGGCGCCCAACGGAGGCTAGCACTCTAGCCTTCTGTATTAACTCGGTTATGTCTGTCAGTCACTTGTTGACTTTACCTTTTTTCATTCGGCAATTTTGTTTTCCTCTTCCTTTTGGAAGTTCTCTCACTCCGAGTTAGTTTTTGCTTTCTATTCTGCAGTCTTTTCAATCGTAAGACCGATATTTAGTCTTTTTCTGTGACATCGGCCATTGAGAGGAACCGGTAGAGGACTTCCTTCTGCTATGTCATATCCCCTTCTCTGTCCAAGTCCCTCCGGTTAATTGGGTATGGGTTTTGGTACCTACCGCGGTATCATCTCCCTTACAGCTTGTTCCTTTTCAGTTTGGCCTTAACGGCTTATGAACTTTATATCATTTTACATTGAACGGTTATAGTTCAACTAGTTTTGCCTGCGGTAACTTCCAATTTCTTTACTTTGCCCGTTCATGTGAGTCTGTCAGGTCCTAGTACCAAGCGCTTCGCTTGCTAGTGCGACGACTCTGGTGGTGCAACTGGTGAGGGCCTCTTGCTGTCTGGCTTCATGTGGCTGCTGTTCACATGGCTTGCGCGGGGGTCATCATCTGGTTGTCCCTTCCATGATCGGAGCAATATCTCAATTCTGTTTTTTCTAAAATCTATCTTGTTTAGTATGACCAAGATGGTGGGGGGACCACTGACCTACATAGATCCTGGTAACAGGCGTGACCTGCCAGTGCGGTATGCCAGTCGTCTCTCCCTCAATGCGGTCCCGAATGGATCCTTGCTTGTTTGGCCTTCCGGAATTTCAGTTGTCTTCGTTACTGATCCGTCGTGGCTGACAAACAGGGATCAATTAAAATCAATGGAAGTTTCTAACCCCTTCTTATTTCGTCACAGCCATGCGGTCTGCTGCGGTCGGGGATTGGACGGTGAAATGTAGGGTCGATCGAGACGAGTGGTGCATGCTACTCCTCTCGGTTGACCCAGAACTGGTAAGTGCGGTAATGTGAGAGCTGCATGTCCTCTCCGCCGGTAACCATGTCCCGAGTCAACCTATGAATATTTTTGTGTATTATCTTTCGCGCAATTTTAAAGTTTATTATATATAAAAAAAAAACTTAAATAATCTCTTTACGTTACTCACTACTATGTCCGACGATTGAGATAAACAGGATGGGACTGAAGCTAGTCCATCCTTTCCCGGCTTCAGTGAAAGTCACTTAGAATCAGATAGACAGGCCACGGTAAGGCAGCAAATCGAAATAACGATAGCTAAACTGCAAGCTCAACTGGCGGCACTGCCTCCCAATCTTGATGCGGCACCTGCGCCCGTAATAAAAGCAGATCAAGCCAGCTCCACCGTTGAGCCAAATCCGGCTTATAGTCAGTTTAAAACTCCAGATCTAGGTTTTATTGCTAGACCATCTAAGTCTCAGCAGGCTTCACGCCACCCCTCAGTTGTACTGTCCTGGAACATCACGTTTACAGGTCAATCCAGTGGACTTACCGCGAAACAATTCATGTTCAGACTGGAAAGCAAGGCTAAAGATGCATCCGTATCTGATCAAGAGCTTTGTGCCAACGTATCATCCTTACTCAAGGATAGGGCAGCTACTTGGTATTGGAACCAATTTCGTCGGGAATTTCCTAATCCCGAATGGTCCGATTTTCGCAGGAACTTCCAAGCCCATTTTAAGTCCCACGATTCAGACCTTTACACCATTAAATCTATGGTCGAATTAAAGCAACTTCAAGACTCCTTCGATGAGTACTTAGATAAGATGGTTGCCTTATACAACAAGATGGAGAACCCAATCCCGGAATCTCAGCTGACGGGGATCTTGGTAGAAAACCTAAATTATGCTACGGGCAGTACATTGGTGGGACGTCAGTTTAGAACAATAAAAGAATTAAGAGAGCAATGCCTTAAAGTTGAACGCTGGCATTTAAATAAGAAAACGGAACGCAGGACGAATCTAAGAGTCCATGAGCTCGAGACCGACTTCGCGGTAGATTCCGCTTCCGAGCCATTAGATCCATATTTCCACGAGATCGAAGCTCTCCAAGGTCCTCACTCAGACCTCACTCGCAGACAACTTAAGTGTTGGAATTGCCTGCAGCCAGGCCACCCGTTCTACGACTGTCCCTCTGAAACTCGGAACGTCTTTTGCTATAGGTGCGGAAATCCAGGAGTAGTGTCCCCAAAGTGTCATTGCCAGGGAAACCGGATGAAATGAACCGGATCAGATGAAAGACCTTACGCGAGTATAACCCTCAGTGATGTAGCCATGACCGGGTTACTGGACAGCGGCGCCTCTATAATCTGCCTGGGAAGGGGTGTCGAGTCATTTCTAAAAGATCATCCTGAATGTAGACTACATTCGTTAAACGCTTCCTTACAAACGGCCGATGGTACATCCCAGCGAGTGTTAGGGTACATTAAAGCTCCCGTTTCCTTTGCAGGACGGACTCATCTAATGACCATATTCGCAGTACCCAGTTTAAGTCAGAAGCTGTATCTAGGGTATGATTTTTGGAAATTATTCGGCATCTTTCCCCAGATATTTGGCGAGTTGAACGCTCCGGCCGTACTGTCCATGACCCATGTGTCTAATGTTCAACTAGCTCAGTTAGAACGAGTTAAAGCTACCTTTCCCTCCTTTGATGTCTTGGGTTTGGGGAAAACCCATTTGGAGGAACATGTAATTGATGTTGGTGATTCAGTCCCCATCAAACAAAGACATTATCCCGTGTCGCCTGCAGTACAAAAGTTAATGTACGATGAATTGGACCGGATGCTCGGTCTAGGTGTCATTGAGCCATCTAACAGTCCATGGAATTCCCCTGTTGTTTTAGTCCGTAAGCCCGGCAAGGTGAGACTATGTTTAGACTCCCGCAAAGTTAATGCCGTCACCGTCAAAGACGCCTATCCCCTCCCCCATATCGACGGACTTCTGGGTCGTCTTCAGGACACCAAATTTATCACCAGTTTGGACTTGAAAGACGCCTTTTGGCAGATCCCGCTTGAAGTTAAGTCTCGCGAAAAGACTGCTTTTTCAGTTTACTGTCATGCCTTTCGGCTTATGCAATGCGCCTCAGCGTATGTGTCGATTGATGGATAAAGTTATTCCTGGACACTTACGGGAACATGTTTTCGTGTACTTGGATGATCTATTGATTGTCTCTTCTGACTTTGACTCTCACCTCAAAACTCTAGAGGAGGTTGCTGGTTGTTTGCGCCGTTCTGGGCTCACCATCAACTTGTCTAAAAGCAAATTCTGTGTGCAAGAGGTTAAATACCTAGGTTTCCTGATTGGCGATGGAACGTTGAAAACCGACCCCGGTAAAGTTGCTTCCATTTCCGAATTTCCTACTCCAAGGTCACATCGACAGATAAGGAGATTCTTAGGCATGACCGGTTGGTATCAACGCTTCATTTCCAATTATGCTAGCATAGCCGCCCCCATCACAGATTATTTGAAGGGCAAGAAGTTTGTCTGGACAGACGACGCACAGCAATCCTTCCTTAAGTTAAAAACTTGCATGACCCAAGCTCCAGTACTGGTCACCCCTGACTTTTCTAAACCTTTTTACATCCAATGCGATGCGAGTAGGACTGGTATCGGTAGTGTGTTGTTTCAAAAAGACATGGATGGAAATGAACATCCAGTTGCATATATGTCTAAGAAACTGAACAATGCACAACGCAATTATACGATTACCGAGCTCGAGTGTTACGCAGCCGTATTGAGTGTGAAGAAGTTTAGGGCATATGTCGAGGGCCAACCGTTCACAGTAATTACTGACCACGCTAGTCTAAAATGGCTTATGAATCAGTCAGACCTGAACGGACGACTAGCTAGATGGAGTTTGAAACTACAAGGGTTTGAGTTTGCTATAGAGCATCGAAAAGGAAGCCAAAACGTGGTCCCGGATGCTTTGTCTCGGGTTGACTGCGTAGACGAAATATCTTTCTGTCAAGACGTGGACTTAACGTCCCCAGCGTTCAAGTCGCCAGAATATTTGTCACTAGCTGAAAGCATAAGCGGAGAGGCCGGACAGTTGCCTGATCTCAGAGTGTCTGACGGGTTTGTATTTCATCGTAGTACCCCGCGTTCCGGAGATCCTATCTCAGACGAACTCACTTGGAAGTTATGGATTCCTTCCGAATTGACCCTACCATTGATCGAGGCCGCCCACTCTCCTCCCCAGGCTTCTCATGGTGGGATTGGTAAAACCTTATCCCGTCTACGAACCAAGTACTTCTGGCCTGAAATGGTAAATCAGGTTCGAACTTATGTTTCTCAGTGCGAGATGTGCAAGTGTACTAAATCACCTAATGCGATCTTAAGGCCGCCCATGGGTGTGCAACTGGAAGTAGATAAGCCATTTCAATTTCTATATGTGGACTTCTTGGGTCCCTACCCCCGATCTAAAAAAGGCAACACCGCAGTGTTTGTAGTCTTAGATCCCTTTAGTAAATTTGTATTCCTTTTTCCAGTGTCCTCCGAGACTGCCACCTTGGCAATAGAGAGCCTGGAACATCGTGTATTTCATACCTTTGGAGTACCAGAGATCATCTTTTCTGACAATGGTCGACAATTTGTCTCTAAGGAATTTACCAAGTTCCTAGATGACTACGGAGTCAGACGCCTGCGCACGGCGGTACATTCTCCCCACCCTAATGCCTCGGAGCGAGTAAATATATCCACATTAGCTGCCATTCGAGCATATTTAAAGGACGACCACCGTGAGTGGGACCGTCACCTTTCTTCAATCGAATGTGCAATGCGTAGCTCGTTTCACGAATCGATCGGGACGACTCCATTTCAAGCTCTCTTCGGAAGCCAAATGATCCTACACGGATCCGCTTATAGAGTCTTAAAGAAGCTTCAAGCTTTACAAGACGGAGAAATTGCCTTTCTCCCTACTTCAGATCGCCTTCGCCTCATCCGTGAGCGCGTCAAACTTAATTTGTCATCTGCACATCGTCGCCACGAGAAGAATTACAACTTGCGTAGCAAGACAGTCACTTTCCAACCTGGGCAGGAAGTCTATCGTCGTACCTTTCCTATAAGTAACGTAGCGAACTGTTTTAGTGCCAAATTGGCTAACAAATTCTCTAAAGCTCGCATACGAAAACGAGTAGGTGCAAGTCTGTATGAGGTAGATGATACGACAGGTAAATTGCTGGGAACTTATCACGCGAAGGACCTCAGACAATGAGACGCTCGGAAGCATTACCTGAGTAGCCCTAATAAGGCATCTCGCCGGCTTCACCGGTTAACGACAGGGGTGCCGCTAACCCGCTTAGGTAGCTTCCCTAGCGGTGGCATTCCTCTTTGTTCTCCCTTGATCGTCTGGGGTCAAGGCTTGAATTGTAGTCCAGCCGGAGTTGCCAGACCAACTCCCCGAGATACGGTCCTCTCGGTCATCCAATTCGCACCAGCCTGTCCGCGTGGATGCTGGCCTTTACTACTGCTTCCCTCGGGTCGAGTAGTCCGGACAGGTGAGGTCATGGGTAAGATGCGGCCTGTGACCTCCGAAAGTGGTGACGTCCTACTGCATAGCCCGTCCCTTTCCAGTTTCATCCTCCCCTAGGCCAGAGTAGATTTTCATGGACGGGAGGAGGCTATTGGTCATTAGGTTCAGGACCGCGATGACGCTGAATCAGTGAGCCTGTAGCCTACTCGCGTGGAATAATTTAGGGTTGATTGATCGTATGGACAGGTTGTTACCTAGTCCATCGGTGACGATTTCCTAGATCATTCCTCCCATGGAATCGAACGTGCGCCACGGGTACCCTATGGACCAGTTCAACCTTTCAATAGCCCAGACCAAACATACTGCCACAACACTAATCTCCTCTCCCTTACGGTTTTTTTTTTCGATCAGACAATCCTCACCTGACACTCACTAGGCTCTCACGAGATAATCCAAGAAACCGTCGCAACAATGTGTGACCACCTCCCTTCTTCAAACTCCTACGTGGGGTAATTTCTTTACTAACAACGTTTTATAAATTAATAATTTCATACGGAAATTGAAACAAATTTCTCACGTCTTTTAATTTCCCTCCGACTCCGAACATTTTTTTTATGCTATGAAGCATAACTTTAGGGAAACCTGACCTGCAACACCTCTCACAAAAGAAAAACGAAACTTTAATATTGTCTCTTATTCTGTTAGGATGATATGGTGCATTTTTTTTTCGCTGTGTCAAAATCCTTTTCAACTCTTCTAAGTTCGTTCGGATGCTTTGCAGTTATAACACAAGCCAAAATTCATTAAGGATGTCACTTGTGCATCGGACAATTTCAACTTTCCCAATAGGGAAATATAAACACCCATTGCAGAAATCATTGTTTGCTTCCTATCGCAAACGCAATTAGTTATCAGCATTCGGAACGTTTTGCCTTTCTTCAAAACATTGTTATAGCAATACACCAAAAAGACGTTGTTACCTTCTAATTTACAAACTGTTAAATGGAAGCGGTACTCTTCTCTCTTATTTTCTCTTACTCCACGGAGACCCAACCCCAACCTCAACGCAAAGCGTGACCCTAGGATCACAATTTCTATCACACTCTCTTTTACCATTCTTTTCTTACCGTTGCACATACAATCCTTGCAGGGATTGCTCCTTTAGGGCATCCTCACCAATAATATCCTCACATACAGCACAGCCCAGGCCCGGCTAGCTCAGTCGGTAGAGCGAGACTCTTTATCTCAGGATCATGGGTCGAGCCACACGAGCTTATCAGGACATCGTTCTGTAGCAGCAATGATTGTAACACCTTCACCCTTGCCGTGGCATTGGAAGCCAATGAAGCCACTTCACCCTGTTGTGTATCCTTGATATCGATCTTAAGTCGTTGTTTACACCAGCTATTCTTAGGGGAAATATTCTCTAAGACCTTCCCGAGCCTCCGTCTTTCGGCTCCTCTCTCCCTTCTCTCCGTTCGGTCTAGAGTATCCGCGTTGTAACGGTCGGCATGCACATCGGAGCGGATTCGCCGTTTTCTCGCATCCATAAAAGAGGAAAAAAGAAAGAGAAAAAAAACCAGGTCATGTTATCCGTAAAGGAAAAAAAACTCGTTACAATTGCCGCAATTTTGCCCTTGTTAGGCCACAACGCCAACGAACTTTAAGGAATCCCTCGATAACATTCTCTCTTGTAAACCAACCCTTTCCCCCTTTTTGCTGGGCTCATCTTTCAATTAATTTTTATCCAGCGATTTGTTGCCCACGCTGCACTTCCCCATGGACGCACCGGACGGCGTCCCAGCCTTGACCAAGCCGAAAACGCCATCTGGCCATTTCCCTGTACTGAAGAATGCTATTTGGTATGCGTGAGATAGGGAAATGAAAGGAGACAGTTATCAATTTCTTCTTCCCACAATAATTATTCGGTAATTCACCATACTCACGCCCAACGCCTGACCAGACACAAATGCAATTTCACGAAAAAAAGAAAAAATCGGTTGCGCTAAGCAGGCCGCGACTCTGGGAGAAAAGGGCTTTGTGTAGCAGTTGGTGATCGGACGTTGTACTTGCTAGATGGAACGCACGACTCGATAGAGACCTAGCATATCTAGTGTAGACCACAAGCGCAAGGAAAAGAAAAGTTTTTTTCAAATAAAAACAACGGCCGGGACTAATGGTCGTTTCGATACATAGTGAAAATAATTTTTCTGTGGTTTTTTTGTCTGAATAATCATCAGTAATGTTCGAAAATTAAAGCGGAGTGAAATTTTTTAAAGAAAAAAATTAAGGGTATGGCTGGAGGACGCTAAAATGGCGACTTGCTTTCTGGAGCCACGCGGATTGGGAGCAACATTATTGGAAGCACCATCCTTCGTTGTTTAGTTTTTTTTGTTTGCAAAAAAAAAATAATATAGGTAAAAGATAGGGTCAGTGTCGCGAAATGGACGGCTAAGAAAAGTAACTTCCAGACGGTGAATTTTTTTTGATTTTTTTTGATTACAATTGAGTACTTACACCAGTGACACGGCTTGTTTTAGTCCTTTTCTCCTTTCGTGTGTTTTGGTCCGTGGTGGCAGTAGAATTAAAACAACGGGAAACTTCAATTTAAAAAAAAGGAGTAGTTTTATTAATCGACCCTGATCGTTTCTTTGATATGCCCGAGTTCTATGGCTGGAGCAACGCTCGCGATTTGTGTGCAGAATGTTAAGCGCCCGGTACCAGTGATCAATTCACCAGCTCTATCCTAGTTGTAAGCCAGGTAAATTATTTGTAATTTTTTTGTTAGACCCAGGAAAAACTAGAAAAAAAAGAGAAAAATAGATAAATGATAAAGAAAGAATAGAAAAAAAAGAAGAAATTTTGGAGAGAAAAGTGTTTAAAACATAATGTTTTTTTTTGTAAAGTCTTGGGATTGAAACATGGAAAAAAGTTTGTGTTGATGAATTTTATTGATAGAATATATAAATTTTTTTACTTTTAAGAAACTGTAACCTTGACCTATATTGTATATTTTTTTTGGTACACATAAATTGATCTCTTCTCTATGTACATATACCTGTGTGAACTAAGAATATAAATATACCACTTCCGTATGGAAAAGTTTTAGCGATAAGCAATATGAGATCCTAGTCATAGAAAAAAAAGAAGAGAAATTTTTTTGCGTTGGTTATTTAATGTAATATTTTTATTAAGCACATGTTAAATTGAGTTTTAAGTAAAAGCTAAGAGAAAGAAATATATGCAGTAAACAGAGAAAAACAAAGAAAATAAAGGAAAAGGAAAAAAATTATAAATCGCTGGCTTCGTCCAGTCATCCATCTGCATAAATAGGAAGATTTAATACCAATACTTAATCAAAAACTGATTTTAAATATTTTTTGTTGTAAATAATTGTCCTTGGAAGTCTTTTTTTTTGTATTTTCATGCAGCATGGATTACTGGCTTGATAGGGATTACTCAAATTGTCCACGCGTGGCAGAACAAAGAAAAATAATTGCATTTTTTATGTCATAATGATCAGTAATGAGTCGAATTTTTAATTTTGTTTGTGTAAGAAAGTAAATTAATCAGATAAACATTATCAGTTAATCAGTACCAAAACAAAAAACAAACGTAAATAGTTCAAAGATTTTTTTGCTTCTCTCTCTTCGTGAGCGTTGTTCTTCCAATTGACCCTTAGGTTGAGTTCGGCGACATCATGAGCAGGTAGGTTAGTAAATAGGTGGACTGACGGAACATGGTGGCCGGTGGGAGGGCTGTGTGCACCACCCGCAACGTAAGTACTATCATGGTTTAAGTTTTGTTATTTCAGCATCCCAGCCCCTACCGCGAACGCCCGCATGGCTGCGACCCCTAGCCCCCTTTGCCTTCTCTCAATGGCCCCGGACAGGTCCCATATCGCCCCTTTTTGATTTTTATTTGGTTCTTAGCGGCACGTGATCTCCGTTAGTTGATTTAAAACTGTCACCTCCCTTCATTGGCTCCCTACACGACGAACCCCCCCATCCGGCGAGCTAGCTAAAGCTTCGCTAGACGTGCCCAACCAGGTGTAGTGGAGGCCAACAAATTTTCTTGGCGATATCCCCCTTCTTTGGACTTTGTCCAGCCACCCTTTCTGATCATTAGTGACCCTTTCCCCTATCTTTTTGTAATATGTTTACGGCCATTAAGGCAGCGTGTTCCATCCAGCTTTTATTCGAGCGTAAGCTCACCATAAACCCCCGACAGTTACAACGCCACCTGCGATCTAAGGTCTACACGAACTAATATTTTCCGATATGCTACCGAATCCTAACTCAACCTCCACGAAGATGTAGATTTTACATCGGGTGTCCCCTGGATGCTCTTGTCTATCAAGAGTAACAGACTGAGGAAGGCGAGTGTTTCGCGCCTCAATACGAAGCAAATACCGGACTGGTCCTCAAGGTTGGGGATATGGCGGCAACCTGCCATCGTAAAAACCCAACCGTCACGAATCCTCAAGGCAGGCCTCGTGCAGGACGGACACAACGGCAACGACTCAGGCAACGGAATATGGAATTCGATCTTGGAACATGGAGCATCAGGACGCTCAATAGAACTGGCGCTCTGCGTTCGCTTTTATGTTCAACATCCGGAACTGCTGACATGCTGCAAGGGACCGTCAAACTTGAAGAAATGCCTTAGAGGAGGCCAAGGCTCGATTTGGGCTATAGCGCCATTGGATGGATGGATGGATGGTATTTTGCAGATCAAGGAACGGTGAGCCAAGGAAGGTCCCTCCTCTCGTAAGGGCCCGGCATTATAGAGAAGATGGGAGACAGTTTCTTTCCCATCTTCGTTGCCACGTTTTTGTTTTCGGCGTGGGGCCTAAAAGCACAGTACATAGCCTATCTCTTTTTTGTTAAGCTGAACAAGAAATTTTGAACGCTTGCATCCAAAGTTGGCCACATTTCGTGAAGACTTCGGCACACCGCTGCTGTGGTCCATCTCAGCCCGACTTGAGCTAAGCTAATTATTCTTGCAGCCAGTTAATAGATGACCAAGAAAATTCCCATCTCTGAAGAAGAACCCCGAAAACTTTCCTCCACTGGGACCACATTCGACACCTTGAAGCATGGATCCAAAAATATCTAACTGGCCTTGTAGGTCGTTCTTTTAGGAACTATGGGAGCCCCAGAAATGTGTGGAGCGTTAAGAAGTGCTTCGCCTTCAAAAGTATTTTTAATGTAATTTTATATTGATACCACGAGCTCGGCGTAAAGGGACGATCGCCCATGGTAGACCCCCGTATCACCAATGGAAGGCTAATTCAAATCGCAGTCCATCGTAGGTAGTATATTCACGCAGGGGCAGCGCTTTCATAGGTGCAAATGGTGCACTCGCACCGGGCGCAAATTCAAAATTTAAGATTTTCGGATAGAAACAGATAGATCGGCTCAATTCTGAAATTTTGAAAGCGCCTTCTACAGCATTAGCAAGAGAGCTTTCGCAAGCAAACTCAGCCCAACAGCAAGAACGCGGATAAAGGCAGGGTGGCGCCTTCACAGGCGAAATTTCAAAAAAAGGGAAGAAGAATGTTTGTGTCTTTCCATTGTCCTTTACTCCGATCAAAACAGATGATGGGGGCGCAATATGGCATACTGCACCGGGCGCCAAAAAGCCAAACTCCGGCCCAGCCTTCACGCAGTATTATTCATAACTTCAGCATGATGGTTTACACATTAGGATTGTGGTTTTTATCGAGTTTAGATCTGCCGTATTCAGTCTGCTCCATGGATCTCGAGCAGGATGTGGTCTTGGAGTCAGTGCTCCCTGCTTGTGCCGTGTTCGAGTCATATTGATGAGTGCATAGACTTGGTTAGCTACAAAACAACGCCCTCAAATAGTGCCATCAAAATTTTATTTTTTGCTCGAAATTGTTTTTCGCATTCATTTTGGCGCACCTTAACACCTGGCGCCTAGAGCGACCGCTCCACTCCCTCTACCCCAGGGCCGGCGCTGGATACAAAACGGAATTAATACAGACAGCTGATCAGAAAAAGCGAACATGTGTCCCTTTAAAATCGAGATGCACTTCATTTTCACCTGAACACTCTCCGCTTCCACAAATTTCGTGTTAAAAGATCGTGAACGAAGCGAACCGTGTAAACAGGCACACTTTTCCTCGTCACATGTATCACTAAGAAAATTATTAATTTTGATAAAATTAAATCTTTTTTATTTTTATTCTCATCACATTAGGTCTGTTCCCGTACCTGCAGAAAGTGCAGAATTTGCAAGTTGCTTCGAATTACTTAACAGAATTCTGTTCCCGTACTTATACTGCAGCCGCCATACTCATTTCCCCACCCTGCAGTAAGAAGCAGAAACTTGCAGAAGCTACAAGCTGCTGTAACCTGCTGCAGCAATTTTTTGAAATATGGAAATGTCAAAACTGGGATTGCCGTGTTCGTTGTAAAGCTATGTATGCTGTTCCTAAGTACGGGGCGGTCAAGAAAATGTTCCCCATATAAAGTGTATGTAAAAAACGCCTAAGTAATCGGTCAAGAAATGCTATAGGAATTTTTGCTCAAGAAATTTCTGTACCTAGTACGCTGTTCGCTCAAGAAAAATGCTAGTACTATTCTGACAGATAGATGGATCCTTTTCCTAAGGCGGTTAAGAAAAAATTGGAAAGACCATTTTTTCTTGACCGAAATTGACATTACGAGATTGAACGGAAAGTAGATTTGGCGTTTTGACTAACGTGATTATTATTTGAAGTTATTATTTTAATGTGGAATTTTTGAATTGTTTTAAATTAAAATCGTGACGAATTTGGTTTTATAAATAAAAATTTGAATTCAGTTTTTTCGTTTTTATTTTAAATTTCTTCTAAGTTTACAGCTCTGCTTTGCCAAGGAACAGAACCAAAGGAAGACACGACGTAGTCTCTTAAAACACCTCTCACGTATTTTCCTATATTTGTATTTGATTTATTTTTTCCCTCTATTCTCCTTTAATAATATTTCCAGTTGTTGTATCAATCCTATCGGCAAAATTTGCGCTGCAAGAAGTATATTTACTCGATGGATCGTTTAATAAATAATTGTGCAGAAAACAACATGCTCAAAAAAAATTCCCGCAATGATGTCAAACGTCAATTTTGAACACGGAAAACAATCATCGCATTACTTGTCGAAATTTTCTGTACCGGGGTCAAGAAATAATAAGAGCATTTTTCTTGACCGCCGTACTTAGGAACAGCATACATAGCTTAAACGTTAGATGTTTGTAAAGTGCTCTAAAACAGATTAAAAACAAAAGAATAATCGTTCTTCTTTTCGATTTCAGAAAAACTGCAGAATCTGCAGAAACATGTTCCTGTACTTTCTTTATTTCATCCCTACCTCTCAATAAGCAACTTGCAGTAAGTGACAGAATGCAGAAAGTATGGGAACAGACCTATTATTGCATTTCGTTCAAAATGTATCGCATATTTATATTATAATTAAGGAAAGTTAATTAATTAACAAAAGAGATTTAATTTATAATAATAAATCAGAGAAATTGAATTATGCACAAAAATTAAAAAAAACCTGTTTTTTAATAATAAACAAATAACATTGCTAAAACTCACCACCAGATGCTACTGCGTTCGATACAAAGGAATTTTAAACTATATGAGCTTTGTTCCCGTACTTTTCCTGAAAAAATTTGTTGGGCAAAAACTTAGTTGAATGGTGGGGATAATTTTGTCAAAAATTCAGAAATAAAGAAGAAGATAACATAAATGTCGATTGTCTATGTGTATGCCGCTTTTTAAGATACCCACATGCATACAAACAATTGTCAATTGACAACTTGCAAGAAATCGCAGGACCGAAAACCTCCGGCTAATTCCTGCAAGAGGGGAAGTGAAAATTTCTCCGCTTTTTCTGTCATGAGAAAGTAAAGAAACACAAATTGGGAAAATTTTTGTCCCGCGGGATCCCACATTTGAGTTCTGGAACAAAGCTATGATAAATACCGCGACCCGAGGCCGGAATATAATGTGCCGCTGGCGCGTGGTGCTGGCGCTGTAAAGCAAACTGTCAAAAGTAAAAAACGTAGCCCACCCGGAGTGCGGCTACAATGTGTTGCTGGCGCGTGGTGCTTGCGCTGTAGCTCACTTTTGCCAACTTTCTACTTTTGGTGCGCGCCAGCACACCAGCCAGTTGGGAATTTTGATAAATGAGGGCGTTGCAGTCAAAATTACCCCAGAAAATATGAACCATTGTAAATGGCCGTTGATTAATTAGCGTCTAATTTGAAAAACCATCTTCTATATGAAGCACCAAAAGGAGCGCCAGCGCCACATTGTAGTTCCCACTTTAAACAATTAAATTTGAAGACTTATAACTGTTATGTGCACACAGCACATTCTATGTATCATAAACATCCGCTCCACATATAATACATTCTACGTATCATAAACATCCGCTCCACATATATTTTCTTCGTCATCAAAACTTAACATCGCACCATATCGAATTTCATAATTTCATCAGAACTAGAGATAAGATTCTTAGACTTAAGATTTAGCTTACCTTGATAATAAAGTTCCTAAGACTTAGATTTTATCCATTCATTCATTACCAGTTTGAACCCCTTACTAGAAACACGCGAATATTGTTCGGATTTGATTAAGTTTTCTTTAACATAAAATCTTTTATAGTTAGTTAAAAGTTTAAATCAATAATAAAGTGAATTTATCATAATAGAGATTTTATTATTTTAAACCGTGTAATTTAGTGCGGATAATCGCCCACAACATTAAGTGAAATTTCAAAGGATAGAAGTTGCACTTAACAACTGGTGTCAGAAGTTAAATAAATATTGGAGGATCTACCTTAGAAGAAGATGAAAATAACACATTTAATACGGTGAGTAATTGTTTTGCGATATCCTAAAATCTTTTTCCCAAATTTTCCCAAGAAATTTTGTGAGATTTAAAATACATTTATATTATATAATAATTAATTATAATAATAATTCCGAAAATAAATAAAATAAATTTATACTTTTTATTGAAATTGTGTACTTTCATAATTCAAGAAACAATTTTAGCAAAAACTTTTATAACATGAAAACTCCTCACAAACTCGGTAATTCAGTAAGGGTCATTCAAACTGGTAATCGCACAACTCAAGATCCTTCTAACCACACAACACAACATTCTAATCACGAGCCTGAAAAGCATCAACAAATTAAAGTCTGTAATTACTGCAAATCTAAAGGCCATTTAATTACAGAATGTAGGAAACGACAATATAATAATAGTCGTAAAAGACAATACTTTCATAACTCAAAAAACATGAGTCCAAAACCAGCAGAGGTTGCCCTGGTGGAAAATTCTCTTTAAATAATGGTAACCAATACAAAGTTGTTCTTTTTACTGAAAAAACTTCATCTTATATTTATATATCCTGCACTGAATCAAAAACATTAAACCTCAAACTCCTTATCGATACAGGAGCTAACGTATCTGTCATTAAAGCGAATTCTCTTGCTCGACAAACGACAATAAATAAAAATTGGCAAATCTATATAAAAGGCATTAGCCCTAGTCATTCAATAAAAACTATTGGATGTATCGACTTAAATTTAAATTTCAACATAAATGCATCTTTTAAACACTGTTTCCACGCTATCAGCGAAAATTCCAATATTCCGTTTGATGGAATATTAGGAAACGATTTCCTTAAACCAAACAAAGCTATCGTTGATTATGAAATCGATGCTCTAAGAATAAAAAATAATTCAGTTCCGATCATGTGCAATCCTTATCATAATCAATTCTCTTATCATAATGTACAACTTCTAGAACCTAGAACTGAAACTTTAATTGAAGTAGAGGTTCTGAATCCTTCTATAAACGAAGGAACTATTCCAGACACTTCCATAGGAAAAGGTATTTATCTTTGTAGGGCTTTCACTAAAGTCAATTCTAATTCAAAAGCTCTTGCCACTATTTTAAATACAACGGAAGAAAAATTTAAATTAAACCAAATCAAATTAAAACTAGATCCTATTCCAATCGAATTCAGCAGTCTCAATCCAACAAAAGCTGATAAGAATCAAACACTAATTCCCAATTCAAATTCTAGTTCTATAGATTCTACATATCAAACAATGTGTTTCATGTCAAACAAATAAAACTCTCCGCAAAACTTATAAAGCACCTATGGAGATTACAAGCACAAGTAATCAACCATTCGAAAAATTAGCTCTAGATATTGTAGGACCCCTTCCATTATCTGAAAATGGATTTAAATATATCCTCACAATGCAAGACGATCTAACCAAATTTTCATATGCTATACCATTAGCCAACCACTGTGCCGAATCCGTAGCCAATAGTCTTGTAAATTTTATAACTATGTTCGGAATTCCTAAAAATATTCTTACGGATCAAGGCTCAGATTTCACATCAGATCTTATTAAAAATCTCACTAAATTATTTCAAATAAAGCATTACTTCACTACTGCATATCATCCTCAATCAAATGGAGCGCTAGAACGATCTCATTCCACTCTCAAAGACTATTTGAAAAATTACATAAATGACAAACAAACCGATTGGGATAAATATATTCCACTCGCGATGCTCTCATATAACACACATGTACATGCTTCTACTAAATTTACTCCTTACGAGCTTTTGTTCGGACATAAACCAATTTTACCTACTTCTATCACTTCAACCCCAGAATTCAAATACACTTACGAATCTTACCATGACCAACTAAAATACAGACTAAACCGAAGTCATCAAATAGCAAGAGATAATTTACTCGACGCTAAACAAAGATCAAAGATCAACCACGATCGAAACATCAATACTCATAACTTTAAAGTAAATGATTACGTTTATTTGGAAGATAGCCAAACAAAAGTAGGACTATCAAAAAAGCTTTCCCCAAACTTTAAAGGACCTTATAAAATAATTAAACTTCATAATAATCAAAATATCACTATTCAATGTAAAGGCAAACAAACTACGGTTCATAAAAATCGTTTAAAACTCGCCTATCTCGTTACAGGTGCCTCATTTCCCTAATTAAAGCGGAACACTTCAAAATAGAGCCCGTAATTAAAGGCAGTGGACTTTTCTACGAACATTTGGGATACGTGAGACTTTACTCTGATTTCTGGCAAATCATTACATATACCAACATATCCTTTTATAATAAGAAACTCTCTTTAATCGAAAACATTTATGAAAAATCACTTCATCTATGCCGCGGTAATGCACTAAAAACATACGCTTTCCATAGCGCGCAGACTCTTTGATTTCTTATCTATACAAATACCCAAACTCCGCCAAAAGGAAGAAACCCTTGCACATTTAATCAATCATCGTAGAAACAAGCGCGGACTTTTCAATGCCGGAAGCTATGCATTAAACTGGTTATTCGGAACCCCTGATGTCGACGATGCGCAGTATTATAACGATGCCATTAAGAAAGTAGAAGAAGACGACAAGAATGTTCAAAATCTCATGAAAGAACAGATTCAGGTGGTTAAAAGCACTATTTCTAATTTTAACGAATCAATTAACTCTCTTAAAGAGAATGAAAGGATCTTTAATGAAAACATAAATACAATTAATAAATTCATAAATAATTACTATTCACTCTGAAACTATTTTAGAGGGATCACTTGTTGTTACTGATCATATGAATAAATTAACTTACCTTGTAAACGAAATGAATGAACAATTTGATCAATTAATTAATGCTATTCTATTTGCAAAAACTAATATATTGCATCCTGTTATTATTACCCCTAAACAACTCATAGACGAATTAAATAATAATATTAAATTACTTTCAGATGGAAAGAACTTTCCATTAGCTTTAGAATATAATAATGCTTATAAGTTACTAGATTTATCTAGATTAAGAGTATATTACCAAAACGATAGATTAGTTTTTATAATTCAAACCCCTCTAATTAAAAATAATATATTTAATGTTTATAAATTATTTCCACTACCAATTCCACAAGACTCCTATGTTTATGCCTTTATAGACCCTTTATATCCTTCTATCGCAATTTCAATTAATAAGTTACAGTACGTGAACCTGCGAGATTTCACGCAATGCCAAAATATAGCTGAAGATGACATGATCTGCGAAACCCACGAAATCTACTCAACACTGGAGAAACCTACATGCGAAACTACACTTTTAACATCAATTAAAAATAAAATTCCTGAAGATTGTAAAACTCACATGGTGAAAGGAAACATCGAAGTATGGCACCCTTTAAAATATAATCAATGGATTTTCGTTTTAAGCAGTCCCGATAGACTTACAATAGACTGCCCTGAAGTAGAAGTATTCGACAAGATCATCCAAAATACTGGAATCTTAACTCTTGAAGACGGATGTAGGGCATATTCAAAACTCAACCAACTAATTGCTGGCAGGAAAATAACGATAAACTATCACAACATCATTCCTGAAATCAACATACTCGAAGATGACTGCTGTCAAAAGGAGAACTCTACCAATTCCAAGAATAACTTGTATCTCTCTCCGATCCATCTTTACCAACGTTCGATTAGACGACCTCAAGCAAGCTTCACATAGGTTAGACATCCTTGATGATCACATTGATGACCTTCTAAATAAACCACACATTATAAGGCATCAGTACTGGTACGTCTTAGCGATAAAGGTTATAGCAACGTTCATGGGAATATTCATCCTTCACAAACTCTTCTCTTATATTGGATTATATATGTACATGTATAAAATTATTATGTTGCACGAAACCTAGGAGATCATCAGGCTGCCTGGTTGCTGTTTATAATCATTTTTATACGCTTTTCTTTAGTTTGCACATTTCAACGGAATATTGCAACTCAAATTTGACAGTCTTCTACTCAATAAAAATGGATGAAACTTTGCAGGCACCTGTATTTCCGGTGACAATACACGATTATGACATAAAAAATTTTTTGTTGTTGTTGTTTTTGTTGTTGAGTAACAAAAACCGATTTTTAAGGAAAACGCTTTAAATTAATTGTTTTAGTCAATGTATTGGGCTGAAAATTGTAAGGTATTGCGAGTTATTAAGTGAACTACACATAATTATACTTTAAACGTTAAATTTATATAATTTGCATTTTATTAGCATATTTTTTTTTGTCCATTCAAATCATAATTTCTCAACATAATTCAATTAAACTCAGCAGGCGTATTTCATGTAAAAATTTGTGTTGTTGTTGTTGTTGTTAAGTAATAAACAAAATATAAAAAAATATAAAAACTGCTCTAAGTTTATGTAACCGTGCAATATTAAAGCTTTAGAAGAGATGGAAAGACTGCGACTCTTATAAAAAGACTGACTAAAATTTTTATTGCATTGTTATCAGAAATAAAAAAACAATGTATTAAGTACGAATAAAAAAAGATCATATAATATTGTACATATGTGTTATATATCTTCAAATACAGGATTCACTTTTTCAAACAAAATTCTATTTTCGAATTTTGTATGTTCTAAGACTAAAAATTAAAAAATAAAAAAAAATAAAAAAAAAAATTTTTTTAGGATACGCTTTTCTTTAGGTTACTGTGTCACGATGATTAAAAATCAACTAAAAAAAAAAAAAAATAAAACGTATCAGCAACTTAAAAGAAAATTCTCAAACAGATCTGTTGAAAAGACTTCTGAAAAATTAAATCCGACAAAATCTCACACATTCGTTAAAGAAAAGCGTGAGGCGCTCATTTTAAATCTACTGTGCTACAGCAGTAATTCTCTAGAAATTCGGCTTTTAAGATATTTCTATGATTCTCATTCAATAAAATAACTAATTGTACATTTCAATATAATAATAAATAAAATTTAAAAACAACACTGAACCGAACTTTGACCGACTTGTTGAAATTCGTCACGAACAATTTGTTTCAAATTAAAAGCGGAACAGTTTGCATCCTCATAATGTTTATAACGTGATTATGCGCCTCACGCTTTTCTTTAACGAATGTGTGAGATTTTGTCGGATTTAATTTTTCAGAAGTCTTTTCAACAGATCTGTTTGAGAATTTTCTTTTAAGTTGCTGATACGTTTTATTTTTTTTTTTTTTAGTTGATTTTTAATCATCGTGACACAGTAAACTAAAGAAAAGCGTATCCTAAAAAATTTTTTTTTTTTTATTTTTTTTTTTTAATTCCGGAGATAAAAGCGTTAAGGCCCCCATACACGGTCAAATTGGCTGTACAACCAGATTTTCATCAAACCTATAAGCGCAATGTATTTTGATCGGCCGACCGGCCCACAATCGATAGTTTTGGTTGTACAACCGCACTTCGCTGTACAACCAATTGGACCGTGTATGGGGGCCTTTAGACTAAAGATTTAGCTTACCTTGATAATAAAGTGAAATTCCAAAGGATACAAGTTGCACTTAATAATAAACTTATGCCCAGTTTATATTTTTAGTGGAAACTTTCCCCTATTTTTTATATTTTTTAATTATAATATACACGAAAAATGCTCTTTAAAGCGGAATAAAGCCAAGAAAATAACGGTTTGCAAAGTCCCGCTGTGTTGCCACTGCTTCTCAAAGTCACGACATCTGCCTGTTAAGTTCGAATGTTACGAATTGCTACGAATGTTGCTCAGTTTTGCTTATTGTGGATATTTACCACAGTTTGGCGGTTGGGTTTGAAAATTGTGATTTTTATGGAGTATGAGTTTATGTTGAGGAATAGTTTTTTTGTTTTTAAAGTTTTTAGGGGTGTTATGTTGTATTTTAAGAGTGTAAATTTACGTATAAATATTCTGAAAATTTGTGATTTTGAATTTGTAATAGCTATGAAATCATTTGTAAGATTTAGAAATTATTTTATACTATTTAGGTCGTTTTAAAAATGTGGTATTTTTAGTGTTGTGCATAAAATTTTGCAATCGAATTTGAACATCTTGATAATATTATGACAGATATATGCCGAAAATTGTGAAGACAGTGGTAATTGGCCCTCTTGAGACGGCCGCTATAGATCTAACGGTTTATTAAGTATACTATAGAGCTTATTGTATTCTTTTTATGATAACAGGGCCGGATTAGCACAAAGCCTTTTCGAGTGAATACTCGAAGGGCCGGAAAGCCGTCAGTTTCGTCATAATTGTGACTACGCTCACGAAAATCGGTTCGAATTTGGCCTTTCCTCTTCCTCGCCTCCCTTCCTCGACCCCCTCGCCACTGAGAGAAGTATTTCTCAGAGCTAGCTTCTCAGACCGTGCGCAGGGCGCAGTGTGATTGTTGCACGGTCTGTGTAGTATTTGCTAGAAAATTTATATTTCTTATGGACCCTGAACCGGCTCGTGCAACTAGTACGCGCCGTGCTAATTTCTACTTTATCTTTTTATGTATAAACTTTGGGCCAGTCACTACAGAAATACTCGGGCCGCTAGGGGTGGGCCAATCCGTCCCTGTATGATACCCTTTCATTTGATACCCATATCGAGGGGGCTGTGAAGAAAATGGTAATCGCCCTCTTGAGATGGCGGCCATGGATCTAATTTTTTTTTTATGTGATAGTCTAAGCTCAGGTGTCACCCTTTGTACTACTAGTACGTCATGTCGGTTAAGTCATGGTGCAAGTAAGCTTAGCTCGAAAGATAGAGAGAAGGACATAATAGGTTAGGGGGAGTCAAGGGGGTGTTGCAGAAAGTGGCGATGAACCTTGCGTTTGAACTCTTGGATGTTGTATGATTTCGGGAATACTGTCATTGGAAGGTTGTTCCACAGACGAGTTGTTCTTGTTATAAACGAATTTCTAGATCGGAGTGTGCGCGAAGATAAGGGCTGTAAACTGTGGGGGTGAGCCGAGCGGGTAAGTCTTGTGTTGCGGCAAAAATGTTGCCGTGGAGGCATGAGGTTACTTATTTCAATGGAGCAGTCATTATGAAAAAAACGATAAAATTTTGCCAGAGCTGCTACATTCCTACGGTGGCTTAATGAGTCAATTGAAGAGCAAATGGCGCTGTCACCAATAAGTTATGACATAGCCTATAGTATTCTACTTAAGATGCTCTTTCATTGATACCCATGACGAGGGGTTGTGAAGAAAATATGTAATCCGCCTTCTTGAGATGGCCGCCATGGACCTAACGATTATGGAGTATACTATATTGCTTATGGTGTTCTACTTATCATACCCTTTCATTTGATACACATGACGAAGGGGTTCTGAAGAAAATGGTAACCCGCCCTCTTGAGGTGGCCGCCATGGTTCTAACAATATATTGATGATACTATATGGATGTAACGACATAGCCTGTTGTATTCTACTTATGATGCCCTTTCATTTGATACCCATGACGACGGGTTGGGGAAAAAAATGGTAGTCCGTCCTCTTGAGATGGCCGCCATGGACCTAAAGATATATTAGGTATACTATATTGCTTAAGGTGTTCTACTTATCATTCCCTTTCACTTGATACTCACGTCGAAGGGGTTGTGAAGAATATTTTATTTCGCCTTCCAGAGACGGCCGCCATTGATCTAACGGTGTATTGAGTATATCATATTGCATTGTCATCGAATCTACAGCTGTGTGCAAAATTTCGACATGATAGTATATCCGGAAGTATTTGAAAAATCTATTGCAAAATTTGTTCTGTAAAGAAAACAGTAATCCGTCCTCTTGGACGGCCGCCATGGATCTAACGGTATATTGAGTATACCATCTTCTTCTTTGCTCCTTTAGCTGGCGGTCCGAGCGAGACGTCCCCGCAATGAGTACGCTGCTGTCGGTGCCGCTGGGTCTCGAACTCTATTCACGATTCGTTTCCGTTCTTGTCGGTTTTTGGCGACGCGTCTCGAGCCTCGGTAACTGATAACTCGTTGATTCTTTTGGTCACCCTCGATATTCTTAGTAGTATCAGTAGACTATATTGCATTGTCATCGGAGCTGAAGCTGGGTGCAAACTTTCAGGGTGATTAGATAACCGGAAGTATTAAAAAAATCGATTGCAAAATTTGTACCGGACAAACAGACAGACAACAAAACGAGCTAATAAAAACGTTTTAAAAAAACTTGCTCAAAAGGTATTTTCACCTCCAATCTGGCAGCCCCGATTAAAAAGCAATCGACTCTTTCTAGATAACGTTTTCTCGACAATGGCACCACTTTATATTATGTATGTATATTATGAATGAATTAACACCCCCCTTAAGCCCCGGTACCCCCCTCTGAATAAATGCTTTGTTTATTCGGTGTGTGTAGGTGTATAACGTTGTGTCGTTGCCAGAAAGTAAATAGTAAAACGTCATAAAAACAAAAACAACAACAAAAAAAATAAAATTTTCGTCTCACAGAGGGGGCGGCGGGGAAATGTGATAACATTTTTTGTTTCATTTTCTCTTGTGTGATTTGGTGCGTCATAAATAAGAACAAGAATACAAAAAAGAAAATGAAACAAGGATGAATAAAAAAATGCCATATTCGAAATTTTATCATTTTTCCAATTTTTTCCCCAATGGTGTCCGGTTAAGTATCTTGAGAACGACTTTTATATACTGCAAGTGTTGCCAAGTGTGAATTGTGTGGCGTAGTATTCGGGAGTTTTATTTCATTTTTTCACCACCAGAGTCGGCGGGAATATTTGTTTCGTTTTTTTCGAGTTTTGTTTCGCCGTAGTTTTCTCGATTTCGGTGGATTTCTTGTGATATTCGACACTGACTCGCTGCTTTGCTGTTGATTTGCCGCTCATTCGCCATCATCGTTGTTATCTCTTCTTGCTGCTGCTGTTGTATTTTTTATTTATAAAATACTACTCGACGCCGGTTAAGGATTTTGTATTCTCTCTTACAAAAATCACAACAATCTGGGGCAGTGTGCGCGTCCAGTCCAGCTAACAACGCGCGCGCGGGCAATTTTATCGCCGCCGCCGAGGAGAGTCACACAAGCATCGATAGCGTCTGCGACTGCGCCATGGGATCATCTCGACAAGGCTCTAGACTGTTTGGTGATAAACAAATGAACACGATCTTGAGTTGACGTCTCCGTCTTATGCCCCTGCTGCTGCTGCGGTTGCTGCTAGTGCCTGCTGTCAATCTCTGGGTGAGTTTTCAACTTTTCTTTTTCTCTTTTGTTATTTATCGTTTTTTTTTCTTAAGATCTTAAAAAAAATTTGTTTAATTTACATTTTTGTTATTCGTTTAAACATGTAAATTATGGGGGATTTAATACATAAAAAAATAACAAAATATGATCAATAAATCTTTTACTAATTAGCAGAATTGAAAGTAATTTTTTTTGATGCATTTTATTAGATATTGCGGCGAAATTTTAGGAGTTCAGCGAACAGAAAACAGCGAATTTAGTTTTATTATTATGTTTATGCGCGTATTTTATTTTAAATCAAGAAAGTTTCTAATTTATGTTCTAATGTTAAATATTTTTTGTTGCTTTATATTAAATGTAGGTCCTATGGTAATTTAAAGCGACACTTGGATATCGGCGAAGATCATTTTAGGTCGTACATTGGTATGTATTATATTCGCTCTACTTTTGACACTCGAGCTAATCGTACATGCGCGTCAGTTGAGGAAGCTACAATATAGCCATGTTGGCACTATAGGTCGTTTCGGTGACCTGATCTAGCTCAACCTGTGATGATACACGGCTTAACGTACTGATTCAATTCCCCCACAAAGTCTAATCCTTCCATTAGCCTTTCAATGACATGTGTTTCCCAATGCACAGTGTCTGATTACAGCCAAAGCCGGACAGCTTCGAAGAAAGGATGACGCCTTGATGAGATCGAATTGCGCGCGAACGAAGTGATCTCAAAGCGCTGGGCCGACGCTTGCTGAGCAAAAAACTGAATTTATGCTGGTAGTTGGGAGTGATGATAGACCGGAGACTAAATTTTAAAGCACACTTGGAGAGCATTGCGAATAAAACGACAGCTGTTGGTGCAGCACTCCCAAGAATGCTGCTCATCAACGTAGAGGTCCCAGACCAAGTCGTCGCCTCCTGATGGTGAGGATGGCTATCTCTGTCGTGCCATACACAGCGACAGTGTAGGCAGCAGCGTTGAGGAGGACGGCTAACAACCGAAAATGGGGGACCACACACGACCCAAGCGGTCGTGCTGTGCGTACAGTACTACGTCCTGATGACGGGAATGACCCCCAGAGACATATTGGCGAGAGAAGGCATGGGTCTCGATGACCCAGAATAAGGCAAATATAATGCAGTGGCAGATAACACTGCGAGTCTGTTTCGAGTATAATGGCAGTGATTCAGGGTCATTCCTAAGCTTGACTTAACCACATAAAAAAGTTTCTAGCATTACAGCAGGATGTTAAACTGGACCCTTTTATTGAAAGGACTCGGCATTATCAAACGTAAGAATAGCGGTCACCATACAGCGTAGCCATGCATCAGTCTAATAGCTGCTGTGGATGAGTAGCGTTCTTTACATTTTCTTCGATATTGAGCCTACAGTTCAGCTTTGGGTCCACAATAAAACCCAAGTACTTTGATTAGCAAGTAAAAGCCACAGTTCCGTCTTCTCCCGGTTGATGAATAACCCGCAGCGGTTGGACCTGCAAAATTATTCCAAGCGTAGAGTATATCCCGTGGAATTTAGGAAGCTTATCTGTGATCTGATTTCCAGTATGGAACCTCTTTTAAGTCTTCCAAAACGTAACTGCGTAGTGTGTGCTGCCTGGCTTTAGCTAACGCAAGTGCATTTGTAAAGGAAAGGAACAGTTGTTCCTCGTTCGTTTCCCCACAGCTGCGGCAACAGACGTTGAATGGGATGACCAACTTGGCAGCATGGTATCCTATGGGTTAATGTACGTGAGTGGCAATATCTCGTTGGAGTCTTTTTAAGAGACTCATTGTTTTTTTTTGTTATAAGTCAAGCCCAGTCGCTCTAGAGATAGTGCAAGTCTGCAGTGATCTTCAGGCTTCCAATTGTGATTTCTACCGAACCTCTCTAACTCAGCTCTGCATCGTCCCACTAGCTACTGAATTCAGAATTTTTTATAGAGGCTTGACTGTCTATGAAAATTCCAATTCTACAACTTTGTGTAGGTTCTAAGTTCTATGTCTGGCAGGCCTTCAGCATCGCCAGGACTGCCGCTTGAAATATACTAGCGTACACCAGGAGGTGACAGAACAGTTACTGTCCTCTAGATTAACTCCTGCCCTTTGACATGTTGAAGCCATCAGTGAATATTCATGCATCAAACTTTCGCCGAACATGTCCGTTTCCCTCTCAAATATATCCATCTTGTCTGCTAATACCTAGAAGTTACTCCATGTTTCACACCCATACGTAGCTATTGTACGTTGGTCGTTTTGTAGATGCTTGTTTTTGTTTTTCTGTGGATGTCTCTGGATGTCTCATCACCGGTAGTAGTGAGAAGTATGTTCTGTTTGCGGCGTTCATTCTTCCTTGTACGTCTATCGTTTCATCGTTTTCTTCGCTGACTGTGGACCCCAGGTAGTTAAGTTGGTTTACCCGTTCGAAGTTATGTTCGTGCCAGTTGGTTGTGTGGTGTCTTCTTCTTTCCACCATTGACTGTATTAGAATCTTACTCTTGTCTGCATTTATTTGCAAGTCTATATTTTTGGCTTCATCTTCTAATTCCGTGAATATTTCTCTAAGGTATGACAGTGATCTGGGACGGCATGTAATTCATGTATAGCTGCTGAAAGCGATTCGCCTCCTTGTTTGATCTGCTGGGATGTTATCAATTCCTGGAGATCTGTTGTCTTGTAAGGATTGTATGGCACTTTATATTTCTTCCAGGGTGAGTACATGGGTTTCTCTGGGGACATCGTTATGTTTGTAACTTAGTTTTCTATGTGCATTATCAGTATCGTCTTCATTCTTATCCATTTTCTCTCTCCCTCGACTGTATCTGTATTATTTATGTTTGGACCTATCCTTTCTGCTAGGATTGCTTGATATCTCTCCAATACAGTTTGTTCTTGGAGTATATACGGGTTCAAGCTTAGGCAGAAAGTGTGCTTTGTGACGTTCGCTTTCTCTTCTGTCTCCGCATGTGCGTTTATAATTATGAAGAATTTCGTTCGGAGTCGTATTAAACATAGTTGTTCACTTATTGATTTGAACTCTTTGACATTTTCTATAATTGACTTGTGTATTATGAAGCGTACTCCTAGGTAATGCTCCCTTCCGCAGCTGTAGAATATTCTGTAGTTACCAAGGTCTATTGTCCCGTCTCCAATCCATTTGATCTCTTGTAACACGAGTAATTTCTATTTATATTTGCTGACTTCGTCTAGTAGTAATTTAACTGCTGCAGTTCTGTACTTACTTCGCATGTTCCATGTTCCAAAAATCGTTTCCAGATACTGTTGTCATAGTCTTGCCGTTTTTCCTGTCCATTCCAAGGCTTTTCTTTTGGTTTCTTAACTGATATGTTTTTACGTAGTCCGGTAGTTAGTCCAACCTCACTGCCAGGAGGATTGGATCCGTGAATTATACCCCATCGGATAGTGTGGGTGGTCCAGTTACACCCCCATTGCTACATTTTAGCTAATCCAAAAAGCTGAAATAATTTAGCTAACAGCTGTTTAAACCGTTAACTAGTCTAGCACACTTAAAGTAACTTGGTCCTAAACGCGCCCAATGACAATCACAAGTTTCAAAATATTGTGACTTATGACTGGCCAGAATTTAGAATAACGAGAAATTTTAACTTCCAAATTTACGTTGACAGCCCTTTGACAGATGCTTACGGGTGTGCTCGTTAAATCAGTACGTCGATCTATGTCTATTATAGCTCACGTTTTTTAGCATGTTATTTTATAGAAAAAATAAAGTTCAATCAAAAATCAAATCACAATTTTCACAAAAATCTCCTTACATCAGGCAACACACAAATTGTCAACGAAACAATAATCACACACTTTTTCTTTTCTATATTTTTTTTATTTTTTAGTTTTTTTTATTATTATTATTCATCGAATCTCTCTCTCTCTCTTCCCTTTTCACACCGCACACTATATTTACTTCTCTATCTAATATACACAGTTTTATTTTATTTTTTGTGTTTCGTTCTTCTTCTTCTTACACTAGAGGAAAATGTAAGGTTATATAAAAATTTATTGATGTGTTTATATCATCAGGCAGAAAATATATATGCAGGTATATATAACATGCATATATATAGGGGGAAGTACATAATCGATATATATGGCGGTGATAAAATGTGTTGAATGTATTAAATAGCTTTTTAGTATATGTATGTATGTATATATATATGCAGCAGCAGCAAAGCGACACAAAATTTTATCGGGTATAAACACTTATACAAATATGCTATAATATACACACACACGGTTAAGCTGCCAGAGGAGTTATAAAAATGCTCGATCTGTCTGCCTTTCGGCTGCAAGCTGCCTGTTTCGTTGTGTTGTGTGAGCTGCTATTGAAAATAATAATAAAATATATATATGTTTGTGTGTGTATATATAAGAATTTTTATAGCTTTTTGTATTTATTTGGCTTGATTTTATGTATATGCTTACATATAGATATTTACTAGCGGTTGATTATGGTATTAGTGTGTTTACACATTGATATTTTTATATTGTATGAAAATCTCCGAGATATGTGTATATATACACATATACACACACAAATACCATTACAATAATAAAAACTCATCGAAAAAAAAGTCGTGAAGAAGAAAAATATTCAACGAAGAGCCCAAAGCATCGGCAGAAGAACAAGAAACAGCAGCACCAGCGCCACCACTCAATTGTTATGGCGTCGAGTTGTGTCTGCTTCTGAAGTGAAAACCGCGACACTACGCCGAGTGAATATTTTTCTATTGTTTTTTCCGTGTGCTGTTTCGCAATATAAATATATCTATATATACAGGATTATGGGAAAATTTCTAATTAATTATAATCTATAAAAAAAATAAATAATTTTTACCTGTAACTGTGTGGTGTAAAAAAAATATTCCAAGTTTTTGTTGTTTCTTTTTTTTATAACAAAAATTTTTATAGTCGAAAAAAAAGAAGTTTTTTTTTTTGGTATAGTTGCTCGCGGCCACCACGGGCCCATAACTCGTTTTGACAGTGCTTCTCGGCGGGCTTGTTGATATTTTTTTTTATGGTTTATACAAAAAATAAATAAAATAAATTCGTATTTCGTTTCGTGTGATAAATAACAAAAATAAATAAATATAGTGCAAAAAAAATAAGAAAGGTGCAGTGTTTTTGTTTATTACTGGGTTTTTTTTAAGTAAACAAATAATAATAATAAGAGTTTACTATAAAAGCAAAAAATAAAATCACCATAAAAAAATCTTTTATTCTCTCCACCGTGTGTGATTATGGTTTATCGCGCGTCTCAGCCGGTTCTTAACAAAATATTATATGCCCAAAAAAGTGTTATACAAAAAAAAATAAATAAAGAAATCCAGTATTGAAGAATAATAAATAATAATAGTAGTTACAGTATTTTTTGTATATTTGGGGAGAAAAATAAAAGAAAACTGGGAATTTCGTGTGTGATTCTTGCCAGTAAAATAAATAGTGGGTAAAAAGAAATTTATATCTAAAAAAAAAGAAATTTTTATCGCAGTGTGTAAACGAAGTTTAAAAAAAGGAGCAATTTTATTACAAGAAAAATGAAATATTAAAAATAAAAAAATAATAAAAATCGGTGAATATTTCCCCTGGAAAAGAAAATAATAATTGTTATATTGTCAATGTGTATTTACAGCAGCAGAATATATGTAAAAGTTTAGCCTCCTTCACCTGTCCACGCCGAAAAAAAATAAAAATAATAATGAAAAAAAAATTTATTAAATTGTGTGCACAAGATGATATTGTGTGGCGTAGATCTAAATAGTAAATATAAATAAAATTTTTAATTTAAAATAAATAAATTAATAAAGTGTCTACCACGGAATTGATGATTTAAAAAAAATAAATAAATAAATAAAATTAAAAAAAAAATAATGTGTGTTACCCCGAACATGTGATCCCTTTAAACATATAAAAAATATAAACGGTGAGCGCGTTTTCGACGAAATGTTTCTTCCTCTGCGTATTGTGTGAGAACACCACCGAAATAAATATATTCTCCCTTTTCATCATTATTATTATAACACTGTTTGTATTGGTGCTCAAAAAAAATATATATAAAAAATAAAACAAAATATTATATTTTGTCAATGCGTGCGCGCGGATGCTATACTGTTCAACAAAAAAAAAATAAATAAATATAATTTATAATAAATAAAAAAAATAATGTGAAAATTTCCCACCAGAGTGTAGTAGTGTGGTTCCACAAATGTCATGTTATCCTTAAAAAAAATATTTCATCTCGCTATTTTATACATTCATCTCTTTTCTTCTTTATCCTCTCGCTCTATATAGCATATATATATATGTATCCTGTGTGTGACTGTGCATATTTATTAAAATAATCGAATGTAACAACAACAACAACAAAATAATAAAATAAAATACAAAAAAAAACAAGAGAGAAAAGGAGCAAAAGAGAGAAAACGAATCACATACAACACACACACATACATACCTTCAAAAAAACCGAACCGAAAAGGAAAAGAAATACACACACACCCGTAAAAAAATAATAAAATCTTCTTTATTTTTTTATATATATATATAATATTCCCTTCCTTCGTTCCTTTAATATATATATATCAAAAAAAATCCTTACCTGTGCGCCGCAACTTATAATACTAAAAAATAAATATAAATAATATAAAAAATGAAGTTAAACATAAATTCTTGGGGATGTAGTAACGACAATATCACAAAAACAATAAAAATCCACAATAATAATTTTCTAAGGAGAAATTACAGTGTAGAAGAAGAAGAAGACGTAGCAATCTACTACTTGTCAGGAAAATCAATATCCACCCTGTGTTGTTGAGAAGAACAATAACTGTAACATAACGGGGAGGAAAAGGAACAAAAAAAAATAAAATATAGAGATATATATATATATTCATAAGGGAAGAGAGCGAATTTTGTTTTGTGTGTGATTCCCTTGGGGAGGGGAACCGTGCACAAATTTTTTTTACACTAACGTTTATTTTATTTTTTTACTTTTATTTTTTCGTTCATTTTTCTTTTTTTAAAACAATTCGCGACCATTTGCACCAACAAAACAAAAAAAACATAACCTATAAAAACAAAAAAAGAATAATTTAATTTTCTAAATAATAAAAAATAAAACTACGAATAATAATAAATAAAAATCGTTTCATCGTTATCGTCCCAGCAATATCGCGGCTTGCGACCCTGTAACGGGTGCCGCCGCTTTTTTATAGGCTGAGTTAAAGCGCAGGACTCCTTTGTGGATTATCTCACTATGATAGGTTTGTCAAATATTATTAATAATTTTATTTTTATTTATCTAGTATTTAACTATATTTTTCTTTTTTTCTAGTTTTTTTAAGGATATCTTCTTAAACAGATGTTTTCTCCTGTTGTTGTTTCTGTACTTACTTGATTTCAATGAACTTGTTTCTTTTTTGACAGTTCATTTTATTTTGACATTTAAATGTCGAAACTTGTTTTAGTACATTATAAAGTTTTACTGGTAATACACAGAAGACGGAAACATTTGAGTAAAAATATTGAAGTAACTTGATTACTTTGAGTAATCTCAACAAATAGGGAAGATTATTTTAAATTTAACTACTAACTTCTTTACCCTGCAGAAGAGCCAAAAACCTAATAAGACCAGACCTGGCAAAATCGAAGTCGATGTTACCCTAATCCAAGAGCCATGGATCGCTGGTGACAGGATCTGTGCTAAATAACACCTAAATTTAATCTCTTTTATACCAAAAGCAAGAAAAAACCCAGAACAAGTATTCTGGTCAAAAACGATAATAGCACCTTCTCACTCAATTTAGTGATGGAGACCTTACTGTAGTCGACCTTGAGTTAAAACAGAAAAAACTTGGGATGGCCTCTTTTTATCTAGCCAAATCGAATATGAGGGCCCTTTACCTCCGATAACCTTCCAGACCTGGTATGTACACTGATGCTACCACGGTCCCAGTTATAGGAGGGGATACAAATGCACACCATACACATTGGGGCAGCACGGTTACCAATGATCATCAATAACTACCGATTAAGCACCAGGCTTGCAATATGTAAAAAGGAAAACGAAATGATATGTCCCCACCTAAAAGCAGAGATGATATACTGGACATCCTTGTCTCCGATTGCCACTCGGACCAAATACTGGATTGGAAGAGCTTTAAGGAAGACCACAGGCTTATAAAGATCCATCTGCCAGACTCTAGCTCAACTCCCTCTTCTAAAATAAATAACTTGAGGAAAAACTAGAGCTACTGTACTAGGTTTATCGCAAAGAACCTTGCCTCTAACCCGCCCTATTTTCCCAAAACCGGGAACGACATCATTGTGAACATTTTCACAAAGCAATGCACAATGGATGCGGCAAGTGTAATTCCGGAAAATATCCCAAAGAATGTGGCGATTGAACCCGCGCAACCGAAGTCCCGTTACAAGTCAAGTTTTGGTATTGACTTTTGTAACATTCGTGGACTTCAAGCGAATTTCTCTTTTGTTGAGTGCCACTTATCTAGTTACAAACCCCCAATCTTCGCACTAAGTGAAACCCAAATATCACCCGATAATGACTTAGGTTATTACCAGGTGTCGGGGTACACTTTAGTGCACAATCTCTCCCCCCATAGGGGTATTGCCATTTATGTTAGGGACGACGTGGCTTATTGTAAAATACATTCAAGCACAACTTCAGATTTTAATTATCTTTGGATTAAAATCATTTTCCAAAGCCACGTCATATTCTTCTGCTTCCTATACAGAAGCCCTAACATAAGTAACGAAGCCTCCACCTTATCTTTTGATACTATTTCCGAACAAATCTCGGGATTTTTGTCGTCCAATCCTGAGTGTGAAATCATCGTTGCGGGTGATTTCAATGTTCACAACGTTAAATGGCTGACTTACTCAAATGGCACCAGTATTTCTGGCAAGGACGTCGAGCTCTTTGCAGACATCAATAACTTGCAACAAATTGTGGATCATCCCACAAGAGCCCCTGATGTTGCTGGTCAAGGAGGATATCTCCTTGATCTTTTTCTAACTTCTCATCCAGCGCGTTACTCCGTCGAAGTTGATTCACCTCTCGGCAATTCAGACCACTGCCTAATCAGTGCTAACTTCCCATTCGAATTTCCCACCCCTCCCAAACCAGTTCGAAGAACTGTATGGCATTATGGGAAGGCCAATTGGCTGGGGCTTATTAATTTTTTCCAGTCTACAGATTGGAATCTGTGTTTCCGGAATAGAAACGCCAACTCTGCCGCTATCCGTATTTCTAGGATCATACAGGCAGGAATGCATTTGTTCATTCCTCATACTACTAAATCTGTGAAGGCTAGGCCCAACAGATGGTTTAATCAGGAGTGTATGAATGCAATCAGAAATAAAGAAGCCGCCTTTCGAGCTTACAAGAGCTCCCCGAGTGAATCGCTCCGTGCAGAGTATATAAAACTAAGAAATTCCTGTAAAGTCACCATCAGGAATGTCAAAAATTCATTTGACAGCAAGTTGAGAAGTAAACTCCTTAATGCAACCTCTGTTAGCAAGAACTTCTGGTCCTTGGTAAGCTCCATTAAGAAGAATTTCACTTCATCCACAACTCCTTCACTTATCCACAATGAGAAGGTGATAACAGACAGCAAATCCAAGGCCGATTTATTAGCATCTCTGTTTGCTTCCAATTCTTCTTTACCCCAAACTGATATGCTACCCCCGGTTCTTGAGCTCAGCGCTCATCTAATGGACAGGGTTTTCTTCAGGACTCGCGAGGTGTACAGGTGCCTCAAGGAGCTCGATGTAAACAAATCGACTGGACCCGATAATATACCCCCTATCGTCTTAAAACAATGCGCCTCACCTTTGGCTAGACCTCTGCGCAAACTTTTTGCCCTATCATACTCTTCCGGAGTTTACCCAGACTCTTGGAAACTTGCCCATGTTCAGCCAATACCGAAAAAAGGTGACTCCAGCGATCCCTCCAACTACCGCCCAATAGCAATTACTTCTATTCTCTCCAAAACCATGGAGACGATAATTAACAAAAAGCTTATGGGATATCTAGAATCCAACCAACTTATCAGCGACAAACAATACGGCTTCCGTCAAAAAAGATCCACTGGTGATCTTTTAATTTGCCTTACAGAACACCTCAGCCGAAGTTTGCATGGATCTGGCGAATCTAGTTTGGTTGCTTTGGATATCTCCAAGGCTTTTGATAGAGTATGGCACTCAGCCTTGTTAGCTAAACTCCAAGCTATTGGAATTGACTCACTTCTGTATAAGTGGGTTGAGAGTTTCCTTTCCGGCCGTTCAATTAAGGTATTATTGGATGGCGTCAAATCTGAATCTCACCCCATCTCTGCGGGGGTCCCTCAGGGGTCAATTTTATCACCGGCCCTTTTTCTCATCTTTATAAATGACCTACTTTCAATCCCCTCCAACCCACTTCTCAGCTTCGCTGACGACGGTACTCTACGTTACTCGTACAGCTTCGATACAAGACGGACACATGCCAGATCCTGTCTTGATGATCGTGAACTAATGTTCAACTCTATTAAAAAAGACATCAAACTAATTCTAGATTGGGGAGAGAAGAATCGTGTCAAATTCAACCCCTCTAAAACCAAGTACTGTCTTATCTCAAAAAAGAAGTTCAACACCTCACCATCCTTGACAGTGGATGACGTTGAACTAAAGGCCGACCCATCCCTACACATCTTAGGCGTGACATTAGCCAAAGACCTTCGTTGGAATGATCACATATTCCAAATCGCCAAACAAGCATCCCAGTGCTTGGGATTTCTTAAGAGGTGCAAGTTCCTCCTCCAGCCATCGGCCCGCGCTGTTATTTATAAATCCTACATACGGCCTCTTCTCGAATATAACTCCCTCGTTTGGGGCGGCGCTCCAATAACCACCTTGGCATGGTTAGATAAGGTCCAAAAAAAGGCCCTTAAATTAATTGATGACGACACCGCTGGCTCCACCATCGACCCCCTCAGCCACCGTAGGAATGTAGCAGCATTGACTAAATTTTATCGCTACTATCATAATGACTGTTCCTCCGAGTTAAACGCTCTCCTGCCTCCACGGCAATCTTATAACCGCAACACCAGTGTTAAAACGCAAAGAGTTTTTTACGTTGTTATTTCACAAGTTCTTTATTATTATATAAAATTCACCTTATATAAACAAACTTCACATTAATTTAAATTCAAAAAAGGAAATTTTAATTATTATACAATATCGACAACGAGAAGCGAGAATGTCGATAAATCGAAACAACGAGAAGCGAGAACCGATAGCGACTGATAACAAAACTGGCTCGGAAGCAAATTTCTTGAGAGTAGCAACAGAATTTACGGTATATGGAAAAAATGTATGGGTACTCGCTTCCCGTTGCTTCGATCTTATGACAATAAAAAAAGAATACGATAGCAAATTACATTCAATCGATTAACAAAATTCAATAAATTCAATCAATTAGCAATAATTGTTTTCGAGATTACATTTTATAACAAAAAAATAGTATTTTTACAAATAAATTTTACTCTCCGCAATTAACATAGCCCTCTCCTTTGGAGGCATTAGGCTCCAAACAAGTGCTTAATGAATATTCCTCGTCAATGGGCAGTGGGCAGACCTTTGAAATCGCTCGAGTTGTGTCTCCAGCGATGGTGCGAACGGTGACGACACGAACTAGTTGATCATCTCCACAATGAACCTTAACGACGCGGCCCAAAGGCCACTTTAGTGGCGGCACGCAGTCGTCTTTTAAGAGAACCATCATCCCATTGTGCAAGTTAGGTTTCTTTACTTGCCATTTGACACGGCGTTGTAGTTCTTGCAGATACTCCTTCCTCCATCTGGACCATAGGGTTTGCATTTTACTTTGGATTAATTGCCATCGACTCAAACGACCTATTTTACTAAATTCAAGGTTGGGTGAAGGTATCGCTTTCATCATTCCACCTGTAAGAAAATGACCGGGTGTTAATACTTCAAAATCACGAGGATCATTAGACAAAGGAGTGATGGGTCTGGAGTTTAGGATGCTCTCTGCTTGACAGGCCACGCGTTGAAGCTCGTCCAATGTGAAGGCTTCTGTTCCTAAAGCCCGCTTCAACAGATACTTGGCTTGTTTCACTGCGCCTTCCCACAAACCGCCAAAGTTGGGACTCCGGACTGGAATTGTGACCCAATCGATACCATCCTTTCGGCACATCTCTTGCACTAGCTGTGAGTGCTGCTCAGATTGAAACACTGCCCTCAGATCCTTTAGTTCTCGTCTCGCGCCAATGAAGTTCGTGGCGTTATCCGAATAAATTTTTGAAACAAATGGACGCCTTGCAACGAATTTGGTGAGAGCAGATAAAAAACCTTCGGTGGAGAGGTCACCAACTATCTCTAAATGAGCTGCCTTGACCGACATACATATAAATATGCACAAGTATGATTTAGTAGGAGGGCGATTTCTGATAGGGCTCTTAATATAAAAGGGGCCGCAAAAATCCACCCCAGTGTGGTAGAAAACAGGACTTGGCTGCACGCGAGGGCTGGGCAGTTGTCCCATAATTTGCTCAGCGCTCTGAGGGCGACATCGAAAGCATCTTACGCAGCTGGAAATCGCAGCTTTTACAACGACTCTTCCACCAATTGGCCAATACCTGGAACGAATAATAGCGAGCAGCGTCTGGCAACCTGCATGAAGATTTCTACAATGATAAAAATATATTAGTGACCTTGAAAATTTGGTTTTAGGCAGAAGTATGGGATGCTTTTGATCCTCTTCAAGTTCTGATTTCGATAAGCGTCCACCTACGCGAATTAAACCATCGTTATCGATAAATGGATCCAAGCCTTTAAGCGGGCTTTTATTGCTTATAACACGACCGTCACTTATTTTACGATAGTCGTCGCATAAATAATGTTTTTGCAATGAGCGAATAACTGCCTTCACCGCGCGATCTGTTTCTTGTACCGATAACGTACCACACACGCGATCTTTGCCCATCCGAGCATTGTTCACAAATCGAAACATATACGCGACCATACTAACGAGCTTCAAGTAAGAATTGCAATATTTATGTCTTTCCAACCAGTTTTCCGACATTGTTACACTCAACACGGTCCGAATTTTTCGCTCTTCAAGGACTTCTATGTTGTCTTTTATAGGGACACTAGGCCAATTATCCTCAGGAAGCATAAAGAAACTTGGTCCATGAAACCACAATTGGGACTCCGCCAGGTCTAGTGGAGATGCGCCACGACTTACGATGTCTGCTGGATTATTTTCCGTGCTGATATATTTCCAGGAGAAATCCTCTGTCAGTTCTTGAATTTTGCAAACGCGATTTCCTATAAAGACACTCCATCGAGAAGGTGAAGACGATAACCATGCAAGCACGTTTCTGGAATCCGACCAGCAGACAACCTTACTAATCTGGTGATGAAATATTCCTACAACACGTCTGATAGTCTCTGACAAGAGAAGGGCTGCACAAAGCTCCAAGCGAGCGATTGATTGAGTTTGCAGAGGAGCTACCTTGGATCGAGCGGTTAAGAGATTACAATGAACGATATCACCTTCTTCACAACGAATATAGATGCAACAACCATAAGCATCCATGCTGGCGTCAGCGAAGCCATGAACCTGGATTTCTGAAGAGCGATGAATGATATATCTAGGCACCTTCACTTTCTTTACCGCCTGCAACTGCCTAGAGAATGTCAACCACTGTTGTTGTAAGCCTTGAGGCAAGCTCTCATCCCAATCCAACTTTGCCTTCCAAATTTCCTGTAGAAATATTTTCGCTTTCGTAATTATAGGACTCAATAGTCCGATAGGGTCAAAGAGCCGTGCAATCGCTGCTAAAACAGTCCTCTTAGTGATTCGAGAATGGCTGTCTTCCCGAGAATTATACGAAAATCGAAATTGATCCTGCCTCGGATTCCATACCATACCAAGAGTCTTGATCACATTATCACCATCTATTGAGAGATATTTCTCTCGACTATTTTCCTCTATAGCATCAAGTAATTCGGGTGCGTTGGCGCACCATTTCGACAATGGAAAACCTCCCGAAGCCAATAGTTTTGTCACTTCTTCCTGAATAGTCAGAGCCTCAGATATGCTATCAGCACCTGTAATCATGTCGTCGACGTAAAAGTCGCGTTCTACTATCGAAGACCCAAGAGGGAATAAATCCTTTCCATCAGCAGCAAGCTGTTTCAAACAACGGGTGGCAATGAATGAGGCTGGCGCGGTTCCATACGTTAGTGTAAGAAGGCGGTAAGCGTTTATGGGTCCGTACGCATTACTCCTGCAAAGGATGTACTGGTAGTTAGTATCGGGATGACGGACAACTATCTGTCGATACATTTTAGTGATATCAGCCGTCAATGCATATTTATATGATCGAAAACGGATAAGTAAAGTATAAAGATCATCTTGGATAACGGGACCAACCATTAATATATCGTTGAGGGAAATCCCTGTAGACGTTTTGCACGATGCATCAAAGACGACACGTAATTTAGTACTGCTGCTCTGTGGTTTAAGTACACAATGATGAGGCATGAAGTAATGATTTGGAGGAATTTCTTGGAATGGAACCATCTCCATATGTCCGAGTGTCGCATACTCTAATATGAATTCATAGTATTGACTTTTCAACTGTGGAGATTTCGACAACTTATGTTCAAGATTAAAGAACCGTTTCTTGGCTATATCCAAAGAAGTACCAAGATTATCTGGAATTTTTCGGAAGGGTAATTCAACTGAAAATCTTCCTAATTCATCCCTTTTGGTATTTTTGACAAAATGTTCCTCACAAGCCTGTTGCTCTGGTGATAATAATTTGCCTTTGACTTCGAGATTATCTATGGACCAAAATCGTTGAACCAGCGCCTCCAATTTATCAGCTTCATCTGATGACTTCGTAAGAGAGGCATGATACACATTTCCTTCAGTACCCCTTCCACCTGAAACTATCCAACCAAAAACAGTTTTTTGCAGAACGGGTAAACCATTTCCTAGCTTGATTTGTCCTACAGACAATAACTCAAAAAATAAACCTGCTCCAATTAAAAGATCTATCGATTGTGGAATGTCGTACTTCGGATCTGCCAAAGTAATATTATTAGGAATTCTCCACTTAGTCGTAGGAATACTTTGAGATGGGAGCAGCCCTGTGATATTGCGAAGGACGTGTGCTTCGAAGTTTGCTGTATAGCCATTTATACGAGACTTGATAGAAACGTCAGTTTTGTATTTCGATGCCAAACTAATAGAGCCGACGCCACCTATTTGGAACTCCAATTTAGTTTTCTTGAGTCTTAAATGTTGAACGACTCTCTCAACAATCAAATTAATAGTCGAACCAGAATCAAGAACAGCGCGGCAGGGTATGTAATCACCTTGACTAGTCTTGACGAGAACAATAGCTGTTGCTAAGAAGGCTGATTCAGACGGTTGAGCGCATTCCGACTGAGATGTCATTACTAATCCTGCTTGGGTGGAAGCGGAGCTTGGCACGACATTGGCTGATTGGTTGACAGGGGAGTGTAGTTTCTCAAAGTGTAGCAATGTATGATGTTTGTTCTTACACTGCTCGCAAGACGACAAGTTGCAATTTTTGACCGAATGACCTGGCTGAAGACATAATATGCAACGCTTCACAGCCTTTATCTCTTGAAACCTATCAGAAGGGGATAACTTACGAAAGGCATCACAATCTACTATTCTATGTTGAGCTGTTTTGCAAAACCAACAGGTGCTGTCTGCTTTCGACATTATAAACGACTTACGATGCTGTGGCTTTAGACCTTTCATAGAATTGCCTACTTTACCCGAGACTTTCGACAACGCGCTTGACGATGAAGCATTTTTAGTCTCTAATGAACGACATCTTCTTTCCATGAAACTTACAAATTCATCCCATGTAGGATAAGTTCCCGCAGGAATTTCATCTTCCCACTTCGATCGCGACTTACTATCTAACTTTAAGCTAGCAATATACAACAACATGCCTTCGAAAATTTCCTTTTGCGTGGCAAGCTTTTTTAGTGCTCTAAGTGAGGACTCTACGACATCCACTAAATCTCTGAGCTCATTTTCCGATGGTTTAGTAATTGGCTTTGCTTCTACGATCTCCTGGATATATGCTTGATAAATGAGACGTTTGTTATCATAACGCGCCTTTAGAGTAGCTATTGCATTTACGAAATCACGATCAAGACTTAAGTTTGCAATTTGTTTACGTGGTCTTTCTTCTAAAGATTCCTGAAGGTACGACATTTTTTCGACATCCGTCAATTCTTCATTATCTTCAATTAATGCTTTGAATTTCGCGTAAAAGTCTGGCCAATCGACATGGCGACCTGAAAACTTTTTAATTGATAATTTCGGTAAACGCACGTTTTTCTTAACCGTAGTGGTGACGTCGAGAGTCGCGTTAGGAGACAAGGGTATCGCATCAGTTTTAGGTTCCATGAGTTCAAGAATTTTCGATTTTACCGTAATAAATGAATCTTCAAACGTTTCCCGTTTATCACTTTCTAATTCTTCCTCAACAAGACATTCTAATTTCGTTTGGAGTCCATCGAATTTAGACCAGAGTTCTTCAACTAAACTCAAGCGCGTTTGTAGTTCAGCTAACCGTAATGACCGACCCGGCGTTTCTATGTATTTTTTCATCTTAGTCAATTGCATTTGCACAACACCGCGCTTTATTTTTAAGTCACTAATCATCTGCTTATTAGCATCTTCCTGGCTTTTAGCATCTGCCATTTCACTTTATTTATTAAAAATCACTTCCTTATTTATTAAAATCAAATAAATTCGAGTTAAATTTAAACCAAAGTCAAAGAAATTCGATAATTTTACTGTATAAACGGTACAAATTACCTTACCGTAATTTTTCTCACTGTTTATGGCTATGAATAGTTAGTTCCTTATTTATTAAAATCAAATAACTTCGAGTTAAATTTAAAACCAAAGTCAAAGAAATTCGATAATTTACTGTATAAACGGTACAAATTAGCTTACCGTAATTTTTCTCACTTAACTGTTTATGACTATGAATAGTTAGGCGAACATGCGTCTTCAATTTCTCCAATTATTTGAGTCACTTGAGTCACTTCCAATTTTATTGGCAATTAGCCACTTATTTAATTATTCGCATCAATAGATTTAAACCTTAAACTGAAGGAAATTAAAAGAAATCAAGGTACAAAAAAACGGTACGATACAGCTTACCATGACTTCGACCAACTATGTATGGAGTGATGATAGATTAGATGACTAACGCAGTCTCAGCCTTTTATAAGAACAGCAATTTAAACGTTCTTTTAGATAACTCAAACAGCAACAATATCAGCGCAATAGGCATTCAATCAAAATTAAATCGAACAATGGAACTTTTCCCATATGCACAAAACACCGAACTCGCGATACGCATAAGTCTATCAAAAACACAATAATGTCCCTTGTCCCTGCTCGGGCGCCAATGTTAAAACGCAAAGAGTTTTTTACGTTGTTATTTCACAAGTTCTTTATTATTATATAAAATTCACCTTATATAAACAAACTTCACATTAATTTAAATTCAAAAAAGGAAATTTTAATTATTATACAATATCGACAACGAGAAGCGAGAATGTCGATAAATCGAAACAACGAGAAGCGAGAACCGATAGCGACTGATAACAAAACTGGCTCGGAAGCAAATTTCTTGAGAGTAGCAACAGAATTTACGGTATATGGAAAAAATGTATGGGTACTCGCTTCCCGTTGCTTCGATCTTATGACAATAAAAAAAGAATACGATAGCAAATTACATTCAATCGATTAACAAAATTCAATAAATTCAATCAATTAGCAATAATTGTTTTCGAGATTACATTTTATAACAAAAAAAATAGTATTTTTACAAATAAATTTTACTCTCCGCAATTAACAACCAGATTAGCCCACTCGTCTCATTCCCTTCACCTGCAACTCCCCCTTTCACGCACTCAACAAGATATGAATTCGTTTGTTAATAGAACAACTCGACTGTGGAATAGTCTCTCGCAGTCAGTATTTCCGAGCTCCTACAACATCCAAGAGTTCAAACGCAGGGTTCATCACCACCTTCTTCAATACCCCCCCGTTCCTTTTAACCCTTAACCTATACCCCCCTCCCCTCCCCGTACTAAGCTTACTGCTAGACATTGCACCATGACGTGACAAATGACATGACGGACTGGTAGTACAAAGGGTGACTCCTGAGCTTAGCACTGTCACATAAAAAAAAAAAAAAAAAAACTTACACCTTAATCAAACCCTATGGGTCCTTACCTTTATCATCATAAAAGGAAAGTTTCGTCAAGACCTGTGTGATCTCAAGGAGGAGGCGTTACTAACCCTTACAAACTGGGTTGCCACTTGTGGACTCAGCGTTAATCCAGCAAAAAAAAACAGAATTAGTCTCCTTCACGAGGAGGTATAAAACGCCACCCGTAACTCCTTCCCGACTTAACAAATTAGGCACAAATTTGGCAATAGTGCCAAATATCTCGGAGTAATCCTGGACAAAAAGCTCCTCTGTAATGAAAACACAGAAGAGCTCTTTTAAATCATAATGCTCCAGGTCCAGATGGCCTACCCACTCATAAAAAATAGTGGGGAGAAGTTATGCCAGTCGTTACATAGTCTTATCATAAAGCTATGGAGAGGCGCAAGATGCCAGAAGAATGGCTTTTAGGCACAATGGTCGCAGTCCATAAAAAATGAATTGGATTGGCCACACCTTGCGAAAACTAGAATCTAGCCAAACATGCTCTTGACTGGAATCCGTAATTCTCCCATCGAGTCGGAAGACCTAGAACAACGTAGAGTAGAAATCCTATCCCGCAACGACTGGGAGATCCTGGTCAGAACTGAGAGCTTTAACGTAAAATAGAGTTTGCTGGAAGGCAACTGTCTCCGCCCTATGTCCCATGAGGGATTAAAGGAACGTAATAAAATACATATGGAGGGACGAAAAAATATCTTAACAATGGGAGCAAAGCATTATTTGCCCAATACCCAAGAAAGGAGACCATTTCAACTGTGCAAACTGAAATAGGTCAACAATGGGCCAACTCTTTTCTATAAGGCAAGTCTTCCGAAAATGCTGGGAATACAACATTGACCTGTATCAACTTTTAATCAATTTTAAGAAACCATACGACAGCATCGACAGGGAAAAAATGAATGCGACAATGTTGTACCTAAACATCCCCCTAAAGATGTAAAGTTAACAAAAATGACAATGGAGAACATTTGGTTTGGAGTCAAAATACATACCATACCATATTCACGGAATTAGAAGATGACTAAAATACAAGAGTAAAGTTCTAATTCAGTCAGGGGTGGAAAGAAGAAGAAACCGGATATGCGTTGAAATACAACAAAGTTCTCGCTACTGCCAGTAGAAAATCCGCAGACGAGGTGGATATATTTGCGAGGAAAGTTCTCCGAAGGATATACGGCCCAAACAATGAAAACCATGAAGAGTGTAACCTTACAACCCATGTCAAGCCACTTGGTTTACGTTGGGCCGGCCATGCCCCAAAAAAGCTCTGCTTTTACTACCAGATGACAAAAGACCAGTTGGCAAACCACGATCAACCTGGGAAGATAGTCTCAAGGCTGAGGCAACAAAACTACTCAATGTCAGAACCTACAGGCAATCTGTGGAACAAAGAGACGTCTGGAGGAAGAAGCAGATGGGGGCCAACTTTCGAATTGGGCTGTAGAGCCATCGAAGAAGAAGATGCTGGTACTTTAATTGGTTAATTTTTTTAAAAGAATATCCGCGTCCGCGAGCACACTGCCAACACGGGTATGCACGCAACCGCTACAGCCATGAAAGTCTAAAAATGCGCTCGCCTGAGGTATCTTCGCCTCTGTTATAAGATATGTGTGTATTTTTAATCGACCATACCAAACGCGAGTGTTTTTTACGAAGCGGTCTCCCAACTAAGTACTAACCACCTTCAATGCTGCTTGACCTACGCAATGGAACGAGAACAGATCAACTGAGTATGCTAATGGCACCCTTTCGATAATTTCCCGCCTTCTTCTTTTCGCTATACTAAACAATTTTTTAAAACTCCCCTCTTCTTAATTTAAAAAAAAATTTGAACGTACCGTGCTGCGATTGAACTATTTAGTGTATCTCTTATTGGTACATGAACGTGCCTGTAAAGTAGAATTCTCAATCAGGCCTATCGTGACTGTTTTGGGTGCCATGCAGGCGTTTGGACGCCGTGCGTGTGTGTTTCTGACTAAGAACTCGGGCTGGGATAGAAGCCCTCCGTTTCATCGCAAGAGCATAGTTGAAGGGGAGATGGATTTTGGATCTCGGCCTAGGAGTTAAGGCGTCCGACTACCATTCCAGAAATGTTGGGTTCGAATTAACAGCCGGTCTCAATAGATATACAACAACAAGTACATCGTCATAGAGCGACTGTATGGTGCGCCATTTCGATCGTCGTTTGAAGACGCTATGCTCTAATAGTTACTGATGATGGCTCAAAAGGCGGTGCAGCATCACACACTGCTCAAGCTACGCTGCAATTTGTATACATTTGTTTGGAACATAAAATGCACCCTGTATGTGTGCTACTAGGCGGCGGCGGTCACTTTGTCTGGTCCCCTTTGCTTTGGGAAGTACTCTCACACTTGCGCAGAAGGTTGTTCTCTTGGGGGACCCTCCAAGGGATCTTATTAATTGTGCCTCATCGATCATTATTCTCAAGTATTTTATCTGATCCATCATCACTTCCAGAATGATCTGCCCGCGCATACTTAGCGCGATCTATCCATGGTTTTTACCTCCAAAATTGCTTTGTTCGCTTATATCTTGATTGGCTTATATCGTTCCACAGGGAAAGGCCCAGGACAGATCCATTTGGGTCACCATATGTTGCTCTGTATTATTGCTTCTCAATTGAATCGTATTGCAACGCAACGAGAATTATAAATCCCTACTGCGAAAGTGGAATAGTAAAGCATACTCTGTATATAAATTGACAGATAAGTTATCTCTGAGAGAAATAGCAGCTTCCAACTGAAATAAGAAGAAAGAAAATTATATATAAGCCTTCGGAACAAGAACATTTCAATTGATGCGAGAGAAAATGAAAATGATAACCAATCAACATCTAACACGCTTATCTAATTTTTTCGTACGTGCATTTCACACACGATTTAAACTAACCTTAGTATCAGGCTAGAACTAGATTTCTTGCGCTTATCTGCAAACGTCCTCAATTTTCTTATAGTGAAATTAATCGTATGTGAAAATTAACGTTAAAAGTCATTAGTCGCTTCCCACTGAATTTTACCAGAATTCTCTCAATAAAACTTATCACGAATTGCAATAATGGTGCTGCCAATTGTAAGCCGTGAAAAGTGATCTTTCTAGTTTAGATGAATTAAAGATATTTCATGATTCCCTTTTTAATACTTCTCAAAATTGTATTTGCAGAAGTTGATAGCTAGAAAAACGTAGTGTCGCACCTAGGGGTTAAGACGTCCGACTACCATCCCAGAGGTTCGTGGTTCGAATCCCATCCGCGGCATGATCTTTCGTTTTTCCAGCTAGATAACTTTCCTACTTTATAACAATTGTCTTGCTTTCTCTTGCCATCGCCTTTAAGTATCATTAGCGCGATCTTGGTTGAATTGGATTGGAGCTAGTAGAAAAAAAGTAACATCTTGCAGCGGCTAGTCTTTCAAACTAGCAGTTGTAGTTTTTCAGAATCTGAGAAAAGGCGCAAAACTAGGAGCGAAACTATTTTGAAACTAGTTGGGATGTGGGTTCGACCCTATCGGTCCACACGATCAACTTCCCAGTATGATGGATGTTGAATATTATGATTGGATATTTTAATAATAAATGAACAATAGGCAATATAGAATATATGCATAATAATACCGAGAATTTGTCACAATTGTTTATCAATATTTTCGCTAAAATGTCAAACTTAATGTGCGCACTTACAAGATTAGGATGACGAAAATGTATATAAAATTGATGTATTAATGTTTTTCGGCACCTCAATGAAGTCGATATAGTTTTTAGTTCGCGCGGTATCGTGCAGGTACAAAAATCACTTAAGTCAGTTAAACCAAAAACCCGCTGGACCGAATATTATAAAAATATTTTCAGATTATATTGTCGCTAATACGCTTCGAACGGCACCTCAAGTAAGTCAACATCTTTTGTGGTTCGGGCCATATCGTGCAGGTACAAAAATCACTTACGCCGCATAAACAAAAAAACGGCTCGACCGAATTTTATGAAAATCTTTTCAGATCATATTTTGGTTAATACTCTTCGAACGGCACGTCAACTCAGCCGATATCTTTTATAGTTCGCGCGATATCGTGCAGGTACAAAAATCACTTGTCATTTAAACCAAAAAACCGCTGGACCGAATATTATAAAAATCTTTTCAGATAATATTGTCGCTAATACGCTTCGAACGGCACCTCAAGTAAGTCAATATCTTTCGTGGTTCGGGCGATATCGTGCAGGTACAAAAACCACTTACGTCGCTCAAACAAAAAAACGGCTGGACCGAATTTCATGAAATTTTCTTTATTTTTTATATGAAAAAACCAAGCTTAGGTGTAACCCTTTGTACTACCAGTCCGTCATGTCGTTCAGTTCATGGTGCAATGTCTAGTAGTAAGCTTGGTTTGAAGAATAGAGGAGAATAGGAAAGGTTAGAGGGGGTCTGGAGGGTGTAGAAGAAAATGACGATGAACCTCACGTTTGAACTCTAAGGTGTTGTACGAGTTCGGAAATACTGACTGCGGGAGATTATTCCACAATCGAGTTGTTCTATTTATAAACGAACTTCTAAACCGTATTGTGCGTGAACGGGGGGCTGTAGGGTATGAGGGTGAGCCGAGCGGACTACCCTTGTGTTTCGGGAAAAGTATTGCCGTGCAGGCAGGAGGTCCTGAATTTCAGTGGAACAGTCGCCATGGTAATAGCGATAAAGTATGGAGAGGGCTGCTACATTCCTACGGTGGCTTAGGGTGTCTATGGAGGCGCGAAAGGGGCCATCACCAATGAGTTTGAGGGCGCGATTTTGAACCTTGTCGAGACAAGCCAAGGTGGTTTTTGGGGCGCCTGCCCAGATATACGAGTTGTATTCGAGACGCGGCCGAATGTACATAGGATTTGTAGGCTAAGTACTTATCGGACCGCCATCGTATATCGCTACATTTGGATGGTTCTATGGTCTTTCTGCAATTTATCCCACCTTCTCTTTCAATTCTCTATAAACTGCCGTCGCGCTAGTCATTGGAACGTCTTAGCCTCTAATCTTGCATATATCGGCTTTGGATATAATTCTGGCGATCAAACAAGCTACTTCTTCCGACGTGGTCCGGCAGACGTAACATGTCCGGAAAGTGCTTTTTCTGTATGCGGTTTCCATATTTCTCTTGTTTGTCGCTTCTCACAAAACCGTGGCACCATTCGTTGATTTCCCCGATCGCTTCCTTTGCGTATATTTCGATTTATTCGAGTTGAATTCATTTGATCGGCATTCCGAAATCGTCCCTGAACACTTTGGTGACCGCGTTCTTTATTTCGATTTTAGCAAGCTGAATAATGAACGAACTAGCCTCTTTCCCTGTCCACGAGGTCATCTATCGTAGATTATCTCGCCATATATCTTACCAATCGTATTCAGGAGGCATTTCGGCCAACGGGACATGGGATTACCCCTCAAGTCCTTATTGCATCCACTGTACTGGAAATATTCTCTCAAGCACCTTGTTAATACTCGCGTGGACGCACTTGGTGCAATCTTGGACGCTAATTTAATTGTCCTGTTTGCTAGACCATCCATGGCTACTTCATATCACGCCTAAGAGTCCGCTTCCTTGCATAATAATATATTGAAGTGGTCAGAATTACTCTCGACGACGCCCTTTTTTGATTCCCTCATCGCCTATTTATTATTTCTCTGCTATAAAACTTAAAATATAAAACAAATGTCAACTTTTCTCTTCATTTTTAATTTGCTTAGAAATCCACGATGACTTCCCAACAGTTAAAAAAATTCCGAACTACAATTCGGTGTATTTTTGCTTTGACGTTTATGTCTTATAAATTTCGTTACGTTGGCAATAGGTAGTCGATGTCCCATAAATAAAAATGCCAAATGATGGCGTGTGTTGCCATAAAAACTACTAAATTTAAGACATTTTATGGCAACATTGTTTCTCGATTGAAATGTCACATATCGGGGATGTTCTTTACTGTGTCGCATTTTATGATCGATTTTTTGTAGCGGAATTCAGTCGTTTTTAGTGAAGGGAGTTTTAATTTGAAGATGGTTTGTTGTGGCAAATGGAAATTGTGATAGTAAACTTCAATCTGGTGAATGTACATTTTTTTTAAAAAGACTGTATATTGATATCTTGTGAAATTTTCGCCCTTGGTCGGAATATTGTAATATATTATTCACCACAATTTTAAGAAAACGAAACCACCTATACGAAAAGAGGTTGTGGACGGAGGCAATGAAGAGTAGAAGAGCAGCCTGTACAGTGGTGCCTAAACTACTAAAGTCTGCAAATATGGCTAGAAGAAAAGTTTCCCTCAGAAAGGAAGATAATCAATCGGAGAGGAGTGTCGTTTTCACTTCAATCTTTGTACTACCAGTCCTTCGTGTTGTTTGGAACTTGATTGTGCAATGTCTAATTCGGGTTAGCTTTGGGGTTATGAGGAATCAGGAGGGTGCTGAAGGTGGTGTCTATGAAACGTGGTTTAGAACACTTGGATGTTCTATATTAGCTAGTTAGCGGAATATGATAACGGCGGCTGCTTGCGCGATGTGTAGCGTTCGTACATTTATATGCATGTTAATCTATAGAAGAGAGATTCCATACGTTATCCCGTACTCTTTTTGCCCTCTCATCTTAGTCAGAATGCAGCGTTCTATATCCGAGAATTGGGTTCACCGCACAAGCCTCTCTAACGTGATAACCGTGTTGGTATTATGCACTAATCATGTTGGACTAATCATAAGATATTTCGCTATGGTTTTAACACGCTGTCAACGACACTGCCGTCTCTAAAATTGTTCACACAAGCACATTCTACATCATTGAGCTACTTCTTTTGGGATCAAGCGGGATGTCCTCGCAACGGATGTGCTGCTGTCGGTTCCGCTATGTCTCGAACTCCATTCACGATTCCTTCTCATTCTTGACCATTTCTGGCGACGTCTAGAGCCTCGATAACTGATAATCGTTGATTCTTTAAGTCGCCCTCGATATTCTTTAGCCAACTTTGTCTGTCTCGTTTCGAAGGCGATCGCGGAGTCAGGCACCGAGAATTTGCCTCAAGCTTCGCATTTGGAGGACCTCGAACTTGTTGACTTCCGGCTTGAGCAGTGTTCACGTTTCCGATACATGTCACTTTCTTTTCTTCAACCAATGATCCTAAATACTTGAACATCGGAACCTGTTCGATTTGGGTTCCACCGAGGTGAACACTGGTTTTCGATCCGTCCGTTGTAGACACTTTTGTATTTTCCGCACTTTTTTATCTGTATGGCCGGACCAGGAAATGTCGTATAAGGTGTCCGTTGCTTCGACATCCGCGTCGGCGAAGACGGCGCTATCGGTGGCGAAAATTAAGTCGGTTAAGAAGTTGTTGTCGTATCGAACTTCGTGTCGTCCATCGAATGCTTCGCGCATAAACGTTGAAGAAAAGTTGTGAAGTGACGTCTTCTTGTCGGACACCTGTTTGAATCGGGAATTCCTCGGTGCTGGTTGACCCAGCCTATGATGCTTAAAGAAGTTGGATGATTTTCAATGGCACGTTTTCGGTTTCCAAAGCTCTCCACAAGCTGCTCCAATCGATGCACTCGAAAGGGGATTTGAAATCGATGAAAACGACGGTAGTTCGTTTGCCATTAGCTGACGGATAACGGATCAATGCACCCTTGATGTGGTCTAAATCCCGCTTGTTCTTTCCGGCTCGTTTGGCCTCGATGTTTCTGCAACCTCGGTTGAATGATTTTGGTAAATATTTTGTCAACGATCGAAAGGAGGCTAATAACACGATAGTTCTTGCATTCCCGACTGTCGCCTTTTTTCAAAATTGGCACAACGATCGCTTTCTTCCACGCCGACGGGACACTCTCCGAAGGCCATATGTGTGTTATGCAGATAATAAGACATCACATCGGACTTTGATAATGTCGGAGGTTACTTGTTCTATTCCCGGCGCTTTTCCATTTTTCAGCGACTTTATTGCCGTCTTCAACTCGATAATTGCCGGTTCGGTATCGAGAAACTAATTCATCGGCTGTTCGATAATTCGCGGTTCGGGTGTCGGACCTTGTGGAGGATTGTATAGCTGATATAAGTTTGTCTCCACTGCTCCAGACAGCCATGGGGAGAGGTCATAAAAGTTTCATCCGTCAGCAGTCCAAGATCCATGGCTGCGTCCTATTACTGATAGGTGGACACCACCTGTCAAATGAAGAAGATGAATAATTTTGCTAGCTCTGTCTCACTGACATATAGAATGGACTGCTTATGAGAAATTTTTCATGGCACCAATTTGTTCCATAGGCTACAAACCTTTTTTCACTCCATGTAAACACCGGAATCACTTTTGAAATTTACATTTTTTTAAATACGTACTTAAAACATTAAAACAACACAAATATTTTGTTTAAAAAAATTAATAAACACTATTTTCACTTTTTCACCTTTTAAAATGCCTTTTTTTCATTAATTTGCAAATTTTATGTGTATCTGATTTAAGTTCTCAACGCCTGTCTTAGCAACTGACATTCTCACCGGGGGCTTATGGGGAAAAGAGCAAAAGATATAAACATCACTATACCCGTCTATTTTTTTCTAATTGATTTTATTTCTGAGTGCTTCTGTCAGTTTGGGGGCTTATGGATGAGCGAGCGACTATACCTTTTTGGTGCCATCGGTTTGTATGGGAATAATTGCTGATGAGCAGTCCATTATTATATGTCAGTGCTCTGTCTACTCCAAAAAATTTGGTGGACCAAACAAAGTAAGAATTCTCAACCCAGAGCAGGCTCAAAGAACACCGATCAGGGCCATTCAGAGCATTCAAAAATTCTCAATTGCTGATATTTTCTGTTCCAGGTTGAGCAGGAGCACGAAAGATTTGAACTCTGCCTTTGCACAATAACTAACGGTTATAACCTCAGTCATTTAAAGTGACAATTAACACCTGGTCGTGTCATTTTATTGTAATTTTTATTTGCATAATGAAAACTTTATATAATTTAATAATTGTTCACTCAAACACGATTTTACCTCTTCAGATTTTTCCCATACCTGCCATAAAAAAAACCCGAAGTAAGAATTGACATTCAATCAAACTGACAGTTCGAAAATAAAATTCGAAACTGACATTTATCGCCATTGATAAATTAGCAACGATTTTAAAAATATCATGTAGATTATTTTTATCGATTTTTTTTTATGAAATAATATTTTATGATATCTACTGAAGAAATAAACCCATCAACGTGAAATAGAAATGTTTTATATAGAAATTCTGGAATTTCGAAAGAAAAAAGTACTTCCAGTTTCTCGAGATAATAAAATTTTCTGTTTCGATTTTTCGAATGAGAAAATTTATTTTACATGAAAATTATTATTATTTAATATCTGAACACTCTTTAATGGAAACGCCGAAAAAAAAACACTGAAATTTGTGAAGAAAAAAAAACATTATTACTCCTTAACGAGGGTTTATTGCAAAAGCAGAGAATCCAGTGCATTTATCACATTGTGATATTCGGCATACCGAAATGCCTTAACGCGTTTATTAAGTGCATAAATATGCAAATGAATTTTTGAAGATGACCCTCGCACCATTGAGGGAGATCAACGCCATTCAGTGAAGTCATCAAGACTGAAGATAACACGAAAAAAACAAGCGAGAAACAAAAGAAAAAGTGAAACAAAAATGAAATCCCCCCAAAAAAAAAAATAACCGGTTTCCAGGAAAATAAGAGGGGATTTTTTAAGGACATTTTTCATGGGCGTATAAAAATTTAATTATTTGTGAACTAAAGTCATAAACATATTAATTTTGAGGAGATGCTGTGACTTTTGAAGAAAACAAATTGAGCTTTAGTAGGGAATATAAAAATCTGGTATTTTTGACAATAAATTTCACTTTCTGGAAAACAAAAAAAGAATTTTTAGAGGGAAATGTCTTTTTATGAGTCTAATTCAGGCTTCCGATTGGATTGAATTATTCCAATTTGACATATGTCAAATATTTTAACATCTGTCAAATATTTTAACACCTGTCAAATATTTTGACATTTGTACTAACCAATATTCATGGAGGTGCGGCGTGGTCTCGCATAATTACCCTTGAAGCCCGATTTTCGAAATTAAAAATGGCCTCCGAAATATGAATTTGCCAATTGAGGAGCCCGATGCAACAACCGCACTTCGACGCTCGGGCGGCCGAAACTTTCTCCTCCCCGGCGGACGGCTAGCTGGGGCCGTTTACATGCCAAACCAGTGCAGTGGAGCCATCGCACAGAAATTTGTATGTTTTTGGCAGAATATAGATTCCAAATTGGCGAGGTTTCAAAGGAACGAAAGAGGAGGTGGAGATACGGAACATTTAAAAAATTAAGACCTCAGTAAAATTTACCATCGTGTAAGGGACAAATATATTGCCTCATGTAAGTTTGGTTCAACTGTAGTATCGACAGCGGTTTTACCAAGCGGTCCCCCAAGTAAGTACTAACCAAGTCCAATGCTGCTTGACTTGCGTAATCTACTGAGTATGCTAAATGAAACTCTTTCCAAGATCATTGACTGAAATATGTCACAGAATCTGCGGATTGCCAGAATAAGTTTTTCCCACTAAGAACGATCCGTGATAATCGCCTTGAATTTTCTTTGGAACCGCGCTTCACCAACGTTATGGTCAGATATGCGGCGAAGGGATATGTTTGGGATATTGCGAAGGATATCCATGTGACTGAATATAGCTAGTTGGATGAGATCTGAAGTCTCAAGGCACTAATGGCGACGGATTTCCGTATGAAGATATGCAATCAGGGCAATACAATGATTGCTTCCACCGCAGATGTGGGACAGGTTCGCATAGCTCCTGCAATGGAGAGGCAAGCAATCCGTTGCAGTTTGCATGCACTTGAGGATCGCCGTAACCTTTTTAGCCCTGGGCCACCAACTATAGCGGCATAAGTAATCATAGGTTTAACAATCGTATTGTACATCGAGTATATCATTTGTGGTGTAAGACCCCATAGTCCGGGGAAATTAGCAAAAAAACGCACAAAAGGAGACAAAACTCCAAAATGGCTGAAAATTGGTCCTCAGAATCCTTGTCACTTTCTAAGAAAACAATTTCGGAATCACAAAAAAAACAATATGGCCGCCGGAGATATCGCGTTTTCCCGAGTTCTCCTTGTATCTCGGTTTCTATCGGTTGTACAACCCCGTGCGAGAGCCCAAAATGTTGACAGAATTCTCTACAACTTCAGTTTTTTTTATGTGAAAGTCTAAGCGCAGGTGTCATCCTTTGTACTAACAGTCCGTCATGTCTTACACGTCAACGGCAAGTGTCTGGTAGTAAGCTTAGCTCGAAGGATAGAGAAAGGATAAAAAAGGATAAATAGGTTGTTCCACAGTCGAGTTGTTCTCGAAAAGAACGAATTATTAAACTGGTGTGTGCGCGAAAATAATTGCTGTAGATAGTGAGGATGAGCCGAAAGGGCAAGTCTTGTGTTGCGGGAAAAACATCGCTGTGAAGGCAAAGGTTCTTTCAAAAATGTTGACCCGATTAACCCTTGACCCCGATCATTTCACTCAAAAACTGGTATTTTCGAAAGAATGTTTTTTATCATTATTACCTACAAAAACCTTGCAAAAACCACTTTTTGACCAAAAAATCACTTATGTTTGGTATAAGTAGATGAAAAAAATGGTTTGCCTATAAAATACAATTTTCGAAAAAAGAAACGATTTTTGAATGATTTTTTGGCCCAAAAGTGATTTTTGCAAACTTTGAATAACTGCATAATTTATTTTTACCTTCGTGTGCTCCCCGATCTGTCAAATGTAGTTATTTCTGTTTCAATTTATTTCGCTAGGTGCGCAAATGTCGTTTGGAATCTGACAGCAGATTGCAAAATTGTAAATCAAGCCAATCGGATAAATAGTGACGAAAAATTTATTATTTTTAGTTGAATTGTAGTTCTGTTGTAAGTTCGTCTCAAACGTATCATGAAGGAAGTTTCGTCGGTTTATCTCAAGGCAAATCACACATTTCCAGCATTTTAGCGGTGTATATCCGTTAGAATTCATCTGGTATGTAAAATTTCTCATTTGCGTACTTATGATAGTACTGCTCCTCATTGTATATCCATGGTCACAATCGTTAATAGATGATCAATGATCACTCAGAAATATGTTTTTTTTCACAAGACAAGGACAACAACTGTCAGGTCAGCTAATTTTTAGTTTTTAACAAACGATAAAACCATTCACATTTTCTTCTTCATTAAATCTAAAAACTGTCAGCTGTCAACATACAATAATGAATTTGTAGCTTAAAATGGCGCCTGAAGACATGTGTGTCTCCATCTATTCGAGAAATCGCAACTAATTTTCAAAAAGAGCTCAAATTCAATGCGGACAGGAATTTTTATAGAACCCATGAAATTCATCGTACGTGAAATCAAAATTCAGAATTTATGAACTTCTCTTCAATCCGAATTCAATGGAGAATGTCAGTTTTAATCTCCGTGAAAAGATAATAAAAGTTTAGTTTTATTGACTTAGGAACTGTCAGCTGGTTTCAGGCAACATTTTCGCGACTTTCTCTACAATTTAACTCTTTTGCTGTGGTTAAAATTATGCCACAATATATGCATGTCGTTCACAGGTAATAAGCACGTGGTTTTTGGTTATTTTACTGGCTTTTTCCGTCGGTTTGTTCCCTGTCGGTGCGAAGCCGCTAGTATTACCCAATATTTCACTTTTCTTTTTAAATATTTCATTCCTGAATTCATGCGAAAGTCCCATTAATTGTCATTAATTATAATCCTTGTTTCATTGCAAAATTAATATTTCCTCCAAATTACCATACACCGAAAAAAAAAACGCCCAATAAATCTCCGGTGCGCATTTAAGGCCGTGCTCTCGCACGCAGTCCGGCAGGACTACAACAGTAGAAAAACAATAACAAAAACAACAACAACAGCAAAAACCTTTTTCCACGATAAGTAATTCCTTAAAGTTAAATTTATCGAGAATCCATTAAGCCGGTGAAACAACGACAGAGCAATAACCAGCAGCAGCCCCGGCACAGGATGCACAGTTATTATTAAAGGATACCAGGCTGTGCGAGCGAATCATCACTACCCAGGATACACTGGGCGGCGGAGGGGAGGCGCACAACATTTACATCCTTGTTTAGCAATAAAAAGTTTGGATTTTCTTTGGGCGAAAAAAAAGTTTGACGTGCCCAACCCTTTGAGAAACGAACGAACTGCTTAAACTTGGCGAAGCTCACGGCAACGACGGCGGCGGTGAGGTGGATCTGATATGAGAGAGTCCTTGCCTCGTATATCCTCGTGTATATCCTGCATGTTATGCATGGTGGTGGGTAACTTTCTGGCCCTTGCCGCGGAGGGGGGAGTCGTTGAATGTCGTAGTCGTCGTCTTCGCCGACGACGACGCCATCATCGTAGCTCAGTCGACGACGTCTTTTCTTGTAGCCTTCTGCTGCTGCTCCTATTCAACAAGTGTGGAGCCTCCGACGCCGTTGTGGTGCTATTTGCTTGCCCAGCCCCCACGAGAGTGTAACTTTTTCTTAGGTCTTCGAGTGCAAATAGCACTCATGACTTGTTATCGGCGCTGCTGCATGTGCCCTAGCTATATGTATGTAGCTATGGATGGCATGAACGTAATAAATAACAACGAATTCGACAAATGGCCACCGCCGCTCTCTTCGATTATGAATTTTCATTTTAATATTCCTCAATGGCCGCGCGCTGCACTACTGACAGCCGGCGCTTAAGAATTTTTAATCCCATTTCTATAAGTCGATGACTAATCTCCTGTCAACGCGTCCAGTGCTTTCCGAGTCGAGAGAACTGTCATGTTGGGCTCGAGGAAAAACACGTATAGTTTGACATATTATTATTTTTATTTTATTTTTCTGCTGCGTGTCCTAGTTTATGTGTGGACGTTATTGATTATTAGTTTCTGACTGATAGGGCTTTACTTAGTGCCTGTGTGATGTTATCTCATCATCTAGAATTTCAATTGTTGTGACGTCTGCTCAATAAATTCACGTCAAGGAATTAACAAAAAAAAGGTAAACTTCCGTAAAATGTGAGGTGTTTCGTCAGCTATTTCCTGTTATGCAATTATTGATGAAGTCATTACGGAAATGCTTTTATACAAATTGTTATTTAGCGCAGGAATGTTGGGGGTTTTTTGTGCGTTGGGAGATAGCGATATGTAGGATTGGAATTGTGCATGAATCTAGGATTATTTCTTACTTAGTTTTGGATTTGTGGCTTTTCTTCGTTCGCTTTGACTTGTGAAGAGAACAAAAACCTAAAACTAAAATGTACAGGAGAAAGTCTAAAAATCCAAATACAAAAGCACTCCATCCTTCCACTTTACGCCAAAACCAAAACAATTTGTATGCATTCGAAATTTGGAGGGCATACTAATTGTTGTTGTTTTGGTGTGGCCTGGTCGAATGGAGCGCTCGTGTATTTGTTCCTTTAGAATTTCTTGGTGACAGTACACCGACTGGATATGAAGTGGCGTGCCGCACCGGTGTACTTTGGAGTATAGTTACCACAACCGCAGCACATATATTGGAGTAGATGATTAAAGTAGTTACGATATTTTTTCCAAAAGATGGCGCCGGGCAAAAGATCTCTGGCGCTGGCTAAATCGTACAGACCTATCAGCTTTTTTTTTTTTTTTTATGTGGTAAAGTCAAGCTTAGGAATTACCCTTTGTACTACTAGTTTGTCATGTCGTTCGAGTCATGGCCAGTCTCTAGTAGTAAGCTTGCTTTGAAGGATAGAGGAGAAGGGATAGGTTAGGGGTCTGGGGGGTGCGTGAGTAGATGTCTATGAACCTTGCGTTTGAACTCTGAGATGTTATATGAGCTCGGAAACACCGACTGCGGAAGAGAATTCCACAACCGAGTTGTTCTATTTATAAACGAACTACTAAAATGTAATGTGCGCGAAGGGGAGGGCTGAAGGGTGAAGGGGTGAGCCGAGTTGGCTAGTCTTGTGTTGCGGGAAAAAAATTGCCGTGCAGGCAGGAGGTTTCTAATTTCGGTGGAACACTCACTATGGTAATAGCGGTAAAATTTGCTAAGAGCTGCAACATTCCTACGGTGGCTTAAAGAGTCGATGGAGGAGCAAAGGGTGCTATCGCCAATGAGTTTGATGGCGCGATTTTGCACCTTGTCGAGCCAAGCCAAGGTGGTTTTTGGGGCTCCCGCCCAAATATACGAGTTGTATTCAAGGCGGGGCCGAATGTAGGACTTGTAAATTGTAGCCAGAGCGGATGACTGGAGGAGGAACTTGCATCTCTTGAGGAAACCCAGGCATTGGAAAGCTTGTTTGGCGATTTGGAATATGTGATTGTTCCATCGCAGATCTGATGATAAGGTTACGCCTAGGATGTTAAGAGATGGGTCAGCCATTACATTCTTTTTATCCACTGAGATAGAGGGACGGGTGGTGCAGGTTTTTGTAGAGATAAGACAGTACTTTGTTTTGGATGCGTTGAATTCGACACGATTCTTGCGGCCCCAAGCAAGAATGAGTTCAATGTCCTCGTTAATAGAATTGGACATGAGTTCACGGTCGACGGGACAAGGTCTGGCACGCGCTTGTCTTGTATTATCTAAGGTGTGGGAGTAACGCAGAGTACCGTCATCGGCGAAACTGTGAAGTGGGTTGGAGGGGATTGAGAGCAGGTCATTAATAAATATGAGAAAGAGGGTAGGTGAGAGAATAGAGCCTTGGGGGACGCCGGCCGAGATGGAATGAGGTTTGGATTCGACGCCATCCAATACTACCTTGATTGAACGGCCAGAAAGAAAGCTCTCAATCCAGTTCTTTAGAACTGAGTCGATACCAATAGCTTGGAGTTTAGACAACAGAGCGAGATGCCATACTCTGTCGAAAGCCTTGGAAATATCTAGAGCAACAAGACCAGACTCACCGAAGCGATGGATGTTTTGGTTGAGGGCCTCAGTCAGACACACAAGAAGGTCGCCAGTAGATCTTTTCGGTCTAAAGCCGTACTGCCTGTCGTGTAGAATTTGGTTGGATTCCAGATATTTCATCAGCCTTTTGTTGATTATTGTCTCCATGATTTTGGAGAGAACAGGAGTAATTGCTATTGGGCGGTAGTTTAAAGGGTCGCTGGCTTCACCTTTTTTGGGAATGGGCTGAACATGAGCTAGTTTCCAAGAGTTTGGATAAACTCCGGAGAAGTAGGACAGGGCGAAAAGTTTGCGCAGAGGTTTAGCCAGGGGTGAGGCACATTTATTGAGTACCATAGGGGGGATATTGTCGGGGCCAGTGGATTTATTGACGTCGAGCACTTTGAGACACTTGTACACCTCGCGAGTCCTGAAGAAAATTCCGTCCATTGAATGGGCGTTGCGTTCGAGAACCGGGGGAAGCGTATCAGTTTCAGGTAAGGAAGAATTAGAGGCGAACAGAGATGCCAATAAGTCGGCCTTGGATTTGCTTTCTGCTGTCACCTTTCCTCCATAAATAAATGGAGGGGTTGTGGAAGACGTAAAATTCTTCTTGATGGAAGTTACCAAGGACCAGAAGTTTTTGCTGCCTACGCGTGTGTTGAGGATCTTGTTTCTCAACTTGTCATCGAATGACGCTTTGACCTTCCTGATGATGGAGTTACAGGAGTTCCTTGATTTCATATACTCACGCCGAAGTGACTCGTTTGGGGAACGTTTGTACGCTCTATAGGCGGCTTCTTTAGCGTTAATTGCGTTCATACACTCACCATTGAACCATCTATTTGGCCTAGGCTTTATAGATTTAGTAGAATGAGGAATGAACAAACACATTCCTGCCCGTATTATTTTGGTAATACAGAGCGCAGCATAGTTCGCACTGGCACTTCGGAAACACAAATTCCAGTCGGTGGCTTGAAAAAAGCGAATAAGTCCCAACCAGTTGGCTTTCCCATAGTGCCAGACAGTTCTTTTGGGGACTGTGTTGGTTGGGGTGGAGGATGGATATGGGAAATTAGCCCTGACTAGTTTGTGGTCGGAGTTGCCAAGGGGTGAGCTAACCTCGACGGAGTATCGAGATGGGTGTGTGGTAAGGAATAGGTCAAGCAGGTGAGCTCCGTGACCTTCAACATCCGGAACTCGTGTCGGACAATTCACGATTTGGTGCAAATTGTTTAAATCTGCAAAGATCTCGGCGTCTTTGCCAGAAACACTGGTGCCATTTGAGTAATTTAGCCAATTGGTATTATGAACGTTAAAATCACCCGCAACAATGATTTCACACTCCGGATGGGAAAGTAAAAATCCGGAGATTCGTTCGGATATAGCATCGAAGGCTAACGTCGAGGCATCATTACTTATGTTAGGACTTCTGTAGAGAAAACAGAAGAATATGACGTGGCTACGAAGAATTATTTTAGCCCATATGTAATTGAATTCAGAAGATGTACTATTGTACACCTTCTGGAGAGCCACGTCATTCCTAACATACATGGCGACACCCCTATGGTTGGAGAAATTGTGCACTAAGCTATACCCAGTCACCTGAAATCGATCGAAATCAGTATCGGTGACTTGAGTTTCACTTAGTGCGAGAATGGCCGGGGCGTGGATGTGTAGGTGGCACATCACATAGGAGAAGTTCGCAAGGAGACCCCTGATATTACAAAAAACAATAGAGAAATCTCTGTTTTTGTTTTGGGGCATCTCCTGCGCAAGGTCCATGACCTCATTTGAAGCTGACTCCACCGGCGCAGCAGCCATCGGGGCTAACGGGAACAATCTTGTTGCAGTGTTATGCCTGCTAAAACAAGACGGCTCCCATCAGCTGGCCGACAAGTGCTGCAACGCCGGCGATGTCTAGCTTTGGGTGCGGGGAGAGTTGGAGAACGGGAAAAACTTACTGTCGTCCGTCAGTTTTTGTTGTTGGTCCGGTGTTGGTAATGATTCCCTTGGCTAGTTATTGACCACTTTGACTTTTTATAGCACTGCACTTCGCACACTTCACTTAATTTGATCTTTATATTCAATAATTATTTAGTTTGGATCTATTGCACTGCACTAATTGTTAGTTTCTGTTAAACTTGTGGATAACTCTTTTTTTTTTTATTTGAAGGAGGAAAAACTGGCTTTTAATGGTGTTTAGGCTATTGGGTGCGAGTTTAGAGGACAGACGGGAACGTCCGCACTACACGCCGGCCCAGTCCAGCTTAACCTCTTTTGTTTTGAAAACGATGGAAAGGCAAGCGGACCTAAGGCTGTTGGTGGGTTATCTGACTGGCCATGTAGGAGTGCGGTACCACATCCTCAACCTAGCATTGTCTGGAGAGACAGAATGCCGATTCCACATATACTTATTCCCTGTGAATGTCCTGCTTTCATCTGGTTTAGAAGAAAAACCAAGAGAAGCTCTCTGATAAAACCTTATAGCCCCGCTCAAGTCTGGTCTTCTTAAAGCTTGACGAATCTGTTAACTTATAGCAATTCTTAACTCACTTTAACTTATCTTAAATAAACTCAACTGTACTCGTAATTCAACCGCTAACCCAACTCTTGCCAATCAATAAATCTATTAAACTCAACTCAACTGAATTTTTAACCCATTTTTCACTCAACTAAAGTCTTAACTTTTAGCCCAACTCATAACTCAACTTAATTCAGCTCAATTTATCTTCTCGAAATTCAGTGTAAACACAATCAGTTTGACAACCGGAAACGAAGCTTTCGACAGCATTTTTTTATGTGATACTGTGTACAGCATTTTTTATGTGATATGTGTACTGTTCGACAATCTATTTTTCTTTTTCGTATAGATAGAATGTCGAACAGCAGCTCTAGCCGGAAGATAGAGAGTAGAAAGAGATAGAAGTAGGAAGGAGCTGCCACAACCTAGCCGCGCTATTTTATTCCACCTACTCCCAACCATTTCGCGACTTTGGCATCGGGGCATTTGAGATGAAACAACTCGCTGGAGTGTTATGCCTCCTGAAACGAGTTGAATCTCATACGCCAACCGATGAAATGCGCTTGGTGGAGCGGGGAAGGACTGGCGAAGGCTATGACAGGAGGAATCAGGAATGTAAAGAGGGGAGAAGAAAGAAGGAAAGTTATGTGGGTGGGAAAGTGGAAAAGGCGAAGGACCGTGGGGCTTGCCGGGATTCGAACCCGGGTCCTCTGGGATAGCAGTCAGGCGCCTAACCCCTAGACTACCGAGGCCCCCATGAAAAGGAGAATAAATGATCGATTCAAAAGCTTTCAGTATGGTAGACAACTTCGCAACTGGCCTATAACTCGATATTTCGTTCTTGCTACCGCTCGTGTGCAAAGGAATAGTGAACGAATTCTTCCAAATGGTGGAGAAGGCCCCATTAAAGGAAAAAGGGTTTTCAGTGAAGACTTGAGAACCTCCGCACAAGACTTAAGGACAGCAGCAGAAATACCGCCGGGGCTAAAAGTGAGGTCGTAGGGGAGCTCGTCAATTATTGTACCCAGGTGGAGATGAACTGGGCAATTTTTGGGGTTCAAAAGGTACGCAAGAAACGTGGGGTTCATATAGTACAGCATAAAACCTTGTCAGATCGATATCCAACTCGAGCTTCGATAATTGATAATCGTTGATTCTTTAAGGCGCCTTCGATATTCTTTAACCAGGTTTTTTTCGGTGATGATCACTGAATTCTCCAGTCTGCCGGATGGTCTCGTCAGAGAAGTTTACGTGGCGAGCGGCTATCATCCATTCGGCAAACATATTCAAACCACCGTAGTCAACGTTTTTGTAATTCTTCTTCGTTCAGTGTCTGTTGATCGCATCTTTGTCTAACTTTCTGGTTTCCAAGGCGATCGCGGAGTGAGACATCGAGAATTTGCCTAAAGCATCGCATTTGGAAGACCTCAAGCTTATATTGACGTTCGGCTTGAGCAGTGTCCACGTTTCCGATCCATAAAGAAGAATCGGAAGTATCAACGTTCGGTAAAGGCATACTTTCGTTTTGAGATAGTAATATTCGGAACACAAATTCAAAAATCGGTCGCCATCTTGGAATCGCCATCTTGATTTTTTTTACAAAATGGTCAGACTGCATTTTCACGCGAACTATACACATATATGGCCAAAATTTTAATCTGATCGGTTATATGGAAGTGGGTCAAAATAAAGTTGCAGGTTATTTAACGCTCGATTTTTACTACCTATTCTCTATTTGTCATACCGAAATGATTCTTAAGAAGTAAACTCCAATAAAAATTTAGAGTAGTTATTGAGGTATACTTTTATCGGTTTGGTTTGGCGGCTACCCTATTCCAATGCAATACAATTGAACTAGTTCAAATGACCTGGTTTGTCATTTTGAAATTGAACCCGTTCCCAAATTCCAAATATGACGTTAAGAACTAGTTCAATTGCTAGTCTATCTCTGTTTTGCATTCAGGTGACAGTCTGTTTTCGCGTTTATCTCTGTAGTTGACTTGGCGCCATCTATCGGAATAATAAAAATTAAACTCCTTCAAAAAAGTATTATTATTTTCTTGTTTTTCTTTTCTAAAGTAAATTTATAAAAAATTCAAAAACTCCTGCGTAAATAGTTTATTTCTTCACCATTAATCAAGAATATAAACATGAAAACAGATTCTGTTCACTGTGCATCCTCTGCATTACAACACCTCCTCCGAAGTTTGGTTTTATAGCTCTTAACTCGATATACAAATCCCAACCTGTCATGAAATATGCATAACGGACGTTAAACTCTGTTCATCTGTTACCTGTTCTGTCGCTCTTTCTATCTGTTAACTTTGAACCTGAACCTGACGAAAAGGCATTAAAATTCCTGCAGAAATTTCCTCCTAGGTAGAAAAAAATAAAATAAAGGCGCACACACAGTGAACCAACGACGACCACACAAAATTCCCGAAAGGACCCTAAAAATCAAATAAAAACTTAGGAACAAGTGAATTGGGAGAGGTTTATTTAAACTAGAAATTTTGACGTAAAAAGTTAAAACAGCAACAACAACAAAGCATATTACAAAGTTTCGCATAACTTTCAACTATCAACTCTCCTCAACTAAAAGTTGAACTTCCATCGCCGGCGGGGCTCTGCAGACGCTACCGCGTCGTCCCTCGCTCTCGCCCCGGTAGCCCAACAAGTAACAGGAGCCTTTTCCTGGCTGGTTTAGTTTTTTTTTCTTTTTTTTTTTTTGTTATTTGGTTCCGTTGCCTCCGCACAGCTTAAATCGTCGCCCGTACACAAAAAGCCCCAAACGAGGCGCACAAACTTCGCCGAGGAACTGTTGAGCGAAATTAAAACATGGGGTAAACTCAGTTTGGGGGCAACTTTTTCATTTTCGTTTCCTCAGTTTGGTAGCCTTGAATTTATTATATCGTATTATGTATATATATCCATCCAGCAGCAGTTTTTGAACACACACTTTGTTTTGATGCTTTTGTTGTTGTTGTTTTTGTTGTTTCTCAAGTTCTTTTTTACTTATCAAGTTTTTCTCTTGTTCTTTCAGGTTTAAGCCGTCGTGGAGTGGCTCCCGGGCCGCCACTGAGCCTGCCGTCCACACTGGAGGACACAACGGCCGGGTGGAAGGGGGGACCGTCAGGCGGTCCTGACAATCAGTCGGTGGGCGGCGGAGGCGGCAGCGGCCCAGGCAATGGTCCCGGCGGCGGAGGAGGCGGCAGCGGCGGCTTTACACCTACAGGTCCAAATTCCTTTGGTGGTCCAGTATCAGTTTTCCCTCAGGCTGGTCAAGGATCTCCAGCTAGCGGTAACCAATCAGTAGGCGGCTATCAAGGAGGGCCTCCGCCCGGTTCAAATACGCCTCAATATACAGCATCACCCGCGCCTTCAGGTTCATCGACGCCGGGACCCGGTCCACCTCAGAACGTCAGTGGAGCTGGATTCCCTCCGCCACCAAATTCCGCCGGCCCGCCATATAATGGACCTGGTCCGGGTCCTGGAGGACCCTTTGGATCTCCATCAGCTGGCGGACCACAATTCGGACGACCCGGAAGTTCGGGCCCTGCTTTTGGCGGCGGTCCACACTTCGCATCGCCGGGCGGTCCCGGAGGATTTGGAGGACCACAGTTCGGCATGCCACCTGGTTCACCGTTTGGCCATGGGCCCGGCGGACATCCTATGGGCCCCATGGGTCCAGCGCACATGATGGGAGGACCTCAGCCAGTCGACCGCATCGATCAGGGGTAAGTACCGCTACTTTTTTTCTATCTCTATTTCATTTTATTACTCTGTATTTACAAAAGTTCTCGCCAGCAGGCGATAAATCACTCGTTCTCGCCCCTCGGTCTATTGTCAAAAGAAATTTTTTCTAAAAATAATTTTATGATCGTCATATGACTTCCATAAATAACGGTATTGTGTGAGGATTTCGGGTTCTCTCCCCTGAATTTTCGAATAATAGAAATTCCGAAGAGGGAGTCAAAAATAACATTTCAATCCGGAGCGAAGTGCCTGGGCGCATTTCCGAGAGCTGGAAAATAGAGTAAATCCGTGACTTTTCCGGTAGTTGTTGAGTTGTTCTTCTTGTTGAATGCGGGGTTTTTGCTTGACATGATTAAATCGGTCGAGTAGAGTGGGGAACTTGTAGATTCTGTTCGCAGTTGTGTTATTCACGGGGATGTTATTCGACGGATGAGTTTATGATGCCCCTTGATCTTGTTTTGTTCGATTCCAACTAAAGGTGCAGTAGATAAACGCGAATGAGCACCGAACACTTTCGATGAATAGTGATCATGAAGACAGTTCTTTTTGGTGAATGCGTCATCGCTCTTATGAAGAAATAATTTCACTAAACGAACAAACGAATTTTCACCAGAACGAACGAGCTTTTCCAAATTTTTTCTTCAAAAAAAACCCCTGTGCTGTAAGTCGAGTCGTGTGACGTGACTAGTCGTTTGAGTCGAAGAAAGTGACGTTTCAGTGGAATTACGACTTTCAGTACAGCGACTTAAACTCATAGCACTTCCACTCTCTGCCCCTTGTGCTGAACATCGTAATTCGATTGAAGTGTCACTTTCTTCAACTCGAACGACTTCTCACGTCACACGGCTCGAGTTTCAGCACGGGGGACAAATTGTGCCAATATAATTAATGTCGCAGTCGACGTGCGATCGAACCGAAAGCTGACTTCATGAGTTTATTATGCTTGCAGGCGTTAGTAAAAGAGAGTGCAGAGAATTGCTGTAACGGGGAAGAAAAGAAGCCCATCGAATTTTTTTCTAGCTAGTCATTGAGTCCAAAAGTACCGCGACCACACGCTTGGCGTGTTGTACTACAACCCTATACCTCATATTTGTAGGCCAGACCGCTGGAACAAGCTCAGCAGTCTGCCTAATGGCTTGTCACTTACAATTCACCACTGTTCACACTTCCCTGGGTCGCGACCGCAATTTTACCTCCTGTTGTTTTGGGAAAGAGGTCACGTAAGCGGGGTCGGATGTGCTCCGTATACTCTCCAATTCCACTCTGGCCCTCCTTGCCTTGGGTCTTTGGTGGAAACTTACAGCAGAGCGGCGGCGGTCTGGATCTTTTTTTGCCCTGGGGTAATTGTGACTCCACCCTTTTTTCTGTTCTGGTATCCTTGCTCCCCTTGGATGATGGGAATGTCCTGATTATATGGGAATTGGTGCTGCCATTGGTCTGGCTATCTAGGTCTGTCTCTTGGCCGCCGTTCTACCTTTGGTCGTCATGGCATTATACAAATGGGTGCGCCCGGAGCAGGGAGGAGATCGTTCAACAACTGTACAAAACCTACCCACTTCCATGCAGCCTTCGTCACGATAACTGTAGATCTTGGCTTAGTAAACACGATCATAGCAGCCCATCCCTCTCAGGACAGCCAGCTTTCAATGGCCACTACAAAGAGGTTATGATCGCACTTCGATCTTACTGCAAGTTTACTGTAGATATCGTCGTTATGCAGACTTTCTCACATCTTCTTTGACGACTCTAAAACCGGGATCCGGTCCTGGGCTTTTGCAACTGACCTCTCTATCGGCCCCGATTCTGAGCCGCTGTCATCCACTTTGGCATATTTAAGCTCTAGGCGTCCTGATCTATGCCATCCTTCCAGCAGAAGTTGGGGTTACCTCGCTGTTTCATCCCTGACATCTTACCACAGAGATCTTTCCTAGCTGGTTTATCTGCCCTCATGCGAGGTACGTGACCTGCCCAGCGGAGCCTAACGAGCTTTATTTTCTTCACAACAGTTATTTCGCGATAGCATTCGGGAATCTCGTCTGCGAAATCCGTCCGTAAATATCCAGACTCTACTCTGGCGCGCTGGCGACGTTGCGTTAGAAAATGACTTTCGATACAGAAAGATCGAAACTGTACTAAGACAGACCGTAGCCACTAAGTACTCCACTTGGGATCTTCGGTATACTTCGCCATACTCACGTTGCCGGCGACGTCCCCATGGCGTCCTAATGGGTTAGGGCCCTAAATCGTTTGCCTTTTTCGTCGCCATGTTCTATGTCGTTTATTCCAGAATCCGAAGAGAGTGATAGAGTGTTACTCAGTCGAGGTTATTAGCCTCACGGTTTGCGACCGCCTGTCTAAGGCTACCATACCTAAGACAAGAAATGCCGCTGGAGTTCACATCTAGACGGTAGTCTCAGATTCCTACTGACTAAACTAACCAACATTTAAGCATGACGTTCAAAGTAACAAATGAGATGAAACCACTTCTGTGCTGCCGCCCTAGATCAGTACGAGGCGTAAAAGCATTACTTTCAGCCTGGCGTCATCAGCAAGATCCTTAAAAAAAGATCCTTCGAAGGTGCTCATCAGGCCCCGAACGAGCCATCTAGCTGCTACCTCTTTCCCAGTTTCTTTGGACTTCGTAAAAATACTTAAGCTTCTGATGATGATGGCCTTTAGTGCCACTTCCATCGTTTTTAGCATATGGTCCAGGATGCTCTTCGTTGTTAGCTACACCTCAGCGACTGTTTCCTCTGGCAGTGCTGTGCTCCACATCACATTTAAAGACGGGCATTTAAAGAGAACATGCTCCACATCCTTTTTATCGTCTGGGCGCGCTGGGCAGCACGGTGAATGGTGCAATCTAAAGCAGTGAAGTTATATCATCTCCATGCTCTTTTAGAAATTGTGTGCGGTAGTAACTCACTTCCGCATACTCCCTTATATCTCACTAATCCACATTTGGTATGAGTCTATGGGTCCCCTGGCCCTTAGTAGATTCGTCCGATCTCTTCTGGCATGCTGTGATGAGCTTGCTGCGAGCCGGAGTCCGTCGCATTGCTTTGGACCCACTTCTTTTTTTATGTGAAAGACTAAAGTCTCAGGGAAAGCCCGTTTGCAATCTATTTTTTTTTTCAATGGACATCATTCCTGCTATCACGCATGTTACTTCGACGTCTGACGTAGTACAGTATCCATAGCATCTTCGAAAGGGAACTTAACTGGTACGTAGAGTTTATTTTCCTTCTATTGTCCGTTCTGTTCAATGCCGCCGCTGTTGGAAGAAATAACCTGATCATATTAGCTTATCAGTTCTCATAGGATAGTTACCAGTGGACATCACACTTCTATGATCGCACTTCTATCAGTCCAGAATTGTTACGCCACGTGCTGAATTTCACATACTACATGTTATTCCCCCTATTCTGCTGTAGACCGCTCCTGGTTGATTAGAACTGCTAAAAACATCTCACCTACAAAGGGTTAGTACATATATTTCGTATCAAGAAGTTAAATATAAATACAAAAAAGAAACCTGGATCGTGTTCAAGTGTCAATAATTCTGTTATTTTTAGCTTTAGATGGCGCCCGAATTGAAATAACACGCTTTTATACAAAAATATTTCCTCAACCCTCGAATATTCAAAATCATAACAATTTTCCGTACGTCACATCGAAGTCGACACATTTTCTTTCCAAGTACATTCACCAATTAACAGAGACACACCCTGTGTACATAATCAAGACTCCTGTTTTTCGCTCATCTTAATTTAGCAAAAAAATACCTCCGAAAATCCTTCCTCGCCAACATTAAATAAACAAATTATTATCATTCCTAAACTCATCGCAAAACTGAATTTCATATTTTTTTCTATTCAAGTTCATCTCGAAAACCACCCGAAATGCGATAGTATCTAAACGTACGAACGGCAAAATTCATCGATAAACAATTTTTCTGTTTTAAAATCACGTGACTACGTGAATGCAAACTCTCTTATCTCTGCCCCCACTATTCAACGACTACGACGAGAAAAGAAGAAGAAGAAAACAAGAACAGAAATCATGGAAATCCTAAATAGTCCATGGAAATGGTACTTTAACATTGCAAAAATGCAGGACAAGGTTTTATTTTTGGGATGTGTAGGGGGGGTCAGTGTGAGCTTAAGTTTGAGTTTTCGGGATTCTAACCCCCCCCATTTGCCCGCCATCTTGGAAAACGTGTGCAAATGGTTTTTCCACTATATCTCCGAAACGGTACATCTTACCCAAAATTTGCAAGGACACTTTTTGTTTAGAATTAAATAATCTACAATTTATTACTCAGAAATTTTGTGGTAAAATGAATAATTAAGAAGTTATAAGCCTTAGAACACAAAAATTTGTCACAATATTTTCTTTTAAAGGCTATAACTTTTTTCCCTTCAACTTTAACAAAAAAAATAATAACAAGTTTTTTGTAGAGGGTTTCATTAGGAATAATTTTCATTCATTACTTTTTTAATTTCATTCCCTACGAAGGGTTTTACAGCGCCCCGAAGGTATGAAAGTGACAGATTTTCGGAATATTTTATTACAATTTTACCTCCTAGAAATTAGGAATAACAGCTAGCAAGTAATAATAATGAATGAATGACTATACGTTATAAGAAATGCCGATGTTTGAGTAATGTAATAAAATTGTTTCGCATTTTTTTGTGGGTTTTTATTGCTGTTATGCCATGTTTTATAAGGTACGATATGGTTTAAAATGAAATTCTTTGAATAATAACATGCGTTACTTCAATTTTTTTAAATAATTTGTTTTGGGACTACACAAAAAAGTGCTTTATTCAGATATGTTAATTATCTAGCTAAATATGGACGTATTCAGTTTGTGATAAAAGTTTGAATTATCTTAGTCTTATTTCAAAATTGTTATTTCAGTTTGATCTTAGTTAAATTTTCATATTTATAACTTTGTAAATAGTTATTCAGTTGCGCATACTACCAAAACACAAGTTTTGGAGGATAGTTTACACTCTATTTGTTATAAAAGTTATTCTGATAGTCGTACGGGTAACAGCGTTTGTTGTCATAGTACCAGCAACAGCGACGATACTGTCTTGTATACTAGAAGCTCCCTAGATTGATTTTAATTTCCTGACCAACTGTTTCATTTTCTCTTTGAACTTTCAGCCTTGACACCTTTGTACTCTGCTATAATTCCTCAGCAAATCTAAAAATGTCCAGTAATTGATCATGAACCGCTGCACAGCCCTTCAAAAAGACCAGGAATAGAGTAGATAGAAAAGCAGCACCCTGGATTAGTCGTATTGGGGACACCACTTTAAAAACGCACCGACAAACTCTACTTCGCAGGTGGTGTGGAAATGAGTTATACAACTTGCAAACGCTTGTCATAAAATGAATACGCCCGTATGTTGCTAGATAGTTAACATAACTGAACAGGCTAAGATGGTGCTTACGTTGCCGATTACCGCAGCCAGAAGAAGGTTCCTGCATATGCAAAGGAGAACCCTCAGATGGTTGGTGGCACTGATTACAGGACACGGATGTTTCAGGTATCACCTATAAAGAATGGGAATTCTGGAGGATGACACCTGTCGGATGTGCCTGGAGGAACCTGAGACGGCCACACACATAGTGTGTCACTGTCCGGCGGTGGCGAGAAAAAGGGCTGCCGTAACTGGACTCCATTGGATGGAGGACATGAGGCAGACTCCCCCCTTCAATCAGCTGCTTGCGATAACTAGGGGAGTCGAAGCAAGGGAGCAATGGGACAACCCACTGCAACCCCAATAAGATGACTCTAGGCAGAGGGACGAAAAGGGACCCGTAAATAGTGGTCTGATTCGATATCCCTCGAAAATCTATATACATATATATATATATATATATAACAGCAGCCCTAAAACAAATTATTTAAAAAAATTGGAGTAACGCATGATATTATTCAAAGAATTTCATTTTAAACCATATCGTACCTTATAAAACATGGCATAACAGCAATAAAAACCCACAAAAAAATGCGAAACAATTTTATTACATTACTCAAACATCGGCATTTCTTATAACGTATAGTCATTCATTCATTATTATTACTTGCTAGCTGTTATTCCTAATTTCTAGGAGGTAAAATTGTAATAAAATATTCCGAAAATCTGTCACTTTCATACCTTCGGGGCGCTGTAAAACCCTTCGTAGGGAATGAAATTAAAAAAGTAATGAATGAAAATTATTCCTAATGAAACCCTCTACAAAAAACTTGTTATTATTTTTTTTGTTAAAGTTGAAGGGAAAAAAGTTATAGCCTTTAAAAGAAAATATTGTGACAAATTTTTGTGTTCTAAGGCTTATAACTTCTTAATTATTCATTTTACCACAAAATTTCTGAGTAATAAATTGTAGATTATTTAATTCTAAACAAAAAGTGTCCTTGCAAATTTTGGGTAAGATGTACCGTTTCGGAGATATAGTGGAAAAACCATTTGCACACGTTTTCCAAGATGGCGGCCAAATGGGGGGGGTTAGAATCCCGAAAACTCAAACTTAAGCTCACACTGACCCCCCTTACACATCCCAAAAATAAAACCTTGTCCTGCATTTTTGCAATGTTAAAGTACCATTTCCATGGACTAAAATGAAAATTTTGAAATTCCCAAAGAAAATCCTCCCCCCACTACACCGCGATCCGAGCAACTAAACTGACAGAGGCACACAAACTTCACTTCAAGTGTACTAAAAACTTAAATCACATAAAATTTCTTCTCTCTCGTTCTCTCGTCGTAGTATCTCTGAAGCACACGACTTTGGAGAGTTTTGAGAGGATCCAACTACAATAAAATTAACAAAAAAAACAACAACACAAAAAATGTATTTTTTTAATTTATACAATTTTTTTTTGTTCAGTTTGTAACATTTGTTAGGGGTTGTTTTGTTAGCGCACGGTGTACTAGTACGAAGAAGAAAGGTATCAGAGGGCGCGCAATACACATGGGAGAAGTGAAGTGTAATACCGGTAAATATAAACGAACGAACGACAACGGCAACACAGTTGCAGTTTCGAATTTTCACAGAAAGATGTTCGCCCGAACAACGATTTTCCCGGGGCATGCGCACTTTCGGTCACTATTGCCGGAGCCTGAAACATCATAAATTTTCGTTTTACTACGGAAAAGACGAAGACGAAACGTCTTATCAATTGTGTCGGGATGTCATTTTCCCGATTTTTTACACGCTCTCGCCACAAAGATTCGCATTTCGTGAAAAATCATTGAACTCGAAAATTTTCTCAACTCCTGCCAAAAAAATCTCCGTCGATGTCAAGAATCCCGAACGTCAGAATTTTTAGTACAAATAGGGATTTTCTTTCTGTCAATTGCAACAGCATCATCGTGTATAACCTACAAAAAAACGAACTATTCCTCGGCAATTTCATAATAATCCTCCACACAAAAGTTGGGGAGCATTGGAAATCTCTCCGCACCGTCACTACCGTCATTCCGCCACTTTACTCCAGTCTTGTGCGAGCACAACAAATCCACCGCCTTCTCCCCCGTCCCCAGGCACCTGTACCACATTTAGTACTCGTGCTCGTTCCCAAGTCTCCCAAACTTTTTGGGCTTTATGCGCTTATTTACTGTGTGCCTCCTATATACGCCACCAGATAGCGCGGCTGTGTGCGTTGCCAGTCATAAAAAATAATGCGTTAACATATATATGTACATATATATATATAAGCACGGAGCCGGGTTGGTATATAAAAGTTATAATTTTTTTTTATATTTATTCCGTGAGATTTCTTCTTTCTTTGTTTTATATTATGACATCTGTAGTGTTGCCAGCAGTGTGAGAAAACAGTTTCAATATGATTTTTGCGTATTTTATATATTTCCTATGGGAAAAAAAGTGTTTTATCAGAATATTTTTTTTGTAGCGAGGGCAGGGAATAAGGGACATAATATACGCCGAAATAAAACTACGTTCTAAATAATATTAAATACGCATATTTTTTGCGTGTTTGACAAAATGTTTTAAAAGATTTGTCTTTCATAAAAATTGTATACAATAATATCATTTTATCATACAGTCCTAGAAATGCAATGGATACGTACAAAGGAAGAAGAAGATAGAAGGAAATTGTGAGCACAAATTGTGGCAAATAGGAGTACTAGGAAAACGAAATGTCAAAATTTAGAAGAAGTGAATAATCAAAACGATGTTATGAAACTATATAAAAAAAGTGAATGATCATCGAAGGGTTCCAAACCTAGAATAACAATGTGTAAAAATAAGAATGGAGGGATTCTGAGTACCAAGGAACTAGTTCGCCATGGGGCATAATATGGTCATGTGCAGTATCTAATTTTAACATATTGTAACGAAACAGGCCGCTGTAAACAAACTTACAAGCCACGGAGATTTGATCCAAAGACCGATACATTTACAAACCCCGGAGAGTTGATCCAGTGGTACCGAAATACCGATACATTTACCGGCCACAGAGAGTTGATCTAGTGACGCCGACCGACTAATAACTTTACAAGCCACGGACAGTTGATCCAGTTGTACAGAAAGACCGATACAGTTATCAACCACGGAGAATTGATCCAGTGGTACCGAAAGACCGATACATTTACCGGCCACAGAGAGTTGATCCAGTGGCGCCGACCGACTAATATCCTTTATTTCCATCTCTTTCCGTCTCCTCGATAGTTGTGTAATATAGAACTAGTAAAAAAAGAACATAAACGTAACAGGAGTTTTTTTGGTATATCAGAGCTGACCCACCGCTCCTGACGTTACAATAAGAATGTTCAAAAAGTTGGAAGTCCCTAGATGGAGTAACCAACGGCGCAATTGATCATGTCATTTTTCTTGTGTGGCAGTCCTAAGATCTAGATTTAGAAGAAGTGAATAACCAAAACGATGTTAGGGGAACTATACCAGGGCGCTATGTCGTTGTCACTTCATGGTGCAATGTCTAGTAGTGAGAGGTAGAATAGGTTTGAGGTTATAAGTAGTCAGAAGGGTCGAATAGATTTGAGGTTGTAAGGGGTATAGTAGCTTTACTCATGGGGAAAAGACTAACTTGCCTTCGTTAGTTCTTCAATGCCCAAACTTGATATAGCCTATAGGAGAAGAGCCTGCGCATCGCCATCAGATGTCAGGAGATTTGTGGAGGACTGCGCTAAGAAGGTCATTCAGCTAGTGATAGGTTGCCACGCTAGTACGCATCACTTTACCTATGGAAGCATTAATACTGATTCTAGGGGAAAATTCCTCCTTGATTTCATTACTACCTACACTTTACACGTTATAAACCAGGGGCACAAACCTAACTTTTTTAATGTGACTAGCCGATGGTGATTGACTTTTCTCTTGCCAGCATATTCGTCAGTTCCAGAATACTAAACTGGCACATCTCAAGTAAGCCGCCAATGTCTGATAGTAGAAGTTTTAAGTTAAGAGCTTCTGTAATATGCTCGGAAGCATTTAGGGATCCATGGCAGACTGATTAAGAGGCCTATCGCACAGCCTTCAGGTTAGGAGTCCGCCATGTTGGTAATAGTCCCATCACTGAGGCCGATCTCAACCTTGTTTCTGGCAAAGTGCAGGAAGCAGCTGTCCTGGGAAACCACGAAGTACCAACCCAAGGGTTGTGGGAAGGGACAATGATCTCTGCAGGCAAAGGAGAAAAGTCAAAAAAATATTTAATAGGGGTAAGGTCTCGGGCAACTGGGACCTTTACAAGGAAGTTCTAATCAATTATAGCAAAAATTTGAGAAGATCTAAATAAAGGTCATGGAAGGCCTTCTGCGAAGAAATAGTCAAAAGTTTCCAGCCTCCACGAGATTAATTAATTTCGTTTTGGAGGTGATTGAATTAGACACCATTCGGAAGGACAGCAATCGAGAATGGGTTGAATGTTCTTGTTGATCATGTTGAACATAAGTCTGCGATAGTGAAGACAGCATATGTCACATGCTTATTTGCCATAATCGAAGGCGTATAAGTAACTACATGGTAGAAAAGATTGCCAGGAACATTTTCGGATCGTAAACCTCGACAATGCCTGGGATAAAATCCCAAAGGTATTCGGTATGTGGTCGATCTTGGTCGGATCATACACCTCAACACGGTTAGGACCAGAGAAGATGACATCTCCGGAACGAGTCTGGGAAAAGACTGACTTGGCCTTGTGGATCGCTTTCTTTTATAGTCGGAAAACTCTGCTGGGTAGGAGCTTTGAAGCTTCGGAATGAACCTTACAAAGAGAAAACACCTCTTTGATGTGATGCTTTATTATTTGTTTTCTTAAGTTCTTGGAAAGGGATTCTAGTAACGAATCGTGGGTCGTTACAGATTGAAGATTAATTTGTCGGTAGAAAAGTTTTCTGCGAGGCAATTAGCTCTCAGAACATCAAATGTGATCAAATCTGCAGCAGCCTGCGGCTGCCTTCACAGACTTTATCCATTCATTCCAGCGAACATAAAGTGCTCGTCCTGTTGAGCATTCCGAGGTTCCAAGCTCCAAAATCGAATTCCATATTTCGCAAAGTGGGTCGTTGCCGCTGAGACTGTCCTCCTTTAGGAATATTGTTAGACCGTCGCCCAACCCCCACCCTGGAGGCCTACTCCGGTGTTTGCTTCGTTTTGAGGCGCGAAGTACCATCTTCGTGGAGGTGGAGGTAAGATTGGTTAGCATAGCGGAAGATCTTAGTTCGAGTATACTTTAGATCGCAGATAACGTTTCCCAGGACTTCTCTCTTCGGTGTTCCGGTCTATTCGGTTGCGAGTTACTTTCTACTATATTGCCAAAGTTCATTAGTCAAATTAATAATGATTGCCATCGTACTCACATGTGTCGTTCCTTCAATATTAAAAATAAAATTCAAAATCCACGAAGCTATTAGGGGAAAACGACACTGCTACTCTAGATCGAACAATCTCGAAACAAAATTTCAGCTTCTCTTCAACAGTAAAATTTTATGTCACACTCTGACTGCATCGCAACCAATCAAATCCAATGCTCCAGTTTCTTTTTTTTTGTCATTTAATAAATTACCGAAAAAAATTCCATCCTTAATCTTCGACGCGGAGAACGAAGAAGAAGCTCACGCCCGCCGCCTCTGAGTACCTGCGTATTAACATAATTTCGTGCTTGGTGTCACATTACGACCGAAATTCGGCTTCTAATAATGACAGGCAGCGCACAAAAAGTCAAAAACCCGATTGCAGCCATGCATTACGGCCTTAAGGGGCTAATGTGAACCACCCCCTAAATCACCCTCGTCGTCTTTGCCTGAAGCGCGGCTCATGCATTATCACCGTTGTTACCAGTGTTAACAGAGCAGAGCGCACAATTCCCATAAGAGAGTAGATGAAGAAGAAGAAGAAGAACCAACGAACGAACGTAGTGGAAGGTAAGAATATTGCCCACTGTGGCAGCGCTACTATCGAAAAAACAAGTGTTGGGGTACAGACCGGGAGCTGAACGAAATGTCAAAAGACGACGAAGGGTGAACACTGGAGCCCGTGGTTGGCAGGCCGAGGCGCACACAGATATAGATGCCGAGGAGCATTCAACAGTCATAAAAAAAGATTTTTATAAGTCTCTCTCCCCAGCTCCCACATAAAAAAACAACAACCCGATGACTGGGGAATGCGACTGTATTGTGTGGACGAAATGTGTACACGTACATCACCTCAGGTTGTAAGTAGCATAAATAAATAAACAAGCAAAAAAAAAACACCGAACCGAGAGCCAAACAATATCGCCGCGCACATACAGACACACGCGCGCGGGGGGACGTGCACATAAAAAAAAGTCTGCATAAAAAATAAAAAAGACAAAAAATAACACACGAGAGGAACGCGCCACGAAAAAAGGAGGAATTCCGTCTTTTTTCTGGTTTTTTCCCGCTGGCAGTGTGACTCGCAGTTGGTACAGAGCACAGCAGAAGATCAATAAATTCTGTACTAAAAACAAGAACATAATCCTACAGGGTGATCCGACGAAAAGACGGGCGAGAAAAAAGTGGCAGCAGAAAAAAAATAAGTAAAAATGAAACAAAATGAATCGCGAGAGAACGAGAAAAAAATGGAAAAACTTGCAAGTGAACGGCGGGGTTGCCAGCGCACGGCTCTGTCTACTACTACGGAGATTGGAAGCGGGCCTTTATTTTTTTTTATTATTTCGTTCGAAGATTCGGGTTTGAGTATTATTACAGCAATTTGTCAAAGAAAATAGAAATTTGTTATGGAGGAGAAGAAGAAGAAGCTTTTATTGAATTTTCGGTGTTTTTTGCTGGTTTTTATGGAAATGCGTTTTTTTTTCATTTGTTTCAAATTGAAAGTAGATTAATATTGCATAATTCGGTGATTTAGTTTTTTCTTGGGCGGAGATGGTATTTTAAAGAAATGTCTACATGAGCAGAAGCAGCGGGATTCTAGTACTAACTGTCAATTTTTTTATGTTAACATATTTTGGTTTATTTTAGGAACAAGACGCTCTGTTCCATACATTTGGCTGGATTGGAATTGCATCAATGGTAATCGAATTCGTTCACCTGTCCGTATGTTGCTTTAAAAGTCCTACTGAACCCGTGGGAACATCGTTCTACTACTCTCATATTACTTGACTGCAAAAGACTTGCTATAAAACATAGTCCACTCCGCCGCTTTCCATATCACCAGGATCATACAGGCAGGAACGCATTTGTTCATTCCTCATTCTACCAAAATTTATGAAGCCCAGACTCAGTCATCAGCGGAATAGGGGGTTAGTAAGCATAACTTAATTTTATTGCAATCATAACCTCTTAGGGCTAGCCTGTGGTACCTATCCTATGAGAGGATAGGCTAATATGATCGAGTTAGTCCCTTCCAAGTAAGGTTGGCTTGAGGCTAATAACCTCATCCGGAAAAAAACAATTATTACGGAACGAGAAACTTTTCGGTCGTTCAATGTAAGACTGGTATGGCTCCGTATTTTAGAGTATTGGAGATTGATTTGCTTTGGAGTCGCATTCTGCGGTATCTTTCACTTGGGGCTATGCTCCAACACCGTCGTAAACTGATAAGCTGATCCTGTTAAGTCTCCTTTTAACTAACCTAATACTAAAGGCTTCTGGACCTATTGCTTGGAGATGATATCCATCAGCTATAGGCTCATGGGGTGAATGGCTAACAAAGACCTCGGAAGCTGGTGCCATCCGATTTGCCACTTCTGTCACGCCGTGCCCCTGGTGTACTTCTTCGGAAGGAGCTAACGGGTAGCGTTCGAATGGCCCCTTTTAGCGTTCGAATGGCGAGTTTTCTGCGCAATAAAATAAAGTTTAAGTCGGTTGGGCTGAGGGTTAGCAACCCGCTCCTATAAAAATACTATTGCTATGACTCGGCAAACAATGCCTCGAAACCGGATGGACAACACTGCGACGGATTTTCGAACCAGGCTACGAATCGGATCGTAGAATGATACAACACTGCTTGCTGGTGGACGGTTGGATGAAATCCTCAACGATATGAATTGGTGTTAAATAAAGGTCATGAAAATCAGCGAGACCTGATGGCCTAATGCGGGGGAACATATCTACCCAAACGGTGGATCCTTCTTATATTCTGGGAGAAAGGAAACTGAAAGCTCTCAGAGGATTACTACCGTGCGCCGCCCGTGTGCCAGACTAAGAAGTACTACGCTCTAATAGAAGTCGACGACGACGTCAAGGCCGAGTTCTATATGCAACTGAAAATGTATCCAAACAGTCCCTTGACTGGAATCCGCAAAGATTCCATCGAGCCGGAAGACCTATAACAACGTGAAGGTGAACCCTATTAGTAGAGGCTGCAACAAATGGGAGATCCTGGTTAGAGCTGAGAGCTTTCGTACAAAACAGAGTCCGCGGGAGAGCAACCGTTTTCGCCCGACGCCCCATGAGGAATTAAAGGAAATAGTAAGAAGAAGAATATAAACTGGTGAATTAGTCAGATAAGCTTTCCGTCCAAGAATCACCTGTTTTTACTTCCAACAATTGAACTAAATAGTCGCTTTCTAGCATCTTATACACATTAAACAGGACGGTGTAACGTCGGTAGTGACGGGTCAACTTTTAGGAACGGACTTAGTTTGCGGGATACCTCTGGATCAAGGTTCCCATTAAATCCCGGTTGGTTAGCGGTAGTCTTGTCTGAATTTGTCGGTTTACTATCGGATCAAGTCTCCGTTGCTTCTCTGTTTATCGGTTTTTACCATCGGAGCAAGTTTCTGTCATTCTGTTGGTTTGTTGGCCGAACCGAATCAACTCTCCGTGGTGTTACAGTTTATTGGTTTGTCGGTCTACCACCAAATCAAATATGCGTGGTTTTGTTGGGTTGCCGGATCAGCTCTCCGTAAACTCACGGTTTGTCGGTCTACCGCCGAAACAGCTCTCTGTGGTTCTGTTGGTTTATCGGTGTATCGCCGCATCAACTCTCCGTGACTTCACGTTTTGCCGATTTACCACCGGTCCAACTCCCCTGTGTTTTGTTCTTTTGTCGGCTGTGGGATCAACTCTCATGTAGTTCTGCCCAACCTAACGCTTCCACTCTCTTATTTAAACTCCCTCAACAGGCAGCCACCGGCCTTTTTATATCTGTGACGCACTGCTTGCCTTGCTGATATTCTGTTATTCTCGTTGGTTTGTCTTTTAGTTACAGCAGTGGCGCACAGCTCATTTTATGTTTACAGCGAAGTGGCGTACTGTTTAGTTACAACGGAGTCAGTTTTATCTCAGTCAAGTGGGGCAGTACTGCTTCCATGGTCATCTCGACCGACTTGTGGTTTTACGCCATACGCCTGCTTAATTGATTTTTTGTACGATGCTAAGCTTTCAAACAATTGAAACTATAACTCCTTCATTTTCCGCAACGCAAAATTGGCGCTGGCAGTACTTGCTTATATGTGTGGTATATCATTCTACAGTTGTATATTTTGGAAACCATGATTATACCAAAATTGTAACCTACCCCAGTATTCTAAAAGCAGTCACAAGTCACAACGCAATCACAAGTGTATAGTGAGTCTGCCCTATACTAAATGAAGAGTCACGTAGAAGCGATTAGGCGTAACTTCTGTCAACATTAACATAAAACCCAAAATAATAAGTAAGCGCGAGTCGCCAAATCATGTGACTTGTGACTGATTGTAATTTTAGAATCGGGGGTTGAGAAGTTCATAAGAAATAACCATGAGTAGCCAAAGCTTTTGACTTATGACTGACAATTTTAGAATAGGGAAGTGCATAAGAAGAAAGCGTGCGTCGCCAAAGCTTGTGACTTGTGAATGATCACAATTTTAGAATTTGTGACTTATGACTGGTCACAATTTTAGAAAAAGGAGATACGAAGTTCATAAGATGTAAACGCGAATCATCAAAGTTTGTGACTAATAACTGATCACAATTTTACGATATGGGGATACGAGGGTCATAAGAGGTAAATGCGAGTCAGTTCGTGACCGCCTCGATGTGTCATACTTAATATTCAAAAATCTCTTGAATTGTGTTCGTAATATTTGACAGCTTCCTTTATGACATATCTTACGCCATCTGTATGACAAAATTGTGTACTAATTCCTGCCATAGGTGTGTCTCTGATATAATTGGTAAACCACTTAATGAGGCCTTTAAACGAAGAATGGAGGTGCGTTTGTCGTTCCCTTTTTGGACGTGCATTCGATGTAATAAAACTAATGGCATCCTTGAGAATATAATTTTCAACCGAAAACCTTTTATTTTTATTATAAACTATTGCAAAATCCACCGTTTCTATTAAGTAATCCTACATTATTTCCCGTTCTCAAATCTCTCCAAATTAGCCTCAAACAATTCAAAAACAAGTATCCAAACGGGCTATCCATGTCACTCTTCCAAGCAGCAGCGTGCGCGCGCAAAAAACCTATTCAAGTAGCCACCAACGACGAACTGGAATGCTGTCGCGCGAAAGTCCCATTCCATCAAGATTTCTTAATCTGGTTGCGTTTGGCGCCAACTCGTAGGCCGACTTTACTACACGCCAGAGTGTTGTTAATAAAGCCGCCGAGCGCGCTGCTAATCTTCCAAATTCAATTCCCATGAAGGTCAATACCACACGCCAATTCACCAACCGACCGACCGACTGTGTGTGGTGTTGGATATATTTTGAATATTCTAATTTAACGGGTCTTAATAGAAAATTTGAAAGTCTCTGAAAAGCCATTCATCACCTCCGAAATGTGGAGCTAGCACCATATCCATCGGATTATCTGGTGTAAAATCAGAAATCATAGACACCCAGGAATGCATTCCTCCAGCAGCTTGTGTTGTATTATAAATAAAATAACGTTTTCTTACACACTGATCTCGCACAGCGGCAGCCGACAGCGACTTCTGTGGCGCGTCTTAGACTCTGTCCGCCGTACGGCAGTGTCGTAAATTTCACTCATAATCAGAAATTATATCACAACTGGCTCCGAAAAAAAAATTAATATCCTTTTAAAAGCGAATCAATTTTCATATGCAAATTGGGATAATCGTCTTGAAAACCAGTTGCAGTCCGTAAATCTTACGCGGCTTTGTTCACCACGGACCGTAAAATTCATGAGCGAAAAACTGACGCAGCTGATAACGCAGCCAGAAAAAATCTACGACATCGGTGGCAGCAGCGTCTATACTATACAGCGCGACCCCGTCCGCCAACGTGCCTCATAGATAAGAACGAACGAGTGTCCCGCCGCCGCCGTCGTCGCCTCTCTGGCGTGCTCCGATGCTGTGGCTCCAATTTAGTTTACGATTTGCTTTCAGTCGAAATTTTAATTTCTTATTAGCCATCGAGGTGACAAAATTATTACCGGCCACAAAACGCCCGCAAGGTGACGCACCATCATAAATTCCGCCATTAAAAGAAGCACAGAAAAAAAGGCACACGAAGCATCATCATCAGCAGCAGCAGCAGCGCCACTTGTGGATTTATGTGGCATTTAATGTGAATGAATGGCGGTGGTCCGTTGTCTGCGGGCCATGGCCGGGGCTATATTTTTTTGCGGCGTTTTGATGTAATTATTTTGATGTTTGGGACACGGGTTTTCCTAAGGATTCAAATTTTCCAGGAATGGAAATCTTTCCCCGGGATTTATGTCCTTCAATTAACACCTTTGCCAGCCGTGCTACTACTAATGACTGTCAGCCACCAACCCCCAGCGCCGCGCCGTGGCGAGCACCAGAGCGAGAGACAGACAGGACAGACAGAGAGAGAGAGAGACACGAGTGTTGGCAGATACTCACTTGTGTTGTTGCTTTATGTTGCGGAGTGCGCAAATTACCACCAGGCAGGCTCTCTCTCTCTGGGCTAAACGAGGCCTTCTAATGATCCGGATAATTATGTGATTCAGCAACAAGATAAGGGCTACAAACAGATGAACTTGAAACGTTTAAGCGCTTAAATCAACGGTTACGACAAGTGTAACTCTTTCAATTTAGACACCCCGAATGCAAAGGCGCTCATTAAGTGCCCATTAATTGGTTGATTATCATATCAAAACGGAATTGCCTGACAAATGTATCAAGATGGCGCTGTGTTAAATTATTTCAAGAAAATACTTATCGTGTTCGTAATTACTTATCCAGAGGCGGGCGAACATAAAAAATAAATAATTGGACGACGGGCTTTGGTGTAAATCAGATGCTGAGATATGGTTAAAAGGTGTCACTTTTAGAACCTCTGTCAATTTCAATTAAGTCTGATATAAATAAAATCGGGGCCAATTGAGTGGGGGATTTAGCGCTGCAGGACTTTGGGGCAACTTTGATTCGAGATGGGGTTATGTTGTGGATGTTGAGTTGTGCTGTTGGGTAATGAAACATTGACAATTGGACATTTTAAAATCTTCAAGACTTAAGGGGGCAACTGCTGTCCTGTTTAGATCTCTTACCCCGACTAGGTTGAAAATTTGAATCGGGGTTGAGTTGAAATTTCGACTTCGAGTTCACTTCACTTCGACGTCTTCGAGTTCACTTTGGGCTGAAATAGAGTTGAACTGAAATCGAAACATAACCTCAAATTCTTGTGTGAAATTCCCATTTTAATAAGTTTTTATTCCTGTGCAAGCAAAAACACTGAACACACAACTAACGCCGATGGCGAGCTTCACGGACGGTAAACAAGCAAAACAAATGTCACTTCAACCTAATTACTACTCAATCGGCGTATATGAGATGAAATATCATCTCCACCCAAGTAGGGAATCTACGTTGGGTTGAGTGGACCCACTTTCAACTCGACCCTCCTTTATGACTGGGTTGAACCAAGTCATAAACAGGGTATCTATTGTCCAACAGTGTCGTTGTAAACAATTTAAGTAATACGGTTTTGTAAGTGTAAAATCGTCTAAAATGTCGGCAATTCGGTTTGCCTTCTTTACGCACAGAACAATTTACAAATAGTAAGTCTTCGTCTTTTTCTTATTCTTTTAACATCTCCTCTTCTTCTATCTATGAAGCATATTCAATTTAATTGGCTAGCGCCATCTATTTTTGATAATAATAAAACTAAACTCTGACAGTTGGTTCAGCTGAGCCTTTTCCACTTTGTTTTGTGACTTAACTTAAATATCTTGTAGATTGTGGCAGGAGATTCTGATCATATTATGATGTTTTAAGAAGTGATGTGTCGCCATCTATTCGTCATAGTTTGAACATTAGATAAACCTTATTGTCTATAATCAAAATTTATTTCGGTTTCTCCAGAATAGTGTGGCAGTGCGCCATCTATTTGTGGAAGTTTGTACGAATTGTAATTTAAAACTAAGGAAACATCTTGAATCACAAAGAAAACTTAAGCTCCAGACTAGTCTAGAAATAGGGAGACCGATGTAGACAGAAAATGGGACAGAAAGGAATTCTGAGATATAAATACATGATAGCGATAGTCAGTTATTTGATTTTGACTCACCAATCATTTTCGTGACGTTCAAGTGAAGTCTGATACAAGCCGTAAGGACATTGCTTCGGGCCGCCGTCATCAACGTGACGTGACCCTTGAAAGGGGTGATAGAAGAGATACTCACCATAGCTGGCACGATATATACGGATCAACGACCTACCGCCTCTGTTTTCTTTGTGTAAAAGGCACTTTGATGAAGCTCGCAACCAAGTGGCTACATAAGCGCCCATAGGTGCGTCGGAAGGTGAACAACATTTTACCTATCAGTGCTGTGGATCTTTAACCCGGCCTAAAAAACACCTTATCTTTCATTTTCCCGCGTGACTGGCTTACGCCATTGCGTCATGCGGCTGGATAAGCTATCCAGCTCTCCTTTTGACATTTTCTGCCTCCTTGAGCTTCGGATTCTTAAAGGACTCATTGTTTGGGCAGGTATGTTCCCCCGCATGGTATGCCACTTCTACAGTACACAGCCAGAAGTGCTTAAGTGCAAAATATGCGTTTCGAGAAAATCGCCCTCAAAGATTTTTTTAGATACAGAATTGTGCACAAAACCACTTTTGCCGGTCGAATAACTCAGCAACCACAGCTCAGTTTAAGATAATAATTATAGCAATGATTAAGACTAAAATACTGAATACAAAAATGCAATAAAGTCAAAATCGTCAAATTTGCACTTAGACACTTCTGGCTTTTTACTGTAGACTTGGTTTCGCTAAGTCCAATGACCTTGTTTTTATATCAGCGCATCTCGTGGCAACGAGTACCTGTAGTCTGAGTCGTGACTTTTAAGCCAAGGTGTAAATATACCGCGCCGAAGGCTAAATGGCCAACTAGTGGGTATACACAGGCTGGTCACAAACGATCCCCGCCGATGCCCGAGCAAGGTCGGTGTATACAAGTGCCTTATTCTGGAATACGGTTCTGTCAAGGCGGAATTATTTTTCGGATTTACTCAACAACATGAACAAAAATAAGAAAAACAACCACAATACCAATCGATCCGACACAGCAACGTACAACAAACAATCGACCCGACACAGCAACGTACTAGGACCAAGAACTACGAATCTTACAGATATCACGAGCCTTTATCATCAAGAGAAGATGCAATTATGCCATCTTCATTCTCGGCAGAATTGCGGAACTGCTCAAGGCCGTGGAACCCCAGCGAAATAGTGGAACCCTGGTACTGCTAATCAACAACGAGGGAGTTTGCATCTACAAGCTCAGACGTAGCGGTTGACAATGTACATGTTACATGGTATTGTGGGTACGCCTACGCACCCTCCGGCTGCGTGAAACGGGTTGGTGAGTCGAGAAGACCTAAGGGCACAGTAATATACGGCGCTCTCTACCATAGGAAATGATATCAGGATAGGACCTACCTACTACATGATCGCAGAATTAAATTTCGGCAGTGATCTTAATATGCGGACTCCTACTAGAGAGGAATGGGAAGATTTCCAACCTGAGAAGGACAATGACGTTGTACACAGACGGATCCAAATCAGAGTCGGGTGTACGAGCTGGTGTGTTTTCCCTATCAATTAACTTTCAAAAACTTCCGTCTGCCTTATTTCGCCAGCAGCCAGAATTTCTGGCAGTTTTTCATGCCTGCCCAGAAATGCAGTAAATCCCAAGGCCGGGAGCCAGGGTAATTCTGTAATCAGACAGTCAAGCGGCTCTAGCCAATATCAGATACCGTGTATTTTGAAGCCTCTTCTTAAATGATTTGGGGGCTGTTTCGAAACTTAAAATAGGAGATTTGATCCAGTACCTAAATTTGACGGGATGGCTCTAAATCCCTAGCTTACTGCTCGTTTCACGCAAGTTTTTCACGATTGCGACTACAAAACGGCGCACCTTAGCGCCAATTGTCTCCCAGCCTAGGATTTGGAACGAAACTGTCGCTGCTACTTACCTGAGTCGTGAAAGAATGGCAATTTCACTTACCGCCTCGTCGAACGACATTTCTTCAAATTAGACTCACCCAAGCCGAAAACCGATTTCAGTGCATGAGCCATCCCCATATAGTATTTTTGTGGAAGAGTCACGCTTTACGGTCCAAATAGCCACATGATGCTCTCGAGCCCCAGTTTGCCGATCATTGTGGTAGGTGTTTGTCTGCAGTGACCCTTTTCGGATTATAACAGTAGCAAATTTAGTTACGACGTAGCGTCTCTGTGGGCCGGTTATTTTTCTTGCATACTTTTAGGATATCTTCTTTCTCTCTTTTACTGAATTTTGCATACTTTTAGGAATTTTTCTTTCAAATGAAAAGAAAAAGTATAAAAAGGGTTAAATGAGTTGAATAATGCTACAGGTACTCTCAACGCTCGTGACGGCGACGGTGAAGCTGCGAAACGTCAAACGACGCTGGAAAAGTTCGTGTCGATTCTAAGTAGGCAAACTGAAAGCGTTCTTATTCTTGTTTATTGATAAATATTTGCAAATTTAAAATGCCTGAATGCGAATCGAATATAATTGTTATAATTGTTAATTTTCTCTATTAATTTTTCTTCGAAAACCATTATTTAAGTTTCCACTTTTATTTTACTCCTTTGAAATCACAAATTAAATCTGTCAAAATGATGCGGCAAAGCGTTAAAAAGTTGAAATAGAGCCAACTTTACACCGTCGTCGGCGTTGCCACCGTGGTGTCGACGGAGTGTTTGCCTACTTGGATGTATTTCGTTACATTTTAATTTGTTTTTGAAATTTCGCGTCTTCAGCGTCGCTAGCTTCACCGTCACGAGCGTCGAAAGTAACTGTAGGGTAATAATTGATATTAGTCAATTAAACTTAATAACTGTAAATTTAAAGCCTTACTAAACTTAACAGAGCATATGTCACTTAAGAGAATGAGATTGTCATAGATCCACAACTTAAGCAATAAAAATAATCCTACAAAATGTGTGTGTGGGTGTGTGTTCCACCAAAAAATCCCCTCCCATTTATGTAACTTAACTTAAAATAAAATAATAAATTAAATTGAATCCAAAAGAAAAAAAAACGAAAACAACAAAATCAAATCAGGCAAAATGCACTCCATTCTTCCTCGAAAACGAACAAACTTTATTTTTTATTATGATTTTAAATAGTTAAGAAAGAAAATTAATTTTTATCTTTGTTCCGAAAAGAACTTTGTCCAAAGTTTACACAAAAAAAAAAACTTTTGCACAGCCATCCCCTCCCTACCCCCGGGCATCCTATAGCCACTTTGAATAACAACAAACTTCTTAGTAGCAAAAAAAAAATAAAAAAAGGACGAAACAAAAAAAAATAACTTGAACGTGACACAGTTATCCTGGGAAAATGTAAACTTTGAAGAAAAACTTGTAAACAATTGAAGGAAACTTAGTCGTCGTTCATTATCCCTTAATTAACATGGATAAGCGTTTCCCAGTGACAAATTTCAAGTTCAAATCGTCCTGCCATAAAAAGGACTCCTCTCGACCTAAAGCCCAAATAAAACTTTTCCTAAGCAACAAATTTCATCTAGTCTGTTCCAGTCTCCATCATCATCATCATCGTCGTCCTAGTCGTCGTCGTCGTCGTTGTGGAGTCCTAGTTGTCGTTGTCGTGAAGCTGCCAGCAAAAAAGGACAATCAGCCCCCGAATCTGTGTAGTAATATGCCGCTTCTATACGTTTTTCGTATATATGTAGTTGTATTGTAGTAGTTACACAAGCATTTATGGCAAGGACACGTGGTTGATTGTGTGAAAGATAAAACTCGTAAGCTTACAGCTGCGTTGAAATTGTAGTCACCACAAGAGCGAAATCCCCCCTTCCCCACTCCCATACACACAAACACATACGAAGTTATTTTTCACTATATTGCGTCCTCTTCACGCATGTTGCCTTTCACAAGTGCTATATGCCGAGCTGTGTGTGTGTGTGTTTTCATTGTCCGTACAACGAGTATCCTCTTTGAAGAAATATGGAATAAAATCCTTTCCACTGTTGGCATTCAGCCTCAACTAAATATCCTGAGCCAGAGAGCTAAAGCGGGCACGACTGGTACGTAGGTAGGTGAATGGAGATGAAAAAGGATAAGGACTTCTTAGTCCTTAGTCTTTTTGCTATTCTAACAAGGGATCAGGAGGCAACACGGATTATCAGCATTTTCTGTACCGGGTAAAGAGAGCAAAACAAAACTGAACTATATATATATAGACGTATGTATGTATGTAACACAAAAAAAGGACTGTAACACAGCAGGAGAGAGCGTAGACGTGAAAAGGCAAATAGTTCTCCTCCCTCCCCCTCCCCCTTCCGCCCGCGGTCCGTCATGAGTCTTGCAGTCCAGAGGACTTTCACGCAAACAATGGATTATGGCTCCTGGCTCATGGCTCCCTGAATAGAGAATTTCCCTTCCTTTCGTCCTTTTTTTTTTTTTAATTTTTCCCGTTTTCTAAAACATTGAATAATTTGCATGTAAAACAGGAAATATTGGCTTTTAGTGGAAGTGGGCGATATTTTTTGACTTTATGAAAATGTTTGAGAGATGAGATGAGAATGTATTGAGATGACAGCGCGACGGCGACGATGACTATGACTATGACGACGACGACATAGACAACCGCGCTACTTGAAAAGGACACTACCCAGGAGTTGTGAGATTACAGCACAAACGATAAATTTGTTTTTTTCTGGCCCCCAAATCTCTGATGGTGGCGAAAGGATCTTATTTGGTTTTTGATATTGTAATTATTCTGGCGCTTATTTTCTTCTAACACGGTGAAAAGATGAAATGTCAGATTATAAACAAGATGTCAGTTGAAAAGTTCGAGGAATTAGTTGTGAAAATCAAGAAAGGACTTCGATTGACACTCGAAACTGTTAAAAGGAAAGGATCTACATATGAGGAAATGCTTTTGATTGTATTTCATTTAATTGCTAGTGTGGGTGACGATGATGCGGTTTTGGGGAAAGGTATGCATATATGTTACTTGTTCTCGTATGTGACATATGCAGCTTGAATTGTATTTTCTGTTATTGTTGAAACACTCAAGTATTAGTGTTCTGCGCTGAAGATATGCATAAACTATAGATTCTCATGAATAGTTCAACTACCATGAATAGTACAACTTCATTTAGAATATGAGTCTTTCAATGGATTAGAAAAGTAAAAATAAAAAACAGCTGCGGACATTTTTATCAGATCATCGAATATGTTTGAGGCTTCACAAAGCCCTCGTTAAATATATCTTGAAGGAATTTAGATATATAAACCGGTAGGTCTTTCACAGAAATGAGTTCAACCACACTTCCCAAATAAAATGCAAGCCAGGATGGTCTGATTATACTCTGACTACATCGTTCAGATCGACAAGCTTTTATTTGAAAGATCATGAAGGTAGTTAGTTGTTCACAATCACATCTTCTGTACCAATCGTTTTGCTTTTTCCAGCATGCGTCTCAAGCAGAGAACGACACCTGCCGACCTTCACATCAAACACGTAGCTTCGTGCAGTCTTCTTCCCCCTTCCTTCCTTGATCCGTTAGCTGGCGGTCCGAGTGGAACGTCCCCGCAACGGATACGCTGCTGTCGGCGCCGCTGGGTCTCGTACTCCATTCACGATTCGTTTCCATTCCTGACGATTTTTGGCGACGTTTCGAGCCTCGGTAACTGATAATAATCATTGATTCTTTAAGTCGTCCTCTATATTCTTTAGCCACGTTTTCTTCGGTCCCTATAGCTGAATTGTCCAGTCTGCCGGACGGTCTCGCCAGAGAAGTTAACGTGGCAAGCGGTTATTACCCGTTCGGCAAACATGTCCAAACCACCATAGTCAACGTATTTCTTCTTCGATCAGTTTCTGTTGATCGCATCTTTGTTTAACTATCTCGGTTCGAAACTGATCGCGGAGTGAAACCCCGAGAATCTGCCTCAAGCATCGTATTTGGAAGACCTCGACCTTGTTGGCGTTCGGCTTGAGCAGTGTCCACGTTTCCGATTCATAAAGAAGAATCGAAAGGATCAACGTTAGGTAAAGGCGTACTTTCGTTTTGATGGTAATATTCGTTCGTTTCCATATGCACCACTTGATCGAGGCGAATGTCGCTGTTACCTGGCCGATGCGGCTGTGAACGTCGGTCGTCGAAGCTACTTTCTTTTCCTCAACCAATTATCCCAAATATTTGAACATCGGAACCTGTTCGATTTGGGTTTCAACGAGGTGAACACTGTCTTTCAATCCGTCCGTTATACTTTGGTCTTTTCCTCATTGATTTTTAACCCGTATGACCGGGCGATTCGGGAAATGTCGTATAAGATATCCGTTGCTTCGGTATCGGTGTCGACAAAGATGGGGCTATCGTCGGCGAACAGGAAGTCGGCTACGAACCTGTTGTCCATTGAATGCTTCACACATAATCGCGTCGATCACGAAGTTGAAGAGAAGTGGCAAAGCGACGTCTCCCTGTCGCACACCCGTTTGAATCGGGAACTCCTCGGATAAGTCGTTTCTAATACGAACGATGCTGGTTGAGCCATCGTACGACACTTGAAGAAGCTGGAAGATTTTCTATACCACGTGTTCGGTTGCCAAGGCTGAAAACGACGACAATCTGTTTGCCCCAACGAATTCTTTCTTCCATTAGCTGATGAAGATCGAATATTTGATCAATGCATCCCCGACGTGGACTAAATCCCTCTTGTTCTCTCTGGCTCGTTTACTCTCGGTGTTTCTATAGCTGTATGATTTTCGTATATATACTTGGCCGACAATCGAAAGGAGGCTAATTTTGCATTCTCGACTGTCGTCTTTCTTCTTGGGACAACGATCGCTTTCTTTCACGCCGGTGGGATACGGTCCGAATGCCATATGTGTGTTATGAGGACATAGAGTTGTTATGATCACCTTCGATCCGTACTCGGGCTCATCCATTGCACGTACGTCTTTGAGCGTCGATCGGAATCCTGCGTTGATCAAAATGTAGTCTATCATCGGATGACGGAAGATATTGTTGCCAAGGATCAAATTGTTTGACGCTGCGAATGAAAGCAGGCGTAAGCCATTGTCGTTAATTACTCTGTGTCCGAATTTGTCCATCGTTCCAGCCCAGCCGGTTCGATCTGCTCCTGAATGTGTGAAGTCCCCTCGAGTATGATTCGGCTCGAGGTATCGTGTCCAGCGTCTGTTGAAGCTAATCCTTGCCTTTCGTCCTTGCCTGCGTCCAGGCTGATCTCGGTTGACGCATAAACGGATACGATATGGGTCCTGATCGTTCCTACGATGGTTATAACCGCCAGACGCTCGAATATCGGTTGGAATGCGATAACGCTGCTGGCACCCCGTCGATCGACCATAAACTCGACACCGGCCTCTCGTTTCTCACCACCGGAATATAGTAATGTGTCATCGTTTCGTCGATTGTTGGAGGGACGATCGTCGATCCGGTAAGTCGTAGTTCCGATATTGCAGCAACTGATATTTTGCATATTGATAATTCCATTGCTATGATTTCGTTTTGACCGATGCGATGTCCTGTTTGTACATTCCACGCGGAGAATTGAATTTCCATTTTCGGTGTTACTACTAATTTGAGTCTTCGGCCAGTAACCCACTTCTCACTAGCATCCCTGGTCCCCAGCGCAGGCGCATCGGCTGCCCCGGATGCGGTAGCATCATTTTGTAAATAGTTAGTTCGTATATCCATGCGGTCTCTTGCCTAGTTTCTTCGGTTTCCCAATTCTGGTCAATTCGGCAGGTCGATATTGTGTTGGCTGGGTATGTGTTGTCCGCCATTTTGTGTTGGCCGCCATTGTCAATTTTGAATGACTCCACATAGCTAATTGTATTTTACTTGTCATCTCCTTTCATTTGATATCCATGTCGGGGGTCAGGGAACACAATGCAAAATTCGGCTGCCATCATGGGACCATCATCCATTTGGCTAATTGGTTTTCCTAATTATGAGGTTTATCGTTCATCTCAAATACTTCCGCATGTTAAAGAAGGAATGATCACCAAAATATGACACAACATCGAAGGAATAAAAGAATCATGTTTGGTACCACCAGTACGTTATGTCATACTCATCATTGTACATGCCTAATAGCAAACTTGGTTCGAAGGAAGGAAGAGAGGACAGGATAGATTGATAAGAGAGGACTTCTATAGAAGAAACAACTTGATATCAAGAAATGAATCTATCCCAAGAAATGATTCCACTTTTAAAATTGTCACATTGCATAAATGTCAAATTATTTCAAGTGTACACTTCGGATGAACATAAAATTATGACTGCTGTCAACCAGTATTGCTAAATGTTGAAGTAAATGCTACTCTTGAGGGATATTCACTTATTTTTCTAGTTTTTCATTTAGATTTTATGTTAATGAAGCATAATTGTTTACAAGTGCCACCATACCCACAGAAATAGGACAAGAAATTACTACTACAGTCCCATACAAAAATAACCGCCATTAAAGTCAGAACATTAGAAATGCATTATCCTCCAATAAAGTAATTTTTTTTGTGTGTTATTAAACTCGGCTGCAATTTTCTGTCATTAAGACCGAAAA